>JALIGU010000004.1:28704458-29941980 GCA_023053565.1 Aquilegia eximia
TGGTGAGTTTGGCATTTTCAAAATACCTATGATATTCTTTTCTAAATTCCAATCCTTATTAACAAAGTGCACAATATTGCTGATGTTTCCTGCCATTTGTTATTGAGATCAACAAATCTTAACCTAGATTTGTACTCATATGAATGTATTATGACTTTCTTTGCTAGCACAGTGAGTAGTAGGACTGATGTATCCATTATTATATTATGGCATGTTAGAAATCAGAAACTACATTTATCCGATAAATTGAATGTAACAACTTCTTGATATTTCTCCTCTCTGTATTATAGAGCTTAAGAATGTCTAATTTCATTGCTTTTTTAAATAGCCACCCTTGATCTAGAGATTAAATCTTAAGCGTAAATTTGTAGAACTCTATTCCAAATGATCGGTAGATCAGTCTTACTGCCCACTTTCTTAATAATGATTGGAAGTTGTAGAAGAAATGAAGAGTGCATGTATTACTTATTTGCAAAGTCCGAACCCAACATACTAGTGTTGCAACATGTGAGAAAAATTATAAATTGCTGTGTGTTTGGCTTCAAATGACTTATTTGTTGCTTTGTTAAACAGTCAACTTAACTGCAAGGTGCCAATGTGTTAGGATGGCACACCCGTGACAAATTAAAACTTGTCACAAGTTCACAAATGTGATAGATAAATAAATGGATTAAATTGTGGCAAACTGAGTTTCCCCGTAAATGATTCTGATGGCTTATGTCATGTTAAGACATTTATAGGCAGGTCTGCTTCAGGTTTAAGCTTCCTGACTCTACAAGTAAACAGGTCATGTTTGTATTTGCTTTTGGTGACCTCGACTAAAACCAACCTGATCAGAACTATCACGTACACTAAAAATACAATAAATAAAAATATACCCAACATCAAGAAGCCCACATCTTCCAGCTCCAAAAATTATGAGGCCCCAAATTATGCTGGACTCCTGTCAAAAAACACGATACTAAAAACGTCTGTTCAATTCCTCCCATAGCTTGACCTCTCAAAAAGAAAAAACTTCTCCCTTAGTTTGATCAACGAAAGGGAAGCCACTGATGGTAATGATGAGCTAGTTCAGAAAGTACTGAAACAGGTGTTCCAATATCGATACTTAAAAGGCAAAGGAATCTGGGTGGTGCACACCGTGTGTCCTCATGTCATGGGTGTCAACGGGTAATCTAAGTGGAGCCAAACTGGATTCTTTAAGATGCTTATTGGTGTAAAGATAGGATAATTGACGTTTAAAAAACTAGATCATTAAGGGACCGTGTCCGTTTGGATTAGGATTTAGGACCTATGTTATTATTATTCAGTCAGCACTCCTTATTAAGTTGATACCTAGGAGGCTAGGATGCTTAATAGTTCTTCCTAATGTAGTGGACACCATTACCTATACTTTGACACTTCAATAAATGTGAAGGGGCATATCCGCATATATATAACTTAATTGAAAGCGAGTAATTTCAAAAGCAAGGCACTATAAGGACAATATGCAACTATTCGTACAAAACTATCTCTAATGGTTCAATGCATAATTTTAAATGTGGTATTTCTTGTCCGAGTGGCGAGTTGTATTTGTTATTTGTTTGTGATATTTAATTTTCTTATGGTTTCTTTATTATTAAAACTAAGCAATTATAGTATGTATATTCATCTCAAATAACTCCAGGGTTTAGGTACTTAGCTTAATAACAGGTTGGGGGGGGGGGGGGGGGGGGGGTACCCCTAACCGTTTCCCCCCTCTAAGGACAAGGTAGGAGAGGGGGGGGGGCATAAACTTTTTCACAATAATCACATCTTAATACTAAATGAAGAATGAAAATTTTGTTATAGGGATAGGGTGGGAAGGAGTGGCTCTAGTTATTAAGCCTCTGATTTTTGAAAACAAAACCACAACCGCATAAAAGAGTGAGTAATGGTAATCATATAGATAGGAATAGTACTAGAACCGAATAGTTGACACGTCAAGGCCTGACATTTCCTTGATCTCCAACTTCCCTTGTGGATGCATTGCAGGCTGCAATTGGGAAAAGAGGAAAACAGAACAAGAAAGAAAGAAAAAGAGAAAAGGGGCGAGGGCAGCACATATGATTCTTCTTGTCTGAGAAAACAAAACCACAGCCCCGTAAAAATG
Organism: Aquilegia eximia; assembly: GCA_023053565.1. Lineage (NCBI taxonomy): Eukaryota > Viridiplantae > Streptophyta > Magnoliopsida > Ranunculales > Ranunculaceae > Aquilegia > Aquilegia eximia. The sequence continues at coordinate 28,706,590 of JALIGU010000004.1, forward strand.
AGTGTGTAATGGTAATTTTTGTCTCTAGGAATGGCATCAGAACCAAGTAGGTGACACTTGACACGCCATGGCCCAACCTGCCTTTGGGGGGGTCTGGCATGTCTTCAGTCTCCAATTCCTTGGTTCTTACTTTAGAACTCCCGTGAGGAAGCTGCATTGCCAGCTGGAATTTGTGTTCCAGCCGTTTTGGATCCTTTTGCACTTTGATAAGCTATCCATCTTATTGATCATAAAGAAAATGTAAATAAATTTTGCTACATAAACTTGGTAGAATACCAGTTTCAATGTAATTCTGTGGTTCTCTCTTTGAGTATACTGAAGATTCATTATATATTTATATTGTTATCAGAAAGGCAACTGAAACCTTTTCATATTGTTGTATGCCAGGTAGATTTGTCAACTATGTCAGTCCCATCTGATAATGGATGGTATTGAAAGGATGCCTCTCACAGACCGTAAGAAGTATCATTTTTCAGCTTGGGAGAGGTCAATAAGATCTTTTTCTTCTCACTAATTACTGTTTAGTGCTTTTGCTGCGGAACTTGCAAATTCTTCTCGAATTATTATCTGAGTTATAAACGAAGAATGTTATGGTACCTCAAATATCTGATTGAATCCGAAGTTGTTTTCATAGCATACATCTTCTAAATAGGCACCATCTGTTGTGATTCTATTGAATTCCAAAGTTAGCAAATGCAATTATAGTTATAAATACGATCACTGGATAGCATGTTAGGAAACTTTAATGCTAGCCTTAAGCCAAATTTTGCTGAACCTGAATACCTGATTATCAAATGCAGTAGAAGTTGTTTTCCAAAACCATTTCACTGGTAGGTTTAAGATATAGATATGTTATCATGAGGCTGGCATGCCATAGCCGTACCACACCCACCACCATACTGCGGTGTATCGGAAACAGGTTGGTTATTAGGTTACTCCAGTTAAGCTATGCCTTGTGTTTTTTACAGTTCAATTCTTAATTCACTTCCACTTTAGGTTATTGTAGTCCATGCGGTATAGTGAATCTGTGAATATACCAAATTGTTGTAATGGTAGCCTTATGCCCTTATTTCCAATTTCCATGTGTGCTCAACTTTATTCTAAACCTTTGTTAGCTTCACGTGATTGTTACTGTAGTGGCTTAGCAATATATATAAGAAACAGGATGCAGATTATGTTTGTTCTCAAATTAGTGCTCATTTTCTGCCTCTGGGTATGTTTCTGATTCTCAAGTACTCTTTTGTACTTAATTAACTGAGTTTGGATTTCCTACCTCCCAAACATGGATGCACTATTGTTCTTGAGTTTCCCAGAAAAGGTTATTTAGCAAAATTCTGATGATTTCATCTCTAGAAGGAAATAAGTTTATATTTGCATGATTGCAAATAAACATCTAAGGAATTCGTCGTTAGGCTGTTGAAGGGTGGACAGCATTTATTTTTTCCATGTAAATCACCTTGAGTGGACGAGAAATAAAGGATTTTTCGGAGCAACCAACCCTTTATTTTTAGTTTCATAAGAAAATTCATCATAAAGAGATAATGATAGTAAAATTATATAATGAAATAATTATCGTCCCTTTAGAAGAGGTTATTCAAAAACTGTTAACTGAAAACATAAAATTGATATAATTGCGGATTATAGTATAGGTTTTGAAATCTGGGTAAAATTTAGATTTGCAGGCATCATGATCCCCATAATGGGATCATCTTGAACTCAATACTGTGTATCAAGTATAAAAACACTTCAAGCAACTGAGCTTAGTTCTGAAATCAGTTGGCCTGTTGTATACTTGTATTAATGACGAGTCCACCAACTGTAAACTAGTTTATACATTGTTTTGAATGGTAGGTGTGTGATTTTGCTAAGGTTAGGATCTGCATCAACTAGGAAGACTTGAAAATTATAAAGCTGCTAGTGTTTATTTATTTAATTGCCCATTGTGAAGTCCTTTTGATGGCGAGCGATACATGGATCCAGGATGAACACCCTGTAAACACTCGTACGACTTTTATGAAGTAACAAAGGGGAGTTCTTGGAAGGCTAGAGAATTTAAAGTGTCAGTTTCTTTGAATTGATTATGTTACTTTATAGGATTGAATATGTTAGTTTACAGTGAAGGCTAGATTTAACAACTTCTGTTAAGTTCTGAGAAGGAACAGAACCATCTAAAATGTAAAATATAGCTTGACTTGTAAGTGTCCATTTATGATGATGCTGTGTGCTGAAGTATTATAAGTAAATCTCTAGATTTATTAACCAACAATGGTGGAGACTAATTTTTCTAATGAAATGAAATGTGCTTGAAAAACTAAGCTGCACATGCATTCAGTAGATAAGATGTCTAAATCATTTTAAATATATAGTTAAAGAGTGTGTGATGTAATAATAATATCTGATTAGGGCCCTACACCGACACCCTAGAACAATGCAAAACTATATTAAGCATAAGAGAGACAGATAAAAGTATTGGAGAAGCTAATGCGACAGCTTAACATAATGATTCGATTTAATAGATGCCAAAATGTAGTATATATCAAAATTATGCTTATATACAAATAAAGCATCATCTTAATACCTTTATTTTACGTTAGCTTTGATACTGAGAACTTTGGCATTTTGTCTGGTGTAACAGACCAAAAAACAAAATATATTGGTATACTTAAGATAATGCATTATTGAGTTAATCTGTATCATTTTATTTATTTTTTTCATTTTAGATATATTGCTAACAAAATTTATCAATTCACTAATATGGCTTGGAAACTCCTGTATAAATATTTGCTATTATACGAAAAACAACTAATAAATGGTAAATTATTCGTTGATTGTAAAAAGTCACTTTTATTCAATAAGATTCGTTTGATGTTAGGGTTATTTTAAAATAGGTTCAGTTTGCTGAAAAAAGTTTTTACAAGAGCTCAATTACAGTATTTACGTTAAACAGAGGTTTTGAGCTATTGGAACATAAATTAAAAGAGTAGTTGAATTTAAGCAAGTAGAGCTTTATGTCAACAGAACAACAGAGATTTCTGTAGCAATTAACTAATCTTCCCATAAACTAATTTTCTTGATCACTACAATGTTCATTGATGGTAACAATACAATAGCCATTGATAACTACCCTGGTTTTCTAAACTAATTTTTAGGTTGAGATTAGTTTGAAAAATATGCAAATATCTTAGCTTGATTTGTTGTTCCTGTTATTAAGTAGATATTCGTAGATGAAAACATTAACAATTAGAAGATATATCGACACGATTACATGTTTTCATAGTGTATTATTGGGTTGGTAGGATCTTAGTTATATAAAGCGAAACTTGAAAAATTAATTCAAGTGGGTATCTATCAATTCTGATTGTTGTGTTCACGTTGTGGATATGTGCTTAGCTAACTGACTCCAGACTTGTCAACGAGTTAGGTTTGTACTGCCAAACTAACAGTAGTGGATACTGGAATATATAACTTGCCTGAACCTGCTATGTGTCTATGTTATTGATATATGGATTATAGAATCTTAATTTATATACTTTTATGTTGCTTATTTGTGTGATTAAGAGATATTGATAGAATTCTAAGATTATCATGATGTCGATTGATTAGGATGTAATACAGTTCTTGAGCAAAATACTGAGAATAAAGATAGTAGAACAAATTAGTATACAGTTTAACAGTTATGGTCAGTATAAGTCTTCCCCCACTTGAGCAGACTTTTGTCTGTGCAATAAATCTCCCTAGCTATTATTGAGATATATATGTCCTAGAAAACAAAATAAATATCCAAAACATGTTTGGTTCATGTCAGGCATAGAGATACCTTCTGATAATTGTACTCTTAGGAGGCAAGATTGCTCTTATAGATAGTTTCAGTGTGGGATAACATTTCCCAAGTATCACTCATTGTAGCTATAGTTTAGATATCTGGATGGTATCTATAGATATACGTAACAGATTAATCACGAAGACTATTTAGTGACCTGGATTGCTCGCAGAATATAATGATGCTCTGCCACGGAGTATGTCAATGTCATTTTCGATATTTTTATTATGGACACCCCGTCTATTATTAATATCACACTAGCACATTTCCTCCATCCCAAATTGAATGTAGGTAGATCTCATAAAGAATGTATGTGACAACATGCTTTAAGATATATACAAGGTCTTTTTATCATTTCCATTTTTTTTTTTTTTTTCTGATGAAATCATTTCCATTGTTTAAACTTTCTTTTAGCTTGTTCTTTTCATCTTTTGTTCTAAACCTCCTAATGCAGCTTTTAGATGCAAATATACATATTACATGATTCTTGGTATAATTATGGGGTGGAAGCAGGGAAAGGAACTTCATGAGCACAAACTTGTGTGCTTTCTGAGTTTGGATATTGTTTTTAATGATCTTTCCTCCCAACTGCAACCATATGATGGTTTAGTTAAAGTAGTTAAAAGGACCATTGAAATGAGGACAGACTTGAATATCCTCCTTACCTTATCCTCCTTTTCTTTTTGTGAACAGGCTTCATTCCTCTAAAGTAGAAACAAATAATCACATGAAAGTTCATTCATGACTTCATTATAGTGGTTATAGTTGCACTTTTTGTTTTCATAAAATTTCTAGATGCCAAAAATCTGCCTCATTTTATCTTCTATAAATTAGATTCTTACATTTTCATGATGAAATGTTTATAAGAAAAAAAAAAAAAATACTCAAATGCCATGGATTTCTGCCTTCCTTGGTATTCAAAATCTGTTCCATGAAGAACTCCAAGCTTACAAGATCATTGATGTACTTGAACATAAAAGGTGGATAAGAAGAGCGAGAGACTGTAATATGTGCCTCATATTATTCCTCAAAAATTTTAAATACAGATGTAGATGTGTAGGGTTGGAGTTGGTGGGTCTCCAGACTAGTTTTAATATGTGGAGCCAACACTCACTATCATTATCAGCCTTAGTCCATTTAATGTTTCCTAAATTAAGTATTAAGTCTTCTCTAATCTTCTCTGTTTAATTCTACTGGCTTTAAAAAACTCTTTTAGGCCACATTCTAATATTGGTAGAATAAGTCTTGGTTTTACTTTAGGTTTGATGCCTTTCTCTTGCTTTACTTGTTTAATATCCCATATGAACTGGCAAAAGAGAAGAAAGAAACTTACAAGGCTTTGCTTCAATATTCCCACTTTCTATTTTCTATGCATAACTGAAATTGCATTTTATAATCTTTAAGGAATCATATTTAATACAGTTTACATTGTCTGGAGTCTGGACCATGGATTTTCTTTCTTTCTTTCATTAAATCTCCCCTTCTGGTTTTGTCTCCAAAACCATGTTATTGTTGAAGAGGACATTTAACATTTTGATATAGGAAAACAATAGCACCCATGCTTTCTAGTCTTCAATTCTCTCAAATTTCTTTGAAAACCAGGCAAAGTAGAGAGACCTATTTGTTTTAACTTTCAGATCTCTTTTTCTTTTGATCCTTTATCATACTCTTTCTATCACCTTGACTCTTCTCTTTACAATGAGAGACATAGCTTCTTGTTTTAGTGATTATTCTGTAACAATATCTGATTCTTCTTGTTCGAGTGCGTCAAACCTGGTTTGTCGTCCTCCAGGACATGTTTATCAGCATCCAAACTTGATCCCTTCAACTCAAAATGCAGTCATTTGTATTTACAAAGTCAATCTATCTCTTCAAAAAGAAGTTGTTATTACAGTTACCTGGTGCAAAAACCTTATTGGCCAGGGTCTTAGCATCAAGGTAGGCGAAGAAGAATCATCGTCTTCTATCAAAGTCAATATGGATTACAGGTTATTCAGAAAGAAGAAGGGAAATCGCACGTTTGAATCTGGTGATTCTTCGGTAGAAGTCTTATGGGACCTGACAATGGCTAAGTATGATTTAGGACCAGAACCGATAGATGGATATTATGTTGCAGTCATGGTGGATTCAGAACTAGGCCTACTTATCGGCAACATGGTAGATGAAATAACCATCAAGAAGTTCAAGACGGGTGTTGCAGTTGGGAAGTTCTCATTAGTTTCTCGAAGAGAACATTTCTATGGAAATACTCATTATTCAACAAAAGCTCAATTCTCTGACAGTGGAAATTCCCATGACATTTTGATTAGGTGTACTGGAGAAGAATATGAAGGCATTAAAGGTCCAGTACTATCAGTTTGTGTCGATAAGAAGAAAGTGATACTAGTAAGAAAATTACAATGGAATTTTCGAGGAAATCGTACGATCTTTGTGGATGGTTTGTTGATTGATATGATGTGGGATGTTCATGATTGGTTCTTTAATCCAGTATCTGGTTATGCTGTGTTCATGTTTAGAACAAGAAGTGGATTGGATAGTAGGCTGTGGTTAGAAGAAAAACTGCTGCAAAAGGATCAAGACAAAGATGGTCAATTTTCTTTCTTGATCTATGCTAGTAAAAGCCCACAAAAAAATTCTGATTGATTCATGTTTGTAACCATTTTGTTAATGGATTTTTTTTTTTTTTTTTCTTTTCTATACCTGTTCTTCTGATCACACAAGCTGATTTAAATTGTGTAAATGGCAAATTTACAATTTAAATATGAATGTTGTTGATGGTCTTTGTTTTCATGTAGATTACACCATTGGTTTCTTTATTTGTTGCAGATATATCTAGCTAGAATAGAGCTATTTGTTGTAAAGCCAGTATTTGTTCTCTGTTTATTCTTAAAAGAGTACTACTAAAGTAATGTGAAGGCTTTAAGGCATGGACTATTGAAAGATAGTAAAAAGACTGCTAAACAATGTGGACATCAATACTAATTTACGGCTGTGGGGGATCGATGTCGCTGTAAGACAGTAAGAACATGTTGATCTAATGTTGCAAGGTTCTGCCTCCAATTGTGTCATACTCATACACAAACACAATGCAATTACTTACACACAAACACATAGATGAAAGTACAGGTGAAATAAAGCTAGCTAGTTTTGGCTTGTCAATCTGAATTCAGCACAAAAGTTTAATTTTCAATATACATCTTTAGTGCATGTAAGAAAAAGAAAAAAAAAAAAGATTTAAGTTTGCGTCATTGGAGCCCAAATGCAGGAAAATTGAAAAGGAAGGAACTGAGGAAGAATATATAATTAACATTCTGCCATGAAAATCCTTAGTTGGTTTCAATGGTTCCATCAGACTTCTCCAAACATTTGCATAAATATTTGATATGACACAAGATTGGCAACTGTATTGAGTGCTTCTTCAATTCAACTTAATCATAAGAACAGTACTGTAGGCTGTAGCTTACTTTGTTACATGGTCTTGGTATTGATTCCTAACTTAAGGGTTGTAAACAAAGCAGAACAACATGCCTGCCTACATGCATACTCAACGCAGCAAAAAAAGCATTAAAATTAAAAGAGACAAAATGTTTATTTCGACCACAGTGGGAGTCGAACCCACGACCTTTTGATCCGAAGTCAAACGCGCTAATCCACTGCGCTATGCGGTCACATGTCAAGTTTCTCTTGTTAACATTATGTGACAAGAGATAAACATCAAAATACATGCAGACATGGACTTTATTTATTTTATGGGCCGTACACTTATTTGCAACAACCTTGATTGGTTGTTATCAGATGAATGAAAGATGAAAATATAATATTTATGTGAACATCCACCTATACGAGAACTACTACTCGCTAGAAGGTGCTATCACAAGAAGCGTATACACTGCCAAATGATCATTGTCGAAACCTACTCAAGCAGAACGAAAAAAAATAAAAAATAATCTTAACTATGTGTGAACCATTCGCTGTTACACTTGGTGTATAGCAATGAACCAGTTACTAGCTCCAATTAATAGCCAATGGAGATGTTGAGAACGCCTCCTCACAATTAATAGATGAATAACAGACTGTACTCATTCCGTTACTATCATAACCTTTAGACTCGAAACTGCTAATGATTTGATTAAGAGTGGAGAGACGAAAGGAGTAAGCTTCCACACAAACTTGGCATCTTTTCGACAGTTCAATTTTCCCTCTTGGTTGTTCTTGTTCATCCATATGCTTTTCAAACTGTGATTTCAGGTAACTGGTAAGTCGCATTGGCCATTGCTAAGTTGAGGGAGATGATATGGCACCAAGTCCATGAAGGTCTGCAGTCTTGCTCTCGGGGTTTACTTGAAGAGTTGTCACACGAAATTCACTAGTAAGATGAGTTAGGTCACCATCTGCAAGCTCTTTGCAGGTATCTGTAAGTGTATCACAACTTACACATTCAAGCCCAAAAACGAGAGCAAGGCCTAAGAGAGACAAGAAAAGAAAAAATTTCATATATATTTGTCTTCCTTGTTTCAATTCCTTACCTAGAGACTGAGATATGAATTCCTTACACCATCTACTAATTCATATTTGAATTCTTTTTCATATGATGGTTGTCTTCCATTTTTAAGCAAATGAAGTATTTATTTATTACTGGGTGTATAGCAATGAATGCCTGAAGTATTTGCAGCGCAGCGGAACAAAAATGAAAAAGTTTCCTGGGGATAATAGTTTGTCACAGATTCACAGGTCTTCAATCTTAGGCTTGGTAGTTGGTGTTAAATAAGGTGGAGAGTGAAGACGTGGAGTATATGTTTCAGGATCTGCTCTTGATTTGCAAACAATTTGGCCCATATAATACAAGTTGCAAAATGGGAAACCCATGGACCTTAGGTATTGGTACATGCACAAAAGAGTGAGCAGGCAGGCCTGTTTGATCGAGAAGCCTAAGAGGGAAGAAGCACACAAAAATGGTTGGACAAGACTACAATAGGGAAGAATACTAAAAAGAAGAAATATGTTGAGTGATATGAATGCATATTGGAAAATGGGATCAGGGGTGAAATGATGTTCCCATCGTAATTAAAAGGTAAAATGATAAAAAAATACAACGTACTTTCACTTTTTTTTCACTTTATACAATGTACAAAAAATCACGTCAAAACATCAATGTACTTTGAAATTTTTTCCACGTTATACAATCTGTCTAAAACATGCTAACGGACTGCAGACGTGGCGAATATTTATCTACGTGTATTTCCACGTTATACAATCTGTCAAAACATATTTCACGAAATTTCGACGAAACATGCCGGTTTTTAGAGAATTGGTATTTTAAAATTCGGGAATAATCGATAATATTCTCGATATATTCAGATGTTTTTTTTTGTTTCGAGTGTCGGAATTAATGTTGGAATATGTCGTTTTTTTTGAAATTCGGAATTTTGCCCGGATTCGGAATTTTGAACCATGGTTCCCATTACATTTGGATGGAACACAAATACACTAATTCTAATTGTAAAACCCCGTTTATATTATAAATTTTTATTCTTTAAATTTTATAGGATTATGAAATATTGCATACATGTCTTTAAGGGTTTAGAGTTAATTTTCTATTAAGTTGAGGGATGATATTGTTATGGTATTTTAATAAACTCTAGAGTACTAGATTAATTTGATTTGGAATTTGACTTGGTCTCAAATATCTTCAGCACGTTTCAATTCACTTGATTTGTGATTTATCCACTTCAGTTTTGTGCGCACATATCCCTTAGATTTTGCTAAACAGTTTCACAACATTCTAGTCTTTTTCAGTCTATTTATACTCCCCCAAAACAATAGTTTTAGATATCTTTTTTTCAGTATTACATATCAGAAAAAAAAACAAAAAAAAACAATGAGTTGTGTGAGTCTCTATATATTCTTTTAAGCTTTGTGCAGAGAAGTAAAAAAACTCTTTCTCAGTGGTTGTTGTATCCTGGAGGTTGCACGTCCTCTTCTGCATTTAGTGAGAAGACCAAGAGGCGCAAAACAACCTTAAAGAGAGCGACCTAGTTCCGCGCCTCAGCCATCTAGTTATTATCTTTCTTCTAATGGTTGCAGGTTAATATTCCCAATAGATATATTAATTGAATTTTGAACCATGGTTCCCATTTATATTTTGATGGAACACAAATACACTAATTCTAATTGTAAAATCCCATTTATATTATAAATTTTATTGGATTATGAAATATTGTATACATGTCTTTAAGAGTTTAGAGTTAATTTTTTATTAAGTTGAGGGATGATATATTAATTATTAAAAAAAAGAGTAGATGGAATTGGGTTGGGTAGAAGATTCATTCATGGTCCTAAAATAAAGCCCATTAACTTCTCCATATTATTTATATTAAAATCTTAGGGTTTCCATATATTTATTCTTACAACACCATATTTGTGAGAAGAAGAAAAAGAATTAGAAGAAAGCTAGAAGAAGTTTGGATTTTTATGCTTATACAAGTGAGTAGACGTTTTTGATTTTTTAATAAAATGTTCATTTCGGTCATTGTACTTTACACATTTTTGCAGTTTGGTCATAAAAGTTATTTTCTCTCAGTTAGGTCATAAAACTTACATTTCATTATCAGTTTAGTGACAAGTTAAATCGCCATTAAGAGCAACTATGTTGACAGAAACTGACAGAAAAAAAGTGTTGTGACCAAACTGCAAAAACATGCAAAGTACAATGAACAAATTGAACATTTTATCTTGTTTTTTTTCTATTTTTGTTTCTGTAATTTCAGATTTTTTACTCATCTTTGAAAAATCATAAAAAATTCGTTTGAAAAGATTTTTAATTGATTTCAAAACCCCTAGACACTAGATTGAAAGGTCTTCATTTGATTAGTAAGACCAATTTACGAAAGCTATTTTAATTTAGTGAAAAAGGACATGCAAGTATTACAACCGTTGCAGTTTTTGGTTTTTGTACAGTTTTAGTATCGCAAGGTTTTGATGCCTCTAGATTTAATAACTTTTATTGAAAATTTTATAGCAGTTAGAAAACTTGTTTTCAGATATCCAGTACAATTTTACTACTACTTTTCTATTTACGTGACTGTGGTAGAAAATATATAGAAAATTCGTTATTTGGTATTTTTGTATGATTTTAACTGTTTTGAAAAGTAGACTTTCAGGGCTACATTGATAAGTTCAGAAGTATTTTGAATTGTGAAGCTAAAATGGCTTAAAATATGTGAAAAGTATGACATAGATTAATAGTGTTACTGAAATCTGGTAAAGGGTGAATAAAACAGTTGTTATTATTTTTTCATATCGAAACGGTTTCAAACTTATATAGCGAGTAGAATATTGATAGTACAATGATATATCCAAGATTTATTTAATTACAACGAGTGTCTTTAAATCTAGGAATTTTGAAAGATCAATGTAATGTTTGGCAGATTTATGTGTAAAGATTTCTTTTTAGCATAAATGTTATCTTAAAGGTTGGTCCATTTATCCATTTGATTATTTTGGTTGTTCTCGAGTTAGACTAAGAGTATCGCAAATATTGAAGTTGACTATGACATCTTCGCATGATACTTGATTAACTATGTTTAAAGAAAGTTGAAAAGTTATATTGATGAACGCTTAGGAATGGATCCATACCAATGGATGGTATATGAATAGAAACGAAATAAATACTGAACTTGGGATTTAATTATGGAATGATTTGGAATAGTTTGATACCATGGACGGTATATTAAATTGGGATAATGAAAAAGTTTTGGAATACGAGATTAACGTGTTTGATTGTCTTGGCACGTGATGCTAGTTTGTTTGTTAGTTAGTTTCAGTTGTTGCGCAAAAATTAGTACATTTGCCGCACTTCTGGAATTAGGTTAAAGAAATTACTTATCACCCTAGACGGCTTAGCCTGCGGGTTGACTCTTGGATTATATTTGGGTATTTCTTAGACGACATAGCCTGCAGAACTGACCCTTCAGACCTTCATACCCTCCGGGGTTGGTCTGGGCGCCACATTAGAAAGCTCAAGGGAGCTATTAGAGATCATGAGTTAGGCATACGTCGAGGCTAGCCAAAGCTTCCAGGTGAGCACCCACTTGGGTTTTGGTTTCCGCGTAGAGATTCTTAACCATGGTCAAGACACACTGGTGCAGTGTGGGTATAACAAATGTGTGGAGTGCATCATGTGAGAGATGTACTAGTGATTGGGCATATGTTGTGGTTTGTATGATTGTTAAACCCCGAGCACCGGCTAGAGGCCAGGACGTGGTTTTGTGATTTTGAATTCGTTGTTTGGTAGTGTGCTAAGGCATATGGTATTGTAGTGCTTGGTGTTAATTAATGATATGGGTAAATTCTATATACTTTGATTATGAACCGGAGGTACGTAACTATGATTATGTGGAAGAACTGCGATGTTTTATTTATTATGGGAATTAATAATCATAATTGGATTTGTCATTTTGGTAGATTGCAAACTATGAAGAGTTAGAATGAGTTTGAATTGACGGAATGTATTTTCAGATTGATACAAAGTATTAGATAACACGTAACATGTATGTGATTTGTCTTATCTTTATTATATTGGTCTATTATGTATTAACTCCATTTTGTAGGTGGATAGGTCAACTAATTTATTTTGTGCAGGTGGATAAACCTATCCTTAAAGACAGTTGCTGCTTAGGTAATGTATTTGTATTATCGATCAATTAACATCATAAATAGATAAATTAGAATTGAATAATAGAATTAAGTATGTGATTATATAATGGATAAAGCGTTTAAATATAATCGAATTGATATGGTTTTTGGCGTATGTTTATTGTCTTAGTATGGAAGAATTGTTCTTTAAGGTTAATTATGTAGTTAATCATATGTTGGAACAATATATTTATTATGTTATTTTTTTTTGAATAGATTTCCCTCTTGTTTACTTATATCAGCTTTTATGCTGATCCATGTTGCTTTATTTTGCATGTGAGTGTATTCCATTTGAAATTCTATTTGGAATGCAAGCAAGAGAGGTTAGAGTTATGGAGCTATGACAGACCGCTTGTTGGGACCAGTAGAGATCTTTAGATATTTCAATGATGTAGTTTATTTGAAAATGATATTCATGTATATTGTTAGCGTAAGTTATGTTATATAATAGAATGGAATCAAGTGTACTTTTATCGTTTGGATTTTTTTCTTCATTGTATTTTATTTAGGATCTTTGTTGGATTTGGTTTTGAGTTACAAATTGTTGCGGCCTGGATTTATTGTATTCTTTTTAAAAATTCTGGTCGTGACACTAATCTACAATAGTACAAAATACGAAATGACATAATTAAATGGTGGCACTAGCCAACGCCACATTCGAGTCCAAATGACATACACATACTGTAACAAGCTTACGTTTTAGAATAGAATAATGTGTTCTTAAGATATATATATATATATATATATATATATACAGGGAGGCTCTTATGCGGACTTAAGTTTTTCACTAGAAAGTCACGTGCTCTTCTCAATACTTGCGTAAATCTGGTTTCTCTTAACGGGTCAACGAAACCCAGTCTAAACCCAGTTAAAAGTACGTTTTGTTCGTCTTCTCTCTTAATTGTTATATGGTTACATCGCTATCAAACTCCTCTTTCTCTCAACTACTCCTCTCTCTAGTCTGGAACTATGAAATTGTTACTAACAAAGCAATATGTATAAACTATTCAAACAAATAATGAACTTGAAAATATATTAAATTCACAAAGAGAATCCACAGTGAATGTCAACTACACTCTAATCACAATCAACGAATTTCGGAATTTATAGACATAAAATCACAAAATTCTTCCATCTCCTCTACCATATTCTGAAAATCCTTGAATTTGTTTTTTTTTTTTTTGTTATCTCTTTGGAAAAGCCCCCAACAACTCCTTCCCCAAATTATGATCGGCAATAGAATTGACATTGAAATCAACATTTATCTTCAGTTCTCTATTTCTTCAAGAAGAACAATACCCCAACCAACCAATCTGGTTCAACTAATCTGGTTGATTTTATTTCATTCAACTGTTTCTTTACTTTTTGGGTTGTAACTGTGTTCAAGATAAACATGTTGAAGTTAATAATTCTTTTCAATTAATCTCTCTAATCAACAAGATTTGGTATTTTTTTTTTTTTTTTTTTTGCTACTGTGTGTAGAGGGGGAGATTGAAATTAATTGAGGAAAAAAAAAAACAGAGATGGGAGAGAGAGATTGCAAAAGGACGAACAGAGAAAGAAGGAGATGTAGCCACTAGCCACGAAGACTTAACCGGGTTTTTGTGGGCTTTTTCTGATCCGGTAAAAAGAAACCATTTTTACGTCAAATATTAATTGATATAGCGCGTGACTTTCTAATAAACAAGCTGGTCCGTATGCGGACGGGCCGTATAAGAGCCTCCCTGTATATATATATATATATATATATATATAAAGCATGTAAAAGAACAATGGAGTACTATATAATATAGACAAGTGGGAAGAAAAATTGTGTAACTAAATTTTATTGATTGTGTTATGTGACGAGAAGAACCTTGGGTGTAGCATGCGAGATGAATTGAATACTAGCAGATGTGCTAAATGATGTGTTAGATGCATCATTCATTGTAAACACAATATATTCAGTTCAAAACATATATCAAGATTATGTCCAATTACTATGCTAAAATAAGATGATTTTACTTTGATTTTGTTCATGGAATCATGGTGTTCTACAAATAAATATGTACACACAGCTTGGCATCAAGCCAAGTTGCTTTCCTTGAAAAGTCCCTGCATGTGAGCAGAGAGCATGAAACACTTGATCTCCTTTACTATATCTGGGCTTTTTCACCAAACAAAGATCCACAACTATAAATCTTTTGCTCCTGCAATTGCTTTCTATCATCCAAGTTCCAACTACCAACTTTTTTCTAATCTTCCCTACCTAACTCCATTGCTTTTTTTTTTTGGCTTGCAGGTAATTTCACTTTATTCTTCTATTTTCTCTAGGTCATGTAACATTTTCAAGCAAGTAATCTGCATCTTTGTCCTCAGACCTGGGCCCAACAAATAAGAACCAATACCCTCAATATGTCAAGAATAAGGTACCAGAAGAATATGGATCTTCTCTATGGCATATTCCTTTTGCTAAGCTCTTCTGTTCATGCCATACTTTCTTAATTAGTTTTTTTCCTGAGTAAGTTTCAATTTTTATTAATGATGAGAAAAAGAATAACAGGGAAACAATGAAGAAAGAAAACAGAAAAGAAAAAAGAACAAAAAAAAAAAAAAAAAACAAACTGAGACAACCATTAGCCATCCCTAAATCTAAAGTATGTTTTATGTATAATTTCTTAATTGGAACTATTGATACTTAACCGGTAGGGACCAATTTGTACTTTATTTTTATTTTTTAGTCCATTTTGCGTAGGGCTGGAAGTGGAAGCGGATTTACCTGAAACCCGAATTAACTGAATCGTATATGTCAGACTTGTATTTAAAAATTTATCCAAAATAAAATTTGAATTTGAATTCGACTTTATAAAAAAAGATTCATTCGGATTTGGGTTTTCACCAATTTTTAAGATTTTTACATATAAAATTATCAAGTTTTCAGGTAAAACCTCGAATTCGGATTAAAATTTTAAACCCGAATCAATTCGAATTTAACTTGTAAATTTTGGACTCGAATTTATATAATTGTGATCCAAACCCGTCCCGTTTTCAGCCCTAATTTTGCACAAAAATATTACCAGACTCTGATCCTGAAATCTTGATTCTTGAATGGTCTAAGAGAAATGGGCAAGGG
Source organism: Aquilegia eximia (assembly GCA_023053565.1). Taxonomy (NCBI): domain Eukaryota; kingdom Viridiplantae; phylum Streptophyta; class Magnoliopsida; order Ranunculales; family Ranunculaceae; genus Aquilegia; species Aquilegia eximia. The sequence continues at coordinate 28,722,216 of JALIGU010000004.1, forward strand.
CCTAAAATATATATTCTAGGGTGCTTAATAATTAAGAAAATTCCGAAATTAAAATTACTCTAAATTTTGATGTTCTTGGATCTAAACTTATGTCCCAAGTAATGACTAATGAGCAAGAAATGGGGTTTGAAGATAATGTACAATGACCAAAGTATCCTCGAAATAAAGCCGGTTGTGGTAATAAAGTTTAAAAAAAGGTGGAGGGTAGGATGACGTGGAAAACCATGCGAAGAAACAGGTAGACCGTCAATACCGAAGAAATCATTCACTACAAAAACCAAACCTAAACACCCTTTTCTTGAACCCTTTTCTCCTCGTTTCTATCTTTCGCCTCTCTCTTTTTCTCACACATTTCATCAAACATGTCTTGCTACAAGGGCAAATATGCTGGTAAAACAAACTAATTCTATATTGCTTTGTTAATATTGTTACTTGAATCATCTAGATCTGTTTATATGCTTGGACATTTTTCTGATTCAGATCGGATCTTATTGTTTTTCGATTTATTGTTTGTGGATCTGATCTGATTTGTGTGTTAGTTGTTTGTAATCTCTAATGGTTTGATAATCTTATTATATTTTTAAGTAAGTAAGATTTATGAGGAAGAACCTTGATTGTGGATCTTATTGTTGTTTTTGAGTTTTTAGTAAAAAAAAAAGATTTCGATTACATGTTCTAATGAATTGGAAATCTTTTTTAGGGAATATGGAAAATATGAAATTGTGTTTAGATAATGATTGTTGTTCATATTGGGTTTTTAAGGAATGAATAAGTATATCATCTTTGATTTTTAAGTTATTCAGTTTCATTTACGAAATGCTAAAAATGCATATTCAATGGCTGTGTATGAATGAATCTTTGGTTTTTTAATTATTTCGGAATAATTAAATGTTTTTTATATATGTTTTTAAATGAAGTAAAGATCCATATATGGAAAATCATATCTAAATGAAATAAAAATTAGTTGGAACTTGGAAACATGGAATATTCTAGATCATTGGTTTTTGTAGTTGCTTCTTGTAAATATTCTAACTATGTAAAACCAACAGATTTTGGATGTAAATTTTTTTGTTTCATCTTGTAGTTTTCATTTCATGTGTTGTAATATATGAAGTAATGCCTTTATACTAGATATATCTTGAATCCTGTATTTTGTATTTGAATGATCTTCATCAGGATCCATGTTGCCCTGAATGTCCGGTTGTTATAATCTGGACTGTTTGCTGTCCAACATTATTTAAAGACAAATGTTTGAAATTACTACTAATGATGCTATGCTATAGGTTATCCTCATATTAAAAATTTACTGCTGCTAGCATGAGTTGAGGCCGATGGTTTGTTAATGCCTTGGGTTTGATATCATTTGGATAGCTCTTTTTTATGATGAGAATTGAAAAGAAAACTTTGTAATCCCAGTATTTGTAAAGTTTATTCTGTCTCCGTGTTCTTTTGTGATCTCCTCCCTGCATCTGATTAGCAGAATTTTCTGCTATTGACTCATTATTTATATCTGTACCTTTATGCAGTTTTTGTTAATGACTGTTGTATTATATGTTTCTGTAGATGAACTCATTGCCAATGCTGCCTATATTGGCACCCCTGGAAAGGGTATCCTTGCTGCTGATGAGTCCACTGGAACAATTGGGAAGCGTCTATCCAGCATCAATGTTGAGAATGTTGAGACAAACAGACGTGCGCTCCGTGAACTTCTCTTCTGCACTCCAGGTGCTCTCAATTATTTGAGTGGTGTGATCCTATTTGAGGAGACTCTCTACCAGAAGTCTGCCGCTGGTAAGCCCTTCGTTGATATCCTTAAGGAAGGTGGAGTTCTTCCTGGTATCAAGGTTGATAAGGGTACCGTTGAGCTTGCTGGAACCGATGGTGAGACCACTACCCAGGGACTTGATGGGCTTGCCCAGCGTTGTGCACAATATTATTCTGCTGGAGCCAGGTTCGCCAAATGGCGTGCAGTGCTCAAGATTGGTCCTAATGAGCCATCTCAGCTAGCCATTAATGAGAATGCTAATGGGCTGGCCAGATATGCCATTATCTGCCAAGAGAATGGTTTGGTCCCAATTGTTGAGCCAGAGATCTTGGTTGATGGGTCTCATGACATTGATCGTTGTGCGGATGTGACAGAGCGAGTTATTGCTGCTTGCTACAAGGCATTGAATGACCATCACGTCCTCCTTGAGGGAACTCTATTGAAGCCAAACATGGTGACCCCTGGATCTGAATCTAAGAAGGTCGCCCCAGAAGTCATTGCTGAGTATACCGTTCGTGCTTTGCAGAGAACAATGCCCGCAGCAGTTCCTGCTGTTGTTTTCTTGTCAGGTGGACAGAGTGAAGAGGAGGCCACCCTGAACCTTAATGCAATGAACCAGCTTAAAGGAAAGAAGCCATGGTCACTCTCATTCTCCTTTGGACGTGCTCTGCAGCAGAGCACTCTCAAGGCATGGTCTGGAAAAGAGGAAAATGTGGAGAAGGCACAGGCTGCCTTCCTAGCAAGGTGCAAGGCAAACTCAGAGGCTACCCTTGGTACCTACAAGGGTGATGCTCCCGTCGGCGATGGTGCTTCAGAAAGCCTTCACGTCAGTAACTACAAGTACTGATGGATTTCAGTCCTGCTATGTTATGAGTGGATAAGAGGAGGATAATGAGAGTGTCTTTAAGGCGTAATGGTAGGTCTTTTTTCCTGATTGAATAATTTCTGAGGGACAGGGTTAATTAATTAAGAGTGGTTTTTCTCCTCTGTCATTTGTGTGCGTGAAAACTCTAATGGAAATGTTTCTGTTTTATTTTACTTAAGAGTTTTTGTTACCTGATTGTTTGGAGTTAAATATGAGCTGCTGTGGCCTCTTTGTGAGTTTTGTAATTAATCAATATGATTCATAACTGAGAAACATAGGGAACAAACATAGAAAATAGAGAAGTGATTTGGAATTTTGGATTGATAGTGCTAGACGGACCAGATGCTAGTAGTGAGAGGTGAGTTGTCTCTTTGGACCATCTGAGGGGCTCTTATCTTATTGAATTGTGTATTTAATATAAGGATCATGTCTGACTATGGGTGAGGGAGACAGAGATCTGCTTTCATGAAATGTTTAACATGTTCATGTTGTAATTTTGTCTATGGTGTTTGCCTAAGCTTTGTTGTTTTATATGCGATGTTAATACTGAGTATCTGATTCATGTAATTAATAGATTGACTGAATTCGGATTGGTGAAGGAAGTGGATCTTGTCTGTTATGATTGTCAGGGTTTCTTGTAGTCCCACTCTGCCTGCTGTTGTCTTTTTGGGAACTGTGTGTTAGACTACTGTATTTATCTGCTGACTGGGAGAAGGCAGGATTTATCTACTGTATTTATCTGCTGACAAATTTTGGAAGACAATGTAAAGGTTTGAGGCATTGTTCCTCGAGATCTCGGGTGCTTTTGTTGAGATGAACAAGTTTTTTAGCAAATTTTGACACATATTTATATGTAATTAATCTTTTTAAATTTATTTTTGAATAGAGATTTTTGCACATACCCCTATTTGAAAGTTGAAATTTGAGATACCTCCATTTGAAAAAAAAAATTGAGATACCCCCAATTTAAGATGTGGTGTTATCTTAGTCGTCCATCATAAAACTCATTTACGACTGTAAAGCTAAAGCTCTTATGTCTTGAAATGGGGTATCTTAGTTTTTTTTTTTTAAATGGGTATCTAAAATTTCGACTTTTAAATAGGGTATGTCCAAAAATCTCTTTATTTTTTAATAGATTTCATTTTGATTTAAAAACGTTACGGGCAATCAGTTAAATTCAACCAATTTTTAGTTTTTTAAGTTAATTTTAAAAAGATATGTAAGTTGAATTCTACTAGTTTCACAATTTCAAATTCAAACTTTCATTTATAACAAACTAATATTTACAAATTGATAGCAATCCTTTAACTCTAAAAAAAAAAATCAAATAATTTATTATTTTTTTTAAATGATTGTATCTCGAACATCTCAACACTAGAAATTTGATTTCTCACAAAATCTCACAATTTATCGCAAGATCTCAAAGATATCAACAAAATTGGTATGAATATCATACCGTTTGAGATCTCACAAATATCTTATATCAAATACTCCAATTTTCGTGATATCTTGCAAGATCTTGTAAGATCTTACGAGATTTTGAACAATACTTTGAGGTTTATTTTCCCTCCAATCAGGAATATCAACTTTTTTTTTATCAGGAATATAACCTGAGACTGAGAGTTGTGCAACCTGTAAATACATTACATAAAAAAGAACAAGTAGTGATGGAGATTGCAAAATAAAAGTAAATAGACACATGAATTTTACGTGGTTCGGCAATGGTGCCTACGTCCACGGGAGAGATAATTGTTTTATTATTGAGCAGAGATGTGAGGAGAGAAGAGATGAGCTAGAGAGAGCTTCCCAAGAGCTAGAGAGAGCTTGTTCTCTTTCACATGGAATAGATCCCTTTATATAGATAGGGAATTACATGTGTGATATAAATACATTGATGTTGTAACGGAAAATAACGGACAAATAACGGACAAGTAATAATTGAGAGTATATTTGATATTGATCTTGTAATTAATATGCATTGCCACGTAAGCGCCACACGAGCTCATGAGTCACCGAGTTGGAGTATGACTTGTCTGCATGTCGGGTGGGCCAAGTTGGAAATGGGCTTGAGCTCGGGTGATGTAACTCGATTGAAGTCGGATGAAATGAGTGCAGAATCGGTGTTTAGTATACCGAGTTAGTGAGATTAGGATTTGAACAGAAGTAAATGAAATGTGATTAGATACGAAGTCGGATGAAATGAGTGTAAAGTCGGTGTTTGGCATTCCGAGTAAGAGAACTCGGTAATGGGTATATACATAGCCCGCTCTTATTAAGTTGACCGAAATTGGTCAGCTTGATAAGAAGTAGAAAAGGGGTTTTGAGAATGATTGACTTTTTGAAAAAGGATGTGGAATTCGAGTTAAAAGTTTCATATGCATTCGAAATCTCAACCAAACTGTAATTTCGTAAGCGTTTGCTTCCGTGAGCTGAGCGTTTGCTTTTGAATCGTTTCCAAATGTCGTGTCACGATGACAATGTTGACATTGGATAGACGTATAATGCCATTGAGGTCTTAGTTGATTTGATTTGACATTTCTATGCACATGAAAAATCTAACCCTTGTACCAATTTCCTTTGAAAAACTTTTGATATCAAGTTTGAGTGATAGACACAAAATTGGTATGAATTTTAAGAAAAATGGGCTCATATGATAGGGATGAAAATTAGTGTTCAAATCATCATACTTGAGTTCACCATTTCCTGAAACTTAAAAAAAACAATTAGTACCTGAGGGATAAAAGTTATCTCCCAGTCTCATACCGAATAATCATATGAAGTAACAAATAATATGTTTAAAGTATGTGTATAAGTGATAAGATCAGTAAAATGACATGAAATAAAAGTCCATATAATTGAGCTCGCTTTAGTGAAGCCTCAATTTCTGGTCCTTGAATAGTTATGTCATGTTAAGCCAAAATGGTAGCCAGTACATTTGTATCAAAAAAGAAATGATAGTAGATGTGTGATGTCGCATGACTATGTAGCAGGGAACATCAGTAGCATGTAGGCCAGAAATATGTAGCATGTAAATGGGCATATGGGCTTGATGATAGCCCCCAATATACTGTAAGTGCATAAGAAATCAAATTGAGCTAGTTGAAATAAGATGTAATATTAATTGCATATATCTCATCATAACAAATGGAACCAGAAGTTAAGATTAGTATATGATGCGTATGATTGGTGGATGTTGCTGTTCATCCATTCCCATGAATGGAAAAGAATAATGATATTATATGTGAGAAAGAAAAACAAGTAATTGGCTCATAGCATATATGTCAAATATGTGGACAATAAAAGATGCATGTGGCCATATTGTACATATATAGGAGAATATATTTAATAATAGATATGCCTATACTAATAACCATATAGTTAAGATGGTATTAAGATGGTAGCAATAAACATAGAGAATGAAAGTCATATTGATCAGAGATCAGAGAAATAAAAACATATATCATAGAGATCAGAGAAATATCATAGACATCTAATACTTATCTTGCTTTCCCCAATTAACAATTCTTGTATTTTGAGAAAAAAAAAAAAACCATAGCGATTTGTTGATGACGAATATGTAACTTTTTGTTCGATCACAAACAATCGGCGCCAATGTAAATACATTACATAAAAAAGAACAAGTAGTGATGGAGATTGCAAAATAAAAGTAAATAGACACATGAATTTTACGTGGTTCGGCAATGGTGCCTACGTCCACGGGAGAGATAATTGTTTTATTATTGAGCAGAGATGTGAGGAGAGAAGAGATGAGCTAGAGAGAGCTAGAGAGAGCTTGTTCTCTTTCACATGGAATAGATCCCTTTATATAGATAGGGAATTACATGTGTGATATAAATACATTGATGTTGTAACGGAAAATAACGGACAAATAACGGACAAGTAATAATTGAGAGTATATTTGATATTGATCTTGTAATTAATATGCATTGCCACGTAAGCGCCACACGAGCTCATGAGTCACCGAGTTGGAGTATGACTTGTCTGCATGTCGGGTGGGCCAAGTTGGAAATGGGCTTGAGCTCGGGTGATGTAACTCGATTGAAGTCGGATGAAATGAGTGCAGAGTCGGTGTTTAGTATACCGAGTTAGTGAGATTAGGATTTGAACAGAAGTGAATGAAATGTGATTAGATACGAAGTCGGATGAAATGAGTGTAAAGTCGGTGTTTGGCATTCCGAGTAAGAGAACTCGGTAATGGGTATATACACAACCCAGCCATTGAACACGGAGAGTGTAGCTTAGCTGCGACCTGCCAATGTTTGTGGCATGCTAGCAAGTTGAGGCATATGAAAAGAGCAACCAATTTCATCTACAACAAACGAAAATTCCTCTGTAACCAGAAATAATTGGGAAGCTTATCTCTAACTACAAAACTTATGGGCTACGACTCTAACTACAAAACATATGGGCTACGACTCTATGAGGCCTATATGACCCTACAAACAGCTTGCTCATAGTGAGCCCTAATGACCCTAGGAAGCATTACTTTGACCGGTTCCTTTTGGGCTAGTCTCAGACTTATAAGCCCTTGATGATGGTTGTCACATGATGGGTCTTTGATCATTACTATTTACTAGTTGTGGAACCCGTGCTACGCACCGGGGGTGTTGTAAGTATAGGATTATTATACAGTAGATAATTTCAAGGGTAATAGGGCAGTAAGAGGGCCACAATGTTTGTTGCATGGGGATGTGATTCGCCTTCGAATATGAATTGCAAGTAGAGAAAACGAAAAGGAATATATCAAATTGTTTTTAGTGAAGATATTAAAGTTACTCATCTTTGCAATTCTATTATACTATATAATAATTATAGACATTGAGTGCCACATGGCGCTTTTTTAGAGACTTGAGAATAAAGCTTACATTTGGTGAGAGCCTAATTTAAAAAGAGAACCCACCTTCCAGAGAGATTTATACAAACCTTAAAACCCTTAAGATTTTTAGAGACTTGAGAATAAAGCTTACATTTGGTGAGAGCCCAATTTAAAAACGGAAAAAGGGAACCCACCTTCCAGAGAGATTTATACAAACCTTAAAACCCTTTAGAACTCACCGACTTCTAAAACTCTTTTTTTACTAAATTCTTTTTCTATTTAAAGTCCTTAATTCTTTTGTAAAAACCATACTAAATACAAAAACATATTAATTATAAATCTCTACAAATTTAGGTTGAGAAGAGCATTAGAAAAAAGCTCAGTTCGACAATCATACAATTGCAACGATCTAATAAGGTATAGAAATCTTTTGGGAAATACCATGCATTATAAGTGATTCTCCATTTATCGGATAACACAAATCCCGGTGCATAGCACAGGTTCAACAACTTGTTTTAGAAAACAATACATGCTGTTTAATCTTCAAATAAGTTGTTCATTGTAGCCTCGTTATATTTCTTTGGTCAAAGTTATATATCGAAGTCACTCATAGATGTGTGTATGTGTGTGAAAGTAAATTATAACAACAATAGATGAAACAAAATGTAAGTAGAAAATAACACAACATAGAATATTATCATTGATAGAACCACAAATTCCTTTCTGTATGAGGGTTAGGCAGACCCTCACCTATTGATCAAATTTCGTATACATTTTACATTGTTTATCTTGTTCAATGATCCTACAAAGCTCAATATATAGGAGGCATAAAATAAATAAAAAATGGCATTCAAATTTTGTCCCTATTCCCGCCAAGTAGTCTACAGCTCTATTGGTCTTTCTGAACACATGATAGAATCTGGAATACTCCAACTGACATGTAAAAGCCTGTATCTTCTTACACCTGGTTTTCAAACCCGTAAACCTTTGTTTTATAGAATCTGTCAAAATGAATGCACTTGTGATAAAAGAAGAGCATGCAAACATATTAAGTTGATAAGCCATTTTTGCATTCCATTTTCTAATACTCCACACACCAATGTTTTGCAAATTTGTTAGTTGTTGCAAACAGGATCATCTTCTTCTTCCATGCCTTCTTATTTATCTAGAAGCTCTCTTTCACAACAAATCTTCTAATCTAGTTGAACGCCTGTCGAATCTCAATATACAATTAAAGAAGGAATAAAAGAGAAGAAAAAAAAGGTGCATACGTGTTAGCTGTATATACTTCAAGGAAGAAAGTGGGGACAAATTTAAGAGATTTACTCTTAAACCTTTCTCTTTTTTTACTCTAATTACCAATTATTTCTTAAGGGTCCTCGGTATCGCTCGAATGAAGTTTAATGATATCGCTAGTTGTACTCTCCCATATGCTAAAACTTTATTGCATATTCACAAAGGTTTGCATTAATTCAATCGGAACCGTAAAGGTTCTGCATGCTGCCAAATCAACTTAACTCCATAGTTTAATTAGAAAGGAGCATGATGCACACGTCCTCGACAACGATTATATTATAAACTCATAAGTTAAATATACAGTATGAATATTGTGATTATTGCAGACCATACTTGCTATCTTAGACACGGTCTTATTAGATGTTTAAACCATTTAGAACTGCACAAAAGTAAGATATGATCAAATTAAAACTTGGAAGCTTGGAGACCCAGCTAAACCGATGCGTTTTTATTTCTAGAAATGAAAATTGTTTACAGCATCTTCAAACAGCTAGATTAAGTCACCAACTCACCAAGAGATTTGTGTGTTGCAGCAGCTATTACACCTCGGCTATCAGATATTGACAAAGCCTGCTCCTTGAGGTCCTTGCAAATCAGTTATAAGATGTCAGTCTATCAAAAACTTGTCCTTGCCAACCTAATACTTGGAACTACACTCCATTTCATAATCATTAAAAAAATTCCGCAACTGCATAAAGTTGCTAGTTGTATAGTCTCAAACTCTCAATCCTTCCTTGGTTTGGACTTGAATGATATGCATCTAATTATTTCGAAACTTAAGAAGTTAGATCGGTGTGGTGGGTGTGTTCCCAAATACAATTGGATTTGTTAAGCAAGCTTATGTTTAGTAAAAAAATGGCAGGATTTCTTACCTGGACATTATGCTCCGTCACAGCTCTTGAATCAGTAGTTCAGAGTTATAAGTCATTGGATGTGGGATGCCTCCCTCTTTAGAAGCTTTAGTGATGCATGTCTTAAGGACATAACTCTTAGCCTATGGCAGAGACAATCCTCAAACAGTGGAACTGGAGGGACATAGTAGTTGAAAATTGCAATAATTAAAATTACAAATAAATGATTCAACAAAATATACATTGTACCTGATTTGATATAGGGGTCACCTCTCTGTTGTTGGAATTAAGAGTCATATGTGAACATAGACAACCATGTTGAGTTTCAATGCAACCTTCTCGTGTAGCACATTCATGCTTTTGTGTTCTTCAATGATCCTGGCTAGAGCTCCTTGAAGAGGACGACATGTCATATAATCTGCAGCATGATTAGACTCTCGTTATAGATGCTGGACTTCAACACCCAAACAGTTTTGACTATCTTAGTTTTGCGGCAGAACTACCTCACAGGTGCCAAGTCTACATTTCCTCTTCTTTTATACACTTACTAATCTCATAGAATCTGATGCCACTATTACACTTTGATATCCCAATATTTATAGCAAGTTCCACACCTTTGAAGATAGCCCAAAGCTTATCTGTATAATGCCCAATGGTGGAGACATATAGTTACATATAAAAATAGAAAGATGGTATAGTTGCACATTCAGCCCCAATTTCTTCATAATTTTCCTATTAACAGTATTGTCAATAAGTTTTTATTTGTAAAATTTGGCTGATGTCTGGTATAGTAAGAAACCTGGTAGTTTTTCTTGGTCTCTGAATCTATGTTTAAAACCTTTGTCAATTCCTCTCACCCATAAACAATACAAAGTTGCACATAGTGTTACCTTGAAGATACCCCAAGTTAATATTTCCTTGACAATTTATTCAAAAAAATAAAATAAAAAAATGATGCATATATTTTTCTTCATTGTTCAGCTTAAGGTAAAATATGGATACCTAAGATAAATGCATAGCGCACCTGTTGGTTCCCCACTGGCATTTCCTATTAGAAGTTTGCCACCGCCATTTCTTTCTCATGTGGATTCCAAGCAAAAAAACATATAATCATTATTCACAATTCTCAAGTAACTATTCAAAAGACACAAAATACCGATATAATCCAATCAAATACTTGTAAGAACTTGGAAACACAAAATAGGCCAAGCGAAGCCAAGGTGTGGAAACTTGTAAAAATTACCGGATGTTCATTCCTAGAGTATTCTCTACACTGTCCAGTACAATCTTTTTATACACTTAAAACTTTGATTGGAGAAAGCCCCAAAATAAGACTTTTCATCCACAACATATCAAAGAAAGTTGAGATACACATACATCAATGAAGGACAAAGCATTCATTTTTTTTTTCTCATAGTAAATTCAAATGCAGTCAATTATCGATGATCAAGGTAATTACAGTGAATAAAGGATTCTTGGGGATAAACTATCAAGGTATAAGAAAGGTACAACCAAATCAAGCTTAGGATTTTCAAATGTAGGGACTTCAAATAAACAAACTACCAATTTCAAAACTTCACGAAGGCCATCATGTTCATCAGTTATCATTTTCATTTTGATTATGATAATAGTACTGTTCAACACCTAAGGAACAATACTGTATCTAACAAACCAAAGGGAGAAACGGCCAATGTACTTTATATCTGTCGCAACATACTTTTGCAGTGCTAAACTGACAATGTCTCGAAATCATATGAGAGCTCGACAACACAAAATTACATAACGGATGAAAAACTGATTTTTTTATTTTTACCAAAAATATAACTACTCGTCAGATATATGAGCTAACAATTAGATTTACAAATGGGCAAGGTATGTTTCAGTTCACCTTGAAGCATGCAAACTTCAACCAACGACCAAAAGGATTGGAGATCCCATTGCACCTCAATGGAGTGTTGTTCCATCTGTCATTTTATATAAGTTCGATAATCTACAATGGTATTTAACCAAACATTAATCAGATAGCAGGTTCTTTATCTTTACAAAAATTTAGAAAAGGGAAGTCATGTTGGAGCAACAATATGTTAAAGAAAAATCTGTCAATACCTATTAATATGTGTTTAGGATCCTTACCAAGATGTGCAAAAGCTGTCAATACCTATTAATTTGTGAATGATATAAGCTCTAGAATTCGAGCAATTGAAATTACCATGTTCAAAGAACACAAAAGAAAAGAAAGCTTATATGTGTAAGCCGAAGACATACCGTAAGAGAAACACACAAATATAACATGAATTATTAGAAGGGATTGAAAACATTACCATACATGTAATGGATCGATTTAGTGGAAAACAATAATTAGAGAAGAATATCATAGTTGCAATTGTGTGCATCATTAATTATGATCAAATTTGTGTGAGCAAAATCTTGAAATTAATCTGAAAAACATCAATCCAAACGATCAAACCTATGTTAGCAAAATCTTTGAATTAATCTGAAAAGCATCAATCCAAGCAAGTTTCTGGAAGGGGGAAGAGAAGAGTTTTTGAAGTTGTTTAGTGGATGATTAAATAGGGAATCCTTCACCTAATTAAGGTTTGTAGAGTTTCTGTCTTTCTGGAATCCTTTGTTGTTTGGGCTTAATATGGGCTTTAGAGTGGGCTTTATTATTATTCTCAACTCTCTATAAACATGCCACATGGCACTTTTTAGGCTCCACTATTATATAGTACAAGTTGTTGAACCCGTGCTATGCATCGGGATTTGTGTTATTCAATAAAATGGAAAATCACCACTTTTTTTAATGCCCTTCTCAACCTAAATTTGTAGAGATTTTATAATGATTTTATAAGTGATTTGTTGAACCGAGTTTTTTTTAATGCCCTTCTTAACCTAAATTTGTAGAGATTTATAATTAATATTTTTTGTATTTAGTATGGTTTTTATATATGAATTAAGGATTTTAAATAGAAGAAGAATTTAGTAGGAAAAAGAGATTTAGAATCAAGTTCTAAAGGGTTTTAAGGTTTCTATAAATCTCTATTGACATGGAAGGTGGATTTCCTTTTTAACTACAACTGGACTTCAATTGGGCTTAAAGTTGGGCTTAAGTTCTATTCTCAAGTTGTTGAGAACACGCCACGTAGCACTTGTTAGACTCCACTATTATATAGTATATAGATATAGAATAATTGTTGAACCCGTGCTACGCACCAGGATATGTGATTGTATAGAATAAAGAACATTGAATGAATGAATACTCCTAGTTAAGCTTCACAGTACCTACCACAAAGTCATGATCAATGAGTAGCTTCTTTAATTATCCTTGCTGTCATGGAGTCATTAAATATTATGATCTTGCCAGTATTAATCATTCTTGGTTCTTGAGCACATGCTTCTTTTATCTTAGGTTATTTGGAGAGAATAGAGGATGACAATGGACTCAGATTGGTTGGTTTATTCGCCTTTGCTGATTGTTAGGTCTAATTCTATTCTGTTAGGGTCCTTGAGAGATGAATATGGGTTGAGTTGATTCCACTCTCCAATGCTTATGACTCGAGAAAGATAAATAGGCACTTTCAGATGCTTGCTTCCCCATGTTCTTCCGCAGCTAAGAGAAATGATGATGGAGAGGGGGCCTTCATCAGTTCAGTGGTACCATATTGCAGGCAGTTCTTGCATGATGAATGATTGTTCAGAGTTGGCTCTAGTGAACACTAACTGGATAGTACCTTCATTATCTCATAGAACACCACCAAACACTGACCTTTTCGAGCCAACTACAGTATCATTACTATGTTTACGAACTCCCAAAGGTAATCTTTTCCAATAGGATTGCTTGATCACTTGTGGACTCAAATCTAGAACAATATCATGGACGTTGGATGCCATATACAGTAAAACCTCTCTATGCTCATACTTTTTGGACTAAAATAAATTATTATTGTATAGAGGTTATAATTCAATAGAGTTTTACTTCAAAAAATTATCATATAATTTCAACAATGGTATAGTTTCAAAATATAGTGCACATATACTAACTTAATGATGGGAAGTGTTAAAAAATGAAAAAAACGTATTAAATGTCTAAAATTTTATATATTCTTTAATGTTTTTTCTCAATATGTAGTATATATTAATATTTTGTTAATATATACTTAATTATAACTATGTAGAGGCAATTTTCTTCTAGATGGCACCTAAATAAATTATAACTTATGACAATATGAATAATATTCCTATTTATAACTGGCCCAAGTTGGGACTGAAATTTTTTATGATTATATAGTGGTTATTACTTATTCATATATATAGAGGTTTTATTGTATCTTTAAGATCGGATTGGTGCCTGATAAAGTAAATTTGTACATAATGTCTATCAAATAACATAAGACGGTGTAGTGGGTAAAATTAATATATTACTGTCAGGAATAATAAGCAAAGTTCAGGAATAATACGTGAGAGGATTGTTGGATTGAGAGACAAAAATTAATGGTCTTAGTTCAAGTATACATAAATTCCATCAGCTCGGTGTGTGAGGGTCTATGTCTCCTATGAAGAACATTCAAAATAAATTAGATTGATTTGTCGATAATAGATACATCGTCTTTTATATTAGATCACAGCCGGTCACATCACACTACATATATTAATAATAACATATAAGATGATGATTTATCAGTACATATATTAATCAATATAAACTATAGACTTCATGGCCAAACTTGTTGCATGGCATATTGGACTGATTATTGTTCATTAAAGAAGTCACAACCGACAACTATATATGCAGTGTGAAGCATAGTTTAAAATTCTGAATCCGGGCGAAATTTTGGATTCAGAAAATGGTATATTTCGACATTCTGACCCTCGAAACAAATATGTCACCTGAAATATCGGGAATATTCTCAGATATTCCCAAAATTTAAAATGCCAATTTTTTAAAAACTGGCATATTCCGCCAAAATTTCGCGAAATATGTCGGCATTTTTAACTTATTAATTTAAATGTTTATAATAGCCTACAGTATTAGAAATTCTTTGATTTTTTTAGAAATAATTTTTAAGAAATTCTTTGACAGACCTTCGAAACACAGTATTCAACTCTTAACAAAAAAACAAATGTAAAAAATGAACATTTTTTTTTTTTTAAATTGAAGTAGAAATAATTCATTGAAAAAGAAAAGCTCAAGGTGAGCTCTCAGGCTCTTAGTAGACTCCCCCACTCATACAAGGATTACAGAGAAAAAAACACCGAGGGTCTGGCCCTTATAAATTTTGGATCTAGCCCATTACATAAGCCAACCCAAAACCTATCAAGAGAGCACGTGCGTTTTTGAGTCAGCATGTGGATTGCTGATAAAGAAAGTTGCACATATAAAAACTGTTAAAAAAATGGAAAATTTTATCTGAAGCAAAGTCACATGTGCAATGTATCGCGGTGCAATATATATTTTTATCACCGAAAAAACTCATCTTCTTTAATGGAAGTGTGGTGAGTTGCAAACTTGAAATAATAAGGATCCAGGGTTAAAAAGGTTTTGATCCCATTGCTTAACTTTGGTGGTTGAATAAAGTCGTCAGTTGGTCCCATTGCTCTTGCTCCCATTGGCGGGTAGTTATTCTCTCATGCAAATTCCATACAATTTGATCTTCAGTCCCGGTAACATGGTCATTCAAGGGGCCTCAAAAATAAGAAATCTAAGTTGGGCTTAAGTTGGGCTTACAATGGGCTTTGCTTTGTTCTTAAATCTTCTGTAAACACACCATGTGACACTTGCTAGGCTCCACTATTATATAGTATATAGATATAGATTAGACGCGCAGTGAAAAGCAATGACTTGTCAGGCCGACAAATATTTGTAACATAAGAGCTACACTCAATTTGCTGACAATCAAACAATTTGCCAGGCTCCACTATTATGTGGCACTTGCTAGGCTCCACTATTATATAGTATATAGATATAAATATAGATTAGACGCGCACTAAAAAGCAATGACCTGTCAGGCCAACAAATATTTGCAACATAAGATCTTCACTCAGTTTGCTGTGAAACCGACATTTGGTTTCATGGTTTGACATCATTTCGTGTTTGTGTCATCGGCTATCTCGCTCGGACTTCATTGTTAGGTTGAACCTTGGTATGTGTCTCATTCCTTATTCCTTTCTCTATCATCTTGTGTCTTAGGTTGCTTAGTTATCAATCTGTCAAGATTTGGTTCGGACGTAACACTTTGGTTCAAACGAAATTCTTCCAGATATTTTATTTGTGCAGAAACTGGTATTTGGTACGGACGAAACCTTTAGGTTCGAACGAAATTCTTCCAGCAAGTTGTTTCGTCCTTTGGACTTGTGTTTATTTCTAGAGTCCATATAAATAGGTTTTCTCTCATTAGAAAACCTAACTCTCCAGCCGTCTCTTCCTCCATTGAGAGTGTTTGTTTGTTAATAGAAAAACATCATCTTCTATCTTCTTCTTCTTGATTCTTCCTTCTTCCTTCTTCCTTCTCCCATTATTATCCATATTCCTTTGTGAGTGCATATTGGCTTCGCGATCTCTTTGTGTAACTATATGACTATCAAGGGATACTAAAGAAGCAATCTATCTTTCTAGACTTCGAGATCCTTGTGTGTTCATCAAGGTTCTCCGGTGAAATCCAAGGGTATTAGAGATAGCCGATATTGTCAAGTAGCAAGTGTATGCAGTAGTACTTGATAGGCTTGTAATCTCTTACAATATAGTGGATTGCTTTGTTACCGATCGAGGTAACCGTGGATGTTTCCCAGTTTGGGTTTTACCACGTAAAAACTTCTTGTGTTTTTTACTATTCTTCTTGTTTTATTTATTGTTTGTTTATTCTAGTATATTGCACTTGTTTTGGGGTTTCAGTTGGTATCAGTTGCAGGGCGCTTGTTATGGAGCGTAATGGCTCACGCGTAGATCCTTTAAGTGCAACGATAATGACTAAAGGTAAATTTTCTTTCTCTGCAGATAGATTTTCTAATAATTCCAATAAATTTTGTTATGAAGATACTGGTGTTTTGCAGAATATGATTGATTCTTTAGAACAAAGACTCAGATCTTGTGCAGAAGATTACTTACTTAAAGGGGAAGTTTATGAATCTAAAATTGAAAAATTGGAAAAGGTTAATCTTACTTTGCAGGATAAAGTTGAGACTCTTGAAAAACAAATTCTTTCTGCTGCAGATGATGCAATTTCTATTTCTCCATTATTTGAAAAAAAAAACTTAGCTTGTTGTGTAGAATTGCAGATCTGGAGAAGGCTAATCATGAAGGTGAAAAGAGATATAAATTTCTTTTAGTTGAGTCTGAGGTAACAAAGAACGATTTAACGTCTACTCAACTCAAATTGCAGGTTTTGGACAAAACTAGATTTGACTCTCCTATTGCTGGTTCTAGTAGTCCATCTGATGTGAATATTTTTGTAAAATCTAGTTTGCCCGCCCTTTTGCCTACACCACCTATTGAGATTAGATTTAATGCTAATAATTTTAAGCATGTTTCACGTATAAAATTTAAATCCAAATCTATTGGTAAGGCTGGTTTTGATGGTAAGTCTTCGTGTTCTCATAGTGGAAGTAGCGGTCACATTAAGGCACAATGTCATAAACCAAATAGTGACATACATGGTTTACCCACTACTACTACATCTTCTTATAAGACTTGTTTGAGAAAGTCTAATACTTTTCATTGTTCTTATTGAGGTAGAGATAGTCATTTGGATATCTTTTGTTGGGATTTTAATCAACATGTTAAATGCTATTCTCGTGTTCCTTATAATTATAATCATGTTGATTTTTATGTTCCTTCTTGTGCGTTTTCTAAACCTTTGAATTCTAATATTTTTTGTCTAAGGTTTAAGAAAAACAGGTACTCCAACAAAAGGAAGTCAAAGACTAGGGTGGAGTTATTTAAGGACAAGTCTCTTGCAAAGCTTAGTAAGAGAAAATCTCATATCGTTTCTATACCCAAAATGAGTACGCCGAGTATCAAACAAGTATGGGTAAGAAAAGATAGGTTGAAAGTTTTTCTAGACTTGCAAAAATCTGGCGGTGTCCCATTTTTGGGATGATGAGATTTGTTTTCTAGCCTTGTGTTATTTTAATTGCATATTTTTTTCACCATATAGGCTCTTTCTTGGGTGTTTTTGTCTTTCTGTTTATGCATGTTTGTTTTAAACATATTAATAAAAAATAGGGATTGTTGGTCTTCTTTTCTAGTATTTTTTTTTTTATCTATTTTCTTTCATTTATTCCATGTTTATTTTGTTGGATGCATCTTTTCTGAGATATTGGTTTACTTCAATTGTCTTAAATAAGTTGTAATATATTTAGGCGTTTTTTCTTTCTGAACTCTAAGTATGTTTGGGTGTGTTTCATGTATTTTTCCTCGCTTGTTTGCACAGTGCATGACATGCTTGCATGATGGGAGCTTTTGGAAGCCACTTACATATTTCTTTGGTCTCTTAGAACTTTTCTTTCTCTTGAGATCCTTTTGTCGTTTTGAGCTTTCTTATCTTTCTTCTACAACTCTTGATAGTGGTCAATGACTCACTTTATCCCCAGCCATTTGATTGTCTTTAGAGCAATATCAGTTGGCTAAGAACCCGTTGGGGTTGTGAGGGTCATGCTCTGACGGATGCACTCAAGAGATGTTAGTTCTTGTGTTGCACGTTATCATGGTATTACACTTCTTGAGTTTGTGTTTGTCAAAAAGATGTACGCTACACCCTACCCTCGTGTATTTGAAAAGATGGAGGTAAATATCCCATCCCACACGGGAATGACATTGAAAAGATGTGGACTACACTCCACCACATGCGGCAAAATAAAATTCAAAGTGCATGTTCTTTGTTTTTGTGTAAGGCATTAAAAGTTTATTCCTTTGCCTTTTACTTATATTTGCTTTCGTTTGGAAGATCATATCTAGATTCATTCATTTGCCTTCTTCTCATGGTGTTTGAGTTTGTTTCCTAAGTTCGTTTATTTATCATTCATCTCTTGTTAATGGTTATTTGTTCTAGGAGTTCCAAGGGTGTGTTCTAGTGCTGTATTTTCTCTCTCGTTATGCAATGCATTCCATCTTCACGCACCGAGGTTAAGTTTATGATGCACTTCAATTCTCTTGGTTGTTCAATCTTTTGTTTATCCTTATATATTGTGTCTTGTTTTTGTGCGGATTGGGTTTGGCTAATGTTTTAGAGTTTTATGATGTATTTCACCCCAATTCTATGGTACATGGTTTCGTTTTCTTATGTTTATGGTTAAAGGTTTCTTTTTTAGAATTTGTCTATTAAGGCTATTTTCTTCTTGTCTCATGGATGGTATAAGTTTGTGGTTTACTTTAACTCAATTAGTAGAGTATGTTTTCTGTTTCGTTGGGTATATGTTTAAGTTTTTTTCTTGTTTCTTGTTATGTTGTCAAGGATTTGTTATTCATGGTATGGTGTTTCTTTCGTTCTTTATTAGTTTGGTTTCTTCACTTTTGTCACCCATTTGCATCATTTGTGACAAAAAGGGGGAGAGTTTATATGACTCTAAAAACTAACATGCTCTTTTTCTCCGTTAGTGTATTTTGGGTTGTGTTTAAGATGTGCTACAGTTGAGGTGGAGAAAAAGAATTGGAGTTCGGAGTTCATGTGTTAAGGGGAGTTGTTCATAAAGGATTATCATGTTAAAGCTTCCGTTGATTCTCTGATATGCTTTCTGGCTTAAAGCTTCCGCACTACCTCTGATTGATGAAAGTTTTGGGTTTGATGTTCAACTTCTTCTCCTTTGATTGTTTGGTTGTTATTGAAGCTTATGTTGGTGTTCTTGAAGATTGGTTCTTGAAAGTTAAAGCTTCGTGTTTGGTGAAGGGTTAAGTGTAATGATGTAAGCATGATCTATAAATGTTAGTGAGGTTTGTTTTGGATTTTGTAAGCACGTACTATAAGTGCATTTAGAGTCATAGGTTTTTGTCACGAAATGAATGTCAAAGGGGGAGATTGAAACCGGCATTTGGTTTCATGGTTTGACATCATTTCGTGTTTGTGTCATCGGCTATCTCGCTCGGACTTCATTGTTAGGTTGAACCTTGGTATGTGTCTCATTTCTTATTCCTTTCTCTATCATCTTGTGTCTTAGGTTGCTTAGTTTTCAATCTGTCAAGATTTGGTTCGGACGTAACACTTTGGTTCAGACGAAATTCTTCCAGATCTTTTATTTGTGCAGAAACTGGTATTTGATTCGACGAAACCTTTAAGTTCGAACGAAATTCTTCCAGCAAATTGTTTCGTCCTTTGGACTTGTGTTTATTTATAGAGTCCATATAAATAGGTTTTCTCTCATTAGAAAACCTAACTCTCCAACCGTCTCTTCCTCCATTGAGAGTGTTTGTTTGTTAATGGAAAAACATCATCTTCTATCTTCTTCTTCTTGATTCTTCCTTCTCGCATTATTATCCATATTCCTTTGTGAGTGCATATTGGCTTCGCGATCTCCTTGTGTGACTGTGTGACTATCAAGGGATACTAAAGAAGCAATCTATCTTTCTAGACTTCGAGATCCTTGTGTGTTCATCAAGGTTCTCCGGTGAAATCCAAGGGAGTTAGAGATAGCTGGTATTGTCAAGTAGCAGGTGTATGCATTAGTACTTCATAGGCTTTTAATCTCTTACAACATAGTGGATTGATTTGTTACCGATCGAGGTAACCGTGGATGTTTCACAGTTTGGGTTTTACCACGTAAAAACTTATTGTGTTCTTTACTATTCTTCTTGTTTTATTTATTGTTTGTTTATTCTAGTATATTGCACTTGTTTTGGGTTTCATGTTGACAATTAAATAATTTGATTTAAGAAATAATTATAAATTTTACATTCATTCCAATCTCCGAATGAGGGGATTGGAATTTAATTTGTTGAGACAATATTAGTGTGGTTACTACTCCAAGTTTGTGTTGGGTTTTATGTGCAATATGGGCCTGTTTGGGCCCAAATTCGTGGTCTATTGTAAGGCTATACTATAAAGCCAAATAGAAGTGATACAAAACCTTAATTTTTCTAAGAGAGAGATTGTGAGAAGCCATTAGAGAGTTTGAGAGAACTTTGTGAGGAAGAAGACTTCGGTTTCTTCGTGAGGGCTTGTACAATTGTCTAGATAAGAAAAACATCATCCTTTCTCCCCGTGGACGTAGGCATATAGCCGAACCACGTATATCTTGTGTTTTGTGTGTGGTTGCTTGTTTATTTTGTTTTTTTCGTTTTACTTTCATACATTAGTTCAATCATCATATTTGTGCATTAGTTTCCGCTGCGCACAACAAGTGGCATCAGAGCTTAGGTTAGAACTTGAGCGTCTAGAAGGTGTTTGTTGAAATTCCGGTGTGAATTTCAGATTCATTTGGTGATTGTTTAGTGCTTGAAAGTTGGTGGAAAGATGTCAAAAGAAGGGAGTTCGAAGAGTTCGAAGGGGGAAACCAAGTCAGTGGTTTACCATCAAGCAAAAATTGATGTAGAGAAGTTTACTGGCACCAATAACTTTGGTATGTGGAGGTGTGAGGTAATGGATGCTCTATGTCAACAAGACCTAGAAGATGTTCTGGAGGATAAGCCAGAAGATGTGGAAGAGAAGGATTGGAAAAAGATGAACAAACAAGCTTGTGGAATCATAAGGTCGTGTTTGGCACGAGACATTAAATATCTTGTGATGAATGATGCGTCTGCAAAGGAGATGTGGCAAAAATTGGAGGAGAAGTACATGACAAAGACTATCCACAATAAAAACTATCTACTTCGAAAGTTCTATCGAATAGATATGAGAAGAGGTATTTCCATGGCGGAGCATCTTAATGATTTTACCAAGCTAATTGCAGACTTGGCGAATCTAGGAGCAGATGTGAGTGATGAAAGCAAGGCAGTGTGTCTCTTAAATTCGTTACCGGACGAATATGAACACTTGGCTATCACACTCACATATGGGAAAGAAAAATTGGTGTATGGTGAGATTTCTGCAGCATTGTTAACTCATGCGTGTATGAAGAAGGACAAGGAAAAGTCCAAGGGTTATACACCTGAGGTCTTGGTGACAAGAGGAAGGTCTAGTGACAAGAAAGGCCAAGGTGGTAGAGGGAAATCTCGGTCAAAGTCGAGAGGTCGATTTCTAGCAAAGGATGAATGCTCCTTTTGTCATGAGAAAAGACATTGGAAGAAAGATTGTCCTAAAGCCAAGGCAAAGGATAAGAAGAAAGACTATGAGGTAAATGTTGCATGTGATACTAAAGATGATGATATAGATTCTGATTATTCTTTATCCGTTTCATCAATGGTTTGTTACACTAGTGGTAATGAATGGATCTTAGATTGTGCTGCTTCTTATCATATATGTCCTATAAGGGAATGGTTTTCTGATTTTAAGAAGCAGGAGAGTGGTGTAGTGGTGATGGGGAATGATCAACCCTGTCACATAATGGGTATAGGTACCATTCGTCTGAAGATGTTTGATGGAATTATAAGGAAGCTGAAGAATGTTAGGTATGTTCCTGACATGAAGAAGAATCTTATCTCAGTTGGTACTTTAGAAGCCAATGGTTACAAGGTGGTACTTGAACATGGCGTTCTAAAGGTTGTGGCTGGTGCAATAGTTGTACTCAAGGGTGTTCGACAAAGGAACTTGTACTTCCTTCAAGGTAGCACAATTACTGGGGATGTGGCCGTGTCTGAGGCTACATCAAAGATTGCTAGAGAGACTACGCGGCTGTGGCATATGCGGTTGGCGCATACCGGTGAAAAATCCTTGCAAAGATTGATAAAGCAAGGGTTGTTAAAGGGTGTTATCGCCTGTAAAACAGAATTCTGTGAGTATTGTATTCTAAGCAAGCAGACAAGAGTAAAGTTTGGCACGGCTATCCATAATACTAGTGGAGCTCTTGATTATGTTCACACGGATGTCTGGGGGCCTACCAAGAATGCATCTTGGGGAGGTAAGCATTATTTTGTGTCTTTTGTTGATGATTTTTCTAGGCGTGTGTGGGTGTACACCATGAAGAGCAAGGATGAAGTCCTAGAAATTTTCATAAAGTGGAAGAAGTTAGTTGAGACCCGAATTGGCAGAAAGATCAAGGTACTTCGCTCAGATAATGGAGGAGAGTACAAAAATGATCCGTTCTTGCAAGTATGTCAGGATGAGGGTATTGAACGCCATTTCACTGTAAGAGAGACACCGCAGCAAAATGGGGTGGCAGAACGGATGAATCGAACTTTACTGGAGAGAGTTCGGTGTATGTTGTCTAATGCTGGGTTAGGCAAAGTGTTTTGGGCTGAGGCTATTGTGTATGCCTGTCACCTTATTAACAGGTTGCCTTCGACTGCGATTGATGGCAAAACTCCTATGGAAGTTTGGTCTGGTAAGCCTGCTTCAGACTATTGTTTTCTTCATGTGTTTGGGTGTCCATCTTACTATCATGTCCGAGAGAGTAAGTTGGATCCTCGTGCAAAGAAGTCTTTATTTATGGGTCTACAGAGTGGAGTAAAAGGTTATAAGCTATGGGATCCAGAATTGAAGAAAATTATTCTAAGCAGAGATGTGACATTCGATGAGGCTTCTATGTTGAAGCCTAAGAGCTCTCAGCAGGTGGAGAGCAAGGCCAAAGAGGTTTCGCAGTGGGTGGAGACTGAAATATCTCCACGTGTTCCAGGTGGTTCTGTATCTTTGGAAACGTCTACTGTAAGGGTTCCAAGTATTGAGGTTCCTAGTGTTACAGATTCTGATGACATGACAGATAATGAGGTTGATGATGAGACGGTTGATGATACAGTACATGTGGACTCTAATGATGAGGGTCCAATTGCATCTAGATTATCCAAGAGAAATGCCGGTGTTCCTAAACGGCTTACTGATGATATGGTAGCTTATGCACTTTCGGTTGTTGATGAGGGTATTCCAGAGACTTTCCGTGAAGCACTGCAGAGTTGTGATTATGAAAGGTGGAAGAAGGCCATGGATGAGGAGATGAAATCTCTTCATAAGAATGAAACTTGGGAACTCATGGAGTTACCTAAGGGAAAGAAAGCAATCGGGTGCAAATGGGTTTACACTAAGAAAGATGGGTCTCCTGGTGAAAATGTACGCTTCAAAGCAAGATTGGTGGCAAAAGGCTATGCTCAGAAGGAGGGAATTGATTATAATGAAATCTTTTCTCCAGTTGTGAAACATTCCTCTATTCGCATCCTATTGGCCTTAGTAGCACAATTTGATTTGGAGTTAGCTCAACTTGATGTGAAAACTGTTTTTCTACATGGTGAGCTAGATGATGAGATCTATATGACTCAGCCGAGTGGGTATAAAGATGCGGGTAATGACAAGCTGGTGTGTAAATTGAAGAAATCGCTGTATGGGTTGAAGCAATCTCCAAGGCAATGGTACAAGCGGTTTACTCAGTTTATGCTAGGGCAAGGGTACACAAGAAGTCCATATGATCCTTGTGTCTATTTTCGCATGGTATGTGATGGTTCTTTTATCTATTTGCTTTTATATGTTGATGACATGCTCATAGCCTCTAAAAGCAATGTGGAGATAGACAAGTTGAAAAAGACTATGTCTATGGAGTTTGAGATGAAAGATCTTGGTGAAGCGAGAAAGATACTTGGCATGGAAATTCAGAGGGAACCAGACAATGGAAGATTGTGGTTATCTCAAAAGGCCTATCTATAGAAGGTGCTACAGAGATTTAGCCAATATGAGATTGGTACAGCTGTGAGTATACCTCTCTCAAAAGATTTTAACTTGAATGCTTCCATGTCTCCTAATTCTGATAGGGAACGTGCTTACATGACACGTTATCCATATGCAAGTGCGGTTGGTAGCTTGATGTATGCGATGGTATGTACAAGGCACGACATTGGGCATGCAGTTGGCACTGTAAGTAGGTACATGCATAATCCTGGTGAGAAACATTGGGAAGCTGTGAAATGGATCTTACGCTGCATTCAAGGTAGTGTGGAGGTTGGTTTACTATTCCAGAAGGGAAGGGATTTGAATCAGTTTTGTGTTGGTTATGTGGACGTTGATTATGATGGTCAAATAGAGAGACGTCGGTCTACTACTGGATATGTTTTTACATTGGCAGGTGGTCCTATTAGTTGGCGGTCTACATTACAATCTCTTGTTGCTTTGTCTTCGACAGAAGCAGAATATATGGCTGTGACTGAAGCCTTTAAAGAAGCCATTTGGTTACGAGGTATGTTGAAAAACTTGGGTATTGTGCAAGAGCAGCTTATGGTTCATTGTGACAATCAAAGTACCATAAATCTGGCAAAGAACTCGGTTTATCATGCTCGTACAAAGCACATTGATGTGCGACATCACTTTGTCAGAGACATTATTGAAGAGGGTGAGATTTTATTGAAGAAAATTCATACTAGCAATAATCCGGCTGACATGTTGACTAAAGTGGTTTCAGGGACTAAGTTCTATCATTGCTTAGATTTGGTCCATGTTCTTCCTTTGAGTGGATAGTATATTTTGGAGTGAACTATGATGGCTTGATCCCTTAGAAGAAGGGTACGTAGGCAACCATGAAGTGGTGCAGCCGAGGTGGTCTTTCGGGACATGTGTGGGAGTTTGTGACTTGTGTTTGTCGGCTTAGATTTATTGAATCTTCGCCGAGGTGGAGAATTGTTGGGTTTTATGTGCAATATGGGCCTGTTTGGGCCCAAATTCGTGGTCTATTGTAAGGCTATACTATAAAGCCAAATAGAATTGATACAAAACCTTAATTTTTCTAAGAGAGAGATTGTGAGAAGCCATTAGAGAGTTTGAGAGAACTTTGTGATGAAGAAGTCTTCGGTTTTTTCGTGAGGGCTTGTACAATTGTCTAGATAAGAAAAACATCATCCTTTCTCCCCGTGGACGTAGGCATATTGCCGAACCACGTATATCTTGTGTCTTGTGTGTGGTTGCTTGTTTATTTTGTCTTTTTCGTTTTACTTTCATACATTAGTTCAATCGTCATATTTGTGCATTAGTTTCCGCTGCGCACAACAGTTTGAACTAAAATTATACTCAGAATTCTCTTCTATGTTGGTAGTCTTTTCCAACAATATTTTCTCTCCTTCACTCAAACTTAATACAACCGGTCTTGGATCTGATTGATGGATGCCTAATTGAGTAATTGAATTAAATAACCAAACATTGAGAGTTGGTATTGCATAAACCTCTATGTTACATTATACATAGAGGCTCTATTCGAAAGTAACGTCTTTAAAATATATGACAGAGGTAGCTCACTTTTAATATATGTGTTTATGGCTAGATCTTTTTATGACCTCACAATCAGACCGTTGTTAAAAAAGGAGGGTTACTTTTGTTGGGTTTAGTTTACTGTCTGTATAAGAGAAGAAAATCTGTTTTAATCAATTTATGGTTTGTGATTTTAACATTAGGTGAGTTTACAATTTTGATTCAACCGTTATAAAAAAACAGAATTCTGATACATTAAAAATACACTGAAATTCTGATTCATATAAAAAAACACAGAATTTTGATTTATTAAAAAGAAACTGGGCTTTCAATCGAGCTTAAGTTGGGCTTTTTTAAAATTCTGAAATCTCTCAAATAATGCCATGTGGCACTTGTTAGGCTCCACTATCATATAGTACTAGTTGTTGAACCCGTGCTACACACCGGGATTTGTGTGGAACTAAGGCTTTTCTCCATCCAGGTTAGGAATTCAACCTGAAAATACTAAGGCATGTTGTTTTTTTTTTTTTATAAAAGTTTATAATTTTACTAAAACGCAAACAACATCTTACAAATCTGATCAGCTTACACCTTCGTGCATCATCAGTTTTTCCCAAGAGGACATATCCGCTTTTACACAAACATAATCACTACTGTTGAGCACATTACAAACAGAAAATTCGCAAGTACAGAAATGAAGATAAGAAGGAAATACGCCTTACAGAAACTGTTGCGCAAGCTCCAGCATTTTCCAGCCCTTCCTCGCAAACATTACCCAACAAAACTGCCTCCTCTGTAGCTTACGAACAGACTGCAACAGCCTTGCACTGTTCGCAATCCCCTTCCAATTGCTATTACCCAACAACTAAGGCATGTTGTTCATGTAGGTAAACTGATGCCATACCTTTAGTTCAAACACTACCTTGGTCATCACAAAGCCCCCTTAGATTAAAACAATAAGCTATTAAATAAGGTCAGCACACATATCTTGGGGAAAAAAAGGTCTTAAACAGAATATATAATGGTATATCACATAAAATGCAAGTGCAGTCATAAACAATGCAGATGAAAATTTCTAACTCAAGTGATATAATCAGAAGATTTTGACTTGCCAAGAAGATCAAGTGAGGTTGCCATCCTTGCAATTGAAATGGAACCAATTCTGTTGTCATTGTCCAATAGAAGACCAAAAGTAAAACAAAATACACGAAAAATCCCAACAATATAGGCAACATGATGCTTGGTATAACTTGTTAATGAGATATTGAGACTATACTTGACATCGTGGCTGATAACGATACAAAAAAACGTGGATATGCCTTAAACTACGAAATAATGGTTTTGAAGAGGTTATGATTCCAATGTGTCGAACTTAAGCTTTGATCTTTGAAGGTAAACAAAAGCCTCTACATAAGTAAATCATGTGATTATTTGTTCATGCAGTAGCGTCTCATTCATTACCTAGATCTTAGTTAATAAACTTGGGTACATTAGCTGTTCATAACAAACCATTAGTCTAACAACATGAACAATCTTAAAATATGACCTTGCTACACCAAATGTTGGTAATCTACTTCGTGTTACAGTTCCATAATATACTGAAATTTGGATATGACATTCGAAAATTATATAGGAGCACCATATTTAAGTCTTTTTATTGTTTCCATGTTTGAGTTATGTGTGCACTAACGATGATGCTCTCCTATTCTATTAATGCTTTCATTCAATTTCGCCCTCTATCTCATCGAATGTTTAAAATTATAGAAAAAATAGTTGATAAAACAAGATACATTCAAGAGAATTCTTTTTTTTTTTGTATAAATTATAAATTTATTAAGCTGGATGCCAAAGATTCAACCTTACAAACTAATAAAAACACAAACATATACCCCATAAAGTCACCACAGTAGAGGTACCAAGAATCTGCACCTCTCTTCATAAAAGATCACTGACCTGTTGTGTTGTCATTCCTGCAATAGTCCAGTGTTCCAGCTAACCATGTTACCTGAATAACACTGCAACATTGGAGCTTCATGTTGCATGTTTGTTGTTGCAGCAGCTCCCCAAGCCACCTTGTCAGAACTTGCTTGTTTGTTGTTGTTGTGACCTGCTGTTGTGCTGCATATGTTGTCTTTGTCCACTTCTAGCCTTGCCTAAGCTGTGGCATTCATACGAATTCAATATAGCTCAAAGAGGAGAGATGAGTGATTGATAGCCGTCATTTTGACAAACCCCATAGCCACTATCTTTGAGAATACTTCAACTGGTCACATTTTCCCATTTGTAATAAGAATATCCCAAATGATATCACAGATTAATTGTGAACTTTGATAAGTGGCTGCCCGCAAGACTAATAATGAAGTGAATGGTTCAATTCACAGTGCATGGGTACAAAGATTTTCTTGTATTTACAGATTGGTTCTGCATATATAGCCGAAACCATAAAAAGAAAAAATTAAGCATAATTTCAACTACTAATGATCTAAAACAAAATTTAATTTTTTTTATAGTCCCATAAATGTAGTGCATGTATTCTGGTTGTTGTTGCATTATGGTTATACATGACTACGCATTCAAATACATGGTGCACATTCATGCCGAGCATAGATAGCACACTGTGTCATTAGTATTTTTCTTGTTCAAGTTATATTCAGTAAGACAATAACACTTACATGAATGTGCAAGGCTTGTGATCTGGTTTGTAGGAGCCATATGCATAGTAATTTATCACATGCATATCTCCCCCTGGTTATGTTCAAATATATAAATAATAAATGACATAGTTGTGGACATGATCATAAAAGGCAATGTCAAACTTAAACTTCTGCCAAAGTTTCAACAAACTCTCCTTTCCCATGGACTCTTCAAATGAACTCTGCGCACCATAATAATAGTCCAAGGAGTAGCCATGGCCACGGTGAACAAAAAAATTAAGATTAACCAAAGGTGTTTTTGCCTATCTAGTATAAGGCAATTCTTAATAATTTTTTACTGTTTGGAACTCTCCCTCGAGTATGTTTGGTGTCTGTTATACTTCACAAAGCATCTGTCAAATACCTGTAAACATATAAATTGAAATTTATTGATAAAAAGACAACAAATGTGATTGAATCGATAAAATAAAAAGTTCTAACTTTTGGATAATTCATGTAACCCAAATATGCAACTTGAATGGATATTTATTTGTGTCACCCGGTTCCAAATTAATGAAATTTCTTATATTTAGCCTAGCTTGAAAATATGTCAATTAATATTAATGAGATTTAGGTGATAAGTTGGCCCCTCTAAGCTCACTGGCCAAGAAGTAGGCAGATTGAGGGAGATCCTCAACATACACAATACACAACAGAAACACCTTGCAATAATTCACGTAAGAACAACGCCAACCTCGGGAAGCAACAGTACCTCAGCACAATACCTTCTACTTCACTTACGAACAATGCTTATAATGCTAAAGAGCAATATAGTATGATGGAGTTTGACATCTTTACTATCTTAATGGGAGCAGGGCTGTGAACAGTAAAGTAAAGTCAGTTGTTCTTCCATCATAAGACAAAATTTTTTACGTCTGTCCCCATGATATGGACCAGTTTTACCCATACCCATTAGTTAATAGTCCAAGCTTTTAACCCACATGGCCCAACAACATTTAAATAACCTATAAAACCCCAAAATACGTTTAGCCCATGACAAAAAACTATGATACCTAAAATACCCCTATTTAAATATTCTTATTATTAATTTAATTTACCATAATACCTCTTCGAAAACCCCCCCAAAAAATTATTTGATATTATTTTTTTTGCCAATTAAATTATTAAATTACATTTAAATGTGAAAGAAAAATACTAATTTTTTTTATTTAACTAAAAATCATGCTCAAAACATAAAATTATGCGCGAAGCGTGTACAGCTACATGGTACCATATAAACCTAAGGCACTAAAATCAAATCCTTCCTAGGCAGTCATGGTTAGGACCTAGGATTTAGGTATATATATTTCGCTTAAGGACTGAGGAGAGTGCATTGGAGAGACTGTAAAACGATAGCTAGCTAGACAATAAGACATGCATGCACTTAAAAATATTCCAAAGACATTTTGGCATCGGAGGAATTGTTTCTGTATGGGCAGACCCCTGTGAAATTTTAGTGCCCAACAAATGGTGCAATTTGTTGGTGTTGGCTTGTTGCACCCAGACAGATCCCATCATTGTCATCCCACGATCTGAAGTATCACTTAAACTCGATCGATATGGTCATTATATCTCGGATATTGTTTTCCATTACAGTATTAGGGCTGGGTATCAGAGCAGATAGTGACCTTGTTCAGCTACAAGTATATCCTATCTACATACATTGTCCAACTACCAACACTTTTACTATTCAAGTTCCATGAATTGCATGCACTTCTGGTAGGGCTTATAGTACCTAGAAAATTAATGACCAGCTAGCTAGTTGACCAGATCTATAAATTAAACTAGATTAAGAAACTTATGGGGTCATTGTCTTGCATTTAGCATGCAAAAATTCTAATTTGGTGGTTAGAAATTCAGTCTAACAGATAATTCACTCTCTTATCAGAACACAGTGAACACTTGTAGTGGATATTTTCTTGACATGCAGCTGAGACTGACAGCTTCAATACTATGCGACTCATGCACTTTTTTCTTATAAACTTGGTGGTTTTATTCCTAGCAAATTTTCCATAAATATATGCATACTTAGGCTTCCATGCTTCCATACTTCCATTTCTTAAAGCTTATGCACAAAAAATATGGGTTAACTAGCAGTAATTTGTGTTTTCAAGTTGCAATCACACATACCTTATCATGATTTTATATCAACTATCAAGACATGAGCAGTACACCCTTTTAAACCTCGACCAATATATAAACCCAACTGTCCCCTTTCTCATGAAATGTAACATATATCTTCACTGTATATATCAAATGTGTCCCCTGTTATTATTTTAGAAAGAGAAATCTATTACTGATTTAGCTAGTTTCAAGGAACAGCTCTGGTTGGGAACTTGGGATGTCATATATGTATCATATTAGTATTTTTTGTACACCACAAAATTAATATTGGCTTGGCTCCCACTGAATTGGTCCATAATAGTCCTAATCAAAGAGGACATAATCTGTCATACATAATAAGTGGATATATATGTATGATTAAAACTTATAGTTTCAAGACCAATGAGTCCACTCTTCTAGGTGATGATCAACCAGATGAATTTGTTGTTGATAGATCATTTCCATTATTTGAAGATTTTTTTTTTCATTTATGGAGTTAGTTGGCAGGATCCTAAGATTTATAAACCTCATCTATATTATACTGTGCGTGGACACACAAACTTGGGGAGATAAACATAACTAGACAAAGACAAAAAATGGGCTTAAGTTGTTATGTTATATGGGCTTAAGTTGCTGTTATGTTTCGAATTGGGCTTGAGATGGGCTTTAGTTGAAACCTTATTGGAGACAGAATATGGGTTTAAGTTGTTATGTTATATGGGCTTAAGTTGTTCTTATGTTTCGAATTGGACTTGAGATGAGCTTTGGTTGAAAATGCTTATCAACCTTTACAACAGAGCTATCAACTGTTCCTTTCTCTCCGCCGGAGTTGAATCACTTCACTACTCCATCCTCTCCCGATGTGCCTTTTGCTCTGACCTTTTCATCTGCTATGGATCCCAAAAGCACCAGCAAATCAAGTTATGTCACTGCCAATTTCAACTTCTATCAACACTCAACTTCTATTACCAAAATACTTAACTTCTATTACCAAAATACTTATCAACCTTTACAACGGAGCAGTACTTTATCAATCAACATTCAACTTCTATTACCAAAATATTTTTCAATTTCAATTTCAATTTCTATAACATTAACTTATCGATTTCAATTTCTATTACTTATCAATTTCTATTGCTTAAGTTGTTATGTTGGGCTTAAGTTGTTATGTTGGGCTTATCTCTTCGATTGCCTAAAACCTTAATTAAGCGAAAGATTCTCTTTGTCTGTGAATCAAATCGAACACAGAGGTAACTCTCTTCTTCCACCTTCATCTTCTACTACTTGATAATCCAATTTGTCTTTTTTTTTTTGTTCTCCCAATGAAATTTATTTTGCTAATTGTTTATTTATTGTGAGTTAAAATAGGTTTTTTTGACAATCATGGAACTTTTCTGAGTAGTGTGTTAATACATTTATGTATAAAAACTTCAGAGTTCAGATGCAGTGATCATTGGTACCATTACAACTTTGACATCTACTCAAATCCAAGGCATTTGAAAAATAATTGTAGGGAAGTTCATTTGACGATCAATGAACGTCATGTCATGTTGTTATTTTATAATGGTTGTGGTATTCAATGTGTTAAAAAAGCTTTGAATATTATGAAAATTGATACCCAGAGTTTCAAGATTATGATCCAATTGTCAGTATCACAATTTACCCAATTAGGTAAATTTATCAGTTGGGATAAATAAGACGGTCAAAGGACTGCATTTGAGAATGGAGGTATACAGAAGTATTAAAGATACTAAATGGGTTATTAAAGGTCACACGAACAAATCTGTTAGTGATCTTCAGTTGCTGTTGAAATTGGGAGTTGAATGTAGGACTGAGACTTCTCGAAGTATTAGAGAGGTTTGCGACCACCTAATGTCACGATTGTCAAAGCTAATACTGATGACGCCTTTATAGGTAACCCAGGACAAGGCAACATAGGAGTGATCTATAGAAATCATTCAGGAGAATTTATGGGGTGTTTGGCACAAGGACTAGACATCACAGATAACTTCACAGCTGAGTGTTGGGCAATAACTAAAGCTATTGAAGAAGCCATTGATCAAGAATGGCTGAACTTATGAGTGGAAACTGAGTTCATACCAGCTGCTTAGGTGTGTAGTAACCGGAGTCCTCCATAGCAGGTTCGAGCTCAATTTATGAGGGCAACTAAAAAAATCCAATCTTTGTGTATAACCCATATTTATAGAGGGTAATTTTTCAGCTGACATGGCAGCAAAGAGAGGGTCAACTCTGAACTTAGGTATGAAAGAGTGGAGCTTAATTAGACCCACATTCATTACTTGCTTGGAGGAAACCTACAGAGCTTATTATAGACTTAAGTGATGATTTGATGTAAGCATGAAGAGCTTGGAATATATACTCAGTTCCTCAAATTTCTTTTGTATTTCCTTTTCTTTTTATTAATGAAGCTCACCTTAGCAAAAAAAAAAAAAAAAAAAAATCCAGCAATTTTCTGGAATGTAGACTGTTTAGAAAACCAAATATACATACTGCCTATAAAACCGAAGGACAAGTTTATTCCAGTATTGATCCATTGAGTGTGGAGTTGTTTTTGAAGTTTATTGCTTTGATTCTGCGATAGATTGAAATCTACCAATGGTAATAACTTTTAGTAACAATTATTCAGTCTCCCATCTTCTTTTACTTGGTATATTTGTAGGATGAGTATCTGAAAGTTTATTATGATCCATATGCCGCTTTGCTCTTGAACAACAAGAACTAAAAGATACAAGTAATTTTTCAAACCAGTCTAATTGTCAAGGTCAGGTACAATGATGATGCCGAATAAGAAGATGCTCTAACTTCAGGT
This sequence comes from Aquilegia eximia, assembly GCA_023053565.1. Taxonomy (NCBI): domain Eukaryota; kingdom Viridiplantae; phylum Streptophyta; class Magnoliopsida; order Ranunculales; family Ranunculaceae; genus Aquilegia; species Aquilegia eximia. Next base: position 28,755,694 of record JALIGU010000004.1, read on the forward strand.
ACACTTTTCTTGCATTATCAGCTAAACTACGCTTATCTCTTTGTGAAGTAAGATAAATTATGTGGCTGAAAGTGTAGTTCCTAATATATATTTAGTTATTATTATATATTTAAAAACCTCTCATATTCCCAATGGATTTTGAAGATTAAGTTGTAATTTTTGTGTTGTCGTTTAATAAATATGTATTAACTAGAATATGGGTAGGAATATTGAGGAATTTGTTTAAAGTAGATGTTCATCAGAGCCAACCATTGGAAGCCTTCAAAAATAAAAATGAAAGTTAATAGTGCTCACTATATGCTTGCCTACTGATCAGAGGGTAACAAAATGGAAAACATTATATTATGAACACTGATAGATAATACATATGGGTGTGCCTTCGGCAGTTTGAACACAACCCAAACTGATGCAAGAGCAGAATAAATTTGATGTTGTCATTATTATTTTAAGCTTGGAGATGAGCTCCTATTTAAGGTTTCCTGTTATTTTGTTCCATTATTTTGATTTTGAATTTGGATTCCTAAGGAGATCAGGATGAATGTTTTATTTTAGTTGATGCATTTTACATTGTGTTTCTAATGAGAATATCAAAGCATTAATAAAGTTGGTATCGTGATTTTTTCATTGTTGATAGTGCGTTGGTATGTATGAGCTCCCTACAGTATGTATTTGCCTCCGTATTTGTTTTAAAATATTATGCACTGCTTTTGGCTTTATGTCTTTAACAATGAAAAGAATTCAACCAAGTGCAGTTATATTTAAGCTTGATTATGTTTCAACAACCCAGCTAATTATATCAGAAGGCTCCCTTTCCCAATTACATTATATTGGGGAGTTTCATTTATTTACTCTTATTTTATTGTGTTTGTAAATAACTATACCTTCTATTTGCAATGTGGTATTTTCTAAAATATAATTGTTAAAAGTGGGTTTTTATCTCCCTCTCTCTCTCTCTGTTATTTTTTCCTTTTATAGAAAGTACAAGTGATTAATATACGACCATAGAAACAAACAGTAGACTAATTTATTATCTGTCAGCTAGAAAAATCCCTATTTTGTCTTTCCAAAGAAGATATTATTGTATTATACTATTATCTGATAGCTGGAAGTTGACGGAAATAATGGTTCACTTTTTTTTTTTTTTTTTTTTTTTTCTGAGTAACTTTCTCCAACTTACTACAGACAGCTCCAAGCAAAATGTGTGATTTAAATGTTAAAGCTACAGCTTCCGGAGATGACAAGGAAAACAATCTAAGGAGTTCTTATATCATTATATGGAGCACCTGCACTGCACGTTTTTAAGAAATGAAGGTGAGATGAGCAAATTTAAAAAAAAAAACCTTTTTACTTTAGTAAAAAAAAAAAAAAAAAAAAAAAACCATTTTATATAATTATTAGGACAAAGCAGACAAGTGTTTCACTTTAGTAAGAATTTCGTCAATCTCTGTCTCTATTTCTCTCCCTTTTCTGCCCACTCTCTCTCCCTCTCCTATCATTCACTGTTACATTAGTACCCTTCATTTCTTTGGAATTTAAATTCCATGAACCAAAGACAGCCGATGATTATAGTTCTAAACATGATGTTATTAAAAGTGACTTAAAACCATTCGGGATATGACAAGATTTGGATAAAATTTCTGTCATTTAGGGGGACAAAACTACTAAAAAATTCCCAAGAAAACCATGAATCCAAAAGGTCTGTTAACAATCAACACAAACATAAACAACAATAAAAACTTCAATCCAACGTTCGGATACAAAGCAATAAAGTACATCCACAAATACATATATCGAAAAAATAAAAGCTTAGAAAATACTTCGACAACCAAAATAAACAATATTGGTATGGAATATATGGAAGTTCAAACAAAAACTGGTAACAAACATACTTGAAGCAACAATAGATGTGATGGAACAATGACAAAAATATATATTTCTAATACTTGATTTTTAGATTTATTTATCTTACTCCCATAGTCCAAGTTCTTAAGATTTAAGTTTAGTCTTGCTATCTATTATTTACCACTTTCTAAGAATCAAAAGCTATTTATCTGGTCGAAACTAACGTGGCGTAGCCACGGGTACAACTAGTACTAGTTATAAACATCAATATCTTGGGATCCGACGACTTTAGCACAAGAAAGTGGACCAGAGACCTGATTCAAATTTTATGTAATTTTTGCAGTTTTGTTGTTGGTACATATTACCAGCTATTAGCTGAAATGGGAGTGTAATATGCTTCAATATATATAAATTAAGCTTTATTGTAGGATGTTTAAGGATCTAGTCTAGCTAGATATTAGGCCTGCAAATTGGGCTGGGTCGGGCTAACCCACCCCTCAAGCCCTAACGCCCTCACACCGAGAGGGTTGGGGCCGATCCTTAAAATCAGTGAGGGTCAGGTCCGCTGGGCTAAACCCAAGAATCATATGACCCTCACCCGTTCTTTAGGGTCGAGAGTCCGGCCAATAGGGTCAGGCCACATGCTCATGTTTTTTCACTAACTAATTTAAACTTAAAAAAAACATATAGACATATATATTCACCCTATTTTCTACCACAAATTTTGTTGAAATAATTATATTATCTTTTCCTAGAGACTTACCATGAGGAAAACTTTCAAAAGTAATGATTAAATGTTTTTTTTTTTTTTTTTTTTTTTTTTAAATTAAAAAAAAACATATTTTTTTTATTGATAAACTCAACGAATTACACAAAAGTAGAGGACAAACGCGCTACAAACTGCGCGGCAAGTCCTTTCTGGATAGCAAACCCGATTCTCCTAAATACATATTCGTTCGAACCTGCAGTCATCACGTTGCTATCCATTATCTTCTGCACTCTCCTGAGGAGCTCAACTGCTTCTGAGCCTAGCAATCCAAATGTGTCAAATGCAAAGGGGATGAAACTATGTTGGTTAGCCCTACAAGCTCCGTCATGTTTCTCCAATTTTGCCGCTGCTGCATTGCTAGCTGCTAGCCCCACCTCAAAAATCCTAGCACTCAGCCCAACCATCGGAGACGTCCCTGTAACATCAACACACGCATATTTACCTTCAGACCAGTTGTAAACCAGAATATCAGCAGGACGTAATGTCGATCTTCCTTCCTTAGGATCAGTAAGAAAGTTAACAGGAGCCTCCTTCTTAACCTGTACGCCAGCCCGCCAGAACACATCACACAAGATAAGTTTGAATTTTATTAATATCTAAAAACAGACACTGATCAGCCGACATCAAAGTGTCTCGTCAGGTGGGTGAGAGACTGGTGAAACAAAATTTCACCAAACAGAAAACAATACAGCACTGCCAAACAATACACAATGCAAAACCAGGCCGAAAGCTTGGGATCTTCAATGCGCTTCAAGGAAGGAGCAGAATATTCTAGTTGTGTAGGAGATCCAGGGAGCTATACCCATTGTTGCTTGTACTTTCACCAATCCAAAACCAAAGCAGTCCCTTAATTTCAAGGCATACATTGTCAAGTCTTGGGGTGATGTTCCTGAAGATTCGATTGTTCCTCATTCCCCAAAGAACCTAGCAAACGACATAGGGGAGTAGCTCCCATAATTTTGGCCAATCCCATTATTCCTTTGTGTTGGCCAAGCCTCAAAAAAATTCTGAATAGAAGTAGCCGTACGTCGATAACATCATCAGTAATTTCAATCCATATAGACTTGGACACTTCACATTGTAAAAGGAGATGCAGAATACTTTCCTGGTGTCGTTTGCACAGGTTGCAGGCTGTATCAATTGTCATGCCACGATGCTGAAGTTGTTCTTTAGACAGAGTTTTGCCAAGGATGACTCCCCACATGTAAAATTTGATTTTTGACTGCAGTGGGGCAGACCAGACAAGCTTGTAAGGGAAGATGATGGTCTGTGTGTTGGTTTCTCATCATCTTTGCTCTTTCAAAAGTTCATAGGGACTACTAACAGTAAATTTACCTTGCTTGGTGGCACCCCACCTCCAGCAATCTCTTTCTTCTTGAACATATTGATTCCCTTGGAGTAGGGTCATGAGACTCTGGACTTCTGGTTCTTCCCACTCTTTTGCTGGTCGTCTCAGGTAGGGGTGGCAATCAGGTCGGGTCAGGTCAGGTTCAGGTCAGGTCAGTCGGGTCTCAACCTTCAAACCTGAACCTGACCTGATGAAGGTTTTTTCTTTCAAAAGTGAAACCTGAACCTGACCTGTCAGGTTATCAGGCCAGGTTCGGGTCGACCTGAAAACTTGAGTTTTTTTTTTTTTTTTTTTTTAATATAAAGAATACATGAATACACGATGACTTAATATAACTAAATATACAACCAAAACTTATCAATAAAATAGAATGAATCATCAAAAATTCAAAATTGATGATCATGAATTCATCGTATGCTACCTATAGTTAATAACATAAGTTGTTAAAATCGATCCGTAGAAAATAGGAGCAAGATATTACATACTATTTTCAATGGAACTAATTACAAGAAAACCACAATTTCTTTCTATTGGATTCTTCATGACAATCAACCAAGATTTTCTTTGCAATATTTTTGTAGTGAAACCAAAATCAAAATAAAAAAGAATGTGAAAGTGGATTTTGCTTAAAACCAAGCCATGAAACACTAATTAATCAAAGTATAACTTAACCCACAATAAACTTTTAGCAGAAAATCAAGTGGGTTTGACTTAAAATTAAACAAATTCAGTCGAGTAGAAAGATTCAACAAATAAAAACAAATCTAAAATGAGTTTGTTGGTTTACGAAGTAGACAGTAAATGAAGAAGAAGAACCAGGCGAGTGAAATTCGATCCAAGAGAGAGAAAGAAAGAGCCGCAGAGTATGATTGAAAAATAAAAGGATAAAAAATAATTTTTGTCAGGTTCGGGTCGACCTGATGGGTCTGCAAGGAAAACCTGAACCTGACCTGATTGTCGACCTGATCAACCCAAATTCCTCCAATATCCAAACCCAAACCTGACCCAGATCAGGTCAGGTTTAGGTCGGGTTTCGGGTAGCCAGGTCTGATTGCCACCCCTAGTCTCAGGTGCAGATTATATTCCATGTTGTGATGTCGCCAGTGGCAGTGATGGTGCAGTGACAGGAGACAAGCCCATGTTTGAGGTCGGCAAAACGATAGATGTTAGGGAATTTAGTCGCCAATGTATAGTTTCCACACCACCTGTGCTGCCAGAACAAAGTTGACTGCCCATTACCTACATGGAAAGAGATAGTGTTTTGCATAGTTGGGAGAAGGGATAGAACCCCTCTCCACAGACTACAGCTATGAGGTCTTGTGGTGGTGCTAGGCCACCCTCCAGTATTTTGGATACCATATTTTGCCACGATTATTCTTCGCCATAGAGCATTGACTTCGATCCCGAATCTCCAAATCCATTTCCCAAGCAAGGCTTTGTTAGAACTTTTGAGACGACGAATACCGAGCCCTCCTTCGGTTTTAGGAACACACACTTTTTCCCAATCAAGGAGATGCATTTTCCTTTTGTCTTGCGAAGATCCCCACACAAAGTCACCCTTTCAATTTGGTTGACTACACTTGAAGGTATGGTGAAAAGAGAAAGTTGGTAAATTGGTAAGTTGGTGAGAGTGCTATGGATCAACACAAATCTATCCCCTTTGGTGAGATGCGACCGGTTCCATCCGTTGAGCCTTTTTCGGAGCAAGTCTATGATATTATCCCAAGAAGTTTTACACTTGAAGGGAGCTCCCAAAGGAAGACCAAGGTAAGTGATGGGGAGGGTAGCAACCACACACCCCATTGAGTGGGCAAGAGCTTGGCTATTAACAACTTCACCAATAGGGACAAGAAAAGATTTGTTAAGGTTGCTTCTGAGACCCGAGACTATCTCGAACATTAAAAGGATCGCCTTGAGGGTGAGGACTTGAGAGCGGAGGGGATCAAGAAACACCAATGTATCATCGGCGAATTGTAAGATGCTCACTAAGGGTGCTTGAGGGGACACTTGGAACCCTTTGATGAAGCCAAGATCAACGGCTCTATGAACAAGTCTAGTCAAAGCCTCCATGACAATGATGAAAAGCATGGGAGAAAGTGGGTCACCTTGCCTAAGCCCTCTCGAGCTCGTATAGTACCCGGAGAGGGAGCTATTCATCATGATAGAAAAGTGTGCCGTTGATATGCAAGAATAGATCCATAACCGCCAAGTATCACCAAATCCCATTCTTTGGAGTAGATAATCAAGAAAGCTCCAAGAAACGTTATCGAAGGCTTTGAAGATATCAATTTTGCACATAAGACCCGGTTTCTTCTCCCTCAATCTAGAGTCAATGCTCTCATTAACAATAAGAACTTGATCAAGAATTTGTCTACCTTCAACGGAGGCGCCTTGGGTTTCGGATATGACAAGGGGCAAAACATCTTTGAGCCGAGAGGCTAGAGCTTTGGCTATGATGTTGTAGATGCCTCCTATAAGGCTTATGGGGCGATAATCTCCGAGGGTAAGGCTTATGTCCTTCTTAGGGACAAGAGTCACGAAGGTCGAGTTGTTTCTTTCATCGAGAAATCCGGTGTTTTGAAAATCAAGGACCACCGCCATGATGTCATGCTTGAAGATGTGCCAACACTTTTTAAAGACTAGCATTGGGAACCCATCGGGCCCCGGAGCCTTTTCACTATCCATAGATTTGATGGTGCCAAAAATCTCCTCATCCGTGAAAGCCCTCTCAAGATTGGTGCTCACCTCAAGTGGGATGGAATCAAAGTGAAGATTATCAAGCTGCGGTCTATACCCTCTAGTTTCGGTAAAGAGACCCTTGTAGAAGTCAACCACATGAGATTTGATAGTGGAGGGGTCATGGACATCTACACCGTTGATGTTCATAGATCGGATAGTTGAGGCTTTGTTTTTGTAATTTGCCATCACATGATAGAACTTAGTGCATTCATCGTACTCAAATCTCAACTTGACCTTTGCTTTTTGATGCCATTTAACCTCATTTTTCTTAAGGAGCTTGTTGAGTTCTTCCTCCAAGGTTGTCTTGGTGATGAACTCATCATGGGTAATTGTGTGAGGGCTTCTTTGTCTTCAATATCTTTGATCTTGGTGGACAAGAGATCAATTTGTGAGTCCACATTGCCAAAAACCTCCACATTCCATATTTTGAGACAACGTTTGAGTTCCCACATTTTTAACCACCACATTGGCTCGGACGGCCATTGAATTTGAAAGAGTTCCACCAAGATTCAATGAGAGTGGTGAGATTGGTATCCTCAAACCACATAGCTTCAAATTTGAACGACTTCGGTCCCCAATTGATACACTCATTGTTGAGGACAATAGCCCGGTGATCGGAGTTGTATTTGGACATTGCATAGTGGTGGGAATGAAGATGTATGTCCATCCAATCTTGAGAGGCTAGGAATCTATCAATCCAAGACATTTGAGTATTTTCTTTCTCTTCTATCCAAGTATAAAGAGCACATATAAGAGGGAAGTTATGAAGATTATGAGAGGAGATGAAGTCGCCAAAGTCTCGCATATCCTTGTCATATCTACCTCGTTTTCTTCTTTCATGAGTATGTCTCACTACGTTGAGTCACCACCTAAACACCATGGGAGCGATGACCACGCCCGTATGTCATTTAATTCTTCCCAAAATTGTGAACGGTCGTCTGGTTTGGCCGCTCCATATATCCCACTAAAGAGCCAATTTTTATCATCATTCTTTCATTTACAGATTGCCGAGATAGAGAAGGCACCAAGTAAAGTATCCTCACCCTCAAGAAAATCCGAGTTCCAAGTTAGCCATAAGCCTCCCGAGAACCCTATAGAAGGTACCTCAATGTATTCCCAAGGAGTCCTCCATTTGTTCTTGAATTCACTCAAAGAGCTAGTTTGTAGCTTGGTTTCTTGGATGATCACCAAGTGTGGTTTAACTTTCCTCAACAATTTTTGCATACTTTGGCAAGTTGTAAGGTTGTTAACTCCTCTGGCATTCCAAGAGAGGATTTTAATCGCCATGTGGACTAGCTTCCCCTCCATCAATTTCATCTCCATCTTCACTCGATGAGTACTGATTAAATGTTATCTTATTAAAAAACTTCCAAGATAAAATACAAAGATTTTAATCTAATTGGATAAACTTGATATAAATATTACATGTAAACTATATAAATCTAAACTTGTTTTGTATAACAATGAAAGTGAATATGTATGTTTACAATGAAAGTGATGGTCAATTGAGAAATTTATAGAATTGGTTAAGATTTCAAGTGTTTACGAGTCATGACATATTTTCTTTAACAAGTAGCACGCAAAATTATAACATTAATATGACATTGATAACATATAAAAATGGCATGTGTGTTTTTAATATGTAAAGTCTTTTCTCTTTAAACCTTTTAAAAATTTATATAAATTATAAAGAATGCAAGAAATTAGAAAATGTACCATATTTTTAATGAGGGGTATAAGAGGACTTTGCATGGGAGGGTCAATTAGGGTCGGGCTAAGGGCCATGTCTAAGTTTTTAAGGCTAGAACCTGGCCCTACCCTCAAATGCTTTGAGGGTTGGATGAAGGCCAACTTTTGAGGGCTTTCATCATAAATGGGCCGGGAGGATAGAAACGGGTTTAGGGTTGAAGGGCCATTTATTTTTGCAGGCCTAGTATATATTTCAAAATCATAAAACATAAGTAAACAAACACGCACTTTAATGGAATTGAATGAACATAACAATTTTTTGAAAAAATCTTCTCTACAATATTTTTTATTTTATGGTTAATCCCGTAGCTAGGGTTCCTAGCACAACCAAAATGGCATGCCAAATATGGCATGCCTTTTTTCGTGGTTCTCAATAATTAATTAATATTTTATTTTATATAAAATTTTATATTTAGAATACAAAATTTTTAGAAGATATAATTTACTTACCCAAATTTGAGTAGGATGCGAAGTACATGAAATAATCCCAATCCATATCGAGGACCAAAACCTTAGATTTTTAGTACATTTGATGAAATTATCCAAAAATGTACTTGATTAGCAATTGGTGCAATTGATGTTTTAAGCTCTTAGTACAAGGTACTTTTAAACTTAGACAATAGCCAGACCCTTTGAATAAACATGTGTTTAGCAGAAAAATGTATCTTTGCAATAGCAAATATTGTCTTGAAAATAGCCGGCCCCTTTGAATAAACATATGTTTTTTTTATTTGAATATCTTCTAATAAAATTTTAAAAAAAAATTAATATATTCTATTATTGTTAATTTTGTTTGATTATATTTAAACAAAATTAATTATATGGTGCAACCAAATAACTTTGTATATATGGTACATAAACAACCCTGTATGCAAGGGGGAGGGCAAATGCTAAAAAAATAGTCCATGCCAGGAACCCTACATAGCTCAAATAATATTATTTCCAACAAAACAAAAAATGTACTAGAAATGAAATTAATTGCTAAAACCCTGCCAATAAGGTGTAATGACTTGGGGTCCATTAGTAGGTGGGTGCTCATAAGATCCAGCCTGAAATTTGACTTAGCTTTGATGCAACAGCAAGATTGTTGTTAATTTATGGGCCCTTGTCCATGTATCTTCATCATCTTTTGCCCTCTATTTTCCTTATCCTCCACATGCATGTAGTACACTTTGCCGTTTGCATGCATGCCTCCACCTTGTTCCACTGTGAGTGTGAGCATCTTGTTTTGTTGATTGCTTCTTAAATTTTGTTGGGTTTCTAAAGGGAAACAATATTGTCAGTACTCAGTAGAGTTGGAGATGAATTAAATTGGTTTATACTCATAAGAAGCCTTCTTTTTTCAAGAAAGGTGCAATCTTCTTCTTATCTTCTTCATCAAAGAAAACTACTGCATTTAAGTCTGCAGAAAACTTCTCTGAACTGATAGAATTCAATTATATATACATCTAGAAACATATTCGTGAGGTAGTTAAACCCTTTAGTCATAATGAAATGGAACAATTTTGCAAATGTGGAAGATTAGCTTAAACATTGTGGAACTCTAAATAAAATGAAAGTTATACACTCAAACAAAATATAAAAGATTTAGCTAGGGAAACATGCATGGTGAGTATATGAGAAAGATATGAGTAATATAAATTACATTACTACATAATCGATCAATGACTGTTAAGGTAAATTTAATCATCGCGCACCAACACAATTCTCAGTGTTGCCTAAATTTCTGCGCATGTCGTCCATATATACAAGTTGAAGCTTTTAGAGCTGTGAGTCTCTTGTTGATGGAGAAATCACCCCATGTCCATATTTTTTTTACTATATTCAACGATTCATTTTTGAAACAAAAATATAGTCATTTAATATTGCGATTAGCCGATTAATTCCTTGTTAGCTCAACCTCAATTTCATTATGTAAACAGTTTTAATCTGTGGAAAAAAATCTGTCTACCAAAAAAACTTATTGGGATTGCTAAGTTTGTACTAGTTAGAAACACCCCCTCAATGCATCTTGCATGTCATATTTTTTCTTCCTAGCTAGCATTCATATGCATTTAACACACACAGCCAATACTCCCACCTATATACACTATAAAAATACTTTATATGCTTTAAATGAAATCACATTCACACAATAATGTTCCAATTTTACCCTCATCAACCTCCTATTAATGCTCATTTTTCCTTCACTATCTCTCTATCCAAACTTTTTCTTTCTTTTTGTTTGAGTATATTTTCAGTCTTCATTCATGGCTTCTCTAACTTCACTACCTTCTTATGACCATGTCTTCTTTGGGGTCATAGCTTTCTTGGTCTCAGTTTTAATAATCTTTTTCTCTACAAAAACCAAAGCTAAACCACTCAAACTTCCTCCTGGGCCTCCTGGATGGCCTTTAGTGGGTAATTTCTTTCAGGTTGCCCGCTCCGGTAAATCGTTTTTTCAATATGTTCAAGATATGCGGCAAAAATATGGACCCATTTTTACACTAAAAATGGGTACCCGAACCATGATCTTTATTACCAGTGCTGATTTAGTTCATGAAGCTTTGATTGAAAAGAGTCAAATTTTTGCTAGTCGACCGGCTGAAACACCAACCCGAACCATATTTAGTTGTGATAAATTTACAGTGAATTCTGCAGTTTATGGACCGGTTTGGCGTTCGCTCCGGAGGAATATGGTACAAGGTATGCTTAGTACTACCCGGTTGAAAGATTTCAGAAATGTGAGGGAGTCTGCTATGGACAAGCTTGTTGACAGGATCCGGGTTGAAGCTGAGGCGAATAATGGAGCTGTTTGGGTGTTGAAGAATGCTCGGTTTGCCGTGTTTTGCATACTTTTGTCTATGTGTTTTGGCTTAGAAATGGACGAAAAGACTATTGAAAAGATCGATGACCTACTGAAAACTGTGCTGATCACTCTCAATGCAAGACTAGATGATTATCTACCCATCCTGAGTCCATTTTTCTCAAAGCAACGGAAACGGGTCATGGAAGTCCGAGAAGAGCAGCTTAAGACTTTAGTCCCATTCATCAATAAGCGAAGATCCGCTTTAAAAAATCCGGGTTCTGATCCAACTGCAGCTACATTTGCCTACCTAGACACTCTTTTTGATCTCACCGTTGAAGGCCGGAAGTCTGTGCCAAGTGACACTGAATTAGTCACACTGTGCTCAGAACTTCTCAACGGTGGAACAGATACAACTGCGACAGGTCTCGAATGGGCCATTGCACGGTTAATCGACAACCCAGATATTCAGTCAAAATTGTACAATGAGATCAAGTCAGGAGTAGGGAATCGAAAGGTGGATGAGAAGGATGTAGAAAAAATGGAATATCTCAATGCATTTACAAAAGAATTATTACGAAAACACCCTCCAACCTACTTCTCCCTGACCCATGCAGTAACTCAACCTGCTAAACTAGGTGGGTATGATGTACCCACGGACGCCACTGTCGAAATTTATTTACCAACTATTTCAGACGACCCAACCTTGTGGTCCAGACCGGAAGTGTTCAACCCTGACCGGTTTTTATCCGGCAAAGAGGAGGCAGATATTACAGGTACAAGGGATATTAAAATGATACCATTTGGAGCTGGGAGGAGAATCTGTCCAGGTTTAAGTATGGCCATGATTCATGTTAATTTAATGGTAGCAAGAATGGTCCAGGAGTTTGAATGGAGTGCACTTCCAACCCAGAATAAGATAGACTTCAGTGTGAAGTTGGAATTCACCACAGTCATGAAGCACACTCTCCAAGCTGTGGCTAAGCCAAGGGTATAAATGGTGATCAAGAAGATTGTCAAAAGCTTGTAATGTAATAAGTTTGTAGTAACTTATTTAGTGGTGTTAAATGGCTTTAATTTTGAGTAGAAGAAAAATGACATGAAGCTTTTTCTTCTTTTTTTTCCCACAGGCAATTCTGAGTGCTTGAAGCTTACTAAAAAATTATATATATACTCGTAGTATTTAATTCTTGAAATTCAGAGCCTTCTGAGTTTTGAACTGATTAACTGATTTGTTTGTGTAAGTGCAACACTGCAACCTAATATATGTTTCCAAAGTTCATATATATTTATAGAAATGTGTATATCCTTCTGCTTTCCTTCCAGTTTTGTCTTAGATCTGTATATTTAATCTCTGACTCTGTCCATCATATTACATATGTTGTAGTGAGATTTCTCCATTGCAGAAAATAAAACTATAAAAGCATAGTTTAGTTGAGCTGCATTTAGTATATACAATACAATATACATTATTTCCTATGGTTAGAAAAGATTATTTTTTCCTATGAAATGGAAGTATATATAATACAGTACATTATTTCTGTCCCAGATCAGATGTATTCTTATTGTATGAGCTGCAGACACTGGTTGTGGCTTGTTTGCACAATCGATTTAAGTTGTCACAGCTCACAAGAAGCATATCTTGATCTAACAAGAAGTCAGAGAAGAAATTTTGTTATGAATTTCAGTCCATGTTGTTGGACATTTGAGTGTGAATTGAAGACATGTTGACTGTTGAGTGATTGTCAAAACATTGGATTTGATATGTTGGGCACATACTACTACAACTATTCAAACTAAGCTTACATTCAATGCTTGCTTAGATACTATTTTATTTAATTTCATAATACATGGAGTATATCATTGATCTTGAGACAATGACTTGATTTCTTATATACTCCTATGTAAGTTCTAAAGAATACTCAAATTTCTTCCCAACAACTCTGAATCTTTGTGGTCCATTATTGAAAATTCAGAAACTAATCCTCTATTAGGGTGGTTTCAGTGTTTTCAAATCCCTTACCTTTACCTTTAAGCTGATCAGTGATCACCCCTTCACTTCTTCTGCGGAGGGAATTTCTAACCTCACATAGATTGATAGATACAACCAACTTGTCTCCCTAAAATACTGATATAAACAACTCATACTGTCAATAACATCAATGCCATGACTACATTAAAAGGTGCATGTGAATTCAAGTTCCGGTTATCAATTAATGTTGCCAAGTGCATGGCATGAGTTATGGTACCTGGAGTAGGACCACCATCAGATAAGGGCCCTCAAATAGAATGGTCTTATGTCGATGCTCCATACTGCTATGCCAGCACTAACCATAAGGGACATGATCCGATTAATACTCCCATGAAATGAGTTCAATTAATCCTGAATACAGTACTGTGTGCTAAATCCAATGATTTCCAATTTCTTTACCTGGAATATAATGCAAATACTGTATGTAATTGTGGGGACTGATATGCCCGATGTACCGCTAATTGTTTCGGTAAGTATCAGACCGTCAATGAAACATCAAACTACATGATCATACTGAAACCAAAGATCCAGAATAAAATCATCCAATCAGAACTCAGAAGGCACTTGATGTTTCCCTCTTCCCTCCTAGAGTATGTCCATCAACTGATAGTTGAAATTATATATGATATACTACATGATTAATCCTCTTTTAAAAGAGGTTTTCTTAATTTATTTGACCTACGAGTAGTCGTTTTTATGATTAACTCACATAAATATAACAAAAATGAAATGATAAACGAACAACAGAAAGAAGAGAGACATTTCCACTTTGCTTCATCACATAAATATAATAATACTCTTGTGTACAAAGACTAATAGTCTAATACTTTGTTTAAAAACTGGCATAGAAATAAGTAATGAAAAAAAAAGGTGCTGAAATTTCTCACACTTTCTCGTATATTTCCCTATGGTGGAACCACCTATGCTCAGTCTCAATGAACTGAATGAAACTTTCAAGAAAATAGATAGAAAGTATAAATTATACTTGTCCAAAAGCCCACAGAAGCTTGAACATCTTGCTGAGGTTACCCAAAACTTTTTTCCCTTTCTCAATAAGCACCTCATAAACCAGCATCACCTAAACACTGAACTACTGAAGTTGCGACTTGTTCAGTACATTGAAAAAAACAACTTGCTCCGATGGAATTCTGGATATGCCCCTAGATTCAAGCGATTGGAGTTCTAAAAGAGGAAATGCAGCTATGGCAATATATCAAGGGTTGTCATGTATTGGATGGACTCTCGACGAACTAATTTCTGAATCATGGTGGCCAATATCTATTCGAACTTGGATACTTGCTGTAGTAGAGCATTCTCCGGCTTCTGCAGCATCCTGTTCACAAGCAAATTGATCCTCCTGAATCGGTTCCATCCTTGAATTGTCAGAAATTCGAGAGGAATGGCCATGGCTGGTGTACAAGCAGTGATCTGAATGTAAATCACGGGACTCCACATCATAAGATCGGTTGATAGTACTAGAGATGGGTTGCATTATAAGTTTCCTCTCTGGGGAACTGCGCAATGAAATCCTACATACGGGACAAGTAGAATGCTGCTGCAGCCATATATCTATGCATGTGACATGGAAATAATGGTTACAGTATGGTAATATACGCAGTATATCTTTTTGTTGATACTCGGCAAGACACACAGTGCACCTGGCAAAATCACAAGAAGAAAATTAAAATGATTTCAAACTAATGACTAAGCAGCATGCACGTTAATGCAATAAACGTTCTGCACCATTAATGATTGTTCCATTGCTTTGTGAAATATTGAAGCTTCTATATAAAACTTCAGCACCGCTATTTGTAGAATATCTTATGTTCTTCTATTTAAAAACTTGTTACATAATCTGATCGGAAATATGATATCCATGTTGAATAAAAGATCAAGGTTTAGGGCAGACAACTATACAAGATGCAGTCACCAAGAATATAACAAGAGATGAATGGGTACCATTATTCTGGATTGACAGATATGATGTTATATCCTTCAAAATCATGCAGAATAATGGTACCTATTCATCTCTTGTTATATCCTTAAAAATCCATACCACAAGTGGACTATTTTCATCATAACTGGCATCCCATGGTAAGGACAGAAAACCGACTATCTTTGTGACTTGAAGCTCTAGTCCATCCCTCTCAACCCTTGGCCCTTTTATCAGTCGAAATGTTTCAGTGCAAACATCAAAGGAAGCAACAATATGGTGGTCGTCGATCTAAGACAATACCAATACAAGACACCGTTCAATGAAATCTTTTCCCCATCACTCACTGCATATTCAGCGTACTCTTTTGGGACTTGGATACGTCTTGAGCAACCATGTAACGACTAACGACTGTAGGTGAAGGACATAGACAATGGACTGGTCACTGAGACTGTGGCTGAGTTTGTAAACCAATTCTACTACTTTGTACTCAATGGTCAACAAAACATATACAAGTTCACGCCAAAGAGACACCCCTTGTTCACATGGACGAAGTGTACTACATTTCTTTGTCATAGGATTTATAACACGTATGGGGCGTCACAACTTTTCTCCAGCAAGACTAAACCATTGCAAGATGATCTAATCATCAACAGTGTCTTGAAGTTGTGCAACTTATATACTTGAATAATGTTGGTTCTTTGTACTCAATGAATTTCATTATATATTTCCTTGCTCTTGACTTTCTCCATGAAATTTTTGCCCTCTTTTGATCGACGAAAATAGGTCAATAAGAATGTGGTCTAATATAAGGTTAAACCCCTTCTTTATCACATACTTTGGGAGGTATCTTTTCCCATTATAACTATTCACGCACTCTTGAGGGCAGCTTACTTTCTCACATTTAATGGTCATTTAAATTCTCCTCTTGGTTAGTTGCCTTAATAGAAATCAAGTTGTGACAGAACAAAAGCTATTGTATCTTAAACACCATGAAAATAAAAGAGACAAGACATATGGAGAGAGAGATTAATCTTATTAATTCGTAGGTGTATCTCATTTGCTACAGAAACCATCCATACATATAGGCTCATTGATGGTGTTATTTCATATTGAAGTGTTTTACAGCTTTCTTTAACCTACAAATTGAACCTTTGTAGCATAGGCAATACCCAATGTAACAATTGTAGGCAATCACATAGTTGATGTCATTAATAGTTACCATAATTCTTGGACATCCATACTTCCATATGAATTATTTATAACACTCTCTCTTGGAGGTCCACCACATTATGATGGATCCCACATATAACATGCCTAATCTTTTTGAAGATGGTAAAGTCGTATGCCTAATAGATAGTGCCATTATACACGACATCTTTTCGTGGATGGTAAAGTTGTATGTCAAGTAGACCACTAAACACACGATACTTCGAGACCATTGAGTGGACATCCAAAGGGAAGTGTTATAAATGATCCATCTAGAAGTATGGACGTCCAAGATTATAGCCACTATTGCTGATATCAACTAAGTGATTGCCTACAACTCTATGTTGACAGTGCCACTGTGGGTATTACTACATTATCTATGCTACAAAGGTCAAACTTATATGCTAAGTTGTAAAACCCACTTTGATAAGTAACTTCAATATAAAGTAACTCTCTGAGCCCATACAAGGATGGATTTTAGAAAAATGAGACACATGAAATTAATAAGCTCTCTCTCCATATATAATGGTATTGGTCCTCCTCTTGATTTCTCATGCTTAGGCTCCTCCTAATTTGACCGAGTTCTCATGCACAATTTCTCCATATATAATCATATTCTCTGCTTCACCTCTTGATTTCTCATGGTTAGGCTCCTCCCAACCTGATCGAGTTCTCATGCACAATTCTTTGAAGGGAGTCCTTTGATTTAAACATCATATATTGACTTTTTCTAAGGATTCCCTTCTATTTTTTATTTGAACGTAAGACAGGTGCAAGAAGGGGATGGACACAAAAACAGCCCAATAACAGTCCTTGCTCAAGCCTTATCATGCATTTTATGACCCTGAAAGTGCGACAAACTACAAACACCGAGTGTATAAAATGGCACTAAATCCCTTCGACCCAAATAAAATAAAATAATAAATTGGGGTCTACAAAAATTTTAGCTCAAATCGTCAAAATGAGAAGCAGAAGTCAGAACCTACACACCGATGGTTTCCTTTGGAATTGTCGTTGTTTTCGAAATCATAGATGCTTTTCTCCAAACCATTAATTGTTGCTAGCCCAAAACTTCACTGGTAGCTCTATGGCTCTCTGAGTATTGACCTTAGAAAAACAAAGAGCAAGATTTTTCATGTGAATGTAGTTTTGTTTTTTCAGATATCTTCTCTTTCTTCCACCGGTTACCCAAAAGAGTCAGGTTCATAATGTATTAATGTAGTATAAAAGGACCTTGCCCCCTCTGTATGACTTCGATTTCCCCCTTTTATAAAGTAGCAAATAACGGGACAAAAGTATTAAGAAACTAAAAATTTAGGTAGCATCCCTGGAAAGTAGGTGACTTCAATTGCAAGGAGTAGGTAATTTTATTTACCTAGGAACCAAACATAAAAGACCTGATGCTTAATGTCAAGATGAAGATTCCTTAAGAAACAATTCTGTTTGGATCACGATCTTACATACTATACACCCTCATGGTCTTTTCCCCACCCATTGGTGGGGAGAAGCTAACTTTGGAGTCTGGACACTACTGTACTGACCTCAACTAAGACAAGTAGCCAACAATGAATGCAATAAAGAGGTCAGACACTCAGACAATGAAAAGCCAATGCTCATAAAAATGTGATTGTGTATATACAAGGTCATGACCATGCCAATAACTCACAAAAACAAAAAAATATATTAATGTAATGAAAGATACAAGTTCAAGTACAAAGAAACAAAGGGTTGAGCTACACCTATACTGATACAACAAAGTAAATCAACTACATAAAGACACCTAAAATTCTAAAATGGCTAAAACTCTAGCATCAAGGCTCTAAAAGGGTCAACTATTCCTCTTATTTCTCTGTGAAAACCCAAATATCCTCCTTGAGTCTTGTCATTGCATTATATATTTGTCATTTATTTCTTTCGTTCTATGTTTACAAGACATAGAATGTATCAAACAAGCCTAATTGGGATTTATGTCGGAAAAGTTCATAGATAAAATACAAGATGGATTTGGCTAAGGAAGTAAGGAACGTCAATGCACATTTTCGAAACCATATCTCAATTTTGTGAAGCTAATGAATGTATCAAACTAGCTCCTTAATTCAGTGAAATATAATGCATGTTCAGTTCATTGTTCTTCTGGTTAATATTACGTCAAGTCGTCAAGTCATGCTGATGATGATGTTAGTATTCCATAAAAACTTAGCCTAATCAATATTTAATTGTTGATTTTATGTTTTAATGACGAATTTATGTTACTTCTACATAGTCACCCCACAGTTTATTTTAATGAATTTGAATTTGGACAGATTCTTCTTATGGATGCCTTTATAGTGCTTTTTTCTTCTTTTTAGCTTGAGTCCTTATTAAAATTTATACATTCTAACTTATTGCCATTCGAATCTATGATTTTCTCTTCATCCTAATTGTGAGCGATTTTCAACTGGGACAATCAAAGAGAGTTTTCTCCGAGAAACTAAATGAAGAGCCTTTAGAAAGAAAGAATCAGAAATTTTTTTTTCTTTCAGTTCCTAATTAAATTGTTATTAATAGCAGGCAAACCGGAAACTGGAAAGAAGTGATATCATTTTAATTCATTCTTGAAATTTGTCCCATGGTGTCACCTCGAAAAGAAGAAATTCAAACAGAAAGAAATACATAAATTCTAAGAAAACGAGAAAAGCTTAATAGAAATGATAAACTTACTGTGAGTCTTCTCCAGGCGAGAAAAAGTCATCACTGAATTTTTTCGTGGGAAAAGTGGCAACAACAACAGGCTCCATACCATGAATCCCACGTTCAAACTGTTTCATTAAAGGTTAAACAACCAGTAAGCAAATAGTAAAGATGAGAGATCTTACTTACAAGTTGCAGCATAATTTTTGGGTGCCATTGTCAAACATTGGTAGGGGTGCCAAACTTAAAGAGTATTTATTATAAACGAAAAGTATTTTAAATTAAATAAAGGGAACAATGATCGAGTTTAAGTCAATTTCCTTTAACAAGGTCGTGCTAGAACACGCAGGCATCAGATGTTAAGATCTTAAACTCCAATAAACATAATAGAATGAAATAGACGGCATAAACATTAATTCTGGAAGTAAAACAATTCAACAAAAATTAGCTATAAATATTATCAAAAGACCCACCAACTGATCAAACACGCATAGAATGAGACTACACAGGCAACCATACAATATTTGGTATTTGGGCAAAAGCAGGGGATCACATAAGACTGTAATAAGGTCGTATAATTTCCATTGCGGGCTCTCCATACTTGGTATGCTTAGGGAAACTCATTACTTGAAACATGCAAGACTAAGAAATCATACGGAAAATACATAGAACTAGCCCTCACTAACTACAATAAAAAATAAAAAATGATATAACCCTTAAATCTATATGATTATGATGCCATATTGGCATATTGCAATTGATCCATACACACAACACAGACACCCCGAAATATATGATGAGTGTGAAGTATAGAGTTGTTTCATTGTTTCGATTAAAGGGGTTTCTTTCCATACAGATACATGCATTCAATTTGAAGAAAACTCATATAATATACTGTTAGCACACATTAATCTTGTCTTAACCAAAAAAGTAGACATTTCAGAACTACAAACATTCTACCAATAATTCAATAAAACAAAGATAAAGCCATGTCATTCAATTTCACAATTAAATTAACAAACTTTACAGAAATGAAAATCGAAATGAGAAGAAGAAGAAGAAACTTACTATGCTGATATCAGATCTAATAGAATTAGAAGAAGCAGTTGGAAAAGAACGTCGTGAAGCATTCAATTGAATTCTAGCACAAACAAGTCTTGAACAAACAAATACAATAAACATTGTACTTACTGCAAATCCAATTACTGTCATCACCAAATTAATCCCTGAAGAAATCATTTCAATATTCTTATTATTATCTCTTTCTTTCTTTGTAATTCTTCAAAATTGTTGTTTCAAATCCTCATTATAATCTTTCTTTTTTATCTTCAATTAGTATTGTTGTAGCTACAACTAGTACTAGTAATAAAAAAAAAAACCTAAAACAGAAGTTAGTCACTGTTTCTCTTCTCATTTTCTTCTTGTGTATATGTATTGACCTTTAGTTTTAGTTTGAGATATAATTGTTTGATGTTATTTCTCTGAGAGAAGTCGAGTAGTTAGCAGCCATTCTAGTAGCAGCTGCCGTGGTGGAATGCGGAACGGAGGACGGAAGAGAGAGAAAGATAAGGATGAGTTTTGGATTTTTAGAGATTTAGATTTTATTAACTGTTAAAACTTAAAAGTGCGAGTGATTGACGTGGGTGGTGTGTGTGCGAGTTTGGACCTTAAAGCGCTTAACCGAATCTAACTTCATGCGCGTAGTCGCGTACTAGTCAAAGACTAGAAACCGTGCCGCTTATCGTCCACATCCATGGTATGTTTTTCAAAATTAATTTTAGCGCAATTTATTCATATTCCATGCTTGTGAAACAAACGCACATTACACAATAATGTACATTCTACCATGAAGGACCGATTTTAGAAGAGGATTTGGAGAGAGGGGCCGAGAAGTAAGAGATAGATCACATAGAGAGTAGGGCTCCGATTTGAGTCGAGCAACTCCGGCTCGACTCGCTCGTTTACCTAAATAAGCCGAGTTCGAGCAGGTTTTTCAGCTCGTCACGAGTCCGAGTTCAAGCCAAGCAACTCATCAAATTATTATTATATTACCCCTTATTGGGAGGTCCATTATAGTATTATACTTCGAGTGGGCCATAAAAACATGTCCGTCCGTCCACTTTGGTTTTTCAAACAAAAAAAATTCTTTCTTCTTATCTTCTCTTCTATCTCTCTTCTCTCTATTCTCTTATCTTCACCTCAACAAATTTCTCTTCTGCGAATCTCTTAATTGACTCACAGACTCACAGTTTACGTTAGTTCCAAGATCTGTCGTGTGATAAACAGATCTTCATCCATAAAGATACTTCTTTCTCCCTCTTTCTCTCATGGCTTCATCTGAACAAATCCTCTCTCTCTCATGGCTGAATTTGTTTCAATATGTACTGTCTAGTTACTTTTATGATTAATTCTACCATTACAATGTGTATGGAAATCTAATTTTGTTAAACTATAGTATCTACTATTTCACACCATTGCCGAATTCTATTTTTGTTGGTATGAAGAAAATTTTGGTAATAAGAAAAAAATACAAAAAAATTACTGAAGTTTTCATAACCTTCACGTTATTCTGCCAATATTTGTCTGTCCAAAAATTTATACTTTCGATGTGAGTGCAAAATTATATAGGCCTTTATTTAATTTGTAATTATATTTCTTTTATTAATAAAACTACATGACAATACTGAAATTACTAGTTGCCATGATTAAAAACAAGAACAAAATTTTTTCTTAATACAGTAACACAAAGTGAAAGTGTTAGGTGGACAACCATGCTGGGCTGTTTGTTTTTTTGGGGTTCCTCTTATAAGAGGTTGCCTCTTTTAAGAGGTATGTCTTATAAGAGGTTGCCTCTTATAAGAGGTAGATAAAAATTGTTTGTTTTTGCCTCTTGCAAGAGCTTATAAGAGGCAATGTGTTTGTTTTTAAAACCTCTTATAAGAGACAAACTTTACAATTTTATCCCTTTTTTTTATTAATAATTTTTTTTATTATTATATTCTAATTAATGTGAAATTAATTAAATTAAAACTACAAGTTATGAATTGAATGTATTATAACAAGATCTTATATAATGGGAAAAAAGGAAAATGAGAAAATACAGATATTGATTACAATAAACCATTTTATAAGATTTCAAAATGAAGAAAAAAATTAAAAAAAAAAAAATTATTTTTTTAGCTTAAGAAGAAGAAAGTTCCATATATGTAAGAGGATAGGAAAATATGTGAAAGAGAGAGAGAAGAATGGTGTAAGGTATTTTATGTTTAAGGACTAGGGATAGGAAAAAGTTATAAAGATCATGGGTAGGATAGGTATTTTGAAAGTGTCTACCTCTTATAAGAGGCTAATAGCAAGGTCATTGCCACTACTAAAAATCAGCCTCTTATAAGAGGCAAACCTCTAGTAACCTCTTATAAGAGGTAAAAAACAAACACCTCATTTTAATGGTCCACCTCTTAATAGAGGCTCTAGTAAATTCAACCTCTTATAAGAGGTAAAAACAAACAACACCTTAATGTAGTCTATTTTGGTTTTATGTTAGTATAAGCCGACTTTTATTTTCTTATACTTTTGGATAACATTCAAACCACTCATTGTAAAATTACATTTTTTTTTAAAAAAAAAAACAATCATTGCAGCTTGTTTGGATACTTGGTAAAATATCGGAGTTGTTACCACTTATCAACTGCATTCAAGTTTTCTCTATTGGTTTTAGTCTTCTCAGTTCCATTGTTTCTTTTCTAATATTTTTGTAATATTATTGTGTGATTATTGTTGGAATGCAAAATAATTTCTTCTAACGGTTTGTCAGATTATGTCGACATCAAATCAAGAGCATCTAATAGATTTTGAAGCTTCATCTGCAACTCCTACAAATATGGAAAATGAATAAGTCGACGTGCAAGCTTCAACTCAAGAAGAAGCAGTAGAATCATGTAGAGTACATAAACGAGGAAAGACATCAGGTGTATGGAATGATTTTAGAGAGATTATAGAAGACGACAGGTGTGAAATGCAATCATTGTCACAGACCTTTCGCGTATAGTAAAGGCGGGGGGGGGGGGGGGGGCAACTTCAACCTTTAAAAGGCATGTAGATACATGCTTAAGTCGCAAAGCTAAAATCTCTAGTAAAGGTAATGGTCCAGGTCAATCACTTTTAAGTTTTGAGTCTTGTGGAGAAACGGGTTATTTGACAACTTACAAGTATGACAAATAAGCCATAAAATATATCACAACCAAGATGATCATGGTTCATGAGTATCCTTTTAGAATGGTTGAATATAAGATGTTTAGAATCTATAGTAAGATGATTAACCCAAAATATGAGCCTTTTGGTCGCCAACCCATTAGAGACCATCCCATGAAATTATATGTGGAAGAGAAAAAAAAAAAAAAAAAAAAAAGATGAAGGTAATGTTTACTGGTGTTGGTAGGATTAACTTAACATCCGACTTGTGGACTTCTAACCAAACTAAAGGATACATATGTGTGACTGGACACTTTTTGGATAATGAGTGGAATTTGCAAAATTGCATATTAAACTTTTGTTTGTTGCCACCACCACACACTGGAGTTGCCATTGCTGATAAAATTTTTGAATGTCTTTCTGATTGGGGAATTGAAAACAAGATTTCCACCATTACGTTTGATAATGCTTCTTCAAATGATGCGGCTATTAGATCTTTGAAAGAACAATTTCAAGGAAGAAATGCACTCTACTTTGGTGGGAAGATATTTCATGTTAGGTGTTGTGCACATATCTTGAATCTTATGGTGTAGGATGGGTTGGTCTACTTAAAAGTATTATTGAGAATGCTCGCGAAAGTGTAAAGTTCATCATTTTGATCTTTTCGTGTCTTCACAAGTTCAATGAAGTTGTCAAGAATATGTCTTTGCCCACTGATAAGTCTTTGATTCTTGATTGTGTCACTCGATGGAATTCGACATTTTATATGTTAGATAGAGCGCCCATCTTCAAAGATGTTTTTTCTAGGTATGCAATGAGAGACTCTTCATATTGTTGGTTTCCATTTGATGATGATTGGGAAGTAGCCGCGAGGTGTGCAAGTTTCTAGTTATTTTTGATAAAGTAACTGACATTTTCTCAGGTCGTGACTATACAACTTCAAATTTGTTTTTTCCTCAAGTTTGGAAAATAAGAAAAATCTTGGATGATATGGCTAATGACCCAAGAGAATTCATGAAGGTTATGGTTCAAAGGATGAAAAAAAAGTTTGAAAAGTATTGGAAGGAGAGTAATCTTTTAATGGTAATAGCTGCTGTTTTGGATCCTCGAAAAAAAAATGATGCATATTAAGTATGTTTTTGAAAAACTATATGGAGTAGAGAAAGTGGAGGCAAAACTACAATACATTAGACCCGAATTGCATAACATTTATGATGACTACGTTGTTATGGGAATCACTGATGGAAATAGTAACATTAGTCATAGTGGTGGGGGTCTTCCTAGGAATGAGGATGATAGGAAAAGAGTTGAATTCGAAAATTGCTCAAAACAAGAAGTACTGCTCAACCAAATAGAAAGGAGATAGTTATTTATCTTGAAGAAAGTGTTTTAGTATGTGGAGGTAAAAAGTTTGATGTTTTGGCACGGTGGAAATCAAATACCCTGAAGTTTTTCACTTTGTCAAAAATGGCTCGTGACATTCTCTCTGTTCCTGTGACTACTGTACCATCTGAGTCAGCTTTCAATGTTGGACGTCGAGTTATTAGTGATGACAAAGCTTCATTAGGTGATGACACAGTAGAAGGTCTTCTTTGTGCTTTAAGTTGGTTGTGGATTGAGTTTAATATATAAATAAGGTCAATGTAAGTAAATGTGACAACATCTTACATGTTTATGAATTATTTATTAACTTGTAAAATTTTATGAATTTTATATATAGTCTTATTTTGGGTTTTTAATTTCAGGTTATGACATTCGGTTATTCAGGCCGGTTGGAATGTAGCATTATTTTGTTGGTGTATTAGTAAGTGTTATGAAAAAAAACATAGGATCTTGATATGATTAATGAAGAAACAAACACAAAAGATGTAAACTAAAGCAGAAATACGGAAACACAATAATATACGTGGTTCGGCAATATGCCTACATTCACGGGACAAAGAGAGATAGCTTTATTGATAATTGAGAAGTGAACTACACAAAAAACTAATGAAACCTTAGTTTAGGTTTCCTCACACATACTTTCTTCTTTGCTCCAATTCTTATGGTTACACAAGACCAATATTTATAACCTCTTTGGTTAATCCAATTGGTAACCCAATTCCTAAATCAACAACAACTTAGATTTCTAATAGATTAGAAAGCCTTATTGAATCCTAATAGAATTACACCACACTTGTTGCCAAATAAGAAAACCGATTCCTAATAGGAATCCATTACGTGTAACCTCCACATGTCACTTTTCTACAGTAAGATCCTAAACTAACTTAACTTCATTTATTCTTTTTTATTATTTTGTTAGCCTTTATTTTGGTTTCGAGTGTCCTAATCTCGATAGAATCTGTTTTTTTTTTTTTTTTTTTTTTAATTCAAAATTTTGGTTGAAATCAGGATTTTGAACTATGGTTGCATCTGATCTCCCTAATTGTTGTTGCGTTCAATTGCCTAACATTTTCAAAATAAGAATGGTAGAGAACTCGAGAATGATAGCATTTTCTTTGTCTGGTAGTCCTAACAAACCCAAATTATCCCATGGACTCTTTCTTTTAGCTCAATAAGAGTCGATGCTTCTTATTTTTCAGAAACTGACTAGTGGTTGGCATAGGTGAAAATATCGAATAATCCTGAATATCCGATTCGTAAAAAAAATGGATTATTCCACGAATATCCCAAAGCCAGTGTCGAAATGGGGAGGTTTGGCAAATATGCTTCTCGCGAAATATTGCCCGAATATTCGCGAATATTCCAAAAAATTCGACAAAATGGGGAGGTTTTCTGCTAATATCATGTTTTTCTTCTTCTTTCAATGTATAAATTATAATTCAACAATAGAATATATAAACACACCCTGTTTTTATTATATGGCCATTATCATTCAAAGAAAGGCATGCATTTTAATTTAAACACATCCCTTTTTATTATATAGGTTATGCATTTATATATGAATTTGGGTATTGAAATTCGAAATTACAAGTATAGAGAAAACTAGATAAGTTATAAAACACTGTAAGAATCATTGAAACTTGGAGACAAACGGTATGATGGTTTTTGCAGACCTTGAAACTTGGGGAAGATACCACATAGATTCCGAAAATTTTCATATATTTCGTATTTTTTTGAATTTTTCGTTAATATCCGAATTTATCGGGTCGGAATGGGGAGGGTTTTGTTTCGTATTATATCCGTATGCCGTACCGCTCTGAATTCCCAAAAACACAAAAAAATTCGTGAATATCCGCCCGAATTTTTGATTTTTTCACCTATGGTGGTTGGTATTCCATGCTAGATTTCTTATTGATTTATGTGATGTCCATGTAACTATATATATATATATATATATATATATATATATATATATATATATATATATATATATATATATATATATATATATATATATATAGATATATAGATATCATTTTTCTTGGCATCTATATGCTCTGTATATTAAATAACATTCTCTACATAAATCACCAACCAACTGAGCAAGTGATGTGCATCATATCACCCAATGTTATTTGGTAAATAGACAGTAAATTCTTGATTCCTAGAACTTCTACGCCGCTGCGACATTTTGACTATAAAAACTTAACTATTGAATGCTTTTATATTATTTCAATTGGAGATGAAAGTAGGTTATTTTATCTAGAACATTGCTGTTCTGTTTCTGTTGTTAAATGGATAGAAATTGTGACACAAGTCTGACAAGCAGGTTCAGGACGTCCCTGAACACCCTTTACGATAATGTTCGTAACACTCAATATTGAACCTTTTTGGTTGATTTCAAAAACCCAGTAAACCAGACTCACGTAGCTTCATATTTTAAGTTTGAGTCGAGGGCTAAATCTATTGTTTAGTCTCTCATATATGTGGTGCAATATCTGACAGATTTTTGTAGTGTTTCTGGAATACATTGCGATTTGTGTAGAGAATGTTATTGAATTTAGTTGTGGACCGAATATGTGTAGACATCATATATCTATTAGAGAGGAGATGAGAAGAAGAAGTTAGAAGAAAAAAGTGGGACGAACAAAAGAGCGAGCAAAAGATCGGAGAAGATTTTTTTTATTATTATTATTATTGATAAAAGTTTCAGGAATTATACAAATTTAAAGGACAAGCGCGCTACAAGCTGTGCTGCAAGTCCTTTCTGAATAACAAAACCAATCCTACGAAATATATATTCATTGAAACCCGCCATCATCATATTACTATGCATTGCTTTTTTGTACCCTCTTGAGAAGTTCAACTACTTCTGGTGGTACAAACCCAAAAGTATCAAAAGCAAAAAGAATGAAACAATGTTGGTTCATTGCACATGTTTCCTCATGTTTTTGTACTTTAGTTGTAGCTGCATGAATGGATGTTTGACCCACTTTAAAATTTTCATTACCAAACCCCACTATCGGAGATGCCCCTGTAATGTCAACACATGCATGTTTCCCTTCTAACCAATTGTATATTAAAACATCAGCTAGACGCAGTGGCAGAGCTACATGTAAACTAACTGGGGCACGTGTCCCAGATGATTTTATGAAAAACTTAAAACAAAAAAATATATTTCCTATCTATTATCCGAATCTCACATAAAAAAATAAGAGGAAAAAGGTGGAAAAAGAGTTTTTATTATTTTGGTTTCTTTGTTTTTATTCTTTTTTCCTTTTTCTTCTCCCGTCTTTTCTCTTTCCCGATGTACAATTTTTTTTTATTGGTTAAAAATGTTCATTTTTTCTTAATACAAAATCTTCATTATTCAAATCATTTTTGTGTAGTGTAATGGCGTATACTTTTCCATAAAAAAAATAAAAATA
Organism: Aquilegia eximia; assembly: GCA_023053565.1. Classification (NCBI taxonomy): domain Eukaryota; kingdom Viridiplantae; phylum Streptophyta; class Magnoliopsida; order Ranunculales; family Ranunculaceae; genus Aquilegia; species Aquilegia eximia. The sequence continues at coordinate 28,783,772 of JALIGU010000004.1, forward strand.
AAAAATGTATACTTAAATTTACAAGGCTCTATATATGTGATATTTGTCAGGGTGCCCCAAGTGAGGTAAATTCCTGGCGCCACCATTAGCTGGGCGTAGTGTTGATCTGTCTTCTGACGGGTCTGTAAGAAATTGTCTGAGGCATCTTTTTTTTTTTAACCTGTATTCCTGCTTGTTATACCACATCATATAATATATCACGTACATGATCGTGTCTTGTAACGACCCGTACTCACCTTAGAGGTATTTTAGTAAATTGACCTATAACTTACGGGTATAATTAAAATTTACTATCACCTAAATTGATTGGTCTTAGAAAATAGAGTGTTAGTATTGAGGAATATATCTATATTATACTGTGCGTGGACACACAAACTTGGGGAGATAAACATAACTAGACAAAGACAAAAAATGGGCTTAAGTTGTTATGTTATATGGGCTTAAGTTGCTGTTATGTTTCGAATTGGGTTTGAGATGAGCTTTAGTTGAAATCTTATTGGAGACAGAATATGGGTTTAAGTTGTTATGTTATACGGGCTTAAGTTGTTCTTATGTTTCGAATTGGACTTGAGATGAGCTTTGGTTGAAAATACTTATCAACCTTTACAACAGAGCTATCAACTGCTCCTTTCACTCCGCCGGAGTTGAATCACTTCACTACTCCATCCTCTCCCGATGTGCCTTTTGCTTTGACCTTTTCATCTGCTATGGATCCCAAAAGCACCAGTAAATCAAGTTATGTCACTGCCAATTTCAACTTCTATCAACACTCAACTTCTATTACCAAAATACTTAACTTCTATTACCAAAATACTTATCAACCTTTACAACGGAGCAGTACTTTATCAATCAACATTCAACTTCTATTACCAAAATATTTTTCAATTTCAATTTCAATTTCTATAACATTAACTTATCGATTTTAATTTCTATTACTTATCAATTTCTATTGCTTAAGTTGTTATGTTGGGCTTAAGTTGTTATGTTGGGTTTATCTCTTCGACTGCCTAAAACCTTAATTAAGCGAAAGATTCTCTTTGTCTGTGAATCAAATCGAACACAGAGGTAACTCTCTTCTTCCACCTTCATCTTCTACTACTTGATAATCCAATTTGTCTTTTTTTTTTGTTCTCCCAATGAAATTTATTTTGCTAATTGTTTATTTATTGTGAGTTAAAATAGGTTTTTTTGACAATCATGGAACTTTTCTGAGTAGTGTGTTAATACATTTATGTATAAAAACTTCAGAGTTCAGATGCAGTGATCATTGGTACCATTACAACTTTGACATCTACTCAAATCCAAGGCATTTGAAAAATAATTGTAGGGAAGTTCATTTGACGATCAATGAACGTCATGTCATGTTGTTATTTTATAATGGTTGTGGTATTCAATGTGTCAAAAAAGCTTTGAATATTATGAAAAATGATACCCAGAGTTTCAAGATTATGATCCAATTGTCAGTATCACAATTTACCCAATTAGGTAAATTTATCAGTTGGGATAAATAAGACGGTCAAAGGACTGCATTTGAGAATGGAGGTATGCAGAAGTATTAGAGATGCTAAATGGGTTATTAAAGGTCACACGAACAAATCTGTTAGTGATCTTCAGTTGCTGTTGAAATTGGGAGCTGAATGTAGGACTGGGACTTCTCGAAGTATTAGAGAGGTTTGCGACCACCTAATGTCACGATTGTCAAAGCTAATACTGATGACGCCTTTATAGGTAACCCAGGACAAGGCGACATAGGAGTGATCTATAGAAATCATTCAGGAGAATTTATGGGGTGTTTGGCACAAGGACTAGACATCACAGATAACTTCACAGCTGAGTGTTGGGCAATAACTAAAGCTATTGAAGAAGCCATTGATCAAGGATGGCTGAACTTATGAGTGGAAACTGAGTTCATACCAGCTGCTTAGGTGTGTAGTAACCAGAGTCCTCCATAGCAGGTTCGAGCTCAATTTATGAGGGCAACTAAAACAATCCAATCTTTGTGTATAACCCATATTTATAGAGGGTAATTTTTCAGCTGACATGGCAGCAAAGAGAGGGTCAACTCTGAACTTAGGTATGAAAGAGTGGAGCTTAATTAGACCCACATTCATTACTTGCTTGGAGGAAACCTACAGAGCTTATTATAGACTTAAGTGATGATTTGATGTAAGCATGAAGAGCTTGGAATATATACTCAGTTCCTCAAATTTCTTTTGTATTTCCTTTTCTTTTTATTAATGAAGCTCACCTTAGCAAAAAAAAAATCCAGCAATTTTCTGGAATGTACACTGTTTAGAAAACCAAATATACATACTGCCTATAAAACCGAAGGACAAGTTTATTCCAATATTGATCCATTGAGTGTGGAGTTTTTTTTGAAGTTTATTGCTTTGATTCTGCGATAGATTGAAATCTACCAATGGTAATAACTTTTAGTAACAATTATTCAGTCTCCCATCTTCTTTTACTTGGTATATTTATAGGATGAGTATCTGAAAGTTTATTATGATTCATATGCCGCTTTGCTCTTGAAACAACAAGAACTAGAAGATACAAGTAATTTTTCAAACCAGTCTAATTGTCAAGGTCAGGTACAATGATGATGCCGAATAAGAAAATGCTCTGACTTCAGGTACACTTTTCTTGCATTATCAGCTAAACTACGCTTATCTCTTTGTGAAGTAAGATAAATTATGTGGCTGAAAGTGTAGTTCCTAATATATATTTAGTTATTATTATATATTTAAAAACCTCTCATATTCCCAATGGATTTTGAAGATTAAGTTGTAATTTTTGTGTTGTCGTTTAATAAATATGTATTAACTAGAATATGGGTAGGAATATTGAGGAATTTGTTTAAAGTAGATGTTCATCAGAGCCAACCATTGGAAGCCTTCAAAAATAAAAATGAAAGTTAATAGTGCTCACTATATGCTTGCCTACTGATCAGAGGGTAACAAAATGGAAAACATTATATTATGAACACTGATAGATAATACATATGGGTGTGCCTTCGGCAGTTTGAACACAACCCAAACTGATGCAAGAGCAGAATAAATTTGATGTTGTCATTATTATTTTAAGCTTGGAGATGAGCTCCTATTTAAGGTTTCCTGTTATTTTGTTCCATTATTTTGATTTTGAATTTGGATTCCTAAGGAGATCAGGATGAATGTTTTATTTTAGTTGATGCATTTTACATTGTGTTTCTAATGAGAATATCAAAGCATTAATAAAGTTGGTATCGTGATTTTTTCATTGTTGATAGTGCGTTGGTATGTATGAGCTCCCTACAGTATGTATTTGCCTCCGTATTTGTTTTAAAATATTATGCACTGCTTTTGGCTTTATGTCTTTAACAATGAAAAGAATTCAACCAAGTGCAGTTATATTTAAGCTTGATTATGTTTCAACAACCCAGCTAATTATATCAGAAGGCTCCCTTTCCCAATTACATTATATTGGGGAGTTTCATTTATTTACTCTTATTTTATTGTGTTTGTAAATAACTATACCTTCTATTTGCAATGTGGTATTTTCTAAAATATAATTGTTAAAAGTGGGTTTTTATCTCCCTCTCTCTCTCTCTGTTATTTTTTCCTTTTATAGAAAGTACAAGTGATTAATATACGACCATAGAAACAAACAGTAGACTAATTTATTATCTGTCAGCTAGAAAAATCCCTATTTTGTCTTTCCAAAGAAGATATTATTGTATTATACTATTATCTGATAGCTGGAAGTTGACGGAAATAATGGTTCACTTTTTTTTTTTTTTTTTTTTTTTTTTTTCTGAGTAACTTTCTCCAACTTACTACAGACAACTCCAAGCAAAATGTGTGATTTAAATGTTAAAGCTACAGCTTCCGGAGATGACAAGGAAAACAATCTAAGGAGTTCTTATATCATTATATGGAGCACCTGCACTGCACGTTTTTAAGAAATGAAGGCGAGATGAGCAAATTTGTCTGCAATGCCTTCATAAGAGATGTAGCTTATGTGGTCAATCTCTTTGAATTGATACGGTGTTATGGAACACAATTATTTCCAGTTCTTGCAAAGAACAAATTTTATAACGAAGCTTCAAGAACATTTTGTGAACTGAGAAAAGCAGGGTAGCAAGCGACATAATTACATGGACTTTGATGGTTTCAGGTTATGCACATTATGGGTTGGTGGATGTGAGTCTAAAATATTATGGATTAACAAAATAATGATGTTGTTTCCTGGAACAAAATGATTGAGGGATTTGCAATTTATATATGGGAACACAAAGTTGCACTTGCTTTAATGTTGTGTGCAGGAGAAATCTCTGACAGTGTTACATTCATAAGGGTCCTCAACACATGTAGTCATGTTGGACTACATGTGAGATCCAATACAATAGTGCAAATATCATATCAATTTTGTGTTTGGATGCACTATATGCGAGAGATGTAAGGAAAATGTGATCCAATTTTTCTTTCGTTTTGTTATGAGCAAAGTCGCTCCAATAAATGTGAGAAACATATTTGATTATATTGATGTTAATGTTTTCTAACGTGTTTTATATTCTCAACAAGTTTGTATTTTGTTAGGAGTTTGTTGCATTTTTTTTCTTTTTTTTTGGTAAGGTGATCATACTCAATTGTTTGTTATCAGTTGTATCTCAAGTGGTAAGGGATCCTACTTAATTTTTAATTCTCAATTTAAAAATCGTACAACATTGTTCAAAGTAATGGTTGCAGACTTGCAGAGATACAACGATGGATATAACTACCCTATCAGCCCATTGATGAACTGCATGTTGATCAGTTGTAATTCTGTTGTGTGTAATGGTGTGGTAACAGGAACTGGGAAGACTGTGCTGTTGAGTGGTCTATTGTAGGGTGCCTTTCAACTGATTTTTGCAGGCTGCAGTTAGTTTGTAAATTGCAGGGACAGAGTGCAGCATAGTTTCTTGACAACTAGAGTATGAATAAAGATGTAGTTAATCATGCCTGGTTAGTTATAGGCTTTGTCTATGCTGGTAGATATGTTTTGTATGTGTACTCTATGTTGTTTCTGTTTTATGGGTGGGTTATGTATAATTTTGTACGAAGAGGAGCATGTCCTCTGGGAGGTATTTGATGGTGCATTTAAACTATGTGTGCTCATCAGACTTTATATATGGTTTGGTTTCTTTAGTTTTTAATAAAATACAAACTACTATGTAGACCATCAAATGATGCCTTAAATCTTCAATTTGTCCATCTATGTTAGAGACCATTGCTATAGTTACGAAGATAGAAATGACCACCCTATCAGCCTACTGATGCTGAAAACTAACAATCCACTTGCTTGGTATCCTTCCACTGCCTTTACAGTCACACTTGATGTCACAATACTCCATCTGAAATTATTAAAAGTTATCATAATGAACAAGAATATATTTTTGGTTCTATAAAATATATGAGTTGATAGGATGTGTTTGATTCGCATGCATTTGGTTCTTGGGAAAATGAATAGAAATGGCTAAGTTTTAAAAGATTTTGAGTAGGAGATCGGAATTCAGATTCCGGGCATAGATTTAGATTTGGGGATTTTTCTAATCAATCTTGATAGATTCTCAATTCTTTAGGGTTTATTTTTAGATTTGGGGATTCTGCTGTTTTTAGATTTGGGGATTTTTCTTATCTGCTGTTTTTAGATTTGGGGATTCTGCTATTTTAATAATATTCCATGTGGTAGTATGAATCTGTATTGCAAATTTATAAAAAAAAAATTCTGAAATAAATTGGGGATTTTACTTTACTGAAATAATGTATATTAGGATGCTAAAAAAATTACTGAAATGAGAATAGATTCAATATTTTGATTGTGCATGTGTCATGGATGAATAATAATGTGTTTTTGTTTTTGGGTTTATGTTATCGATTTTGTGCATGTGGTTCCGTTGGTACCTGGGAAAATCGCTTATTACAGAAGTTGATAAACAATCGGGGTAAATGTTTCGTCTTCCTTCTCAATATTCCAGTTGTATGTTAGGACAGTCTTTATATTTTTCTTTATTGTTATTGTTAACAGTTTGTTGTTCGTTGGCGAAGAAGTATCTATTGTCTAAGCTTGGTTTTGTTGTTTTTGCTGAAGGTACTTTTTCTTTAGTTGACCTATTTTGATATTTTTTACAATCAAAGCATATTTGTCTCGTATGTTTACTTAATATCTGCATATATTTTCAGACCCAAGTAATTGTTTATAATGGCCAAATTACCCCTGATCAAAACTATATTAGGGTTAGTGATCACGTGCAGATCACGTGAGTTTTAGAGGTAAACTTAGGTATTTTGAAAATATTTTCGGTTCAACCGGGTTTTTTTAGTTGTTGGTTCGAAAATGAGCTCTAAACCCTAATAAAGAAAAAAACCGGCTCCAAAACCTAATTTATACTAAAAAGTGGTGACCAAAACCTAAATCACCCAAAAATAAAAGCTTAGAAAATACTTCGACAACCAAAATAAACAATATTGGTATGGAATATATGGAAGTTCAAACAAAAACTGGAAACAAACATACTTGAAGCAACAATAGATGTGATGGAACAATGACAAAAATATATATTTCTAATACTTGATTTTTAGATTTATTTATCTTACTCCCATAGTCCAAGTTCTTAAGATTTAAGTTTAGTCTTGCTATCTATTATTTACCACTTTCTAAGAATCAAAAGCTATTTATCTGGTCGAAACTAACGTGGCGTAGCCACGGGTACAACTAGTATAAATTATAACAAATAAGTAATGAAACTCAAAAGGCATTTCAGAAATTTTTTACAAACTCGATATGCACAAGTGTACCGATAGTTTTAATGTTTAATAAGGACCGCCTAGTTGTCACTAATACAAAGTTATGGGTTTTAGGATCGAGCACGCGAGTTCGTAGAATGTGCTTAAGTGAACCCACATACGATATAGAGAAGAACTTACCAATATGGGGTTACTTAATTAGGTTGGGCTCATGTGTATATTATCAAATCAAACCTTAAGTATGCTATCCAGTAGTATATGGGCAGTTTAGGCCATTGGATTATATTAAAGCAGTTTGGTGTAGATAATATGGTGGCCCATAATAATAACATAAGCGCATAGAGTTCAAAGTCGATATGTGCTAATATAAAGCCAACACCTCATATTTGCATGCAAGCATGAGCGGTAAATCAAACTCTTAATGTAAACCAACTAGAACTTTTTTTTTTTTTTAAATAGTTATTAGATGTATAGATAGAGGCTAACTAGCATCAATGCCAGTAGCAGAGTTAACCATATTACAGGACTCAGAGCAGAAAATTAAATCCAGTTTCAGCTGATTACAAAGCCAGCTAGGAGACACGACATAGATGCAGGGAACAAACAAGCTCTTATCAGGATGCGTAGCAAGGATATGAGCTGCTCGGTTCCCAGATCTGTAACAAAACATAAAACAACTGAAGTAAAAAACTTAGATAGTGACACTGCCTGGTCCAGGATAACTGCAGATTGCCAAGACAGATTAACTGGTTTGCCATTAAGATAGTCAGTTGCAGCTTGATTATCTGTTTCAATGATGACCTTCTTGTTGGGAAACTGGTTCTATAAGGGAATCCGTTTCATATTTGGATTTCTAAGTCCATATTAAGGATTTAGAATTTGGTATTGGAATATGACTTCCAATTTGATTAAGTTTGGTATTCCTATTAGGAATTTGTTTTGTACACCCTAAAGGCTATAAATATAAGGTCTTAGGGATTGGTTTAGTATCCTCAATCCATATTGGTTGTTTGTCTCCTTGTGAGAGTTGTGAGGATCTTGGATGTGAGAGAGAGTTTGTATCCTCAATTTGTGATTGTCTCTTTGAGAGATTTGGTGAGGATTTGAGAAGGGAGGAAACCTAGGGTTTCTCCATTTGTTTGAGAGCTTTGTACTATCTTCTCCAATAGTAAAAGTTCTATTTGTTTGTCCGTGGACGTAGGCAATATTAGCCGAACCACGTAAATCTTATGTTTTGTGTGGGTTTGTTTGATAGTAGTAGGAGTTTCATCTTCTCTATTTTGTTTTGTATAATTCATACACTATTCCAATCTTGGGTATTGGTGCATAAGCTTCCGCTGCGCACAACAAGTGGTATCAAGAGCCGAAGGTTAGTTCCTTGGGTTAAAGAGGGATTGCAGAACATTGGTTAAAGGGTTTTGAGGAATCTGTCCAGATTCGATACTCTGTGGTAAAACGGCCATAACTTTGTTCTCGGATATCGAAACGTTGATCCGTTTTTTGGGTTGGAAAGAAGACTCTTCAGGCTTTCCAACGGTGTATGGTACGTTTTCTGTTTCAAAGTATTTTGTTCCCAGTAATTCTTTGAAGTTGACGGTTTTGTTTTCTCAATTTTGTTAAAAATCCAATCTTGGATTTTTCTTGTGGTACTTGGTGAACTTCTTTGGTTTCGTTTGTTTGTTTGGTTTGCTGGTGTATGAAATTGATTGGTATCATGTCGGATCATATTTCGGATTCGAGTGAATTTGGAAAGGAGGTTGATAGTTTGTTTGATCAAACCTTGTTGTTAGATGTTGACATTCATAAATTTGATGGTAACCTCGACTTTGCTATGTGGAAGACGGAGGTACAAGATTGGTTAGCCATTAATGGCTATGTGGATGTTCTTGATGATAAATCGAGAAATATGAATGATGATGAATGGTTAACTCTAAATTTAAAGGCTTGTGAATTTGTCCGGTATTGTTTGGTAGAAGATTTGTGGTACATTGTCAAATTGGAAACCAATTTAATGGTTATGTTGTCCAAGTTGGAAGACAAGTACGTTTTGAAAAATACAGAGGACCGGCTCTATGTGGTTGATAATAGTATTGGTAGATTGGTTGGTTCTCAATGTAAATTGAGAAGTCGAAGAACTCTTGCAAAGAATGAATGTGCCTATTGTCATTGTTGGGGACATTGGAAAATTAATTGTCCAAAGTTGCAGAAGAAGATTGTTCGTGTACATCGAAGAGATGATGATTCATGTGTTGGTGTTTCGTTGTTGGCTTCATCTTCAGTTAGTCATTCTACTAATGAGTGGATTTTGGATTCGGGTTGTTCCTATCATATGTGTCCCAATAGGGAGTTGTTTGATAGCTTTCAGGAGCTAGATGCTTGTGTTTTGTTTGGTAATGATCATACTTGCAAAACTTTTGGGATAGGTACAGTTCGATTGAAGTTGGAAGATGGATGCACTCGAAAGTTAGAAGATGTTTGGTATGTACCAGAGTTGACTACGAATCAAATCTCATTGGGTGTTTTAGAGTCCGATGGTATGAAAATTACATGTATTGGTGGAGCTCTAAAAGTTGTTGTAGGTGCACGAGTTGTTATGAAAGGCATTAGAAAGGGTAAGTTGTACTACTTGAAAGGAAGTGCAATTACATGTGGTTTGCATAGTTCAGTTGTTGATTTGTCTGTCGATTCTACCAAGGAATTGCATAGAAATTTGGGGCATGCCGTTGATGGTACTATGCAAGTGAAGACAGATTTGTTTGCGGGTGGCAAGGCATGCATAGTTGGTAGGCATTTTGTTGAAGCGTCATTTGTTCGGGTGGAGATTGATGTCGCTCCACATTTGATTGGTTTGTTAGGTGACACGGCAAAGAAGAAAGTTGAAGCCACCATTGTTAGTAGCAAGGTTATCGCCCAAGAACCTTATGAAGCCGTGAAACCTTTGTTTGGGGGTTTTGTGTACGTACTTCCTATTGTTGGTAATCTCTCATGTGATGTTTGTTTGGCGCTTAGTAAGGAAGACGTATTTGGTAAATCTATGCATAGTGATTTGAATTTGTACCCCACTTGGTTGAACTTCATAGGAAAAACTCTTGAGAGGTTAGTTTTTCGGGGCATTGGATCATCTTCGATGGAGAACTTTGTTGAGGTGGAGATGGTATTTGGTAGCTTGGACCCCATTGTGTTGAAGTTGTTTGTGAGCCCTATAGGGCATTGGTGGGCATTTGGTTTTGATTTGGCCCCTTAGGGGGATTTGGCCTTTCGGGGCATTGTGGGCATCGAAAGATGTCCGTTTGGTAGAACTACGATGGCTTGATCCCATGGAGGGTACGTAGGCAGCCATTTAATGGTCCGGCCGCTTTGGTTTGGTTGTTCGTCGGTTTTTTTTTTGAAGATCGGCTCAGATTTGGGAAATCTTCACCGAGGTGGAGAATTGTTGGGAAACTGGTTCTATAAGGGAATCCGTTTCATATTTGGATTTCTAAGTCCATATTAAGGATTTAGAATTTGGTATTGGAATATGACTTCCAATTTGATTAAGTTTGGTATTCCTATTAGGAATTTGTTTTGTACACCCTAAAGGCTATAAATATAAGGTCTTAGGGATTGGTTTAGTATCCTCAATCCATATTGGTTGTTTGTCTCCTTGTGAGAGTTGTGAGGATCTTGGATGTGAGAGAGAGTTTGTATCCTCAATTTGTGATTGTCTCTTTGAGAGATTTGGTGAGGATTTGAGAAGGGAGGAAACCTAGGGTTTCTCCATTTGTTTGAGAGCTTTGTACTATCTTCTCCAATAGTAAAAGTTCTATTTGTTTGTCCGTGGACGTAGGCAATATTAGCCGAACCACGTAAATCTTATGTTTTGTGTGGGTTTGTTTGATAGTAGTAGGAGTTTCATCTTCTCTATTTTGTTTTGTATAATTCATACACTATTCCAATCTTGGGTATTGGTGCATAAGCTTCCGCTGCGCACAACACTTCTTTAGTTGCTGCTCGATCACTCTGTGAATTGCTGCACATATCCCTCTACATTCTGCCTTTTCAGAGGTTTCTGCACTCCCATTTTCAGTTCCTGCAAGAATGAAACATCCAACTGTGTTCCGTAAAATGTAGCCAATACCAATAGGGAAGTTTCCATTAGTGAAACTGGTGTCAACATTGATCTTGATGAATCCTTCAGTTGGCGAGATCCATATAGATGGCTCATCATGGGTCTGCTTGGTGGTGGACGACAAAATCCCTTGCTGCTTGTGCCTGCTTACATTTATATCAATAAATTTTGCTACAGTTGAGGGTTTTAACAAAATGTTTTTAAAATTTTTGTGACACCTACTTTTCCATATCTCCCAAGCAGCATAGACATAGAAAGAGCTCCAAGTGTCATTATCAAGCAACCAGTTTTGAGGGGGGTTGAACCAAAGGTTTATCCAAGTGCTGACAGGCATGTTTTTTAAGTGAATTAGCCTAAAATGGAGGCTAGAGTCATACCAGACAGAGTGGGTATAAGGGCAGTCTAAGAACATATGTCTAGTTCTTTCGATGCTATTATTACAGAGGGGGCAAAGATTGGAAGGGATTTTGATGAATCTACCAATTCTCTCTCTAGTAGGCACAACATTGTGCATACACTTCCAAGAGAAAACGATAGCTCTTGGAGTAGCTTGGACTTTCCACATTTTGAGGTTAGATTTAGAGTCATGATTGTTAGGGACATTTCCAGAGATCAACATTCTATAGAGAGATTTCACACTGAAGGTTCCATTCTTATTTCCCATCCACATAAGCTTGTCTGCCATGTGGGGATCTTCCACAGGTATATTGATGATGTGAGAGGCAATGTTCTGAGGGAACAAGATGTTTATCTTGGTGAGATCCCAGGTCATGGAGTTGGGTAGGATGAGCGAGGAGACAGTGCAGGGCATGTGGTTAACATTAAGAAAGGAGTTAGTGTAAACTTTGAAGTTTGGGATGCCAGGTACCCTTTGATCTTTCCAGATATTAACAGAGGTACCATTTCCAATATTCCAACAAGTGTGAGGAATCCTCTTGGTGATGACAGAAGAGATGGAATTCTAACTCCAAGAAGGAAAGTTGTTTTGGTGGTTTTTAAGGGTAGTGGAAGTGTTAAAATACTTAGGCTGTGTTTGATAGCAAGAGTGGGAATTGGAAAACAACTTAAGTTGTTTTCTCACTAGGACAGGATCTAAGGCTAATTAGGATGAATAGTAATGTGGCCCAGTGGGAAAACAACTTAAGTAGTGAGAAAATTAACCTTCCTCTTTTCTCACTCTAGTGGGAAAATAACCCTCTTTTCTCACTAGTTTGGAATTCTAAGGGGGGGTAAGAAAATGTTTTCCCACTGTATAGAGAAAATAGCTATACAGTGAGAAAATACGATTTTCTTTTCTCATTGTTAAAGTTAACAATCAAACAGCTAAAACCTGCCCCTTTTCCACTGGTCCACTGAGAAAACACATAAGTTTTCTCATTACATTGGGAAAATAATTGCAATCAAACACACCCTTAGTTTTAAGGATTTTAGAACACAAATTTTCATTGCTGTTGATGACTCTCCATGCTATCCTTCCAAGAAGGGCATCATTTTGAGTGTTGAGATCTTTTATTCCAAGGCCACCCCATCTCTTATGAAGGCAAATAAAGTCCCAATTCTTGAAGTGCATACTTCTTTGGTTGAAAACAATTTTTGCCTAAAGTTTTTGGAAAGAAGATTAATTTTTGGCTGAGTTCATCTCGTAAGCCCAAAGTCTTGCTTAGTGATAATTTAAAAGTTTATAAAATATTGTATTTTCATTTGTGAATTACCAAACTTATTGTGCCTCATTACACATGTTTATTTCCCTAAAGCTTTTATTGGTTCTAAACTTCTAATCTATAAGCTCCTTTTTTGGCTTCTCAAGTAACTAAATGTGTTTTTTCTTGCTTTTGTAGAGGTGCACATTGGCAGACTCATTTCAATCCGCCAATGGAATGTTAAATGCATCGTTACTTAAGAATCAGGATGTACCCAATATATTTGGTGTGCAGCATGAGAAGGAAGGATTCCAGGTACCTAACAAGCATCTACGAATATTCTCAGGAACATTAAATCCTTCACTTTCACAGGTTCGTTGATTTTGCCCTCAGAGTTGATTATTTGTAGTTTTAATGAATGTCCTGAAGCTATGAGATGGGATGGGAATGCAGTAATTATATATAGAATGTTGAATAAAATACTTCAATTCAATTTAATTCAGTTTCTCATACTGATTCATCCCAAAACATGAGTTTATATACAAGTTATATTGTTTCCTATTTAGAATATATATACAGCTTTCTACACTCCCCCTCAAGTTGGTGCATAGATGTCAATCATGCCCAACTTGTCAACTGAGCTGTCGAAGCATTTTTGAGATACACCTTTGGTAAGAACATCAGCTAATTGCTCCTCTGAGGTTACGAAAGAAAAGAGAATAACCTTCCTGTCAAGATTTTTTTTAATAAAATGACGATCAACCTCCACATGCTTTGTTCGATCATGCCGAACTGGATTATGTGCAATTTGAATGACGGCTTGATTATCACAATGTAAATCCATAGGCTTTTGAAGCTTGAAGCCCAATTCTTTCAAGACATTATGGATCCACAACAATTCACATTCTCCATGTGTCATACCTCAAAATTCAGCTTCTGCACTCGATCTGGCAACAACTTTCTGCTTCTTACTACGCCAAGTTACAAGTTTTCCATCGACAAAAGTAAGTATCCTGATGTAGAACGTCTATCAGTTTTATCACCAGCCCAATCTGCATCTATGTGTCCAACAACATTCACTTCATCATCTGTGTATCCAACAACGTCCAATACATCATTCCTTCCAAACAGTAAACCTTTGCCAGGTGCCTTCTTCAAATACTTCAAGATACGAAAGACTGCATCCATATGTTCTTCACTAGGAGAATGCATAAACTGACTAACCACACTCACAGCATAAGCAATATCAGGTCTAGTATGAGAGAGATAAATTAACCTTCCTACAAGATGCTGATACCTTCTTTTATCAGTATGAACTTGGTCAGGATGAATGGCGAGTCCATGATTCATCTCAATGGGTGTCTCCATCGGTTTGCAATCCAACATCCCTGTTTCAACAAGCAAATCAAAAACATACTTCCTCTGTGAGAGTGAAATCCTATTTTTAGACCTTGCAACTTCAATACCCAGAAAATACTTCAGTTGTCCTAGTTCCTTCATTTCAAATTCCTTTGACAAATACTTCTGCAATTCATTTATTTCCTTCGGATCATCCCCCGTAACGATCATGTCATCATACACAATTAGAGCTGTAATCTTACCATCCTTGTGTTTGATAAATAAGGTATGGTCAGGATTGCTCTGTTTGTACCCAAAAGCTCTCATGGACTTTGTAAATCTTCCAAACCAAGCTCTTGGAGATTGTTTCAGGCCATACAAAGACTTCTTTAGTTTACACACCTTCCCAACATCTTCGGGATGGTTATTCACACTTGGAGGCATATCCATGTATACTTCTTCCTCCAAATTCCCATTCAGGAATGCATTCTTCATATCAAGATGGTGCAAAGGCCAATCTTTATTCGCTGCAAGTGAAATTAAAATTTGGACAATATTGATCTTTACCACAGGTGCGAAAGTCTCTTCATAATCAATTCCGTAACATTGTGTGTATCCCTTGGTAACCAATCTTGTCTTATATCTATCAATAGTTCCATCTGCATTAATCTTCATGGTAAACACCCAAAGATATCCAACAGTCTTCATTCCAACAACCATATCAACTACCTCCCATGTTATATTCTTTTGAAGGACTTCCAATTCTTCATTCATTGCTTTCTTCTATTTTGGATCTTTCAAAGCATCATGCACGTTACTAGGAATAAATACTGTAGATAATTGATTTTATAACAAGTGCATGTGATTCAGAAAGCCTATGGTTAGACATAAAGTTAGCTATAGGATATTTAACGTTGGCTTTAATGTCTGGTTCATATTGTTTCTTAGGAACTCCCTTACTAGCTCTTTGTGATTTTCTAGGTTCAAGACTTTCTAACCCAACAGACTCATTAAAGGTTATAGGAGGTACCTGAGACGGATCATTCTGACCGAGATCTTCAGTTGTTGATGTAGAAGAGGAAATGTCGTGTGCTACAGTTTCAGATACATCCTGATCATGTGCTTCTGTTTGATCGCTGGGAACCAAATGATTGATTGTCTGCTCATGATTATTCTCTACTGCTGCAGGATCAATTTCTGCTGCAGGAACTTCAAATCGTTCCTCCAAGTGTTCCAATTCTTCAAAGATATCAAAGTTGTCAATAGACCAAGGATTCCCTTCACCGCCACTCTCCCCCTGAAGGGAAGACTGGTAAATTCCCCCTGAGTAATACGGGTCTGGTTTATGAATGAGACATCAAGAGATATATGCATTTTGTCAGTAATTGATCATAACACCTATACCTTTTCTGAAACTCTGCATAACCCACGAAAATACACTTCTTCGCACGAGGATCAAGTTTACTTCGTTCTGGTTTTTGGATGTAGACATAAGTTGTACATCCAAACACCCGAGGCTCCAAGTTAGGCATAGATGGGATGGACAAAAGTATATGGAGTTTCTGATAAGGATTTTGGAACGCAATTACCCGTGAGGGAGTACGATTGATAATATATGTTGCTGATTTCACTGCTTCACCCCAATAGGATCGAGTTACATTCATGCCAAACAAGGAAGCACGAACAACTTCCAACAACTGTTTGTTCTTCCGTTCTGCTAAACCATTTTGTTTGGGGGGGGGGGGGGGGGGGGGTACCAGATTTGGAGGTTTGATGACGAATTCCATTTGACCGACAAAATTCAGACATGAGGCCATTCACAAATTCTCCACCACTATCAGACTGAAAGACCCTGATAGATTGTTGATACTGCGTCGCCACCATTTTGTAAAAATCAATAAAGATCCCATATACATCAATTTTTTTTTCAATAATGACACCCAAGTCATGCGAGTGCAATCATCAATAAAAGTCACATAATATCGAGCTCCAGAAAATGAATAAACTTTTGCAGGACCCCAAACATCAGAGTGAATTTTCATAAAAGGAACATGACATCTGTTAATACTTGGTGAATATGGAATACGGTGGCTCTTGGCTAGTTCACAAATGTCACAATGAAATTCAGAATCACTAACAACTGAAAATAAATGAGGTTGCAACTTCTTAAGATAACTAAAGGATAGATGACCTAAGCGTCGATGCCATAACCACACAACTTCTTTTGCATTCTCGACCCTATTGACCTGATTAGCTTGCCCCAGAAAATTCATTTGTTTCTTTCCAGTTTCTGTCAAATCCAGATAGTACAGTTTCCCATTCTAACACTATAACCGAGGACCTGTCGAGTCAGAATGTCCTGAAAAATACAGAAAGATGGATAGAACGTCACAATACATGCAAGTGTTAAAATAATTTGACAAACAGACGATAGGTTATAAGCAAGAGATGGAACAACTAAGACAGATTCAAGAGTTAGGGTATCAGATAACACAATAGAACCTTCTCCGCTAACCAGAGTTGGAGTACCATCAGTAGTAGAAACAACGTTTTGAGGTGAAGCTCTAAGACTTTTCACAAGGCTAGGGCCATTTGTCATATGGTCAGATGCACCTGAATCAATTATCCATGTACTATTCAAAATAACCTTACCATTCATACCTAATTGCGTTACATTAGTCGAAGCATTGTCTGGATGTCCATTCACAACATTAGCAATGGTGGCCTTATATTCTTTCGTTGCCTCCTTGCGAAGTCCCACCAATCAGGATAGCCAATCACTTCATAACATCTCTCCTTGCTATGACCCAATTCTCCACAAATACTGCACCTTTTATCTACATAAGGATTTGATTTACTTTTAGGATGACATGAAGGACCAGAAAAATCGGGAGGAGTAATTGTCTTGCTATGAACAACCAAAACAGAGGATTCAGTTGATACAGAGCGCCCCTTAGCCTGTTTCTCAGATTGTACCTTGCGAATGTAAGCATAGCTTTGCTCTAAGGAAAATTTAGGTTCCTCGCAAAGGATCTCTCCACGCACCTGATCATACTCTGAATCTAGGCCACTAAAAAACATATGAACACGCAATCTGGACATTGTTGACATTTCATGGACTACAGCTACAACATTGTTATTCTGGGAGGTCACCCTTTGATCAATCTCCTGGAACATGGCTACCAATTGGTTGTAATAGGTCTTCCATTCTGCTTCGCTTCAAAGCACTTCTTATTCAATTCAAAGATTCGAGTTTCATAAAGTCATCATAGAAGGTCTTCTCCACAGCCTCCCAAATATCTTTTGCAGTAGGAAGACAAATATATCGGTTCATAAGAGAAGTCTCCATGGAATCAATAAGCCAATTTTTCACCTTTTCATTATTTGTTTCCCAAACTTCATATTCTGGAGAATTCATATGCGGTTCAACCTTTGCGCCAGTCAAATAACCAATCTTTCCCCTTGCTCCAATACGCATCCGCATGAGAATGGCCCATGCCGTATAGTTGGACTCATCTAACGAAATAGTTTTTGGAAACGCCGAGTTGTCTTGTGAGGTGTAGTGGTGATGGATGACTTGTGAGGATGATTGATTTTCTGGCACAATTGAATTTTCGGTAGACGAAGAATTGTTTTCAGATCCAGCCATTGCAGAAATTTGTTGCAGAAAAAAAACACAGATTCGACACCTTTTAGAACTCCAAATTGCAAAACGTTGTTTGGGTTGGAAAGAGGACTTGAAGATCTTTCCAACAAGATATGTACGCCTGTTGGATCCTAATATACTTCCTTGTAGAAGCCTGCAAAGATGACAAATTTTTAGAAAATAGAATAAGCGAAAATCTGGTATGAGATTTAGGTTTGAGAAAAGGTTTGATATTTGGGTTTGAGATTCAAGGATTCAAGAATGGTTTGATTTCAAGGGTTGTAGTACGCAACGGATTCAAGATTCAATAAGTTTCAAAAAAAAAAAAAAAGATTCAATAAAAAAAAGGAACACAAAAAAGCAAGTTCAAAGGATCGAACGTGCTTTTGATACCATGTTGAATAAAAGACTTCAATTCAATTTAATTCAGTTTTTCATGTTTATATACAAGTTAGTTTTTTGTCTACTAAGACACAATATTCTAAATACATAATATTCTAAATATATCCTAAATATATTGTTTCCTAATTAGAATATATACACAGCTTTTTACATAGAAAATGTCATAATCAGACCTAGTTTGTTTAGTCAATAGATTCCCTTTATCTTAACCAGTTCCTAGGTCCTGTCAAGAGGTTGATAAGATGATTAGTAGATGACTACATGGCTACACCTGACCCAGTTGAGGTTTCTTGAGCCAGAGATAATTACTATCATCACTACAAGAATATATCAGATTTGCCACGGACCAGAACCGTGGCAAAACAGGATTAGCCACTGTTTTTAACCGTGGCTAGACCGTGGGTGTTCAGGGCGTAGCTAATTCTTTTCCCACGGTCTGGGTCCGTGGCGAATATTTTTTTATTTTCAAAAAAAATATCGAAATTAATTTATTTTTCAAATTAGCTACGGTCCGGGTCCGTGGCAAATATTTTTTTATTTTCAAAAAAAATATCGAAATTAATTTATTTTTCAAATTAGCTACTGTTTTTAGCCGTGGCAAATCCGAAATTTTTCAAAAAAAAAAATTGAATTTTGTTACTGTTCGGAGCCGTGGGAAATCTGAATTATTTGCAGAAAAAAAATAACAATTATTATTTTTGCACCTGCCCTGCATAATCTAAAATCGGCTAATACCGAACAAAGTTTTTGCACCTCCACAATGCATAATATAAAATCATATTCTCACTGGATACAAAAAGGAAAAATTAATTGGTTTAAGCGCATTTATAGACTACATCCAAAGTCACTTTTAATCAAGGCAGTAATGAAGTACAAACTAAAACAATTAAAAGCAACCAAAACTTAGACGATTAATCGTGTACCAACAGATGCATTTGAATGTTCAACGAAACAATGAAATATAACATCTCTGTAAGAAACCATGGTACTTACCAAGAGAAGGTCCTCGTCAGTACCAAACGATTTGCGGGATTCTTCTAAGCAATTGAATGTTGTCAGCTAATCTCTTCAACCATTGCTTGCTGCAAAGAAAAAAAAATCAATTTGTAAATTGTAAATAATAAAAATTACAATTTAATCTCAAATCACTGATTATTTTGTACTTACAATCCAAGAGATGGATGCTTTCCACTTAGAGTCCAATGGTTCACAATTGAAACATCTTCCTGGAAAACCACAGGAGCAATTGCAAACAAGATTAGCTAAATTATGGAGCTTCACCTCTGCAACTAGAAATGCAGTACATAATTATTGCAAGCTGAAACCTCACCTGAAAATACAAAAGAATTGAGGAAGATGACATAACCAAAGTCCCACTGGGAAATATGTACTCCGTATACCAATCATCTTCATCCAGAGGCTGTCAAAAACAATGTCACGGAAAGGGTCCACATTATCAATACTGTATTCCAGATATAAGGGAAAAGAAATAATAATGTTGAATCGAAAGATTGACATTTTGCAGGAATATCATACCTCATACTGGTACGCAAAGACTTTGTGACAGTGATGTTCAACAAAAAGAAGTCCATCTTGTGCAATCCATGTAAAAACTTTTTTTAGAAATAGTTCATAGTTTTTCATGTGCTGAAACAAAGATATTGATTACAGTCATTTACATGAGACTTGATCATTTTATAATTAGGAATTTTCTATTAAGTTGTAATAATTACCTCAATCTATGCAACCGCAAATATGCGGTCATGGGTAATCTTTGTTTCAAACTTGGTTACATCTTCTAGTATAATTTCGACATTGGATAAATCAAGTTTCCTAAAAGAGAAAGTATTAGTATACCATTGTATAGTGTACCGTAGAGTCTAAAAGCCATAGAATTGAATTAGTACATTTTGATGTATACTATTGTATAGTGTACTGTAGAGTCTAAAAGCCATAGAATTGAATTAGTACATTTTGATGTACTTACTTGCATTGGTCCATGATGAACTCCTTTTGTGATAGAGAGTTGGTAATTCCAATGACTTTGCAACCTCTATACTTCTGGGCAACATGCAAAGTTAGAGATCTGTGTCCACACCCAAGATCCAGGATGCTTTGGCCATCTTTTATCTGCGCCCTCTCGCAGTAAAGATCCATCATATTAATTTTAGACTCGTCCAATGTTGTCAATTCATCTTTGAAGTACCCTGTGCTATACAAGTTTCCAACACATAACAGACACGTTTAGGTAGATAGCTAAAATACACTGAAAGCTTTGTTTGTCACAAAACACCTTTTAGGTAGGACTGGACATGATATGAGCTACATTATTAATAGATGCACACTATTTCAAAATAAAGATGCAACACAAACAAAAGCATACAAGTAGAAGAAATACAAGCTGATCATTCTTTTTTATGCGTGTTCCCTCTAACCAATCCCAGACTTGTGCCTTGGACTTAGTAGGATTATTAGTACACAACCACTCTCCAAATTACATTTGCTTTACATTAATTTCAGCCTTGCACACCAAGTTACACAACAATAGTTTTTTCCTAAAAAATCAAAATCATTTCGGATCAAAATACTGACTTATAGTAATTGGGGCAAGTAACCCAGTTCTTTACCATTATAAACAGACATTAAAAATGTTCAAAACAACCCAGTCCATTAGAAACTGGCATTAGACATTAACAACCCAGTCCATATTTTCTTCTAGTTACTATCATACACCATTTTCTTGCATGATTCCCTCAGTTTCGTTTTAAACAAGAACTTCGATCTACATACTGATCACTAAATAGATATCTTCCTACATACAGATAGGCCAAGAATGTATGTAATGTCACACAAACTGCACTTCCTACTTATCTCTTTCATTTCAGTTTTTTTAGGAGCCCAACCAACCATTTTATCAGGCAATTCAAATAGAATTTGTGGATTCCCAACACAAAAAGTGTGTACTACTTAATCATCTAAACTCCCACTGTTTGCACCTTGATTATTATCAAAATTCATATATTACTAACTTGTAACTAAAACTATATACAACTTCAAGGAACGCGTGAACATCATTAATTTACCTCTTAAATACCAAAAAAAAAATCAAATCCATAAAGATCTGTCAAAAAATATTTTAAATTTAAATCCAAATATTCAATTATGATCTATATATACCTTTGTTAAATGCATGCCAAAGTATAAGAAAAATAGTACTTAGTAGTCTGTAAATACATAAGCCATAAGGTATCCTCAGTAGTAAGAAAATGTGACTTCATTGAAAATGGCCAAATACCCTACTACCATTTGAATGTCATTTTACAATTTTATTAAGTACTAATTAAACTTAGGAAAATATGGAACAACTGAATAAATAAGTTGATTGCTTTTTTTGTCTTGCGTTGTTTTAGGATACATGTGTTAATACATTTATGTATTCAATACATATGTTTATGTATGTTAATCTATGTTCTAACAACTAACTTACCATATTGAGGATTATTAAGCATATCTCAAAGCACTGAGCAAGAAACTTTAAGAATCAAACCAGATATGAAATACTATCGCTTGCTACAATAGACATATCAAAATAGCATCGGAAACAACTGAATATGAACTAACAGCTTCCAAGAGGGAAAGTAGAATCTAGCCAAAAGCATATAAAGTCTGTACAGTCAAAACACACCTAAACTCATGGCTCACTTCCTGCACCTAGGGTTATTGGCGCCTAGACTCACGATTAATTTCCAACACTCCCCTAGGCTTACCCAGAGTTTATGTAACTTTAACTACATATATAACATATAACAATTCCAATCATTGCAATACACAATTTTTACACCAATTTTATTATATGCAATAACAAAAACCGTAATCCCAATATACTCATTGTTGAGATTATTCAATTAAAACTATCTACTAGTATGAACTAAAGTAATGGAATATATTTCCCAAAAAATGCAGAAAAGAAAATGAAACTTACCATTTTGTGAAACAACAGAGATGGATAAACTTAGTCCCCTCTTTTTGAAATCAGTAAATTTTCTTAAACTTCTTGAATGATTGGTTTTAGGATAAACAAGTGAATTAAAAAAAATTGTTCCTTGCATTTCTAAATTTCAAAGAAGAATTTAGGGTTTAAGAGGAATAATTTTATTTAGGGTTTTATTAGATTAAAAAATGTGGAGAGTAGAGAGTAGAGAGAGAAGTATTCAGTTTTGCAGCTCAGACTCAACAGTGTGACACACTGAAACTGCTCTGAGCTTAGTGAAGGTCAAAGTCAGAGTCAACTTGGTCAATGGATCGATAAAGTTCACGGACAGCCTCTAGTCAAGCATCTCATTGATGTGAGTGTTGTAAATTTATAAGAAACTTATCCATGCTGATTGATAGAAAGGGTAGCTACGAAGTCTTGGGGCGGTTTCATGAACATCGTCTTATTTCATTGATCACTAGCCCTTACTCTCAGTCACTGATTCAAGAACGAATACCTAAAATAATTCCTAGGTTTATGAATCTAAACATCATCAATATTACTGCAATTAAAAACGAATGGAACAGATACTGTCAATTAAGAACTAAAATAATTCCTAGGTTTATGAATCTAAACATCATAATAATTCCTAGGTTTATGAATCTAAACTTATCAACAAAGAAGATGATAAAAACCTAACTTAAACAAGTAATTTTGCGATTTTGATAGATTCAACAGAAATTACAATGAGATTCAACATAAATTAGAATGAGATTTTGCGATTTCTGAAATTGAGAAATAAAAACTTAAGTTAAACAAGTAATTCTAGAAAATTAAGATTGGATGAATGGCATTACAATGAGATTTTGCGATTTCTGAAATTGAGAAATAAAAACTTAATTTAAACAAGTAATTCTAGAAAGTTAAGATTGGATGAACGACTTACGCCGAGCAGATGATTCAACAGAGACTTTGATTTCGGAAATTGAGAGACTGCGAATTCCCCTGAAACTAGGGTTCTTCAAGGCGCCAACGATTTCTGAAATTCAACAGGCAAGGAAGAAAGTATTTCGCATGGAAATGGTTCTAGGACCTCATTAAGCACCTATAAAACACAATTGGCCCAACTAAGGCCCGGTTTATAATATTGGCCCTCATTAAGCATTTGTAAAATAAGAAAAGACCCATTTAACGTTGATATTGTAAAAACGGCCCTTTCACTACCGATAATACCCTTTTGGTTTATGCAAACAAATGTTTGCATTTTTATGGTATGTCATTGTTTCGAGTATGCAAACAAGTTTTTGCATTTAATCTTTATGTGTTGTGACTGATGCAAACAAGTCTTTACATTTTCTAGTTTATCTTGTTGTCGTTTCGAGTATGCAAACAATTCTTTGCATTTAATGTTTATGTGTGTTGTAATTGATGCAAACAAATCTTTACATTTTATGGTTTATGTTGTTGTTTGCAAGTATGCAAACAAGTCTTTGCATTTTATATTTGTATTGTGACTGATATAAATAAGTATGTTTATATGTTTATGATATGCAAACAAGTCTTTGCATCAGTCAAAGGGTAAACTAGTCCATAAGACACGGAAATCAGCGGTTGGGCCTATTTTACCATTAGTTCCCTAATTGGTCCAATCTTATATTTAAACATCTTAAAGGGGTCCATTTTTTTAATCCCCGAGTATTTCGTTGCTTTTTTTTTTTTTTTTTTTCGTTGTTTCCTTAACTTAACCAAATTGTTTTGACCGGAGATAAATATCGAGATAAGAAATAAGAATCTTACGATTCATAATCATTTCGTTCCCACGGTTCATAACTGTTGGAAAATTTCCCCCAATCCTAAATAATGAATCAAGTTTTTGCCACGACTTTATACTGTTTGCCACGGACGTTGACCGTAGCTAAAATTGCTACTGACCCGGACCGTGGCTAATGGAATCGTAGGTCCGTCCCAATATCCATATTTTCTTGTAGTGCATCCACTTTCACGGTTTTACTTGGGTGCCATATGAATTAGTTAGAGTTTGAAGTTTATATGGCATCAAGGTTTAAGCTTCACCACATCAAGGGGATATCCTAGTTTGCTTTTAAGCTCATAATTAGTTGATCATTTACTGTCTTTTTTTTCCCCTTACAATTCTTAATAAATTTTATTTTTTATTGTTCTGTTTACTTTTAAGGAAGTCGCAGGTTATATGGGTCTGGAACTTGGAAAGATAAATATAAAGCAATTTGCTGACGGTGAGGTGTACGTTAAGCTGCAAGAAAGTGCAAGGGGCTGCGATGTGTTCCTGGTGCAACCCACATGCCCACCTGTAAATGAGAATCTTGTAGAGTTACTTGTAATGATAGTTGCATGTAGGAGGGTATCCACACGGACCATTACTGTTGTTATTCCACATTTTGGCTATGCCAGAGGAGATAGAAAGGTAAGATTCACTTTAAAATTTTATTTTAATGATGTATCTTAGCTGTCTTATTGTTGAAGATGTTGGAAATATATTTTCTAATAAAAATATTTTGTTATGAGTGAAAATTAAGGAGAAAATGTGTATATATTGGATAAAACCTTTTAGGCATTGGTGTGAGCAGATTCAATGTATTTTCATAATTTTTATTAAAAGACATGTCTTTTCCTTTAGTTTACAATAAGTGCTTACTTGTGAAAAGACACTTTAAAACAACTTATCACTTTTTTGTAAAATGTGTATGTATGTATATGAGAAGACACTTATGAAGAGACACTTATGTGACTATAAATAATGTGCTAATCTGGCCAATTAGTATATAATATATTAGACAAAGTCTTCTTCATTTCTCTACAATAATTCGAAGAATTCTTCATATTCGTTTGCTAGTACTCTACTATTATAGTGCAGTTTAGTAGAGTGAAGAACTGTTGTATCTTGGGAGACCAATCGTCCAGAGACTGTTTGCACCATAGTAGGGACGTAATATTGTCTTAAGAAAATTGCTTCGGCAAGCCTCAGTTCATTTCCTTTTCCAAAATCCGTATAAGCAAAGTGCAGTAAGTGTTTACTTTTATTTTGAATTTATTGAATGTAAATTCATTTGAGTTTATTCTTTTATTAGAATTATTTTTGTAATGCATATTACTTTATTTTATCTTGTGTTATTTTTATGATTTCACACATCATTACCAACAAACTTAAGACAATATTACGTCTCTGCTATGGTGCATTACTCAAAATCTCTTGATGATGTGGGGGTGCATTGACCCTAAGAGGAGCATTATTTTCAACGAGATTTTGAAATTGTCCAAAACTTATCTAAATCTCAATTTATTGAGAAGCGAATTTATTATTAAGGAAATTTGACCTGAAAATGGATAAATATGACCCTTAAGGAAATTGCTTCGGGAGACCAATCATTCGCTTCTCAAATAGATTGAAAAAATTCAGGGAGTCCTGGTTAATGAGAATTGAGCTTTAGAATTTTGTCACTTAATTCTGACTAAAATACTCTTTTAGTCGTGGTTTTTTGGTAAATTTATATAATACCCTTTAAATAATAGTTTTATTGTAATTTAACATATTTTAACTTATGGGTTGAATTTTTATTAAAAATATAATTAAATTAACAAAATATAATGAGAATTTTAAGAAATAATTATTTCATAAGATTTAATAAATTAATGTAATTTGTAATATTTAATAAAATTAATAACTTAAAACTCGAATGAGTTGAATTTTTATTACAAATATAATTAAATTAACAAAATATAATGAGAATTTTAAGAAATAATTATTTCATAAGATTTAATAAATTAATATAATTTATAATATTTAATAAAATTAATAACTTAAAACTCGAATAGTAATCAAACACGGATAAATTAAAATTATACGCACCAGCTAAGGCACTTGTAAGGATATAAACATAATTTATGAGAGTCCAAAAGAATGTCATAGGGGTCCCCGGCCCTCTAAATGATGAAAATACTCAGGGTTTTGTTTGTAAATCTTCAAAAAGAATACAATGATAGTATAATTTGAGGATTTCGTGAAGCTGTCTTCAAATTTGAGAAATAACACTACTTTCATGTAATGTGGCTAGAATCTACAATCTAGTACTCGATCAAGAAATTCAAAATGGCCTCTTACGGTAAATGAGTATTCACTATAAAATGCTCCAAGGCCTATGACCATGTAAGGCTATGTTCGACGTACAACTTCTTTGATCATACCATCAAATAAACAAATCATAGCAAACTTGTTTCTTGCTAAGTACATACACAATTCCTTATGTAGTATTTTGTTGAGAGAACAAAGCTTGCCAAGGTGAGAATGTGTTTGAGAAAAAATGTATGAATCACAAAACTAAAGCATGACTTTAATTAAGGAAGGGAAAAAAATGTCAAAATAATAATTAAATTAAATCTATTGGGCCTAATTAAGGAAGGGAAAAAAAAATATCAAAATAATAATTAAATTAAATCTATTGAGCCAAAAAGTGATTGTCCATTGGGCTGGACCTTGCTGGCCATATTGGATCCAATGAGCTGGACCCGTTATCCTTCCACTGTTGAGAGCGGGAGATTTTCGCTGCTCTGTGAAGCCAGACTGACGCAGTACCCTCCACTTTAGGAGGCACGTGGCACAGGTCTTCACCCCAACCACATAACCCAACTCCCAACTAGGAATGGACAGGTCTGGTTATAATAGCTAGATCAGGCCAGACCATCATGAGTAAAACCCAAGTCCAATCACATTAATGCCCTCACTCGAGTTACAAGCTCGCGTTACCCAACTCGACAATTGTTTAAGGTCGAATGGGCTTTATGTACTAATGCATTCTTTGTTCATTTGACAGTGGGGGACTAAGAACATCAATTTGTCAGAATGATTTCTATGTAATACTGTAGAGTTGATGGAACTCAAGCTCTTTTCTAGCTTCTTGGGTGGCTCATTTATCTTGCGTTATTTTTATGATTTCACACACATCATTACCAATTACAACAATGACCATGTTTTGAAATAGAATACTTGCGTTTCTTGGACAGTCGTGGGATTCCAACTTTAATGTTCAGAAATTACGTCTTGTGTGCCAAATTTGGGTTTTCTTACTTCATATTCCGTTATCTTATTTCAGACGCAAGGACGAGAATCTATTGGTGCAAAACTTGTTGCAAACATGATCACTGCAGCAGGTGCCAGCCGTGTCCTTGCCTGTGATCTTCATTCAGGGCAGTCATTGGGTTACTTTGACATTCCGATTGATCATGTATTAGGAGAGGTAGTTTCTTTGCTGTTCCCCGGATGCAAAAGCACTGAGTATATCAATTTCATATACAGTTTGTTGTAAAATGTTGATCGCTTGTTATCTTAGAAAAGATAAACTCTCTTAACACACTGACATCCATGCTTCCTTTGTGGTGTAGCCTGTAATTCTGGATTACTTAGCAAGCAAAAGGATTTCTTCAAATGATTTGGTAGTTGTGTCACCTGATGCGGTAGGTGTTGCCAGAGCTCGTGGTTTCGCCAAGAAATTATCTGATGCTCCACTAGCAATTGTGGACAAGAGACGGCATGGGCATAATGTTTCTGAGGTAACTGCATTACATTCAAGACTCCTGATGAAGCTCTATATGTATGGGTTTGGTCCAACTTTTTCTATGATACAATCTCCTATTATATACCATCTCGAAGGCATTTTATTTATTTTTAAGAAAAACTCGCAATATCTGGCTCTTCCAAATGAGCCTCACTTTGTCAAAAAGTTGAACGGAGTACAGTCGTTTAATTAGTAAACCAAGTTTAACTGCAATAAAAGTTGAGATATTTCTAACTTTCTTCAGTTTTGTGGAGATGGTCTATGTGGTTAGGATATCATATGCACAGCACACCAAATGAACCAACAAAATCTTAACTTGGTTCAAATGACCTAGTCTAAACTACGAAAGTGGATCCTGATATGTGTATGTGTGTGCGCGTTTTTGTTGACGTTAAGTTCCATGGTCACTTCTGTAGACAGCAAATTTACAGGAAAAAAATATATTTTGTTGTAAGAAGCTGCTTTTACTGCGTAATTTGTATCAATACTTCTTCCTAAGAAATGTGTTCTGGAACTTAGCTTTTGGTTTTGGCAGGTTATAAATTTGATAGGTGATGTCAAGGGAAAAGTTGCAATCATGGTTGACGACATGATTGATACTGCAGGTGAGCTGTTTCATGGAAGATTTTTTTATGTGCAGAAGAGTTCCTGTATTATTATTATTATTTTCTCTTCTTGTGTATTTGATGAAATAATGTCATGCACGGGCACAATTTCTAATGCTGCTGCTTTATTACATCAAGAAGGTGCTAGGGCAGTTTATGCTTGTTGTACTCATGCTGTTTTTAGGTATTAAGTTCTTCAACTGTCAGAATATCTACTATGCAGTGCAAATGTGCAATACTTCTTTAGATATTGTTTGTATATAGAATTTGCTTATTCTTCTTTTGAACTTTCACCTTGAATGTTTTAATGGTTTTCTATGTAGTCCGCCAGCAATTGAGAGGCTTTCTGGAGGGCTCTTTCAAGAAGTGATAACTACAAATACCAT
The DNA here is from genome assembly GCA_023053565.1 of Aquilegia eximia. Taxonomy (NCBI): domain Eukaryota; kingdom Viridiplantae; phylum Streptophyta; class Magnoliopsida; order Ranunculales; family Ranunculaceae; genus Aquilegia; species Aquilegia eximia. Next base: position 28,812,222 of record JALIGU010000004.1, read on the forward strand.
TCCAGTAGCAGAAAAGAATTACTTTCCTCAATTGACAATACTAACAGTAGCAAACCTGCTTGCAGAGGCCATCTTGCGTGTTCACGATGATGGCTCTGTGAGTAGCATGTTTCGATGATTTTCTGTTGTTTATCATCTCGCTTATCATGGTGTTTCAGTTTCATCTTTTGCTCCCACCGTCTGTAGTTTTGGCAATTTTTTACCTAATTTCAGTTGTCAGAAATGTGTTAATCTGAACAAACACTGTTTTAGATTTTGCACTTTACAGAACACTTGACAATTTACATTATATTAAGTTTATAATAAACCATTATCTTTGTGCTTGCTTGGCTGTAAGGTGTTCCCCCCTGCTTTGATGATATCTAACAAAATTGTTTATTGAGATGAAACGTTAAAGTTACCTGCAGTTAACTTCATGTGCATTAGTGCATTGCTAATGCCAAATAATATGGCTATGTGTGAGCTCTTTATTGAAACTGGACTGCTGGATATTGATTTGAAGTTTGAACAATAACAGAACCATATCTGAATTTTGAAGTGTCAGCTGATCTGCAAATGATGATCGGTAAGATTGGCCACATTATGTTAGCTGATCTGTAAGTCTTGGTAGTATGTATATAATAAGTTGATCTCCCCTTCTGTGTAGGGCTTCCACTCATGTTACAAAGGATTCAAATTGGGTTTGGTTGCATTAAACAATATATCTCTGAGAAGAATCTTTATTCATTGATGGTTAATCCAGAGAAACGCAGAAACAAAAGCTGCAGTATCCCTTTCTATACATCCAAACAACACACAAATGCAGAAATCAAAGGGAAGAGAACAATGGAACACCTGGTAGAGTGGCCCCAGCATCAACAATAAAAATGTTGCCTGATATATACTCGGCAGAGTCATGAATCAAATATCGAACAAGCGATGTCAATGCTGGGTCTACTGTCCCATATTTTCTTAATGGTACAGTTCTCATAGCCACATTGTTCAGCCATTCTTTCTCCATAAGAACTTCAGTGATCTCAGATCTGAACAGTCCAGGTGATATTGCATTTACTCTAATCTTATACTTCCCCAACTCTAAAGCCATGACCTGAAATTTTAAAACCCACTCTCAGTTATCTACTCTCAGTTGATTTAGACTGACAATTATAAAGTTGAAAGTGGTTTTGAAAATTACAGTATTATTACCTTTGTGATAGCATTCAAGCCTGCCTTGGACGCGGCGTATGCTGCACCTCCAGGTAAGTGTCCACGATTAAGACCCGAAATTGAAGATATGTTGATGACTGATCCTTTTCGATTAGAATCTCGGATGTGTTTGCATACATATTTGGATACCAACCAAGATCCTTTCAAATTAGTTGTAAGAGTGTTGTCAAACTCCTCCTCAGACAAATCAAGTGGGGATTTCACATTTCCTGCAACAAGCCAACAACACATTAACATAGATTCCAAATAGCATGAATTCTTGCAACATACAGTATTTAAAAGCTTTAAAACTCTGTAATTCTAAATAATTATCAAATCCAAAAGATAAATTAATCAAAAGTACCTCTAACACCAGCGTTATTAACCAAAGCATCAATCCAACCAAAAGCATTCCACGCCTTTTGTACAGAAACCTCAATTAAATCCCCTTTAGCATTCACATCAAGCTCAATGGCAATAGCTTTAACCACCGAAGACGAACTATTAGTTTGCTGATTAATTTCTTCACAAAGAGACTTCAAACGATCAATTCTTCGTGCAGCAGCAATAACCTTACAACCAGCCTTGGCAAGGTCCAAGCAGAATTCTCGACCTAGACCTGAAGATGCACCTGTTACCAACACTACTTTTCCATCTAAGCGTCTCCATGGTTCTAGAAATTTCTCTTCAGCCATTGATGATGCTCTCACTGTGATGTAAGAGATTGATTGACACGAGTTTGGAAAAAAAATTGGATGAATAGCCGGAATTTAAATCTGTAAATTTTATCGCTATCTACAGTTCACACACCCAACTTGAAAAATAAAAACTTTAATATTTCTACCTATTCCATTAAGCCAAAGCAGTGTCACTGTTCCGATTGGGTATAATTAACATACGATAGTTTTCTACCAAGCAAAGAAACATCAATTATATACTGATAGTTTTCATTTTCGTAATAAGTAATTAATAGATTGAAGAACCAAGCAAAGAAACATCAATACTTCATTTTTCTTTTTCTTTTTCTTCTTCATGGTTTTGTTTAAAGTTTCAAACTTGATGATTGATTAATTGATTTTAAAGGTTAAAAATTACATATATTGCCATTTTACACATTTGAGGAAAAAACCCTTTCTTTGTGAAGATATCTCATCAGCTTACAAGCCTCAATATCACATTCAAGTTTCCTTCAACAAAAAGAGAAAGCATAACTATTTTACCGAAATACCAATTTCACCCCCTCTTTGATACCAATTTCTACCCATTTTATGGATTTGTACTTCTTTCATAACAATTAAGTTCTTAGCAAGAAGAAAATTTTAGAGAGACATATGATAGATATATGTATATTGAGATTCCAGCTCCAGCAGTATTGTAGCTGAAGTTAACACGTTTGCAGTAGTAGCAAATAGATAGAAGTGTACTGATGTGGCTACATAATCGAAATGAAAATTTTCAAAATTTCTTCAAATTCAACTCTCAATAAGATAGGAACAACTCATTGCAGTTTATTTATACTAATAAAACATCAAAGAAAGATAGAGAGAGAGAGAGAAAGAAAGAGAGCAAACCATGAATGCGTGAGTTTTTGATGCTGAAAGTTGAACGGAACTTTGAATTTCACAGTATAGATTATTACTGATAACTGAGAAATCGACGGTGAAAGAGGAAAAAGAAGACGGCGACAACGACAACGACGAAGAAGAAGAAGCGATGTGGATGTTCAGCCCAATTTAATCCACATCATCAATGGGTACCCGATTAAGAGTCCTTGGTTGTAGCCCAAGACTATGGTCCTTTTTTTTTGGTTCATCACTTCATCTGTCCAATACTCCAATGAAACTGACCACACAGTCAACCCAACACAATGCTGTGGCAGTTTGCCAATTTGATTCGCAAAAACCAATGCATTTGGATAAATGGAGATATACATTTCAATACAAGTCGGGCTGGCTGCGTGTTTTGGCACTACAAGTCTACAACTTCTTCTTCCTAGGACAAAATTCTCTAGTTTCCTGGCCTTCGACCTCAGCTGTATAGTCTTTAGGTGTTGCCAGGGCTACGAAAGCCCATGGTGTGTAACAGGGCTTGGGCGCCGGGATGAAAACTGGAAGAGTAAAAGGCTGCAATGTCCCCTCCCAGCTCTGTACCTTTTTGTCGAATAGCCACTTTGCACACCATTTGGTATCATCAGCTTAACTTATTGTATTTGTATTGGATTTGAAAGAGTCCCAGGATATCGAATGTCTTTCTCCTTGGTTTTGACCACCATGTCGTCTATGTACACTTCTATGGTCCGGCCTATGAGCTCACTAAAGATGGTGTTGACCAGCTTTTGGTACGTTGCTCCGGCATTCTTCAGACCAAATGACATCACCCGGTAGCAGTAAAGCCTTCGGTCAATGATGAATACATTATGTTCCTGATCTTCTTCATGAAGTGGGATCTGGTTGTATCCAGAGTAGGTGTCCATGAAGGATAACCTCTGGTAACCAACGGTGGCGCGTCCACCATGTCTGTGATCCTAGGGAGTGGATATTGGTGCACATGACATGCTTTATTAAGATTAGTAAAGTTGATGCAAACTCGAATCTTATACCGTTCTTCTTTGGGACAACCATGATGTTGGAGACCCACGTAGGGTAGATGACCGGTTTGATGAAATTGACTGACAATAGCCGGTCGACTTCTTCATTGACCGCCGGCTTACGACCTGGTGCCATTCGCCTTGGTTTCTGCTTGACCGGCTTGTGCTGAGGATCAATGTCCAGCCTATGATAGGCAACTGAAGGGTCGATTCCTGGCATTTCGCTAACACTCCATGCGAAAACATGGTGATTCTTCCGGAGCAATGTGATCATGAGATCCTTCTAAGCCCTTGGTAGACCGAAAGCGATGTAAGTAGTTTTGTGAGACTCCAATCCCACTATGACTTCTTCTACCTCGTCGACCGCTGGTGATATCCCAATTTTCAAGTCTGGCTTTCCTTTGACAGACTTGCTAGGAACTGGTTGCTATTGATTAGAGTCCGTCAGGAAAATAGTATTTCCCTTGGTCTCCGAAATAGACTTTTCTTTGACAGCATCGAGGTGGCATTTGAAAGCCATTCATTGATCTCCTTTAACCCTGCAAATTCCGTTGGGAGTAGGGAATTTGAGGCTTTGATGGAAGGTGGATACAATTGCTTTCATCTGATGAATCCAGTCCCTCCCCAGGATGACATTATAGTAGGAGGGGGAGTCGAACAGCAGGAAGTCTACCCGACGGTATTGAATCCCACCGTGATTGGCAGGTGGACCCATAAATGGGAGTCTCATCAGATTCGATAAGATCCTTAGATAGCTCCATAGCTTTGTAAGCACATGAGAACATGACACTGGAGGTGCTACCGGCGTAATTGTGTGGATAATGCACGCCCGTTTCGTCTTCTTCGGTGAATGTCGAACCCCCGGGGACAATGGACTCAGTGTTTGTCCATTCATTGAAGTTGAGTTGTCCAACTTCATGGACATGTCCTATCCACCGGAGCTTTTCTCAAGCACAATTCTTCCTCTTTGTTTTGGATGAACCGGGCGTCTGAAAATGGCCGACATACATAATACGATCTCCAAACTTCACCTGTTCGACTGCTCCGGTCTGCACCATGTCAGGGATGAGGTCGGCGTCGACCAAGCGCTGTATTTCATACTTCAACGATTTGCAGTTCTTCAGCTCGTGACCGTAATCATTGTGATTGTCACATTTCTTGGACTTATCCCTCCTGCCCTCCGGGTCCGCCGGGAAGGCAACAGGTTTGTTGAGCAACTATCTGTTCTTGATCTTCTTGAACACTTCCTCGATCGGGAATCTCTCAAGGGTATGAATTCCCTCTCTTTGCGTTCGCCCCCGATATATTTCTCTGACCGACGGTCGGGCTGCCGAGCTGTTGCCTTCCCATTCCTGTCTTTGTTCCTGTCAAGGGTTTTTTCTTCCTTGCGATTGATATACGCTTATTGTGTATCAAAAGAATAGATTAAGAGATTTTCCTTCTTGTGCCTGTATAAATTGAAGATCAAAGTGGACAAGTAACAAGCAATGGTCGTACCCACCTCAGAGGGGGAGATCTTAGCTCAAACACAATTAAGAACAATAATTAAGAAACATCAATGAATCAATAATAATAGTTGGAGAATTGATTCTACTTCCTACAGGCAATAAATAATAATTAAACCTAACTTAAGAATATGGAAGATATGGAAAAGAAGATAATATGATGACATATGGGGAGTAGTAGGTTTCCACAATCTAGGTTATGCAATTATATCATGTTGTTCTTCATATTCAATCTATAACAACTAACAAGTCACCTCTCAGCTATTCCTATTAGTTATTAATACCAATAATAATCAAATCCTCACCTCTCAACTATTGAATCTAATTAAAACGGGATTCTATTATGCATGCTATTGAATATGTTTCATTAATCAAATCCTCACCTCTCAGCTATTGAATCTAATTAACTCCATATATTATTCACAATTAAATCCTCACCTCTCAGCTATTGAATTTAATCATGAAAGGGTTCCAATAAAAGATAAATATTACAAACATGCAGTAATCACCTCTCAACTATTTCACTACACATCTACAATAAATACAATACTATTATCAAAACTAGGTCTCCCTAAATTCTAACAATAAAATTTAACACCATGGATAACAATAGCATACAAATAACCATACTCACCTCATATCGCGAATTAGAGATAAGTAAGCATTAAGAACCTTGAATCAAAATGAATAAGAAGAAACAACATAATACTTTTACATCACCTAGAAAGCTTCCACCTTCCCCTCATGATGATTTAGCTACTGATACCAAAGGAACAAATAATTAAATCAAAGAACATCATAAAAGAATTCATGGATTGATATTGATTGAATTGAATACAAAAGTTGATCTTCAAGTGGAGGCTAGAAGATCAAGATCTAAAAGAGATTCTAGATAGATAAACCCTAGTTACAACTTCTCTTATATATCATTATATAATGGAATACTTGCATAGAAAGACTTCCAAACTTGATCAAATTCGTGGCTGCTGCTGTTGGCCTCCTAGAGGGATTAGGCAATCATCAAAACCTAATCCTCTTGGGCTAGAATTGTAGCTTGGGCCAAGACCTTCAGTTTGATATGTCATGGGCCCCAATCGGACTTCTGGTTGTCCTTGTAGAGCCTTTTTAAGATCAAGACCCAAAATAGGAAGTCCGGTCCACATAAGTCAACATGATTAACCCAAAGTCATAGAAAGTCAACAGTTGACCGAAAGTCAACCTAGGTCAACAACAGTTGACCGAAAGTCAACCTAGGTCAACAACAGTTGACCCGAAGTCAACTCAACTTAGTTGACCAGAGTTGATCGTGGAGTGCCCTTAGCAGATTTTGCGGGTGCAAATATCCATTCTTCTTCCCTTGTGGAAATAACACCTTTTTGCTTGCTTTTCTTGACTTTTTGCGGGCTTTTACACAATATTCGCATTTCGGCTCATAAAACCTACATAAAGACAAGAATGCACTAATCAATAGATATAATACAATAATATAAGCTAAGTGCTAGACAAACAAGGTGTTATTTGGGGGATAAATATACACTTTTGAGGTCCGATCTACGATCCCTGCCGGAGCTCTCTTCATTTACCTTCTGTGGCTTTTCGGAGGTTTGGCCTCCGACAAATCTCTTTCTCCTACCTTTCAGATCGTCCTCTTCCTGAGCGTACGTTTCTGCTTTCTCAAGCAAAGATGAAATAGAGGATGGAGGCTTTCTTGCCAGTGACCGGTGATAGATGAAAATTGGTGTCTCCATGGAGACCTATCAAAAGATTAGATTTTTATTGTTGTTCCTTCTTGTCCCTGTATAAATTGGTTATCAAACTAGACAAGTAACAAGCAAGGGTCGTACCCACCTTAGAGAGGGAGATCTTAACTCAAACACAATAGAAAATAATTGTTAAGAAACACAAAGGGAATCAATAAACAAGATTTGAGATTGATTATACTTCCTACAGACAATAATTAAATAAACTAACTTAAGAATATGGTAGAGATGAAAAGAAGATTTATGATGTCAAAGGGGGAAAATGGTATCCACAAACTAAATCATGCAAACATAACATGTTGTTCCTTCATGTTCAATCTATAACAATTCATTAGTCACCTCTCAGCTATTCCAATTAATCATTAATACCTATAATAATCAAGTAGTCACCTCTCAGCTATTCCACTCAATTAAAACGGGATTCTCTTATGCATGCTATTGAATATGTCTTATTAATCAAACCGTCACCTCTCAGCTATTCAATTTAATTAACTCAACATATTAATTCATAACTAAATCATCACCTCTCAGCTATTTGACTTAATTACAAAAGGGTTCCAATAAAAGATATCAACTGCAGATATGTAATAATCACCTCTCATCTATTTCACTACACATCTTTAATCAATATAAATAAAATCATTAAAGCTAGGTCTCCCTAAACCCCTAACAATAGTATTTTAATAACATGGATAACAATAACATACAAATAATCATACTTACCTCCTACTGCAGATAGAAGTAAATAAACATTAAGTACTTTGAATCACAATGAACATTAAGAACAAACATGGTGCTTTCGCATTATCTAGAGTGCTTCAACCATCCCCTAAGGAGATTTAGCTACTCATCCTTGATGATGACACCAAGGAATAAATAAATAAATCACAAGACGTCATAATGAAAAATTATGGATTCATGTTAATTTGAATTGAGTTGATATAAAGAAGAAGAAGATGAACTTTCTCTCACAAATATTCACTTTCCTCTCTCCATAAAAAACTACCTAAACCTTACCTACTACTTCTCTTATATAGAAAATACAAGGTAGAATACTTGCATGCAAAGACTTCAAAATTAGGTCAAATTCATGGCTGTTTCTGTTGGTTTTCTAGAGGCATTAGGTCTTCAGTAAAACCTAATTTTTTTTTTTGGACTTAAGTTGTAGCTTGGACCAAGACCTTTAGTTTGATAGTTCATGGGCCCAAATCAGACTTCTGGATCTCCTTGTAGAGTCTTTTTAAGTTTGGACTTTAAATAAAGCCTTAAATAGAAATTCTGACTTGTGGGCTTCAAGAGGACCCGGTTTGGGCTGAGATTCGGACCGTCCCACTTTGACATAAAGTCAAGTTAACAGGACTGACCGTGGGGTGCCCTCAGCAGATCTGTGGGTGCAAATATCAATTTTCTTCCCTTAGTGCAAATAACACCTTTTTGGTTGTTTTTCTTGACTTTTCGCTGGTGCAAATATCAAAATCCAGTTAATTTTGCCCAAATTACACAGAAAGTCAAGCATCCTTAATTTAAAGAATGACACCATGAAAATTTTCTTTCTCTTATCTTAATCAAACTACTTAATAAAACTCCACATCAAATCGTATCCTCATAATCCTGAGTAGATACACATATTAACAGATCAAATCTAAACTCAAGTTCTCCCAAATCAAAATGTGCAATCCACTAATATTATAGATCAAAAGTTGTCTATAAGAAGCTCATATAATACTATAAATACGTACACATAAGAATACAATAGACAAAAATAAGTTTTAGTCTTTACAATTTTATTAATTGTTTTTAGTTATAGATTTTCATCCCCATACGTACCTAATACTGGTGGTTATTGTCTCTAACATATCCCAGACGGATCTACTAGTGGCGCTCTGATACAATGTCTGTAACGCCCCAAAATCATAACACGAATCCTAATGACTCAATGTCAGATCTCGAGGCATTCGAACAACCCAACCCATGATAATAATATAATAATACAAGATTTCGAATGATATTAATATATATAATTGGCTTTAAAAATACATAACTAAATACAATACATAATAATACAACTATGATCACTTCTATACAAAATAAACTAAGTACATCTATCGCACGAACACTTATGCCAATACCCTATGTAACCTCCGCACAACCATATTTGTTGAATCGATCTATCCTCGAGCAACTGTTTAACTGAAAAAGGGGTTAATGATAGGTGAGCATTTCCACTTTCTCAGTAGTGACTTACATTTCCAACATACTACCTAATCATGCATGGCGATTAATCATGCTAAACATTCGAAAGAATGCAAGTTTTAATAATTGAAAGTAACTTTCTACTGTAATTAATAAATAATATACAAGCATTCATACAATAAGTCGGGTACCTATATCCTATCAGAGTGCTGAGGGTACGACTGGTACTTGACCCCAGTCCCAGGCAATATCTTAGTTCAGTACTTACTGGTGTGAACCTGCACCGTTAGTTCCTGATTATCCGATCGCGTGATTACCGTTTGTGTCTCGAGAACACTAACCCTCTTTTAGGGCTCAGGTGGGCCCTCTGACCACGACGCCCCGAGGGGGGAATCACCTATCACGGTGGTCAACCGTTTCACGACTACAGACTGCTCAGGATCCTGACACACGTCCAGGAGTGGACTACTTCTCACTCCCCGCGTCTAATCTCCTCGAGGTAACATGTATCCCCACAACACACTAACCTTCCACAGCAAATACCACTAAAAGCATGGCAATCCAAGAAGGTAGAAGAGGAATTCCCAGAAACATCCGACAATGTTCGCCTCTAGAAAGTGCCCATTCATCGTCTAAAGGTGAACACTGCCTATGTAATCCTAGAAAGAACTGTCATCTCTAAAATATGACAACAATTCCTTCTTTGTAGGAATTCACGAATCTCTTTCCAGACCGCCTCGTGATACAATATATATATAGGGTGTCTTTTAATAATAATTAATTTAATAATCTGGCATGTGTGACGAGTCCCTGAGTTTATCAACCATCAAACCAGTTCCCTATTCACGGCTACCAGACACGGGCACTAGCCGAAGCGATTATAATCTGATCTGTAATAATATGTTCGTGTAAGCACCCAGATCATTCCCAATTCAGGAACCTCAAACCATACCAACATACAACTGGGATCCCACATCCCACATACAAAATCCATCTTTTTTTCCCATCCCGGAAAAGAGATGCAATAAAACCTTCAATAGCTTTTCCGTTTATAAAATCATTTCGATATACATATACTGCTTTAATAAACTCCGTATAAAACATGATATTTGTAACTAATCACTTTAATAGAAGCTATAATCGATAAACCACGAGTAGTCTATATATACCAAACAAAACCATGCATGCATTTTTTATCATCAGTAATATATCAATTAATTTGCAATATTTAAAATATGACACATGAAAAGACAATATAAAAGAAATGTAAGTCCCTACCTCTTGCTCGCTAGCTTTTTACTTCCTTTTAGGTTTGAAGCACTCAATTAGGACTGCTGATAGCCGACAACTTTTATTTCTCCACACCAAATATAACAGTTGGTTACCCACTTAATTAATCAATCCACATGCTAAGCATTTCACCAGTCAATTGCTAAAATCCATAAGCTCTCTCCCCATCTCTGAATGGCCTCACATCACAATTTCAGGCACTTAACCACCCTCATGTATTTGAATTGTTTTTGGGCTTTTTAGACTTTGGTCATAGGTTAATGGCCTTAATTAGGCTTTGGTCATAAAAAAAAGCGTTTATTAGGTCACGATTTCTGGTTGACTCACGATCTGAGTAAAAAACCGACCGAGTTGAGTCTAAAAATTTAACAAAGTATCATTATTACCCCTACTTGAAAAGCACTTGCAGTAAAAGAGTTTCAAACATTTCATTTCTTCCTAAAAACAAGAATTTTATCCTATCAAAATTAAGTAAATTGCAACAAATTAACATCTTAAAAATAAAAATTTAGAGTTAGGGTGTAAATTTCTTAATTGTGAAAACAAAGTTGAAAATATTGTGTATTTATGTAATTATGAGTTTGTATCATTGTATTATGATGTTAAAATAAATTCTCCTTTAACAAGTTTTAATACAAAATTTGTATTCAAATCAACATCTAAACCTAAAGTGTTGCTCAAGTGTTGCTCCTTAGCATATCTCAAGTTTCTAAGGTACTTTAATGGCTGCAAATCATGACCAAAACCTAATTTTCCTATTTACAGATATGCTTCTTTTTTAATTTTCTATTTACAATATGTCTAAAACTCTAAAAAAAAAATGAGGTAACTTAAAACTCACGTATTTTTTCACGTGAGGGTATTTTTGTTATTTTTGAAAAATATCAAACCCAATTGAGTCTGACTCACAATTCGTGACCAAAGCCTAATAAACACATTTTTTATAACCAAAACCTAATTAAGACCGTTAACCTATGACCAAAACCTAAAAAACCCTTGGTTTTTCATCCCTCTCAACCCATGGTCTCCATCCTTAAATTTTGTTGACGTGTAACCAATTGGAAAATCTATATAACTTGAGACATATCTTAGTAGGAAATCAATTAAACCCAATCTAAAAAGTTCTTTCACATATGGACACGCAAAGTCTCCCATATCACAACCAAAAATAAATATCACCCCCAATCCATATCAAACCCAAAATATATACAACTCCATGTTGCCCATATCACTTCAGATAGTTAGAAGCCTCACACCATTTCACTTGATTCATATTGCAAGAATCCCACAGATTATTACACATACAAAAACAGTTTATCTAAATATTACAAACCTAACCCATGTTTCTTGATAAAGAAAATCAATTAAAAGGAAATTAAATTAAAAGGTAAGGAAATCAGTTAAAGGTATGGAGATGCAACCTAGCTAGCTGATCGTCGTGTATGTTTTCTTCTCTATCTTCTAATTAGCTACTAAGCTATAAGGATAAAGAACAAGGTCCTGGTGACCAGCTTTTACACCTAAGCATGAGCTGTCAGTACCCAACCAAACTACCACATGCAAAGCTTAAGGTGGCTCACTTCTAATGGTCCTGGTAGCAACCTAATAAGTTATTCTATAAACAAAATCTTGATTTAATAATATGTGGGTCCACTAATACTTTAATACCTTGTAATACTTATTTGATTCCTAAAACCAATAATTCTACATTACTAATACATTATCAGCATTAATTAATTATTTATTTAAATAAACTTTTATACTTATGCTAATTTTTCAATATAATTTCTGAATTGCATTTCGGGTTTTTAACTTATTTATTTTAATTTATATATTTTTCTAATTGAATCCAATCAATTATTTCATACCAATCGATCAAAGTTATATTAAATATAATAATAACCTAAAATTATAAATAAAATTACTAAAATACCTCTAAAGTGAATGCGGGTCGTTACATACTCTAAACAAAGATACAAAAGACATAAAACGCTAGAGTGGAATGCGCGAGATCCTGATGTCTAAGATACAACAAAGAGTTTTTTAAAGTCAGATACTCAAGACTTAAAGGAATATGAGAAATGACTTCCCCACCCCCAAACAGAGCGGGAAACAGGTCTGTTTGGTGGTGACGCTCAAGAGAAAAACGTGCACTGGATCAATTAAACTCAGCCAGTAAGAGTTCGTGGACTAACAGTCCTGGCACTTTCAACCACACCTCTCAAAAGAGACAAAAAGAAAGGAACACAGAGAGGGTCCGGATACCAGCAGGTTAAGGGTCAGTCTAGATAAGTAGGGACCTTTAAGAGAGTTTCAGGAGGCCTTAACTCATGAAAATGCTTAAGACAATGACCATTGACTTTAAATTCAGAACCGTTTACAGGATTAACACATGTACTAACACCATAAGGAGTTACTGTAGACACCACAAAGGGCCTGACCAACGAGACATAAGTTTGCTAGAATGCAAACGAGGATTATAAAGCAAAACTTTGTTTCCAATTTGAAAATAAAGTTGAATGTCTTGTTCGGTAGTAAGAGATGAAGAGATGATAACATGATCACTACCGTCTGAATCTAATTTGGCATATTTCAGCTCGGAAGGAAGAGGATCAGGAGATGGAGGGATGGTCTCGACTTGGAACTCAAAATCAATGCAACAAATCGAATCAAGGGCGTCAGGGTCTTTGGGGTCAAAGATAAGAACAAAATTAAGAAGGGCATTGGTTTGGGCAATAAATTGGTCGATGTCGAAGTCAACATTATGCATGGTAGGGCAATTAACAACAGGATCTTTAAGGTAACAACTACGTACCATCTCATAGGGTAAAGAATCGAGAAGGCACACATCTTGAGATAAAGAAAGATCAAGGGGTTGTTGGCCAAAGTTAAAAATATTTACTTCAACAGTCGTAGATCCAAAAGTGAGAACCATAGAACCATTCCGGCAGTTTATGAGAGCATTAGAGGTGGTAAAAAACGGTCGGCCAAGGATGATGGGAACCTAGTTATCGGCAGTAGGCTCAATATCCAACACCACAAAGCCAATAGGATAGTAAAAGTCAGACACTTTAACTAATATGTCCTCAACTATTCCTCTAGGTACTTTCAATGATCTGTCGGCCAGTTGTAAAGACATGTTCGTGGGTTTCATGTATGTTAGACCCAGGCTGAGGTCTCGCTCCCATGTCTAACAAGGCTTTACCCATGAACTTATCACCAAGCCTGCAGGGTATGGTCGGTTTTCCAGGGTCTTTATATTTTACCACGCCGTTATGTTGGACAAGGGCAGAGAATTCTTCCGCCACAAACGCGTTTTTAGGCACTCTCTTAGCGGTTCACAAGTCCTTCAAAACCTTAGCATAGGAAGGTATCTTTTTAATAGCCGTGAGAAAATGTATATTAATATTTATATGTTTGAACACATCTAGTACCTCCTCTGCTTGGACTTCCCGTAGAGACCTTGTGAGTCTCTGGGGGTAAGGCACGGGTGGGTCGTAAGGTAGTGGAGTATCCACAATCTTACGGGTATGTATCCTTGGCTTAGAGGTGGTCACGTCATTAGCCGGACCTTTAGGTGGGGCAACAGGTGTTGTGGTAACTGGGGTCACAATGTTAAGACTTGGTTTATAATTAATCTGATTATCAACCTGTTTGCCAGACCTAAGTGTGGAGACCGAGTTAACTTCAGCAAGCGGTGCAGATGTAGACGGAGTGTCCATCACCAAGGCAACTTCTTTGCCCTTGGGATTCGGGATGGCTTGTCCTAGAAATTTGCCCTTCTCATCAAGTTTTTGTTCAATCCTCTGGATGGCTTGGGCGTTTGACTCAATGGACGCTTGCGTCTGTTGAATGAAACGGGCAAGCACATCCTGATGGGAGGTCGTAAGAGGGGCAGATTTATTTGTCGGTACCTAGTCCATGGAACTACTCATGTGATGAGTATTGGTCAAATAAGGGGGGACCGTTACCCTGGTCTGATTTTCATTATTACCAACATATGTGGCATTGCTACGTTGCCCATAAGAGTTATTAAAACCAGGTGGAGCCGCATAATGATTATTTGAATAAGAAAGATTAGAGCGGTCCATGTATGGGTACGTGGCATTGCCCTTAGTGAAGTTGGTTTGCCCGGCGTAATCGAACGCGAGGGCTTCCTCAGTTTCTGGATAATTATAAAGGAGAAGGCAAAACTTGGCAGTATGGGTCTGGTCATGACAAACATCACATTGAAGAGTGGAGGCACTCATAACAGGTGATGTGGGTTTTAAGGACACCTCAAGTGCTTCTACCTTTTTTACTAAACCATGAAGCAAAGTTTTAAGCTCGGGGTCAGATTTGACTTCATATATGCCTCTAGGTTTATCATATGAGTCCAAGGTAGTGTTTCTAAGGGTTGGTCCAGGTAAGTCCCATTGTTGGCTATCATTAGCTATTTTTTCAATGAATGCTATAGCCTTGGCGGTGGGCATATCAAGAAATTCTCCACTGCCTTCAACCATGTTTCTAGTTGTATAATTAAGGCCTCTATAAATGATCCTAACTTTTTCTATGTCATCAAACTCTGTGGTGTGGACACTGAAAAAATAGGTCTTGATACCTCTCCCATGCATCAAAGAAAGCTTCATGCCGAAAATTTCTAATGGCATCAACAATATCATTAGTTTTGCTAATAGAAAAGAATTTGGTCAAAAACGTTTTGTTTAGTTGAGCCCAGGTGTCAATAGAATTGGAAGGAAGGCTATGTAACCAGTGATATGCACGATCCTTAAGAGAAAAAGGGAACAATCTCAAGGTAACTTCCTCTTCAGACAATGTTTCTCCTTGAAAGTATTAAGCACAGTCAGAAACTTATGGAGGTGTTGATATGGATCTTCCCGTGGAAGTCCATGGAGCTTAGGCAACATGCCCACAGTCTGAGGGCGAATGCCATAGCAATCTGCAGTTGTCTTGGGCAAGACTATGCAGGTAGGTGGCCTAGTGGCCAAATGTGAAAAGTAATCCCGAAGGGTAGCTTTTTGAGCCATAGGTGCATGATTTACTTCAGTAAGTGAGGTTGAGTCGTTGAACTCTTCCTCAGAAGGTATGGAGGTTGAGTCGTTAAACTCTTCCTCAAGAAAAGGAGTGAGGTCCGTGATTGTGCTCTTTGTGTAGATTGGAATATGTTTGGAAAAGATTTTACCTGATCTAAGATGCATGCAACATGTACATTACAAATGCCACAAAAGTCCTAACCATTCAAAAACATCTAGCAAATGGCTCAAAAACTGACTCAATTTTGTGTTCACCTAAGTCAATGAGTTCTTTCCAAGCTTCCCTTGTGAATTATCCCTATATTTCGAGAGTCAAGTAGCGAATAACCAGTGTGGGAGGTTTTCCTTAATTAAATAACCACAGTGATTCTACAGACGTAATATGTAGGGGTTCCAGACCCAATTCCTAGCTTGTGCTCCAATCAAATAATGGTTCACGCAGTACTACTTGAAATATCTGCTCAAGGTCTCAAATGAACATCGTGATAGCATGGCTTTAGTTGGTTCAATTTTAAAGCTTAGGATATTGCAATCAATTGATATTAGGTTTCACTTTTAGGCCAAGTCCGTCTTGCGATCCCGGTTGAACAAGTAAAAACAGAATTAAAATCAAGCAACAATCAAAGGTCATGCTAATCATTACAGAAACTTTTCTTGCATGGGATTCGATGAGGATTAGGAGAATGCTTACCTGCCACTTTGTGCTAAAAAGTAAAAATTGCCAAACAAGCGCACAAAAGTGGGGAGAAGACGAGTTGAAGTCGACTAAGGGGAAACCGCTCCTTGGGTTTCAATCGTCCTTAGGAGTCGTTCCTTAGTAGACTCAAGGCTAGCTCCACAACATTGCTCTACTATCCGCCGCGAACACAAAAAAAAAAAAAAAAAAAAAAAAAAAAAAATCCTAACAACACCTACTTTAAAAATATTACAACCGCGACCGCTTCGTGGATCGAATAATTAAATATCTTACAAGTCCTTCAAACTGCTGAAAAAATTAAACTACTTAGTTCACCTCGCAATCACTCAACAGAAAAAAAAGATCAACTGGAAAAGTGCTCTAGAACGTCTTCTAAAATTCCCACAAAATGCGTCTTTTTCCTGTTCAGAATTTGTACGAACTTGACTCGAGATCAGTTTGCACTGTTTTGAACTCGACTCAAGATGGTACAAACCCGATTCGAGATTGGTTAAGGCCAATATGAATTCGACTCGAGATCGTAACCAAATCCAACCAGTAACTTTTCTGGAAAATTTCGTGAATGTGCGATCATTTTCAAAATTTGATTGTGGCTTCGTTCCTTGAGCTTTTTTCAATCTGTTTTCGCTTCAAGATCAATAAGAGGACTAAATAACAAGACACTTAAAAACAATAATTAAAAAAAATAAAAATAGAAAGATGGGAGGGATAGAAGTGGGATGATGTCCCGAAACTACTATTCTCGCTTGTGTTTGAATGAACTCCGTTCCTTAGAGCGACAACGACGCCATTTTTATAGATGGAAATTGGTGTCTCCACCTATAGAAAGATTAGATTTTTATTGATGTTCCTTCTTGTGCTCGTATAAATTGGTTGTCAAAGTAGACAAGTAACAAGCAATGGTCGTACCCACCTCAGAGGGGAAGATCTTAGCTCAAACACAATAGAAAACAATTGTTAAGAAACACCAAGGGAATCAATAAACAAGATTTGAGATTAATTCTACTTCCTACAGGCAATAATTAAATAAACTAACTAAAGAATATGGTAGAGATGAAAATAAGATTTATGATGACAAAGGGGCTAGAATTGGTATCCACAACCTAAATCATGCAAACATAACATGTAGTTCCTTCATGTTCAATCTATAACAATTAATTAGTCACCTCTCAACTATTCTAATTAATAATTAATACCTATAATAATCAAGTAGTCACCTCTCAGCTATTCCACTCAATTAAAACGGGATTCTCTTATGCATGCTATTGAATATGTCTTATTAATCAAACCGTCACCTCTCAGCTATTCAATTTAAGTAACTTAACATATTAATTCATAACCAAATCATCACCTCTTAGCTATTTAACTTAATTACAAAAGGGTTCCAATAAAAGATATCAACTGCAGATATATAACAATCACCTCTCAGCTATTTCACTACACATCTTTAATCAATATAAATAAAACCATTAAAGCTAGGTCTCCCTAAACCCTAACAATAGTACTTTAATAACATGGTTAACAATAACATGCAAATAATCATACTTACCTCCTACTGTAGATAGAAGTAAATAAGCATTAAGTACTTTGAATCACAATGAACATTAAGAACAAACATGGTGCTTTCGCATTATCTAGAGTGCTTCAACCATCCCCTAAAGGAGATTTAGCTACTCATCCTTGATGATGACACCGTGGAATAAATAAATAAATCACAAGACATCATAATGGAAAATTAATGGATTGATATTGATTTGAATTGAGTTGATACAAAGAAGAAGAAGATGAACTTTCTCTCACAAATATTCACTTTCCTAGCTCCATAAAAAACTACCTAAACCTTAGCTACTACTTCTCTTATATAGAAAATACAAGGTAGAGTACTTGCATGCAAAGACTTCCAAATTAGGTCAAATTCGTGGATGTTTCTGTTGGTCTTCTAGAGGAATTAGGTCTTCAGAAAAACTAATTTTTTGGGGCTTAAGTTGTAGCTTGGACCAAGACCTTCGGTTTGATAGCTCATGGGCCAAAATCAGACTTCTGGATCTCCTTGTAGAGCATTTTTAAGTTTGGACTTTAAATAAAGCCCTAAATAGAAATTCTGACTTGTGGGTTTCAATAGGACCCGGTTTGGCCTGAGATTCGGACCGCCGCACTTTAACATAAAGTCAAGTCAACAAGACTGACCATGGGGTGCCCTCAGCAGATCTGTGGGTACAAATATCAATTCTCCTCCCTTAGTGCAAATAACACCTTTTTGGTTGCTTTTCGCGGGCTTTATCACAATATTCACATTTCGGCTCATGAAACCTACACAATAGACAAGAAAGCACTAATCAATAGATATAACACAATAATATAAGCTAAGTGCTAGACAAACAAGGTGTTATTCGGGGGATAAATATACACTTTTAAGGACTTATCAACCAGTACAGCTCTTCATGGTTGTTGTTCAAGGCATACTTGAAAGCTTGAATAACGACGCTATCATATGCGTCTTGTACCTCTAAGAGTAGGGATCGGAACCTTCTGGCGAAGTTCCTGAGTGTCTCACTCCGATCCATCTGCAAGGCGAACAAGACTTCAGCTCCCTTCTTTGTCTTCACATTGAACCGATGCTTTACCTCGAACAATTCCGCCAGTTGCACGAATGTGCGGACGGATGCGGGCGGAAGGTTATGATACCACGTCTACGCTTCACCTTTGAGTGAAGCAGCAAACATCTTTGCGAGCAACTTGTCATCATGGTCCTAGATGGCCATGGTGCTCTTGTAGTTCATGACATGCTGAACCGGGCAACCGCTCGTCTCGTCATATTGTTCGAAGGGTGGCTGCTTGAAGCTAGCCGGGACTATGTGGTTCCTGACCTCTTCTGGCAAAGGTGACACAGCCAACCTTGAGATAGTGAGCTTCCTAATTCGTTCGTCCCGGTTACCTTTGTTGGAGACAACTAACTCAATCATCTCTTGTAGCTTGAGCTGATTCATCCGTTCCACGTTCAGCTCCAGTTGTCTCTGATGGGTACGAACCCTTTCGGGACTCTTTTCCCTCCGATCGTTGCTGGCGGGAGGAGTGTTTTGGTGTCTCCTCCGGCCCAATCTCTCTGGTGGAGTGATTTCTTCTACTGACCTGCTACGGGTTACCCTGCGGCCATGACGTGGCCCGGATGTTCTTGCACGTCCGCGACGATGTTTCTGAACTGGAGAGATAGACATCCTATCCCTCCACGGTGCTAGCCTGTCCCAAACAGGGCGGGGATCACGGCTGTGAGGAGTAACACTCCGGTCACTTCCTGGTTAAGACCTTATGTTCTTCTGGGGAGCCCGACTTGAAGACGGGGCTGAAGATATTTGGCTATCTCCGGCCCTGATTCTCTTCTTTTTTCTCAGCTCTGCATTCTCCTTTGTCACCCGCTTGATGATTGCAGTTGGGGATTCGGTCGCTGGCCCTTTCCCTTTCTGCTGCTCAGTGAAACCTCTCGCGGCTTGGGGGATGGTTCTCTGGTCTCTTCTTACAGCGGCTACCTTGGATGGTTTAGGATTTTGCGATGCTGGTATCCTGACAGTACGGTTATTTGTATTCGGTTCACCAAAATTGTTAGTGATTTGCACCACCAAGTTTTCTACCTCTGGCTGCCCACTTTCAGAGTGTTGTGAGCCATGATCATGGCCTTCGCTCCCGAGAACTGATTCTTGATTGCCCGGTTTCCGTTATTTCAAGAACCGGAGACAGAGGAGAAAGGTTCTTAGTCTGACTTTCAGTAACTTGACTCATTCCATTGTTGGAACGAGTTAGACGTCTATTACTTCCAACCATTGCTGCAGCGACTCTCCGGTATGACTGGAATGAGATTTTTTTAAGGCTCTGGAACTGATGGGAGATTCAGCCCCACGGTGGGCTCCAAAGAGTGTGGGTGTAAAAATTTGATCCACAAACTCGAGATGTGTATTGATTAATCGAAAGGTTACAATGAAAGCCTTGTACAGACTGAGATAGGATGGGGGTATACAATGAGACTGGACCTGATGGGGATCAGGCTGCCTACGTATCCAAGGTGATAAACTTGGAATCAAGTCTCTGCTTCCACTAAGCTCTAATGGAGTTGCTCAGTGAAAGACTCGTAGTTCAGGAGGTTGAGAACTCCTGCATTTATAGTGGACCGGAGGAGGCTGGCTCAACCACTCCTCCGGTTTTGACTCCATGAACTCAGGTAGTTCAAACTGTGAAGATGCTCCCGCAGAGATAGCGTGCATGCTGCTAGGCGATTATCCCTCGGTTTGAATCCCCTTTGACCAGGACAACTGCGATGTGGCATCCTTTAATAGGCTACGGTTCAACCTGGGTCTTCCTTTATCTTCTCCAGCGGGCTAGAACAGTGGGTTCTGTTGGCCTGGAATCTTGTTGGATTTATCCAGTTAGTTGGGACTTGGATTTGACCAAGTTTGAAAGCAAAGACTTGGGCTAGACTCCTCGGACCGGAGGCCCAATCTACATTGCATACACCCTGGCCAGGTCCTTTGGAGTTTTATGATAAGCCTTTAGACAAGCCTTTGTCGCTGCTAGACTTCAATGGGCCGGACCTGGCCTACTTGATTGAGGTGGGCCTGGCTGACGTATGGGAGCCCACGGTTTGACTTCTTATACAGTAATTGGGGCTCCACCCACTGATAGTGGACCCTCCGGCGGATCAAGATCCACATAGCGTATGTGGACTTCTCGAGACCGGGTTGGGCCCTACCCGATAGCCCAGGTCTGGCTGGCTAATGCTCAGGTGCTCCCAGTTTGGTTTCTTATACAGCCACCGATGACACTTGTCGGGTATTTTACCTAGGGTACACACATATCAATGACAATTTTTTTGCAGTGCATCTAAGCATTCATATTAATATCCATATTGTTGTATATTGCCTCGCAACAGTTGGGTGCACATGATCATACCTTATAAGAGGTGTGATCTATAGGATCAGTTCCTATATTGGTTAAGGAAACCATATATGTGCAGGAGTTCTCATTGGACTCGATTTCGTATTTATCTCGATTTTGAACAAGTAATCCAATATGGATTTGGTTTCTGTCCATAGGCCATAAATACCCAAGTAACTTGGTATTTGTGATTAGACAACGAGAGTAGAAAATAATAGAAACATAGAGATAGAAAGAAAGTGAGAGAGAACTTTGGGAGCCAAGGGTGTATTGAGTTTAAGGTGAGAGATTAATTAAGATCTTGACAAAGATACTAGGGAGATTATTGTAATCAGTGTTTCTTTTCTTATAGTGAAATCTTTTCATTGTTCCTCGTAGAGGTAGGCATTGTCGAACCACATATATCTTGTTGTTATTGTTCGTTATTGTTTTATTCTTCTTATACTATTGTTTATTGTTTGGTAATCTTTGACTTCTTTGACAAACAGTCCTGTATTGCAAAGGAGGTGTTCTCACGAATATCTAGGTTGTGGGTTGTTGACGTTGTTGGGATTTAATTAATCACTGCATATAGTTTGTTTAACAAGTGGTATCAAGAGCTTAGGTTGGATTTAAGATTTTGTCAAAGATGACGAAGACTACAGGTGTTCCTACGAATAGCGACGGTAAGAAACCATCGGTTACTACTCTTGGCGGCGGTGTAAAAGTTGAGATTAAACCGTTTGACTGCGGAGATAACTTTACACTATGTGAAAGGAAGATGAGAAACGTTTTGATCCAACAAGATATTCATGTGGTTTTTGACGGGAAAGACAAGAAACCAAAGGACATGTCAGATGACGAGTGGATCAAAACAAATATCAAAGCCATGAGTTCCATCAAAGTACATATCTCGGACGAGGTGATGTTTAATGTGATGGAGAAAACTAACGCCAAAGGAACATGGGAAAAACTCAAGAAGTTGTATATGGGTAAGTCTTTATCCAATAAACTTTTCTTGAAAGATGAACTCTTGAATATTCGGACGAAAGAAGGTGGTGATCTTATGGAACATCTAATCGTGTTCAATAAGTGTATCACAAATATGCTACGGGTGGATGTGAAGTATGACGATGAAGATAAGTCTATGTACCTGCTCAGATATTTGCCTCCATCTTTCAAGCACTTCAAGACCACATTGATGTTCAGCAAGGATACTTTAAAGTATGATGAAGTTGTTCAAGATATTTGCCCTGACTTTGGATTTGCTATTTCTCTTATTTGTGGGGCCCCTCTCATTAGGAAGGTTGCTTTGAATGTGGTGCGACAGACCACTGGAAACGAGATTGTAAGAAATATAAGGAAAAGAAGAAGAAGACCGAAAATTCAAATTCAGCCAGCGTTGTTACAAATGATAGCGACAGAGAAATTTTGGTGACTTCTCCAGGTAATGATATTTCTTCGCCTTGGATTTTCGATTGTGGTGCTTCTTATCATATGTGTTCAAACGAAGATTGGTTTGACACGTTTGAGAAAAGAAAAGGCGACGTAATTTTTATGGAGAATAATTTCAGTTGTAAAGTTTGTGGAATTGGTACCGTAAAGTTGAAGATGCATGATGAAATTGTTAGGACTTTGGGTAAGTGAAACCCATAGAAAAAAACCCCACACCATAGATATAGCATTGGGCCTAATGGTACTAAAGTGGGGACAATATCGACGGAATAATAGTGGACCATGGGTTCAACAAATGGTATCAAAGCCCACGGTTGATTGGACGGGCTTGGGCCGGGATTTGGTCCAAGGTGGAGATTGTTAGGTGTGTGGACCAAATAGTCCCACATCCGAGCCATAGTAGATCTCTAAGGAGTTTATAAGTAATGGTCTGGTATCCATTATTGTTGAGGCCTTTTGGGTAAGTGAAACCCATAGGGAAAACCCCACATGGCCTTGGGCAAAGTGGTGACTAAGGTGGGGACAATATTGATGGAATAGTGGTGGACCATGGGCCCAACACATATTACACGAAACTAATGTGTAAGTGTTTATTGATAGTATATCCAAGAAAATATTGAAAAATGTACAATTTATAACTTTCAAACTCGAAAAAGTTTATGTTATGAATTAACAATTATGAGGCCTCGACTTCAACAAGTTGTTGTTTTTACCTTAATCATAGTTGAAAATGTTGATTTCGAGCAAAATTTCAAATTCTGAAAAAACCATTTCAAATGTTTTTTTTAAAACTGACCATTCAGTCCTGCTAACATTTCTTTTACTTTATTAAACATTCATATATCGAGGTTTTAATGTACATGACCGTAATAGCTATTAAATATATATTGAGATAATCAGGGAGACTCTAGTGCGGATCGTTCGTATGCGGACTAGGGCAAAATAGGGAGAAAATATGAAAAACTCACGCACTATATACAAATCTATTGCTAATGTGGTTTTTAACTTGGATCTGTTAAAACCCATTCAGACATGTGATCTCTCACTAGTTTTGTTTCTCTCCTGTTCATCTCTCTCTCTGGTTCAACACAACAATTCTCACTCCTATCTGAAAACAATACTTCTCTTTATTATTGAACCCCCAGCTGAGCATCATTCTTAACAATTTCTAATATTGAAATTCTTGGAGGAGAAGGAGAATTGGAGATTGGATTTGGAAGATGTGAATTAGGCATGTTAAAACGGCCCTTAGGCCCTTGGTCCGACCCTGTTCGGCCCGACCTTTTCGATGAAAAAACCCTCTAAGTCAAGCCCTCCCAATTTTAAGGGTCCGGCCGACCCAACCCTGATGTATATGAGGGTAGGGCCAGGGCCAATATTTAAAATGTGTAACCCGGCCCTAAGCCCGACCCTTATATGACCCTTATTAAGACCTTTCATATTTTATAGTTAAATTCATTACTACCCTTAGTTCACACCCAATTTTAATGAAACCCTTATTAAGGATATCCAAATCTTGTGCTTCCAAATGATAATGTATCCCTTTTTTTTTTTTTTTTTTTTATTGTAATTACATATATGGACAAGATAATGCAATGTTGATCTTGTTTATGTAGATGTGATAATATTGTTTATGTAATAATGGTAGACATTTATTTTGGGAATGTACCTGTAGTTACCTATAGACAATTATTAAAAATTTAATATATTCTAATTTTAGTTAAATTTTTTTTATTAGAATTACATTGTAAATTCATTTATATTTAGTAAAATACATAGTTAAAAATTGTTGGGCCTTAAGGCCCGACCTATGAGCCCGGGCCTCAACCCTTTAGAAAAAGGTAAGGGTAAGGTAAGGGCTTCAATATTTTGATGTCAACCCGACCCTATCCCGACCCTCATGAATAGTAAGGGTAGGGCTGACCCGGCCCTTAAGACTATAAGGCTTAAGTGTTGAATAGGGGTGGGCACAGTTCGGTTCGGTTCCATTTTACCACTAAACTGAAACCGAACTGTGCAAGCTGGTTCGGTTCGGTTCCATTTTACCACTAAACTGAAACCGAACTGTGCAAGCTGGTTCGGTTCGGTTCGGTTCGGTTCCATTTTACCACTAAACTGAAACCGAACTGTGCAAGGTGGTTCGGTTCGGTTTTAAAAACCGAAAAATATTATTAAAACTGGATTGGACCGAACCGATTTAATTCGGTTCGGTTCGGGCTTTATTGTGGGCTTTTGTGTTTTGGGCTTTAATAACTTCGGTTTTTTTTTTTTTTCTTGTAATCTAATGAATATTTGAATATAATCTAACATTTATAAAAAAAATAATAAAAAAATAAAAAAAAACATATATAACGTATATATATAAATAAAAAAAATAAAAAAAAATATATATATATATATATTAATATATATTTTTTCGGTTCAGTTCGGTTCGAACCAAAATATTAGAATAGGAACTGGAACTGGACTGTATATACTCGGTTCGGTTCTAGTTCCAATTCGATTTGACCGATTACTGGTCAACACAGTTTTGACCCGGTTCGGTTCCGATTTTAATTCGGTTTTCCGGTTTTTTTGCCCACCCCTAGTGTTGAAGGGTCAGGCCCGTTTCACATGCCTAATGTGAATTAGTGAATGGGGTTGAAGGAATCGAGGATTAAAGTGAAGACTAGCTTGTGGGTTATGTTGATTGAAGTTCAGAATTTGATATGCTCTCTCTCTGGTTTTTTTTCATAAAAAAAAAAAAGAATCTCTAGTTTTCTTTTATTAATCACAACTCATTCATAAAAACAAATTTCAGCAAAATAAGAAAATACCCAACTATAATTCTTCCTCAAATATGTTGTTACCCAATTAAACAACATAAAAATAATTTTAACATAAAAAGCAAAGATCATAAAATTAATGATTTGAGTTTCAATTTACAACAAATTGATGGTCTTCGTCTCAACAATTCTCAAATTTCTTACCACTCTCATCATTATTATATTAATAATGATGAAATAAGTCAGGACCATTTTACCATCCCATATCTTATATCTATCAAATATTATAATCTTTTGCAGGGTGAGAGATTAGAGAAAGACGAAAAGAGTTTTGACTTTTGGGAGAGACGATCCAATTCTATAATTCTTAATTACTTGTTTAGTACTGGAATTGTGTACCACCGTGGCCCTGCCCATCTTGTTGAACCCCTCCCCCTCCCCCTCCCCCTCCTAAATCAAGTGTCTTCACCTTGAATCGTTGTAGCTTCAAGGTAGACTCTTCTCCTGATTTTGGAGGAGTTCGAGGTGAACCAAGGCTTAAACTCCTCCTCATTGTTTCAACTTTCAACTCATTCAACTTTTTCTTGTGCAATCTCATAGGGACTTTCTTCAAATACTTTGACAAATGTAATTTTACATCACCATCTTCTTCTTCTTCATGACCTTGTTTACCAGATTTCTTCCTTGTAGTGTATTTTTCTTTTAGTTCCGCAGCAACTTTCTTAAACAGATCATGACTTTCAAGATAAATGTTTTCCAAAAACTCTAGTGCAATATGAATTTCAGAATCTTCTCCAATTGCTTTTGTTGAATTATCATCGCGGAAAGTATAATAATAATCTTCCCATGGTATTGAAGCATAGTCACGATCATCGGTGATGCCCGTTCTCATTTCCTTGAAAGATATGGAATGCAATTTGTTTTGATCTTGGGGGAAGACATGGTAGGAGGTGCTCTCAGTGCTAGCTGGCTTTTCTGGCTCTGTGGTTATACCATACTCATTCCAATACCCAAAACCATATCCATATGCTGAGTATTGATGATGAGATTCCATTATTGAACTTACATGAATAAGGAGATTGGTAAGATTGGTTTAGAGAAGATATAGATGTTTTGTTAAGGGTTTATTGTGTTATATAAATTAACCATATATGGAATATTCTAGTTCTTAATTGACTAATCAATGTTAAGATATTTCTTTGATGTTTCTGTACTTGGGAGTCAAGTCACGTAACCTTCAACAGTCAACACGTTTGTTTCTGTAGTAGAAAAAGACTTACTAAAAAAATACACATAGGAGAGTATTATACTATAGGCACTACAGTCTACAGATAACATCTACGTGCCATGTGTTACAGTCCATGACCAAGATATATATATATATATATATGTTCATCAGTTGATGGATGGTAGAAGAGAAGCAAATGGGTTCTTATAAGTTGGTAAAGAAGATTGGGAGTAGGAGATCCTAGAACTGGAAGCTGAAAAGTCAGTCAAGCACCTATGTATTTTGACCATAGATCATGACCTTTGTTATGCCAGATTGGCAGCTAGCATTTGAATTGGTAGCTAGCAACTTTTTGAATGACTGCATCTGTGGAATGTTAATTTCTTTCCAAGATAGCATCAAACAAGATGAAGACTATATCTCAACCCATATCAACTTCCAGAGGAATTGACTTCCAAAAAAAAAAAAAAAAAAAACCTTCCTGAGAAGTGAGAATTGTGTTATGAATAGTTTATTTGGTGAATGATAAGGCTTCCAAAAAAAAAAAAAAAAACCTTCCTGAGAAGTGAGAATTGTGTTATGAATAGTTTATTTGGTGAATGATAAGGCATGGATGAATAGTATGTAAGACATTTTTTCTTTAAGAACTATCACAATAATCGGTACTCTTCACTGTTATCCCAAAGACTTAGTGGCATCTTACTGTAATCCCGAAGACTTACTGGGACCTCTTTTGCCTATAAAAGGGCATGCTTAAGTGAATGAAAGAACACACCAGAGCAGAAGCTCTTTCTCTCTTCTCTTCTCTTCTATCATATACTCTTTAGTATTAATAGTTAAGCGTGCTTGATACGTAACACGTTATCAGCACGAAAGTCTCTACCATCTTTCTACCATTTTTCATCTTTTATTACTAAAAGATCTTCTTCGCAATAAACATTTCGTAGGAATACTCAAAATTTCAAGACGGTAAGTTGTTCGAAGAAGAAAACATTATTAATCTTATTATCATTATTTGACATGATAACCACCTTACAGGACCTGGACAATTTTTTTTAATACTAACATTTCGTTATATGTCTAAGTATATTATCATCTATTAGTACTAACATAGTGATATATCTACTTCATTTACTATTTGTTATACCTTTTTGATGTATATTATTGACTACTAGTTTGACATGTTGAGATTTATTTCATATTGACGTTATACTTTGATATGTCCTATATATTATAGTTTGCTACCTACTACTAACTGAGAACTTTATACTTACTACAACTTTGTCATTTCAAGTTTGTTAATACCTATATTTGTTTGATTTCACTAGCTAACTTTATTTGCTATCATATTCATTGCTTGATAGCTAGACATATTGAAATTACTAACCACTGTTTCATACTGTTGTTGATATTTTTCTTGTACTAATTTCTTCTTTTGGGCAAACTTTGGAAAATTTCGTTACAACTATCAAAAAAAAAATCTTGAACTTTATGAAATTAAAAACTAGGATAAAGATTATTACACAGTAGTAAGTATTCTACTTTTATTCATTATAGTAGGCACATATTTAATACATAATTGTCTTGCTCTACACACCCAGAGCTACTTTAAACAATAGAAGGTAATACAAATAAAAATAGTAATAGCTAAAACCACAAGCGCGTTTTGGATTTCCTCATCTATGTTTTTCTAAAAATAGAAAGTATAAGATTGTACTTCTTTATAGTACACATAACATATATATAGATCTCGTTGTCCACACACATAGTCGTTGGCTAATATAGCCGTTTCGGCAAGTGTTGACTTTTAGCTAATTTTTGTACCGTTGGACACTTAGCTAAATAATATAGCCACTGTTCACATGCAGTAAACTATTCTAGTTTATTTTTGATTTTTTTTATTTACTTAATTTTGTTTAATTTGTTAAATAGAGACACAATGGCCAATATTGTCAAACTTGAATTTGCTGCCCTGAACATCACCGGAGACAACTATCTCTCATGGGTGTTTGATGCTGAGGTCCACCTTGATGCCAAAGATCTTAGGCTGACAATTACGGAAGATAATATAGAGTCCCTGCAGGACCGTGCAAAACCACTTATATTCCTCCGCCACCACCTTCACGACAACCTGAAGACTGAGTACTTGACTGTGAAGGATCCACTAGAATTGTGGAACAGCCTGAAAGAGCGATATGATCATCAGAGGACAGTTTTCCTGCCAAAAGCCCATTATATATGAATGGATGCACTTGCGTCTGCAGGATTACAAATCTATTGCAGAATATAATTCTGCAATGTATAGCATCACCACACAGCTGAAATTGTGTGGAGACCGGGTTACTGATGCAGATATGCTGGAAAAGACTTTTACCACTTTTCATACTTTTAATGTGCTCCTGCAGCAGCAATACCGTGAACGCGGTTTCAAAAAGTACTCTGAGCTTATCTCTTGCCTACTGGTCGCAGAACAAAATAATGAGATATTGCTGACAAATCACAGTACTCGAGCTTCATGTGTGAAGCCTTTGCCTGAAGCAAATACTGTGTCATACCACGACAATGATCGTGGCAGTGGAAAAGGAAGCAACCGTCCATCTGGGCACGGTCGTGGTAACTACCACAACACTGGTAAAGGCAAACACTCATTTCATCCAAACAATAAACGTTTTGGGAAAAAGAAAAATGAGAAGGCAAAGGGCTTTAAAGGCAACCGTCGCACCAAGCTTGAGGGTAATTGCTACCAATGTGGAATGGCAGGACATTGGTTTCGTACATGTCGTACCTCAAAACATTTGGTTGGCCTCTACCAAGCATCACTCAAAGAAAAGGGCAAACAAGTTGAGACAAATTACACTGATCAATTGGCCAACTTGAACATTGACTCGCCCCATATGGATGTTTCAAACTTTTTCAATGAGACTGACATGAGTTTTGAAATGAACTGAATTCAAGACAGGGGGTAATACCCTCAAATGAAGAATGACTAGCCTGGTCCGATCAAGCTTGTTTACTACTATTATTATGTGTTGGTTTTTCGAATTGTGTTTGTTTGCTCTTTATGTTTTTGTTATCATGTTGTTGTTGTTTTTCCTAGTATGAACTTAATGGTATTGTTGTCTTTCAAATAAATTATTGCAATAAAGATCTTATTAATTATCTTTTGCAGTAAGTGTTTATGCAACAAAGAAGGATCAAAATTCCATTATCTAAGGAAGATAACTTGGTTATCTCAAAGAATGGTGGCAAAGATATTTGTTTGGCAGATTGTGCAACTACGCATACCATCCTTCTTGAGAAAAGGTACTTCTCACACTTGGCCTTAACTAAAGCCAATGTTCATACAATATCTGGTCCCACAGACCTTATTGAAGGCTCTGGAAGAGCTGAAATTAAATTACCTAATGGGACCAAGTTGTATATCCCAGAAGCTCTATACTCATCTAGATCCAGAAGAAATCTATTGAGCTTCAAAGACATTCGTCTTAACGGATATCATATTGAGACTACAAATGAAAATGAAACAGAATATCTT
Organism: Aquilegia eximia; assembly: GCA_023053565.1. Lineage (NCBI taxonomy): Eukaryota > Viridiplantae > Streptophyta > Magnoliopsida > Ranunculales > Ranunculaceae > Aquilegia > Aquilegia eximia. The sequence continues at coordinate 28,842,357 of JALIGU010000004.1, forward strand.
TTGATAACTGTTGTAGTCTCAGGACAAAAGCATATATTGGAAAAACTTTTGAGTTTATCCTCAGGGTTGTATCATACAAATATACATCCAATTGAAGCATATGCTGTCATGAGCCAGAAGTTCTCTGACAAAGAATTATTTATGCTTTGGCATGACCGTCTTGGCCACCCTGGGTCTACAATGATACGTCGTATCATTGAGAATTCAAATGGACATCCATTGAAAAACCAGAAGATTTTTCTCTCGACTAGTAATCCTTGTGCGGTTTGTTCCTAAGGTAAACTAATTACTAGACCATCACAAACCAAGGTTGTGGCTGAATCACCACCTTTCTTGCAAAGAATCCAAGGGGATATTTGTGGCCCAATTCATCCTCCATGTGGACCATTTCAGTACTTTATAGTCATTATTGATGCCTCTGCAAGATGGTCACATGTATGCCTACTTTCAACAAGAAATTCGGCATTTGCTCGCCTATTAGCACAAGTCATTAGGCTACGAGCACAGTTCCCAGATCACCCGATCAAGTCTATCCGACTAGACAATGCTGGAGAATTCACTTCTCAAGCTTTTGATGATTATTGCATGACACTTGGGATTGATGTGGAACACTCAGTAGCCCATGTCCACACTCAAAATGGGTTAGCGGAATCTTTCATTAAACGACTGCAAACTATAGCAAGACCCTTGCTGATGCGTACAAAATTGCCTGTTTCGGCCTGGGGACATGCTATTCTGCATGCAGCATCGTTGATCCGTATCCGACCAACAACTTATCACCAGTACTCTCCGCACCAAATTGTGTTTGGACACCAACCAAACCTTTCTCATCTTCGCATATTTGGATGTTGTGTTTATGTGCCAATTTCTCCACCACAACGTACAAAGATGGGTCCACAACGCCGTTTGGGTATTTATATCGGCTTTGACTCGCCATCCATTATCCGGTATCTTGAACCCTTAACCGGAGATGTTTTCACTGCTCGATTTGCAGATTGTCACTTCGATGAGACAGTTTTCCCGCCGTTAGGGGAAGATAAGCCTGTTCCAGCAGAACGGTGTGAAATTACATGGAAGACACCTTCCAAGTCTCATCTTGATCCACGCACTTCACAGTGTGAAATGGAAGTGAAAAGAATTGTTCACCTCCAGTCCATTGCAAACGAACTCCCAGATTCATTTGCAGAGACTTCAAAGGTAACAAAATCTTACATACATGCTGCAAATACTCCAGCCAGAATTGGCATCCCTGAAGGACCAAATACCAACAAAGCAGCAAATGAACCATCCACAGTACGCGCAAGGCACGGAAGACATATTGGATCAAAATATGCGAATCCACGGAAGCGGAAAACACATCATACCCTACAAACTTCTAAAGTAATCAAGTCTCCTGAAGAGATTATTACTCCTGGAGAGCCTATACCTACAAACAAGCCAATCCGATCAACTATTCCTGAACAGACACCTCTTGAAGAGAAAGCCCCTGAAGTGGCACATATACATGAAAATAATGAGATCTCGATAAATTATGTCTGTACAAGAGAAGTGTTGGATCGTTATAAAACTATTGTCGACGATACATTTGCCTATGTTGTAGCTCTTTTCCATAACAGATGATGACGATCATGAACCACGCTTCGTCGATGAATGCCGACATAGAAGCGATTGGCCTAGTTGGAAAGAAGCAATCCAAACAGAGCTTGATTCACTTGCAAAACGCAAGGTTTTTGGACCAGTAGTCCAAACGCCAGAAGACGTCAAGCCTGTAGGACATAAGTGGGTATTTATACGAAAACGTGATGAAAAGGGTGATGTGGTAAAATATAAAGCTTGCCTTGTAGCACAAGGTTTCTCACAAAGACCAGGAGTCGATTATGAAGAAACATATTCTCCAGTAATGGACTCAATTATTTTTCGTTTCCTAATTGGTCTGGCAGTTTCTGAAAATCTTGACATGCGTCTAATGGACGTAGTCACTGCATATCTGTATGGGAGTTTAGATACTGATATCTATATGAGGGTCCCAAAAGGACTTGTTTTGCCTGAAACAAAACTATCTAAGCCACGTGGTATCTACACAATCAAACTTCAGCGATCCTTGTATGGTTTAAAACAATCCGGGCGGATGTGGTATCATCGCCTTAGCGAGTATTTGACTCGAGAAGGATATGTTAACAAACCAATTTGCCCTTGTGTTTTCATTAAGAAAGCAAATACTGGATTCGCGATGATTGCAGTATATGTAGATGATTTAAATCTTGTTGGGACTCCTGAAGAGCTCGCCAAAACTGTTGCATATCTCAAAAAGGAATTTGAGATGAAAGACCTAGGAAGAATGAAATTTTGTCTCGGCCTGCAGATCGAACAACTATCAACTGGAGTGCTTATGCATCAGGCTACATATACAAAGAAAGTCCTGAAACGCTTTTATATGGATAAAGCTCATCCTATGGATACACCTATGGTTGTCCGTTCACTCGATGTAACCAAGGATGAATTCCGTCCTAAGGAAGAAAATGAAGAACTACTTGGTCAAGAAGTACCATACTTGAGTGCAATTGGTGCTTTGGTGTATCTAGCGAATTGCACTCGACCAGATATATCATTTGCAGTCAGCCTATTAGCAAGATTTAGCTCTACACCAACTTCACGTCATTGGAAAGGAATCAAACGAGTGTTCCGCTACCTTCAAGGGACCATTGATATGGGTTTGTTCTACTCAAAACAACCTACCAACAAATCACAGTTAGTTAGACATGCAGATGCTGGATTTCTCTCCGATCCTCACAAAGCTCGATCACAGACAGGCTATGTTTTCACATACGACAATACAACAGTCTCATGGAGATCCACCAAGCAGACAATGGTTGCAACATCATCAAATCACTCAGAAATACTTGCACTACATGAAGCAAGTCGTGAATGTATTTGGCTAAGATCCATGATTGGCCATATCCAGAAAACATGTGGTCTTCATTCAATTACAAGTGCCCCGACAACATTGTATGAATATAATTAACACTGCGTGCATCGAACAACTCAGAAACGGTTTTATCAAGGGTGATCGAACGAAGCATATTTCACCAAAATTCTTCTTCACACATGAGCTCATACAGAACAAGGATATTGATGTTAAGAAAATTCGATCCACCGACAATCTTGCAAATATATTCACGAAGTCGCTACCTGCACCAGCCATCCACAAACTAGTCTTCGGTATTGGCATGAGACGACTTAAAGATCTATCATGATTATGCTCCTAAAGATCAGGGCGAGCATCACAATAATGGATGATGCATACTGTACTCCTTTTCCTTCACATAGGTTTTGTCCCACTGGGTTTTCCTAAGTAAGGTTTTAATGAGGCAGTACAATCCCCTCGTCACCCGAATAAAAGATTGCACTCTTTTCCTTCGCCAGGTTTTATCCCACTGGGCTTTACTGATGAAGGTTTTTAATGAGGCAACTCTCAGCGAAGATCATTCAAGGGGGAGTGTTATGAATAGTCTATTAGGTGAATGATAAGACATGGATGAATAATATGTAAGACCTTTTTTCTCTAAGAACTATCACAATAATTGGTACTCTTCACTGTTATCCCAAAGACTTAGTGGCACCTTACTGTAATCCCGAAGACTTACTGGCACCTCTTTTGCCTATAAAAGGGCATGCTTAAGTGAATGAAAGAACACACCAGAGCAGAAGCTCTTTCTCTCTTCTCTTCTCTTCTATCATATACTCTTTAGTATTAATAGTTAAGAGTGTTTGATACGTAACAAATTGAGAATTTTTGTAGCGACCCGACCTATATCACCACCGATATTGTCCCCACTTAGCCACTGCGGACATCCGACAGTATGGGGTTTTATTGGGCAGCAGCCTGCTTCCCAGGAGGTCACCCATCCTGAGACTACTCCCACCCAAGCACGCTTAACTCTGGAGTTCTTTCGAACCCTAGAGCCAAGTGAGCCCAAAAGACTTCAGTGTTAATATATGACAAATCTATACATATATTCCAATGTCAGGATATCCTCCTCTCATGTGCTGTAGGACACACCCCTCGGCAAACCACCTGCCGACCCGGGGTTACAATTTTATACCAAGAGCATCTCTGAATTCTATATATCAATCTATAGAATTTGGGATGTATAATTAATGTGTGTTTATGATCCAAAAATCAAAAAACCAAGTCCAGCCTCAACATAAAGTCCATTGGACTCATGTCAGCTACTTGATTAATAATAACTAGTTGTTAAACCCGTGCTATGCACTGGGATTTGTGTTATTTTCATATGCTATTGTTCAAAGGTATTATGAAATTTGATTATATAGTAGAATTATTAAGTTTAATTTTTATTTTCTTAAACAAAAAATTGCTTATGAATTAAAATTTTAGAAAATAATTAGTACTTTTGATTTCAACATACAATCAGTGATCCATGTCGAACAGATCCCATTTTCGTTTTGCCCACAATTCATTGCAAGGTGTAACTTCTAAAAAATGGGTAAAATTTAGTTGAGCCATTTGGTGTTAAATTATCTCGGTCAGTCCAATGATATTAATATTTGATACTGCTACTTAATAACATAGAATTAATAATTTGGTTGAACTATCTAAACTATCAACAACTTTGTAAAAAAAAATCAATTCTAACATCTCCACTTCAATTGTAGTTTTAAGGTTTGAAAAAAATAGAGCTTACCTAGATAAATCACCATTGTTTGTTAAAAAATCTGCCGCCATTCGATTTTTATTAAATCCTAATGCGAATTGCTATCATTAATTCCAAAACTATATATATATGGCAGAAAAATTCTCTTCATCATTAAAAGATTCATAACAGAACATAATTAACAAACTACTCAATCCAACAAATATTCAAAAATAAAATCTCTCTCTCTCTCTCTCTCTCTCTCTCTCTCTCTCTCTCTCTCTCTCTCTCTCTCTCTCTCTCTCTCTCTCTCTCTCTCTGTGTGTGTGTGCGCGCGCGCGCGCAAAGCTTTCCATTCCAAATTTCCAATGCATATATGCACCAACATTCATCAAATAAAACTGAGCAAGTAGCCAAGTAGAATATTGTCTTAATGCAGAAAATTAGGAAAACATTTCCATTATATTATCTAAAGCCACCAATTCAAGCTAGTAGTTATGCTCCTGAACTGAAACCAAAAACGATTATTCCACAATTTTTTGCTACAAAACCATGAACAAAACTTCAACAAATGGTGGTAAGCATAGAGGATATTTTTTTTTTTTTTTGAAAGGACTGATATCAGTACTGAATGACTGACGAAGTTAAAATCTAAGTAATTAACTAAAAGAAATTAGCAATATGATAGAAGGGACTTACATCTTTTGACTTTTGAGTTTAGTTCATAAGTAACCGAATGAGGTGTTTTTCTTTGGTCCTGGAATAGTTGAGAAGAATTAATGAAGGCATTAAAAAGTATCAAAGAGTTTAACGAATAAAACCAAAATTATTCATAACATACAGTGTTCATTAATCAAAGTTCTAAATATTTATGATAGTATTGCAGATGGAATAATTCAATCCAAGTCTATCTAACATAAGCGAAACACAAACCAACATCATTAAAAGGTCATGCATCTCCAATATAGATGTGATGACATGTATAGAAGAATATATAGATATTGAAAATGTAATCAGCAGAAAATAAACCTTGAGACATGGAGCATGACAGAAGAAGGTGAACCGAGCTTAGTGAATTTTCGAAGTTATCATCCTTTTTTTTGCTCAAGAATCATTCACTTATAGTCAAAATCTCGTACTGTGAATGATAGTGGGTTCTTATTGTCAAACCAAAAAACAGAGGAAGTATTAATATGGGAAGAAATAAAATCAACTTCAAGTTCATTTTATTACCTTAAAGAAATCAAACCTCCATAGTTGAATTGATTCCACTATGGTATCTGGAATTGGCAGCTTCATTGACGATCTACGTACAAATACTTTTTTAGAAAATGCAAAAAAGTTTTGAATTGAAGAGAGTATGAATGGCTGATCAAAAGTTGGAAAATTATAATCGGCGAACTGAATTTCTGCAATAGCTCGGTTCCCCTGTCATATAAAGTCCAGATTTATTTTCAGTACAATATAATTCAAAGATTTAAGTGTGACTTCATTAAGAAGGTTGAGGAATGATGTTTCTGTAAAATGATTGGTGAGTGGATTGATCGAACTTCTAATGGAAAGTTTGTGAGTGACAATAGCAGGTTGGATTTTTCCATGCTTCTTTCCTAAATAGTCATAGATATTTTGACTAAACTTCAATGATTCATGAGCTAAAATAAGATAATAACTTTGTGTTCAATGGGTGTCGAGTTAGAAACGTTTGCATCTAGCCTGCAACTGTGCTGGAACTCTTACTTAACCAAACATTGTTATTACAGTTTTTAGGAATTCAAGTTGGAAACTATAAAAGATATAAGCTGGTAGCTTAGCTAAGGATACTTTTTATTCCTTTGCAAATAATCTAAGTTGGTAGCTGAGTTATAAAACTAAGGTAATCTCAATCTACCTATCAAATAAATCAAAATCATGAATGAAATTAGCCTAGCAACTGTCAATAAACATACTAAACCCAAGGCAGAGCACATACCATGAGTTTCGATATGAGAGATCTACAAAAAGAAATTAACAGCCAACTTAATTGTAAAATTTCCTATGGCAGACCTACATCACACACGATGACATGACTTTTAAAACACACAATCACACACAATGACATGCAAAGCTACTTAACAGAAGAACTCATCACACACAATTAACAGGAGATTTTAACTTGTTTAGTTGATTATCAAACTGCTCAAATTAATTATCTCTTCTCAGTTTCTCATGGGTGTTTCTTACACACACCAATTAAGTTTAAATATATACACAATATAAAAAAAAAAAAAAAAGACAATTTCTCTGCTTACCTCAATTTAAGTGAGACGGCTAAAAGAAGATATTATATACTCAATTAAGTTTAAATATATCACAAATTTATTGAAGTTCTTATATGAATTCAGATGGCTTAGAAATTAAGGTCTTACCCGCACCTTTTGTTAAAGGGAATGGAAGCGAAGAAATCGGGAAGCAGAGCACAATTAATAGACATTGAATTACAGTTTTTCAAAGGAAGCAACCAAATCTTATTAAGGTTTTTAAGGGTTTAAGGTTTCTAAGTAAAGTTTAAGGATTAAGTTTAGACGGAGGAGATTATGGTTTGAGATCGTGAAAAATCTAGGGGTTTAAGTGTTTGTAATAAAAACTGTAGCTGGGCTTAGCTTGGACTTGAATTGGGCTTTCTTATACTGATCCAATCTATGTAAATAAGCCACGTGGTACTTGTTAGGTTCCACTATTATATAGTCATACCTTTGATTTGCTAAAGGAACATGGGGAAGATGAGACAACCTAATTAAGTCGAAGAAAAATTTCAGGGATTTACGCAGACATGGATAGTTGGGGCGTTGGGTCCGTTTCTTTTGTATTGGGATTAAGTGGGCTTTCACCAAATCTCAGCTTTAATCTCAAATCTCTCTACTAACTCCATGTTAGACAGGAGTTTTGCTAATGTTAAACTGGGCTTCAATTAGGCTTAGATTGGGCTTTCTCCATAAAAATCCAATCTCTATAAATACGCCATGTGGCACTTGTTAGGCTCCACTATTATATAGTATATAGATTCCAAACCCAGCCCAAAAGAAACAGTATATAAAACCTTTGTCCTAAAAGCCCAAATCTTGCTGATTTCATTTCAACCATTCAACTAACTTAACGGATTAATCAGCAGTAGACTAAAAAAAAAAAAAAAAAATCAGCAGTAGGCTATTAAAGCGTGACACTTGGCCCACAAATAAACATAGGTCTCATCTTAAAACTTAGCCAATTATGTTCTCACTGTTCTTTCCATTAAGCCACTGCAGATATCCAATAGTAGAGAATTTTGAATCAATACCCCATTCATTGAAGTTTAAGTACGATTATAAACTTTATATATATCACAATTATTCGTAGGTGATATGAGGACTACAAACACGAAGAAGAACACCTTGTATTTAGTTACTAGTCTTTAATAATTAAGACTACCTTTTGTACAGTCATGTAAAAGGTTAACTAGTGTTTGTATTTGTATTTCTGCATGTTTTCTATAATCATTATCTGATGGTGCCACGCTGATCACTTGATCAGGTTGTTTAATTTCGCAAATTAATAAAATTATAAATTTTATTAAAAATAAATAAAACTTTGTACAGTATGTAAAATAGCTTTTCCAAGTAATCCAACTTTTCAAAGAGGAAAAAAATAATTTGTCAATTATCTAATTTAATATTTATAATTTTGACTTTTGAGTAATACAAATAGAGTAGTTCGTAGGTTTGTTTACACGGACTACACAGAATATGTATCCCACTTTCAGATTGTTTTTTATCTTGTTTCCTACAAACAAACGAAATAAGACCGAAGGAGCGTCCGGTGTGAGCACTCCGGCGGTCAAGTCAATACGTATTGAAAGAAGATGAAACTGAAATTGAGTGGAGGTTTTAGAGTGTAGAGAATATGTACCTTAAACCTTTGGGGTTTGTCCCTTTTTAGAGTGTTTGAACTAAGGGTGACAATCAGACCTAGCGACCCGAAACCCGACTTGAACCTGATCTGATCTGGGTCAGGTTTGGGTTTGGATATTGGAGGAATTTGGGCAAATCAGGTCGACCCGACCTGACGTGATATACAATCAGGTCAGGTTTTCCTTCCAGACCCATCAGGTCAACCCGAACCTGACAAACCCTTTTATTTTTACCCTTTTATTTATCTATCATACTCTGCGGCTCTCTCTCTCTCTCTCTCTCTCTCTCTCTCTCTCTCTCTCTCTTGGATCGAATTTCACTCTCCTGGTTCTTCTTCTTCATCTATTGTCTACTTCGTAAACCAACAAACCCATTTCAGATTTGTTTTTATTTGTTGAATCTTTCTACTCGACTGAATTTGTTTATAAGTCACACCCACTTGATTTTCTGCAAAAAGTTCATTGTGGGTTAAGTTATACTTTGATTAATTAGTGTTTCATGGCTTGGTTTCGAGCAAAATCCACTTCACGTTCTTTTTTATTTTGATTTTAGTTTCACTACAAAAATATTGCAAAGAAAATCTTGGTTGATTGTCATGAAGAATCCAATGGAAGGAAGCATCAGTAATTGTGGTTTTCTTGTTTAGTTCCATTGAAAATAGTATGTAATATCTTGCTCCTATTGTCTACGGATCGATTTTAACAACTTATGTTATTAACTATAGGTAGCATACGATGAATTCATGATCATCAATTTTGAATATTTTATGATTCATTCTATTTTGTTGATAAGTTTTGGTTGTATACTTAGTTATATTAAGTCATCGTATATTCATGTATTATTTATATTAAAAAAAAAACTGATATTAAATAAAAAAAATTCAGATTTTCAGGTCGACCCGAACCTAACATGATAACCTGACAGGTCAGGTTCAGGTTTCACTTTTGGAGGAAAAAACCTTCATCAGGTCAGGTTCAAGTTTGAGGGTTGAGACCCGATAACCTGACTGACCCGACCTGACTCGACCCGACCTGATTGCCACCCCTAGTTTGAACTAACCTACGATCTGGTCTGTCCGGATGTTAGAGAGATTCCTAGGCTTGGATGTCTCCATGTGGCGGCCTGTGAACCTAGTCTTGTTTTGACTATCTTTAATTGGTTAATTGGTCATGTAGTGTATTGCAATTGTATGGTCCGTGCCTGTTAGGATGTCGCGTGTTAGCTAAAGGCCAAAGTCTTGCGTTTTATCTGGTTCATGTATGTTTGTTAGTTAGTTATATTGTGTCCTAGTGTGGTGGTGTTTCTACCTAGGAAACCAAGATATACGCCCAAACAGTCTTAAATAGGGGTGTGCAAGTAAAACAAAAAAATCGAGAAACCAAGCCGAACTGGCCTATTTTCTTAGTTTCTAAGATGGCCGGTTTGGTTCTCGGTTTATGCTATCTAAAACCGAATCGGCCCATATATCACCTCTAAACAATGGAGTTGAATTTTTAATTTTTTATATACAAACTAGACATATTTACCTGACAAAACCCAATATAAAAAAAACCAAAAAACCGAGAAACCGAATACTTTGATTCGGTTTAGTATTGATGTAAACCAGACTGAACCAGCCCGTGCACACCCCTTAGTCCTAACAACTTCTATATTTAAAAAGGCCGTAAAAAAGCCGCACACAATTTTTAAGTCGAAAAATTACCTAAAACCATAGGCGAAAAAATCGTTCATTTCGGGCGAAATTTCACGAAATTATCCGTTTTTTAAGGAATCGGATCAGTATGGATTACGGATGGAAAATGATTTTAAAATCTCCCCATTCCGACCCGAAAAATTCGGATAATAGTGGATTTCGCGAATTATTTGTTAAAATCGCAAAAGCTTTGTCGAAATTATCGTTAGATTCAACAGATCATCACTAATGGAAGAGACACCGGAGTGTATGCCTTCTTTTCTTTGGATGTATGGATCAATTGTGATGATTTTCGATGTCTCTCAACTTTTTCTCTCTCACTAGCACCTATCTTTGTTGATCTCCAATTCTTCATTACCAAGATTTTTTTGAAAAAATAAATGCAATTGAGATGAGGAGGAAGACGACCTGATTTGTAACCTAAATCACATAGCTTTTGTTTCTTTTTTTAGGTGAATATAGGTTGGATCAGATCTATCCAAATGCTACCATTTATGGGGTAAGGGAGAGAAAGAGTGTTAAAGAAAGAGAAAGAGGCGTGAAAAGTAAAATTCACGTGTTCTGATTTTCAGTTATATCCAAAATATATTGCCAAAATATAAGAATTATAAATTAAAAAACCTCAACATTTCGACAAAGAGGTTCAGATATTCTCGATTTAATTCGTTTTTTAGGAATTCGAATATTCGCTAAAAACGACTTTTTCACCTGGGCTTAAAACTACGGCTTGGCAAATAATTTACCAAAAACTATGTTGGATAAAAATATGACCTATAACTAGGTTGACTGATAAAATGAGACTTATCCATACTCAGTGCCTATGTGGCACATATCTTTTAATTATTCTACCCATGCTACCATTCTCTTCTTCTTCTTCTTCCTTCTCTCTTCTCTGTTTCTCGGAAAATTTGGTCAAAACCCCCCATATTTTGTCCACCATTGGCAACAACCCCCAAAGATGAAATTTTTTACCTAAACCCCCCCCCCTCCGTTAAACCCCTACTATTTTTTATCTAAATTTTATTTTTTTTCCTATTATACCCCCAATTCAAACTATTAGTCAAAACCCCCTAAATTTCATCCACACATATCTAAACAAACAGATCTAAAGTTGGCCTAAATAAACTGAACCAAACCCACCATCTCCAATTTTTCGCTTTGTGTCGAATTGATTTGTAGCTGAATCAAGTTCTTCATAATTGAATACTGGTGGTAATAAACTTGCTGAACATTGTCTATGAAGAAACAACATTGTTGGGTCTTCTTCATTTGTCGCAGAATTCGCTCTCTTGTGTCGAAAAATTACTGTAATTACTCCAACAACAGCTAATATACAACCACATATGTACAGAGTACATAAGAAACACTTCTTTTTACACTATTTCGGAAACCCAAGGACTGGAACTATTCGATTCGGGTTATCGCGTTGAATCCATGGTTGGGTTATATGAGATTGTGAATGAAAACAGAGAAATTGCTTTTGGGGGTCAGATGAATTATACCCACAAACACCATTCTTAGCTTTACAAGACTTGCAATTAGAGAAATATGAGTTGTCTTCATCTTCTTCATTCCATTCAATTTCAAAACTCCATTTGAGAAGTGAAGAAAAAGAAGAAGAAAAACAGAGTGAAGAGAATCGGTGAGTTGATTCAGTGAGTAATGGTGAAATATTGATAGAAGTAGTGTTAGAGCATCTCTAATGGGTCTCCCATATTTAGCCGACACATAGGACGATTTAGCCTCCACGTAGGTGCCACCTACTTTCCCATCACTTTTTTTAGCAGGTCTTCCATACCTATATCAGGGGTAACCCTACCGCAAAACCTATTTTTTTTGCCAAATTTTTATCTTCCACGCTGGTCCAACCAGCGTGGAAATATTTTTCTGTTCCACGCTGGTTCAACCAGCGTGGAATACTTGGGCTTCGCGTGTCTGGGCTTGGGGCAGTAGGCTGGGAGGCGTGGGCTGGGCTTGGGGCAGTGGGCTGGGAGGCGTGGGCTGGGCTTGGTCTGGTTTTTCCCTCCATTTCTCATTTCCCTCCCATTCTTTCCCTCCCTTTTTTTTCCCTCCCATTTTTTCCCGCCACTTCTCATTTCCCTCCCATTATTTCCATCCATTTCTCATTTCCCTCCCATTTTTCCCTCCATTTCTCATTTCCCTTCCATTTTTTCCTCCATTTCTCATTTCCCTCCCATTCTTTTCCACCATTTCTCATTTTCTTTAAATACGTTTCCCCTCCATTTCATTCATTCACTCAAATAGTAAAACTCTTTTCATCACAGATTTTTGTGCACTCCATCTCTCCAATGACTTCTTACGACCGACATCTTGAAATTCTGAACCAACAACGCCAATTGCTTATGGACTCATCTGATGATGAAGATCTTAGCACAAGGCATATCAATTGTCTGCTTCCAGCTATTTCGGCTTCTTTGGAAGAAGAAGAAAATGTAGAAAACATACCAAGATGGGGAGGTTCTAAATTTGGTCGAGCAGCTAACAGGCGTGACCATGTTCAATCACACAACATGCTTATCAACCATTATTTTGCAGCCCAACCTGTTTTTGGTGCAAAGCTTTTTCGACGTCGTTATCGTATGAGGCAAAATGTTTTTTTGAAGCTGTATAACGCAGTTGTTGAAAATAATGACTATTTTCACCAGAAATACGATGCTCTAGGTGTTCCTGGACCTTCTGGCCTAATTAAAGCGACATGTGCACTTCGCCTTCTCTGTTATGGGTGTCCAGCTGATTCTCTTGATGAGTTAATCAAAATAGGTGAGCAAACTGCACTCAATTCTCTGAAGCATTTTTATCAAACTGTTGTCGACATTTTTGAGAACGAGTATTTGAGGACACCCACTCCAGCTGATGTTGAACGTCTGCTTGCTAAAGGAGCTCAACGAGGGTTTCCAGGTATGTTGGGATCCATTGATTGTATGCATTGGATTTGGAAGAACTGTCCTACAGCAGAACATGGGCAACATATGGGACACCATAAAAAAGCTACTGTTATTTTGGAAGCTATTGCAGATCATGAGCTTTGGATATGGCACGCGTTTTTTGGAATGGCAGGTAGTTGCAACGATCTCAATGTCTTAGAAAACTTTCATGTTTTTTAAAACAGAGAGATTTCCAGGGACGCGAAAGAAGAAAGTGTTTGCCAAAGCCCAAGAAGCTGTCAGAAAAGATGTTGAGCGTGCATTTGGTGTTTTGCAGGCTAGATTTGCCATGGTTGCAAGACCAGCACGTACCTGGAACAAGGCACAACTTGGTATATTTATGAAGGCATGTTTGATAATGCATAACATGATTATTGAAGATGAGAGGGATATTGTTCTTCCAAAGTGGAAGCCCCCTCGTGATGAGCCTCCATTACCTGTAATAGTAGAGTTACAATCAAACGATGTGGATGAGGTTAGAGACATGTTTCATCGCATTTGTGCTGTCAGAAGTGGTCTTGCACATGACTTATTGAAGCATGATTTGATCGAGCATATATGGCAACGTAATGGAGGCAATGAAGATTTGGACTGAATTGCTGTAGTAGTTTATGTTTGAGTTTGTGTTTGATTTTGAATTTGTGTTTGAGTTTTTGTTTGAGTCCATGTTAGTTTCTGTTTTCTTGTGTTGTGTTTGAAAAGATGATCTTAATGTTATATTAAGAAATTTCATGTTTTATAATTGCTAATACAAAACATATAAAACTAAGGCCTATAACTTCCACTAGGCCCAAAACCTCCACTAGGCCCATAAGGCCCATTAGGCCCATAACCTCCACTAGGCCGATAACCTCCACCAGGCCCAAAACCAAGTTGGGGCCTAAAATCATCTGGCGCATAAGGCCTATAACCAAAAGGTACAAAACCAGCAGGCCTACTAGGAATACCTTGCTGAAAAGAAGTAGGAGCAAATGGAGTACCCGTAAAATCATTCTGTGAGGAAGGCCCATTTGGATCGTCTGGGGATGCAGTCCACGTAGGAGAGAAGTCATTGATCTGTTTGTGACGCCTATCAAAGATTGCTTTCTGCATCTCTTCAAAGTATTGTTTGCGGATAGGGTTAGCAATTTTTTCTGTGTCTATCATCATGATATTGGATTCTCTTTCTACTCTTCTTTCTTCATTTAGTCGTGCCTTTTCTTCTTCCATCTGCTGGTACATCTTCATCTTCAACTTCCAGTTGGCTTGTTTTAGAGCCAACTCTTTAGACGTTGTTTCATTGACCGTTGTCAGTTGAGCTGCGTACTCGGCCCTAGAAGAACTAACATCTCCCCCTGAAGTAGATGATTGTCGTAGCTTTCTTTTTTCTTTCGCAGCTTTTCTTCCAGTTGGTCGCGCTGGTGGTGGTACTGGACCATCCCTAATGTTGAGAAAAACATTTGGTGTAACCCCAACATTAGTTGTACCTTCTGGAAATTCATTTGGGGAGTCGTCATCACTGAGATGGATGTTCTGTTGGCTACGAGCATTTGAAGCTGGAGTATCATCGCCCAGATTGATGTTCTGCATGTTCCGAACATTTGAAGTTGGAGTGTCGTTTGAAGCACCAGTAAACTCCGACTCTGTGTTTGATTTCTGCTTCTTAGATGCATTCTCTCTTTGAATAGTCGTAGGGGTTCTTGCTGAAGCATAATCCATCCACTTTGCAGAAGTGTGCAAATATTCTTAGCAATGCCCAAATTTAAATGGTTCCCCTTCCATAGTTTGGTAGACTGAACGAGCAGTTGTCCACTAAAAAAATATAATTTAAAAAAACTAATTAAGAAATAAACTATTTATGAATTTAAAATATTAGAATTAAAAACATAGAACCCTAAAAATTACAGTTAAAAATATACCTTGTCTTCCTGACTGGTTCCAGATCTATTGATGCAGACTTCTCGATTAATATGACATAAAAATTTTGTACAATCAGGACTTATTTTTGCCCATTTCGACATAATTGAGTCGAGCGACCTTTTTGGGGGATTTCCATTGGAGAGTAGAACAAATTCTTCCAAAATTTTGTCCCAAAATGCCTGTTTGGGTTGACCAGCGCCGACGACAGTATCTTCAGAAATTTTTACCCAAGCTTTACATAACGCAATATCTTCTGCTTTACAAAAATTAGACGTTCGTGGCGCCATGTTTGAGAAAAGAGTTTTGATAAAGTTTGAAGAAAAGAATTCCGATGAAGAAAAGAGTTTTGATAAAGTTTGAAGAAAAGAATTCCGATGAAGAAAAGAGTTCTGATGAAGAAGAGAGTATCGATGAAGAGTTTATATAGACGTCGAAATTATATCCGTTCAAGATTATAGCCGTTGATGGCAGCCGTTGTGATATAGCCGTTCGTTCCACGCTGGTTAAACTGGCGTGTAACAAATAAATTTGTTTGAAAAGGTTCCATGCTGGTTTGACCTGCATGGAATAAAAAAAAAAAAAAAAAAAAAAAGGTTCCACGCCGGTTTGACCAGCGTGGAATTAAAAAAATAATAAAAAAAATGTTCCACTCAACCAGCGTGGAACATTTTATTTTCCACATTCCTATAATCCTATCTTTGGTTCGATTTTGGACAAAGTTTTAGCAGACCGGCCCACCACATCCTACGTGGATAGCCGGCTGCTAAAAATATAGAAGACGCGTTAGGGTGCTGTTTTTTTCGGAATTCCTAAATTATAGATTTTAGGAGACCCATTAGAGATGCTCTTAGGTTCATAGCTTAAGATAGAGAAAGAAATGTTGTTAATATAAGTGATGATGGAGAAAGAGAATGATGATGATGATGGATAAACTGATCTGATGTAATGATGGTGGTGGTGGTGGATGAAGTGAAATTTAGGAGGGTCTAGGCCAATAGTTTGAAATGTAAGAGCATCTCTAATGGGTCTCCTATTTCCTAAAGTTTAGGAAACCCTCAAAAAACACGACCCTAACGCGTCTCCTATCTTTTTAGCAGCCGGCTATCCACGTAGGATGTGGTGAACCAGCGTGTAACTTTTTTTTATTATTTTTTTAATTCCACGCTGGTCAAACCGGCGTGGAACCTTTTTTTTTTTTTAATTCCACGCAGGTCTAACCAGCGTGGAACTATTTCCAACAAATTTATTTGTTACACGCCAGTTTAACAAGCGTGGAACGAACGGCTATATCCACAATGGCTATAATATCGAACGGATATAATTTCGACATCTATATAAACTCTTCATCAGAACTATTTTCTTCAAACTTCATCAAAACTATTTTCTTCATCAGAACTCTTTTCTCAAACATGGCGCCACGAACGTCTAATTTAATAAAGCAGAAGATATTGCTTTATGTAAAGCTTGGGTGAAAATTTCTGAAGATGCTGTCGTTGGTGCTGGTCAACCCAAACAGGCATTTTGGGACAAAGTTTGGGAAGAATTTGTTCTACTCTCTAATGGAAATCCGAAGAAAAGGTCGCTCGATTCAATTATGTCGAAATGGGCGAAAATAAGTCCTGATTGTACCAAATTTTTGTGTCATATTAATCGAGAAGTCCGCATAAATAGATCTGGAACCAGTCAAGAAGACAAGGTATATTTTTAGCTTTAATTTTTAGGGTTCTATGTTTTTAATTCTAATATTTTTAATTCATAAATAGTTTATTTCTTAATTATTTTTTTTGAATTATATTTTTTTAGTAGACAACTGCTCGTTCAGTCTACCAAACTGTGGAAGGGGAACCATTTAAATTTGGGCATTGCTATAAATATTTGCACACTTCTGCAAAGTGGATGGATTATGCTTCAGCAAGAACCCCTACGACTATTCAAAGAGAGAATGCATCTAAGAAGCAGAAATCAAACACAGACTCGGAGTTTACTGGTGCTTCAAACGACACTCCAACTTCAAATGTTCGGAACATGCAGAACATCAATCTGGGCGATGATACTCCAGCTTCAAATGCTCGTAGCCAACAGAACATCCATCTCAGTGATGACGACTCCCCAAATGAATTTCCAGAAGGTACAACTAATGTTGGGGTTACACCAAATGTTTTTCTCAACATTGGGGATGGTCCAGTACCACCACCAGCGCGACCAACTGGAAGAAAAGCTGCCAAAGAAAAAAGAAAGCTAGCACGACAATCATCTACTTCAGGGGGAGATGTTAGTTCTTCTAGGGCCGAGTACGCAGCTCAACTGACAAAGGTAAATGAAACAACGTCCGCAGAGTTGGCTCTAAAACAACTCAATTGGGAGTTGAAGATGAAAATGTACCAGCAGATGGAAGAAGAAAAGGCACGACTAAATGAAGAAAGAAGAGTAGAAAGAGAATCCAATATCATGATGATAGACACGGAAAAAATTGCTAACCCTATCCGCAAACAATACTTTGAAGAGATGCAGAAAGCAATCTTTGATAGGCGTCACAAACAGATCAATGACTTCTCTCCTACGAGGACTGCATCCCTAGACGATCCAAATGGGCCTTCCTCACAGAATGATTTTACGGGTACTCCATTTGCTCCTACTTCTTTTCAGCAAGGTATTCCTAGTAGGCCTACTGGTTTTGTACCTTTTGGTTATAAGCCTTATGCGCCAGATGATTTTGGGCCTAGTGGAGGTTTTGGGCCTAGTGGAGGTTATGGGCCTAGTGGAGGTTATGGGCCTAATGGAGGTTATGGGCCTAGTGGAGGTTATAGGCCTTAGTTTTATAGGTTTTGTACTATTATGGGCCTTAGTTTTATATGTTTTGTACTATTAGCAATTATAAAACATGAAATTTCTTAATATAACATTAAGATCATCTTTTCAAACACAACACAAATTCAAAATCAAACACAAACTCAAACATAAACTACTACAACAATTCAGTCCAAATCTTCATTGTCTCCATGACGATACCATATATGCTCGATTAAATCATGCTTCAATATGTCATGTGCAGGACCACTTCTTACAGCACAAATGCGATGAAGCATCTCTCTAACCTCATCCACATCGTTTGATTGTAACTCCACTATTACAGGTAATGGAGGCTTATCACGAGGGGGCTTCCACTTTGGAAGAACAATATCCCTCTCATACATCTTCAATAATCATGTTATGCATTATCAAACATGCCTTCATAAATATACCAAGTTGTGCCTTGTTCCAGGTACGTGCTGGTCTTGCAACCATGGCAAATCTAGCCTGCAAAACACCAAATGCACGCTCAACATCTTTTCTGACAGCTTCTTGGGCTTTGGCAAACACTTTCTTCTTTCGCGTCCCTGGAAATCTCTCTGTTTGAATAAGAGTAGCCCACTGTGGGTAGATACCATCAGAAAGATAGTATCCCATATTATAATGATTCCCATTCACCTGGTAAGTTGCAAGGAGACGATCTGCCATTTACCATATCATCAAAAACATGAGAGTTTTCTAAGACATTGAGATCGTTGCAACTACCTGCCGTTCCAAAAAAGGCGTGCTATATCCAAAGCTCATGATCTGCAACAGCTTCCAAAATAACTGTAGGGGTACTATATACAACATACATGTGGCACCATCTCTACCGTACATCATGGTGCCACATGTCATCATCTAATGGACTCTCTCTTGATGGCACAAGTTACAAAGTTAAAGCCAATTACTACAAAGATATTCTCTCATCATTACCTCATTAAATGCTAGGAATGGAGTTACATTGTAAGCCTATAAATATGAAGGCAAGCTACTCATTCTAGGCATGTTCTCATCTCTGCTCAGAGGGTCTGATAGTCTAATGCTCTCACCACTATCTCATGGTAAGGTCTCAATATCAACGACCTCCCTAATCTCTCATGATGAGACCTCACCTCTCAGGTCTCATCTCTCTCGAGCTCTCCTCATAATCGAGCTCCCATTTTGTATCACCACTACTACTATAATAAACTTCTTTTTCCCTCTCCGTGGATGTAGGCACAATTGCCGAACCACGTATACAATGGTGTTCATGTTTCTACTTTATTATTATTGTTCATATCATTTACACATCATCTTTCATTAATGTATTGACCAACCTCACTAAAATGGTTAATACATTTGGCGCCGACTGAGGGGACTTGGGATTTTCTCAAGCGAATTCCACCCACCAACCCCACCATTACACCATTGTTGTAAGGCTCACAAAGTGGTGATTTCAAGTTCAAGAAATTCTATTTGGCAGAATTGCAATCACAATTTCCAAATTGGGGGTTTACTTTCGGTTACCATTACTGTATGTGAAACTCGACGAAAGCAAGATAAGTATCAATTCACTATGATCTTACTGTTCATTCTATTTTGTCTCACACAAATTGACTATTATATGCATCTATGTAACATATATTCTCATAACTCGATCAAGATTTTATATCATCAGTTACATTCTTAATGGCCACATGTTCAGGTCTTGCAGAGACCTCCTCACATATTCAGGTCTCTAAGCAGACGAGCTCAGGTCTCATCGCGACCTGACCTCTTATTCAGGTCTCTAAGCAAACGACCTCTCAGGTCCCTAAGCTAACGACCTCTCAGGTCCCTAAGCCAACGACCTCTCAGGTCCCTAAGCCAACGACCTCTCAGGTCCCTAAGCCAACGACCTCTCAGGTCCTTCATACCAGGTCCTTCATACCAGGTCCTTCATGCCAGGTCCCTCATACCAGGTCCTTCATCGCAACCTCACCAGGTCTATCAACGACCTCCTCAAATTACAGGTCTTTCAACGACCTCAAGAACATTTATGCCATACAGGGGGCTATTCTCACTTTATCTAATGAAATTAACTTATTATTAGCACAATTAGCTATTAATGATATTTTTTGTAGCTCTCTCTATGTGCAGGTCACATGAACACGACCTCACTTCCCATGAGTTATTTTTGCACAAATGTGCTACATTGCTTTCACTGAACTCTCTACAAGTGAAATGCTTGATATACAATACGGCCACCCTCATTGACTAGTGAGTCACTCGTATGCGGGACGACCTCAAACATAATTCTCTAGCCACACGCCTGGTCGAACGCATTCACTCTCAACGCAATGCAGACCCACAAAGGCCACATGCCCGAGAATTGTCAAACAGGTCTCCACGCTGCGACCATTCACTAGATCGGGCACCAAAAGGTTCCAAGTAACTCTCAAAACACTTGGTCAACCAATGCTCTTTCTCAAACGAGCTACATTGCACTCCAAAGTGCCATATCTATCGAAGTGTCCAGTCACAAGGCGACAAAGATAGTACATACAAGTCATAAGGAAGACGTACAATTCCATGTAAGTCTTTTATTGAATTTTATAATGTTTCACATGCTAACATTATCAGGTCTATGCAACTCGACCACAAAAAGGTGACCACCTTAAAGCATGACCGAGACCAACAACCCATGCATACAAGAAGACCCACTTCAGTACGACCTGCTTGCAGCTGTCCATCTCGTCTACATGCCTTCTGAACGAGCTACCAAGTCTCCCTGGAAGTAACTAGCTCGCTATACACAAATTCATGATCGAGTTGCCATAACCACAAGGGACCTTCATTGCGTCCTGCAAATCTCAATGATCAAGCTCATCAAAATTTGGGGTGGATCGACTTCGTTAAAGAACCCCATATTTCATTCATCTTGGGGGCTAGATCGGTTCGATCACTTCTTTTCAGCCCGAACTCCGTTCGACCTAAAAAGAGGGGGCTTATGTAGGGGTACTATATACAACATACATGTGGCACCATCTCTACCATACATCATGGTGCCACATGTCATCATCTAATGGACTCTCTCTTGATGGCACAAGTTACAAAGTTAAAGCCAATTACTACAAAGATATTCTCTCATCATTACCTCATTAAATGCTAGGAATGGAGTTACATTGTAAGCCTATAAATATGAAGGCAAACTACTCATTCTAGGCATGTTCTCATCTCTGCTCAGAGGGTCTGATAGTCTAATGCTCTCACCACTATCTCATGGTAAGGTCTCAATATCAACGACCTCCCTAATCTCTCATGATGAGACCTCACCTCTCAGGTCTCATCTCTCTCGAGCTCTCCTCATAATCGAGCTCCCATTTTGTATCACCACTACTACTATAATAAACTTCTTTCTCCCTCTCCGTGGATGTAGGCACAATTGCCGAACCACGTATACAATGGTGTTCATGTCTCTACTTTATTATTATTGTTCATATCATTTACACATCATCTTTCATTAATGTATTGACCAACCTCACTAAAATGGTTAATACAATAACAGTAGCTTTCTTATGGTGTCCCATATGTTGCCCATGTTCTGCTGTAGGACAGTTCTTCCAAATCCAATGCATACAATCAATGGATCCCAACATACCTGGAAACCCTCGTTGAGCTCCTTTAGCAAGCAGACGTTCAACATCAGCTGGAGTGGGTGTCCTCAAATACTCGTTCTCAAAAATGTCGACAACAGTTTGACAAAAATGCTTCAGAGAATTGAGTGCAGTTTGCTCACCTATTTTGATTGACTCATCAAGAGAATCAGCTGGACACCCATAACAGAGAAGGCGAAGTGCACATGTCGCTTTAATTAGGCCTGAAGGTCCAGGAACACCTAGAGCATCGTATTTCTGGTGAAAATAATCATTCTTTTCAACAACTGCGTTATACAGCTTCAAAAAAATATTCTGCCTCATACGATAACGATATCGAAAAAGCTTTGCACCAAAAACAGGTTGGGCTGCAAAATAATGGTTGATAAGCATGTTGTGTGATTGAACATGGTCACGCCTGTTAGCTGCTCGACCAAATTTAGAACCTCCCCATCTTGGTATGTTTTCTACATTTTCTTCTTCTTCCAAAGAAGTTGAAATAGCTGGAAGCAGACGAATGATATGCCTTGTGCTAAGATCTTCATCATCAGATGAGTCCATAAGCAATTGGCGTTGTTGGTTCAGAATTTCAAGATGTCGGTCGTAAGAATTCATTGGAGAGAAGGAGTGCACAAAAATCTATGATGAAAAGAGTTTTACTATTTGAGTGAATGAATGAAATGGAGGGGAAACGTATTTAAAGGAAATGAGAAATGGAGGGAAATATGGGAGGGAAATAAGAAATGGAGGGAAATATGGGAGGAAAATGAGAAATGGAGGGAAAGAATGGGAGGGAAATGAGAAGTGGCGAGAAAAACCAGACCAAGTCCAGTCCAGTCCAATCCGCCATCAAAGCCAGCCCGTGTGCGAAGGCGCATAACTTCCACGCTGGTTGAACCAGCGTGGAACAGGAAGATAAGGGAAAATACATTCCACGCTGGTTGGACCAGCGTGGAAGATAAAATTTAGAAAAAAAAAAAAGGTTTTGCGTTAGGGTTACCCCTGATATAGGTATAAGAGACGTGTAAAAAAAAGTGATAGAAAAATATGTGGCGCCTACGTGGATGCTAAATTGTCCTATGTGTCGGCTAAATATGGGAAACCCATTACAGATGCTCTAACGGTGAGTTGATCTGTTTGTTTAGATAAGTGAAATTTATGGGGTATAATAGAAAAAAAAAAAAAATAGATGGAAAATGGTAGGGGTCTAACGGAGGGGGGTTTAGGCCAAACATTTTAACTTTGGGGGTTATTGCCAAAGCTGGACAAAATGTGGGGGGTTCTGATCAAATTTCGCTTGTTTCTCTGTATTATTTCTTTGTTTTCAACTTAAAAAAATTCAATAAAAAAACACAAATTTTATGGGTTTTCAAAAAGGGAAATTTCTCAAAAAACCACCACCTTTAGGTGCTTCTTCCCAAATAGCCACTCATGAGAGGTAATCTTCCCAAACAGCCACCTTACCCCACCACTTTACACTTTTCAGATTTTTTCTTACCTAAACTACCCTTTGTACTTATGACAAAACTTTTTGCTTTGATTTGACCAAGTACAAGCTGATGTGACCCCTTCACAATAACCTATATAAAAATTACAACCATTGATTTTGCTAGGAATGAGAGATTAAATCACAACCGTTTATTATTCAGATGTATTTACAAAACTACCCTTAACAGTTGTTTCCAACTAAATGACATGTACGGCTGAGATTAAACATGGATTTGTGCATACAACGAAAAGAGGACACGTGTTTGTAGCCGTTTGGAGGGTAATTTTGGCGGGAAAATTTTGAGAAGATAATCACTTCCAAACAAGAACCCTAACTTACCAAAAACCATTTTTCTTCTTCCAACCGCCTCCATTAACAGAGTTACCATTTCTTGTTGAAATTATACCGTTTCAATTATTTCTTTGTAGTTCTAGAACTCTTAATTTTGACAAAAAATGGTTGTTGAATCCACCACCTCCAAAACCCTAGAAACAGTATCAATGTCTGTTAATGAGAAGTTAGAAGGAGAAATTGAAGAAAAAATTGAAGAGCAAGTAGAAGAAACTGAAGAGAAAGAAGCAGAATTTGGAAAGAAAGACGAAGAAGAAGAAGAAGAGAAACATGTAGAAGAAGAACAGCAAATTGCAGGCGAAGAACAGCAAACCCAAGTGGGAGAACAACAAATCGAAGTGGGAGAACAACAAATTGAGGTGGGAGAACAGCAAATTGAGGTGGGAGAACAACAAATTGAGGTGGGAGAACAACAAATTGAAGGAGGAGAACAGCGAATTGAAGAGGAACAACAACAAATGGAAGAAGAAGTAGACAAAATTCAAGAGCAACATGATGAAATTCCAGAATCAAGTGGAGTAGAACAGATGAGAAAGAAATATGGCCGTAATTTCAGTGTAACGGTAAGATGCTCAATGAAGAAGGTAGGTGATCATTTTGGGAGTAAATTACCTCTGTTGGAGAAGGAAAATTTTAGTTCTTCATGCTTTAGGTATTTCTTAGATGTTCAAACAGATAAATTGCACATGATTACATCTGTTGTTACACAAATTGTGAAAGCTAGAGTTGGTAAATTGAAGTACAAGATTGGGGGAAAGGAAATGCAGTTCAAACCATTTGATGTGACTTTAAATTTAGGATTGAAAATTGGTCGTGTACCACATGAGTTCATTTTCATGGAATCAGAAGTTCCAAGTCCATTTAGGGAGAAATATTTTGGCAAGAGGAAAAGCATTAAGGAAAAGAACATGAAAGATGCAATTGAAGTAGCACGAAATGATCATAATTCTGGTGATGATGTGCATCGTTTGAATC
The DNA here is from genome assembly GCA_023053565.1 of Aquilegia eximia. Lineage (NCBI taxonomy): Eukaryota > Viridiplantae > Streptophyta > Magnoliopsida > Ranunculales > Ranunculaceae > Aquilegia > Aquilegia eximia. The sequence goes on from JALIGU010000004.1 coordinate 28,866,733, forward strand.
GTTTGTTGCTTCTGTTAACATGCCTACTACCAGATGCATCTAATACCATCGATGTCAGGTATGTCTAAAATTCACACATTTATCTTCAAATGTGGTTATATTATCTGCTAAATATGTTCATGTTATCTTCTAAAATTCACACAATGTTATCTGGCAACATTGTGGTTTTTATTCTTATATGCTAAATAGTAATATTTAGGCTTCATATTTGTGTACTGTTATCGGCTAAAAATCAGCATGTTATCCTCTAAACTTTAATCATGTCTCCTCTACATTTAGTATATGCACAAGGTTTAGGGTAAATATGTTATGTTATATAATGTTAACATGGTTTATGTATACTGCAATAGTCTTGTAACATATATGACCATTGATCTTAGGTATGTCGACCTTGCATCAAATCTTCAGAAATTTGATGAATTTCCTTGGGGAACTGTTGTGTTCAATCTGTTAGAAAATGCTCTAGAAACAGCAGCAACAAATGAAGCAACCCAAAAACTGAGTTACAATCTACCTGGCTGTGTGCTTGCATTTATTGTCTGGGCATACAGCCACATCCCATGTCTAGGTCCTAGAAGGGAAGCTGATGTACCACCATTCCCTAGGATGCTTGGTTGGAAGAATCTTCCAGGGAAAACAACATGTAGAGAAAGCATTGATAAGAAGCTTAACCCTCCTCGCGGAAAAGCAATCGAAGTTGCTCCCCCTTTCCTTACTCTTCAAGAATCTGGTGAAGCACTTGTTGTTGAAGCAGAAAAGGTATGTATACTACTCTCTAATTAGGTTTTATATCCCATACATTATGCCTAGTCTATCTTGTAGATAGTAAATTCCTACATTACATATAACAATCTATCTACATCCTCAAATCATGTCTATCTTATCGGCTAAAATTACAATTATATCCTCTAGACTATGAAATATTATTTGTTAATATTAACATGTATATAATGTTGTTGTAGTGGCAACAAGAACTTGACAAGCAAGAAAAGGATATAGGTGTGGGTTCACTGGAAGGAATTCTGAAGGGAGTGGTAAAAGACATTGAGGAAGGAGTTGTTTCTGGTGTAAGCAAGATATTGAAACCCGAGGCACTGAAAGGGGGGTCTTCATCTTCAACCCAGATTAGAAACATTCCTAAAGGAAGGAAACAGAAGAAGAACACTACCCCCACCAGAAAGAGGATACAACCAAGTACCTCCACCAAAAAGAAAAAGGAACCAAGTGGGGTCACCACAAAGAGGAAGGAACCAAGTACCCCCACCAAAAAGAGGAAGGAACCAAGTACCCCCAGTAAGAGAAATGAAACTAAGAAGAGTGCAGCAGCTGTAGCCAAGTCTAAAACAACTGTACCTGCCCCCAAGGCTAACCCTAAAACAACTGCTACACCCAAGACCAAAACAACTTTGGCACCCAAGTCAGTTCTGAAGAAGGGCAACACAACTACCCCCACCACCAAAGCAATCTCCAAGAGTGGTGTTAATACAAGGAGTCAAAGCATTTCCACTCCAACCAAGAGAAAGCCTACTCCATCTAAAACCAATGCAAAGACCATTTCAAGTCCTAGTGCAGATAGAAAAGGCAAGAAAATTGCCAGTGAGAAGTTAAGTTCACCAATTGCAACAACTCCAGAGAGGTCTCAAACTATACGACTCTGTTTAGGTGGGATGAGGGTCACAAGGAGCACAAGTCAAATTATCGAACAGGAGAAGCAACAAGTGACTCCACCTCCACCTCCACCAAAGAAACAGAAGACCATCCCACCTCCTACCAGAAAACAACCTCTTAGGTATGAATTTCAGTTATATCTTCTAAACCCCTAATCATTAGCAGCTACTTGTTAACTTTATACCATCTACTATTTGTCTTATATCCTCAGGCAAAGCAAAGTAGCAGGTCTTGACAGGTCATGGAGGAAAAATATTAAAGCCAAAGATGCAAGAATTGTTGAGAGGAAAAATGCCAAAGAAGAAAGTAAAAAAAGAAGATTTATTCCAAGGCCAGATAGTGATGAAGATGAGGACATACAGGTTCAAAAGAAAGGAAAAAGCACCCAAGGGGGGGCTGAGATAGAAAAAAAGGATGATGGAGCAGTTGAAGGAGCAGTTGAAGGAGAAGGAAAGAATGTTGAAGAAAAAGTTGAAGGAGAAGGAAAAATTGAAGGAGAAGTTGAAGGAAAACTTAGTAATGAAGGAAAAGTTGAAGGAGAAGAAAAAGTCCAAGGAGAAGGAGAAGAAAAAAATGAAAGTGGAGGAAAGATTGCAGTAGAAGCTAATAATGAAGGAAATGTTAAAGGAGAAGAAAAGGTTGAAGGAGAAGGACAAAATGAAAGTGAAGGAAATGTTGCAGTGGAAGGTAATACAGCACAAGAAGTTATTGTTGCTGATGCAATGGCAATATTGGCCCAATCAGATATTCTTGATACTACCATGGAGCATGTGCAGGAGTTGGCCATCCTCAAGTCTAAGAATACTGATGTGCAAGATCTGAAAGAGTTGCCTACTAAAATTCAAGAGGTAGATGCTAAGGAGGATGAGCAAGATGAAGAAGATTATAGCTTTTATGATGACATTCCACCTCCTAAGAATATTCCTCAAGAATATTTAGTGGAAATAGATGGTGCATCAGCTGGTGAGATGGGTAATCTTGAACACCATGAAGATGATATAGTTTTCACTGGTGATTTAGAAGAAGATGAAGAAGTGGATAAGCAAGCTATTGATGACTTTAACAACAGCCAGAAAAGATTGAGAAAAAAGAATCAAGGGAAGGAAGAGGGGAAAAAAGTTGATGCTCAGCTGATGGTTACCATGGGCATGTCATTTCTAGACAGAACTACAACTCATAATGAGACAGATGTTTTGAACTATTACTGGTGGTTGGCGAAGGAGCCAAATTTTGAGCATAAAGTGATGAGGGTTTATGGATATGGACTGGAAGTCCATGTGAAGCAGTTTTACATCCTATGGAACACTAATTGGGTGCATGGAGATATCATTGAAGCCTATGTTAGCTTGATCATTCGTTGGTATGGAATGATGAGGAGGCATATCAACCCACATAATCAGTATGCTATTGTTCCAACAATATATTTTGCTGTAAGTATTTTTTTTTTTTTTTTTTTTTAAAGTTCTTATACTTGAACCTTTAAGTAGAGGATACAGTTTTGTTATTTAGAGTTTACACTATGAGTAATTTGGTGATACAAATATATTTGTTTGGTTGTGTCAGGGCATGCTTTATGGTGATGTTCAATATATATACAATAGGCGTATGAGGGATCCAACTTTTGCTGCACTATCACCAGCAAACAGAGTTAGGAGTGGTGCCTTCAAAATTAAGACAGGTGCCATAAACATTATGAGCCCTACTGGTCATATGGAGAACCAAGTTTCCCCTTACCATGCAAAGGCTATACTTATTCCTTTACAAGTAAGAGTATTGACTTTGTACCCTCTAATGTACTTTAAGAACATCCTCTAATAACAAAGGTAATATCTGCTAAAACCTATGATATTTGTTAATAATGCAGGTCAATGATAACCACTGGGTGCTCTTGAGTTTCAACTTTAAGGAAAAGAAGGTGAGAATATATGACTCTTTGGGCTTGAAGAGACCATCAAGACAACAGATAGGTTTGGAGAAAATGTTGCCTTATGTGGTCTTTGCTGCTGACCCTAACATTCCAGATTTTGACTTGGAATTTGCATGGGAAAGGGAGTTTGTCAATTGCCCAGAAGATGATGGTCACAGCTGTGGTGTTTTTTTGCTTGGTTACATTGATTGTATAGTCAGGGGTAGGGAACTTGCTTTCAAGAGAAGGTCTGCTCTTATGAGGAAACGTGTTGCTATGGACCTTGTTCAGTGTGGATTGAAGCCACCAAGTAAGGATGTATGAACAGTGTGACAATGTGAGGACAGTTAATACAACTAGATAATATTTCAGCAAGTCGTATATATTTTTGTTATTTACTGGCTTTTGTGTAACAATGTGAGGACAGTTAATAAAACCAAGGAACGATGATTGTCGTATTTAGTATTTGACTTGCGTGACTATGTTTGGACTGATAGTATATAGTCTCACATACAATAGAAAAAAGTTCATCATTGCGTTCGGTATAGTAGACCCTTACTAAATTTACCCTTAAAGATAAACCTCACACCTCCTGCCCAAAGATATTTGGGATATTCTTACTACCAGCAGGGTCCTCAAGGCATTTTACAGCATCGACAAAACCCTGTATTGGTGCCATTCTCTCTCCCCAACTCCCCTGTACTGGTCCTTCAGAACACAAATATTCCATTGATATAACTCAAGACTTTGTGCCACCTTATTTGGCACTAGGAGAGATGCATGGACACCCTTGTATTTCATGCATTACACTCTAGAGATGTATGAACAGTTTAAAGGTGACTAAGCTTTTGTAAAACTAGATAAGTTTAATGTCCCGTCAATATTTACTTTCCCCTCAATGTATTTTGGTACTTTTGAGGGATGTTCTTAAATGGTCATAAAGAATATTAGTTGGATGGTGAAAAAAATTAGTCAAATGCTTGGAATCCGCGTCTTGATCTTCCCACTTTATTAAATGTTACTAGTATAAATCCATGTAGAGGTTACAACTCAAACAAACCATTCTTGAGAGCTTTTGTTTTTCAAAACTATGGCTTCTATTTCTGTTTCTCTACTCAAGGATGTAGATGAATGCTTTCTGAAGCTTCTCAAAATATCAGACCCTTTCCTTGGAAGTTTCAGTGATGATGAAGAAGATGATGATGACGAAGAAGAGTCTGATTCCTTGAATACCTCAGCAAGTGAAGAGAAGAAAGATGATGAGTCTGATTCCTTGAATACCTCAGATTATGTCCAGCCCAATCCTCTTGTTGAGTACCCTGATGACAGCGACGTGCCTTCTTCCCAAGAATGTGTTGCTGCAAAGGATAAGGACATAGCAGAGGAAGATGAGGTGCAGAGCAGCTTTTCTGGTGAACATGAAGAAGAAGAAGAAGAAGAAGATTACGATGATGATGAGTGAAAGTTTTCTTTTATGTTTGCTGAAGTGTTTTCTGTTTTTTTTTTATGTTGTTGAAGTTTTTTTTTTCTTGTCTTGTATGGATGTACAAACCCTTTTCCTTTCCCTTCCCAACATGCAAATTATGAAAGTATTATTATATTACATGTTCTGTTCGTCCAATATTTAGTATACGTTAGAGGATACATAATTACTAGTTAGAGATACTAATCATCACCATTAGAGGATACATATGTGATATCTGGAAGATAAGCGAAGAAACATACAAAATAAAACCCAACCTACAAAATGTGCCATATACAGGCAAACATAGAAAAAAATGGTCAAAGTCTGGTACAACTTCCAAAACACTCCCAACACTTAATAGGAATCAGTTGGTCAAAAAATATTCAAAGTGTGGTACACCTTGAGCTTCTTCACTCTTGTAATGTTGGATGTACAAATGATTTTCATTAATACAACAAGTTAGTATATATTAGATGGTAACGTTTCACTCGTTGGAGGATATTAATCCTTCAACTAGCGGATACATATTTGCCATATAAAAGGCAAACATAAAACAAAATGGTCAAAATCTGGTACACCTTCCAAAGGCATAACTTAGATAAAAAAACACCCAACACTTAATAGGAATCAGGTGGTCCATCAGGTAAAGGTTGGAAAAAATAGTCAAAGTCTGGTACAACTTCAATACATGTTGATTTGTTGTGTCCTGTACCCCTACACCTTGAGCATCTTCTCTCCTGTACTGGGATACCTTCAAGTTTGCCTCTCCTTCTCTTTTTCTTTGGACGTCCAGGCATAACACATGGTAGTGGTGGAAGAATCTTTCTGCCTACTCTATCCTTTGGCCATTCATCCTTTCCTCTTGTGGGTCTCCAATTTTCTTTGTAGGTCTCCATATATGTCTCCCTTCTGTAGTACACACCACAAAATGTGTATGGATCCATTTGACATTCTCTAATGACAGACATTGCGTGCTCACAGGGTATTCCCATAGTTCGCCACCATTTGCATGTACATTCTCTTGCATTCAAGTCCACCACACATGTCCTGCTCTCACCATAAACTGTCCAAATAGTTGGAGATGTCTTCTCACGAGTGAAGGTTCTACCTCTCCAAGCATTATGCAAAATTTGTTCGTGGCACCACTTAGTTACAGGTGTCTTGAATTTCTCACCATCAACACGATAATCTCTGTGATGCCTCATGATGTTGGCATGAATTCCTTCGACCAGATTTGTAGCAGGAAGCATTCTTTCTGGTATAATCATTCTATTCCACGACTCCACATGATTAGTGTAAATAATTCCATATCTGCTTAAGAAGAGGAGACAGATATACAATTAACCGGTATGATAACTATACTTAGACGGTAGAATGACTACTAGTAGAGGATATTGAAATGCATAGATACCGACCTGGGTTTCTCCTGAAACGCACTAGCCCACTTATTTAGTGGTCCAATTGCCATTAGGCTGTGGTATGCCTTTGGAGATATGGCCCATATTTGCAGCATCAAACCCCAGAACTCATTTTGATTGAGTGTCTTGGCAACCTCTTTAAGCAACCACCTTACTTTTGCATTCCCATATTTAAGGGACATGTGTTGGGCACAATACATATGACAAGCCTTGGGCAAAATCTTTGGTACAGCTTGAATAATACTTTTGTGCCTATCTGAAAGAAGCACAAACTCGTGGTTAGTCCCAACCACATGGTCCCTAAGTTTTTCAAGAAACCATTCCCAATACTCATTGTTTTCTTTTTGCACAAGGACAAAAGCAATAGGGAACACATGATTATTTCCTTCAATTCCAATTGCTGATAGTACAACTCCAGGATATCTCCGTTTCAGAAATGTTCCATCTATAATGATTACCGATCTTAATGTGTTTCTGTAAGCTCTCACAGTTATACCATATGACCAGAACATACATTGGAATTCATCACCAGGGCTTGTGATAATATCAGTCTGAGAATTTGGATCGACAAACTTAAGTTCATTACAGTATGTTTCAAGTTGTTGATATGACTCACTGAAGCTTCCCCTTAACTACAATTGGAGGATAAAAATGACTAATTAGAGGAGATGATAAAAGTAAGTAGCCGAGATATATGAATGAACTAGAGGATAAGATAGGAAGGTGCAATTTTAAATAGAACAATACCTTGGCCAATGCCTTTTCTTTAGCTCTCCAAACAACTTTGTACGAAATCTGGGTAAGATATTCCTCCTCAATTTGGCTTTTTAGTTGTTTGGATGTAAGATCTTGATTATCCCGTAATTTTCTCGCAATTTTAGATGCAACCCAATCACTATCAGCTTGACGATTTTTTGATCCAAGTCTGAACTTCCCACATGTGTGACGCTCAGCAATGCATCTTATTTGCCAAGTACCATTCAAATTTGGTGTAGCACGAACATACCATGGGCAAGTTGGAACTTTACATTTCCAATACACCCTTTTCATCTCAGTTTTATACTTATTCAGGTCAAACTCCTCATCGATTGCATAAGATTTCATGTCTCTCATAATATCATTCTGACACAAATATATCTGCCCAATCTTAGGGAACAGGTACTTATTGTGTAAAGGTTCAGTGTGTGGAGCACAACCTCTATTGATCCGACGAAGATTTGCGTATATATTATGTAGTTCTTGTTTGATTTCATCATCTTCATCTCGATTGTTCTGAGATGGGTAATGCCTTTGACGTCGTACACTATCTTCATCCCGATTGTTCTGCTGTTGTGGAGGATTTGTCTGATTTTGAACATTGTCTTGTTGTTGTGGATCATTTGTTTGACTTGCGAAATTACCCTCCTCATGTTGAGCATTGTCATGGCTTGGAAAATGTTCTGGAACTTGTCCATGACTTGGTATATTGCTCTCATGTTGTGAAGCATTGTTGTCGCTAGATGCATGTCTATATCTATCCTCTAAGTTGCATCTAACATTGGCTAAACGTGTAGACGTACCTGCTACATCTAAGGGGGTTTTTTTTCCACCATAAAACCTTGACAGGGGTGTAGGGCCTTCTTCCTGGCTATCTGAATGTTGTTAACCAAACATAGGCGCAGAATCATCATACATCTGATCTTCCAATTCATCCTCTGTGGTCCAAATGATTGGTGAATCATGCACATCCAGTAGAGATTCTGTATAAGTTGCATCGCTATCGTCGTCGGCTATCGAACAATCTTTACCTTCATCTTGTGGTTGCTCTTCACCTGCCCATTGAGCTTGATCTTTTAGTTGTGTTTGTTGCAGTGCATTATATTCTTCAATTTCCTCGGAGAATCCTTTCCAAAATCCATCATTATTACACATCTCAGAAAGAATTGCCGCTGCAGCACACTCTTTAGCGGATAGATTGGGAGAATTAGAGGATATATCCCCAGCATTAGAGGATATGTTATGAGAACTGTACCCAACTTTATTATCAGCTCCAATTTGCATAACATTAGCCACCAATGGAGATTCACTTCTAGATGAAACTCTAGAAGGAGCAGGAGGGGAAGTTGTTATAACAGCTTGGGGATAAGTCCCAGGTGGGGTATCCAATACAAGAGGTTGTTGTTCATTCCCATACCCCTTTGAGAAGATAACATGGCTCTTCTGTGCTGATGCAGGGTCTAGGAGATATTGGGAAGAAATACAACTTTGCTTTACAGGTGTGGAAAAATCTGAATAATCAGGTTGATTACCCTAATCTGTTGGAGGGGTAGGTTCTGGGAAAAGGCTTTTTTTCAATCCAGTTTTTCCTTTACCTTTTTCTTCCTCAATTACTTTCTCCTTTCCTTTCACATTTTTCTGTGTTTTGGAGCTTGATTCCCCATTCATTGATTTCAAATCTCCTACTATCCAAACAGACATGACGTATAAGTTTTTGGCAGCAACAATCCCCAATATCAATTGATCATAGTCATATTGAGCAGGGATGCTGCGTGGACTGTCATTGACGACAGCTTGAATTAAAAAATTGTGTCTTTGTGTATGAGTCATATCTTCAACCATCTCCATAAACTCTTCATATGGTGCCTTCAACTCCAAAACTGTTATTTTTGTGTCACCATTCTTGTATGATAACAATCCATCTGCATTAGTCTCAACCTGACCACCATAGCGAAACACAACATTGATAGTGCTACCTAAAACCACAATTTCATGCAAAGTATTAAAACATATCGGCTCAACGTAACTAACAAGTCGGTTAGTATACTTTTATTTAGCCTCTAATTGAATATAAGTTATAGTTTACTTTTAAAACAGAGTGACATTGACCTCAGATGTGCACCAGTAAACTGATAATGAACAACAATCAAAATCACAGCACCATTTATGTTAGCTTGTCTCTAAATTACGAGGATGTGAGTTTGCTAAAGATACAACTTTTATGAGGTTGGGATTTCATAAAAACACAATCTTTATCAAAGATTCCATCTTTATGAAGGTTAGGGTTCATAAATAAAGATGGTATCTTTATAAAGATTCTATCTTTTCATGAGATACCATCTTTAAATCGCCAACACCTTCACCACATTTTTGTCATAAAACAGAACAAAACGTATGTTAAAATGCTTACACAAATCAACGACACCTACTGCATTCAAAGCCAAACAACAACACCTACTTTATTGTCCAAACATTGAAATCTGCAAATTTAAGAACATTTAAAGCTTACTTACCTAATTTACTGTTCATCTGGACTTCATTTGCAATTAAAGCTTTCGATTTTGCCTTTTTCTTTGGTGGCATTTTGGGTGTGAAGAAGTACAATGTTTGTGTGTTTAAGGTTGGGGAGAAGAATAGTGTAGAAGAAGGTGCAGAACAAAGGGAGGACAAACAATGTTAAGGTTCAGAGAAAAATCGAAAAAGTAGAAGAAGAGAAGAGATGAAGATGACGTGGTTGTATGTGCAGTACATTAATTAGAAAATCCAACGGTAGGGATCTATTGTTTCCAATCCAACGGCTAAGTTTGATTTAATGTCCTTATCTAAAACTTAAATGCAATAAAAGAATCTTTTCTTTTCAACCAAAAAGTTGATTTGATGGAGACAAGAGCAACAGATGTACAGAAGGGTATAATTGTAAAGAAAATGTAGGCAAGTGGGGTAAGGTGGCTATTTGGGAAGATTAGCTCTCATTGGTGGCTATATGGGAAGAGACACCTAAAGGTGGTGGTTTTTTGAGAAATTTCCCTTTCAAAAATCATCACTAAAAACCTCAAAACTAGAAATAATAATACAAAACACAAATAGAGAAGTGAAATTAAGAAGATAAATAGCAGCAAGAAAATGGGACAATGGTGATAACCCATTTATTTTACAGTGGAATTAGATCTGAATAGCTTAGTTTCTACTGATGTTTGTGATTTGGGTGAAGTTGGGGTTGAACTAAATAGTGAAAATCTTGTGAATGCTTGGATTGATCAGATTCACCGATTGAGTTTTTAAATATTTTAGTTTCTTATTTTAATTTGTAGTGAGACAATGGAACAATGGTGATAAACCCATTTAACTTGCAGATTGATCCAGAGGTGTTGAGGTGCAGTGGGTACTTTGTCTTTTTGTTGAAGGGGTCACTGGTCAGCTGGAGCTGAGCTCTCAGTACTTTTCTGGATAGGACTGGAAATAATCAAATAGTTGTTGGTGAATGGTGACATTAAGACACATGCACAAATCACATCAAATGGGAACTTTACAGTTGCTACCATTCATTCAAAAATCAAAATATACAAATTCTACCTTTTTAGGGTCTTAATCTTGGATTTCATTTCGCACAAGGTCAATGTGTTAATACTTGATACTTGCTGGCTAACATATACAAAATAACTTAGTAGTGTACATGGCGTGTTAACTATGTGTCACTAAATTTTGTATAAAGATCACCAAATCTCTCAAAACACTTATAGCAATTATATTCCTACTTGTTAGTTGTTACAAATATTTCAAATGGATTTCAATTATGATTCAGCTTCACCAATATCTTCTTCATCATCAACTGATCTCAATACCTCTTCAAATGTGCACTTGACTCAAAAGAGGAAAACGGGTCGAAAGAAGTTCAAAGAGACCCGACACCAAGTTTATAGAGGGGTCCGACAAAGAAATGGATCTAAATGGGTTTGTGAAGTCCGTGAGCCCTATAAGATGTCCAGATTATGGCTTGGGACTTTCTCTACACCTGAAATGGCTGCTAGAGCTCATGATGTAGCTGTTTTAGCTCTTAGAGGGGAAAATGCACACCTTAATTTCCCTGACTCCGCTTGGCTACTGCCACGCCCTAAGTCATCTTCCGCTAAAGATATTAAAGCCACAGCATTTGAAGCTGCTCAAGCCTTTTCTCCTTCCAGATCATCATCATCAACAACAACTGCCAAGATGACAAGTGTTGAGAAGGTAGAGAACCTTCCGGAACCTTCTAGAACATTCTGGGACGAAGAGGCCATGTTTAATATGCCAACTTTACTCGACAGTATGGCAGAAGGAATGCTACTCTCACCACCAAGTATGCATGCAACATTCAGTTGGAATGATGTTGAGGATTCAAACATTGATATGTCTTTATGGAATTGATACGGTGTCTGCAAATACTTGTCTGATTGTAATATAGTATATAGGCTTTTCATTAAAAGCAAAGCTTCTCCCATGGATAAAGAAGCTCACAGTACAAAGTTTTAATCAACAGTACTGATGCTTGTAGTCTGTGGAGTTGTAGGTGGTTTTAGGTAACTTTCCTGTGTCCATCGATAGGAATCACACCTACGCAAATATACCGATTGATGTAATTGCTCGCCTTGAGCACCCTGCACCCCTGATTATTAATGAAATATTTTTGTCTGATCACAAGAAAAATAGCTAGATCGCTGCAGGTCTGTTTGCTTAGTAAATTTTTATTTACCACTCATCTCTTTCTGGCTTACTCTTCTGGAATTTGTTCACCATCTCATATTCCAGGAATCTCAATTTCCAACCACCGGGAAAAATTCTCCACCCGTAGAAAATTGTTGTTCATGCTTCAAGCTTCCTGCAAATATCCAGTATAGTCATCCAAATGAATGTTTTATCCACTTTCACATCATCAAGTACCCTGATGTACTCTGTTATGAAATGTTCCAACACATTGACATTTGTCTTCTCAGTCAGAGTATCCCAAATTGCTTTTGTGAAGCAACAACATATCAGCATACCTAGAACACAAAATTTGTTTTTTCTTTCTATAAAAGTTCTGCTTCACTAGAACCATCAACCATGCCATATCTCCCCCTCCACAACACACAACATACAAAAAGTCTATTTACAAGTCCCACTTCCACAACCAGAAAAAGGTAACTTTAGCGCAGCACGCAGCTATCCCTAGCTCTTGGTGAAAGATTTCACTAACTCTGTATAAAAGTCTACAAGACGTGTTTTGAATATGCTTTCAGATCCATAAGAAACCAAAAAATTTGCGAGGTTTTAGATATTTTCTCTCAAAGAACAATGGTCCCTCCAAGTAAAGGACCATCCAAGTGTATTACAATACAAAGACAGTAGCCGAAACTGGAAGGAAACTCATCTCAAAAACGAAGGCGAGGCAACCAAGTTAAGGTGGCATGTTGTCAGAACAAAACCACAGATTCCTATCGAGTTCTCCTTTCTTTCTCATAACATTAAAAGCAGAATAAAAAAAGAGTTAGAAGACTATTCAGACTTGCTTAAACAACTCCAGCTACACTCATAGCCTTCAAAGCTGTCTGATACCTGTCCAACTTGTTGACATCACTAGTCAAATAATCTTCAAAACATTCAAACGTGTGAAAACATAAGTAGACACTTGTATCTCAATCAGTGTGGGACACGTGTGCTCACTCCCTCTCTTCAGCGTGTGCACTTCGTGGCAATATTCTTTTTGTCTTGTTTCTTTATCCTTCATTTATAAGTTTTCTTTACACTTCTTCACTCCTCAATACATCATTATCATTATCATCAGCATCATCCACTTCACTATGAGTTTTCTCTATGAATCTTCATCTTCTTCACCTAGTTCTTCTTCTTCTTCTTCTTCTTCAACTGAAAACATGTATACATCAAATGTTTATGTTGCTGAAACTGTTAGTCACAAGAGGAAAACAGGTCGAAAGAAGTTTAAAGAAACCAGACATCCAGTTTATAGAGGTGTTCGACAGAGAAATGGATCCAAATGGGTTTGTGAAGTTCGCGAGCCAAATAAGAAGAGCAGAATATGGTTAGGAACTTTTACTACACCTGAAATGGCTGCTAGAGCTTATGATGTTGCTGCTTTAGCTCTTAGAGGGAAATCTGCTCCTCTTAATTTCCCTGACTCAGCTTGGTTATTACCGCGACCCAAGTCTTCTTCAGCTAAAGATATACAGTCTACAGCTTTCGAAGCTGCTCATTCATTTGCATCTTCTTCAACATCATCCTCATCTTCATCTTCTTCGTCATCCTTATCAAATATGTCAAATGTAAAAATGCCACGTGTAAAAAGAGTAGAGAAGATTCCAGAATCTGCTATAGTGTTTTGGGATGAGGAGGCATTGTTTAATATGCCAACTCTACTTGACAGCATGGCAGAAGGATTGCTTCTTACGCCACCAAGTATGCAGGAAGTGGGGCTCTACTTTGATGACATGGATTGGAACACAAATTTGTCTTTGTGGAGTGACTGATTTAGACTCTTGTACAGCTCAATTTTTTGTTACTTTCTTTACTTCTCTGTAAAAACATAGTACATGATTTAGACTCTTGTACAGCTCAATTTTTTGTTACTTTCTTTACTTCTCTGTAAAAACATAGTACATGATACATGAATACACCCCTTCATTTTATGTATCTTTTTTTGTCATAAATAGGAATTTCAGGCTGTCTATCAAACCATCAATTTCTGGTCTCTGAGCAAAAAAATTCAGTCAACAATGGGATTAAGAAGAAAAAAAATGTCTACAGCATTTTCCTTCAGCTAGAAAATATGAAAAATAAGTTTTCATTTCGAAACAGCAATGGTTTCCTCATGAAAAAAGGTCCCAACTTGGACTGTTTAATTTGGAATTTAAAGTTAACACAACTTTAATTATCCAAACATGACTCCCAATAATCAGATTGAATTCCAAATAGTTAACAGTTTACACACTAGACATCATATTCAAAACCATGCTGATAAGAGATTTTAAGCCAAAGATGGATGTCATGACACATAAAAGCAGGTGTTCATTGATAAAGAAACTGCATTCTGTGTTTTCACAAAAATATAAAGATAATGCATTATCTTTATAAACTCCCTATAAACTCGGTACAACAATAAAAACTAGGGGTCCTAAGGAGAAACACAAAGTTGTGGGTTTATGTTTGGCAACATCAAACTAATTCCAAGGGCTGCTTCAGATAAGGATTGTGTTTCCTTGTTGCCATTTGTAGTGATTATAACATCTACAGTATGAAATTATATACTACCACAAGGGGGGAGATGAGGTGGGGAAGGAAATAGAATGATAACAATAAATGTTAAAAATTAATAAATAAAATTACCCTAATCTACATACTGCATACAAGCTAGGTTACTGCTTCTGCTTCTTTGTCGACCAAATACTGTTTGGACTTCTTAAGTGAAAGCATTCTTTTACGGTGCCCTCTGCCCTTTTTGTGTTGTTCCCATTCATATGCCCCACGAAGTATGCGATTCCCGCAAGGCTAGCAAAAGACAAGGTCTTACGTAATTCAGTAGACACACCATTTTATATTTTATAATAGCTGTTAAATGAGGGAATGAAAAGAAGAACCAAATAAAAAGGACAGAAAACTGATCAATCAGACAGAAAGTTTAAAACATCCTACCTCACAAACATGTTGAGTCCACAAATCCCTCTTATCCAAAATTTGCGATGCCACAGCATTTGGGATCTTTGTAGGAACGGTGCAATTATCCTCGTGTAAAAAAGATCTGATTAAGTCAACAGAGGGTTCAACCACTTGTCTCGGCCAAGAATCATAGGAATTGCCTGCAATTCGAATGTAATAAAAAAATACAGTAGTATCAAATCTTTCTCATGCAAGAAAAAGAAAAGGAGTTCCTCTAAGAAGCCCAAAAAACCACACCTAACAATGACTCAGTTGAATCCACATAGTGCAAGTCCCATCCGAAAAGTGCTTGCAAGCGATTTAGCATCCTTTTCTGACCAACATAGAGACTTCATGAGTAAAGCCTTAAAGAACAGAGACCGAGGAAGATATAATTTTGGTTTCCTTAAAATGTTGTCTATCTCTTATGTAAGCATGAGGAAGACACAAAGAGGTCAAAGCAGTAAGCTAACCTGACGCCGGACAAGCCTTTTTGTGTTGGCTTTGAGTCTGTTGATAGATTCCATCAAGAGATCTTTATGCGGAATATTATCAGATTCTAGAAGAGCTTTCAAATCTTCTTTAGACATCTTGTCTTCTGTTGATAATATGATGCGTTCAGTGTCGGCATTATAATCTTTATCAAGATAAAAACCTAAAAAATCTTCAAATTCCCTGACACCAATAGCCTGCCTAAGGCCTCGAGTATAATCTGCATTTAGGCTGTAAATGTCATAGACTTCATGCAGCAATCCAGCATTAATCATGCAATCTACCCTTTCCTCAACATAATGGTCCAGCACATGCAGAGAAGCGTCCACACATACAAAACAGCAATCATATTTGAAATTATCCGTTCGACCCCATTTCTGCCCTGCCACATGTATTATTAGAGAGTTATCCACTTGAATTGGAGACCGCTAAAAGTAAGTGATTCTAATTTGAGAGAACTCAAACCTGTGCAGCCTGCCCTTGGAAGAGTTTGCTAGGGAGGAGACCTGAGCGAGCATATAAGCCAAGGTACTGATTTATCTGCATGAAAGAAGCAACCAAATTTTGAATATAAAAAGAAGAAAACATAGAACGATCTTGTACGGAGGTCTGTATATAATTAAGGATCACTGATGTGATTTGATAATATGATTCTTTTTTCAAGGTTTTCATTAAACCACTCTCAGATTTATTTAATGATACTTAATACTGGTGTTTGCACATATTTTATGCTAATAAGATTCAAATCATTGAACAAGTAGTGACAGATTACAGCATAAATTATATAAATTATCTACATCTTTTTGCAAAATATTATATCTAAGATAATATGTTTTTTTCTACTGGTGCCATTTTTTCGCTTCTAAAGTTCACAAGTTCTAAAGATTGATGGTCATCAAAATTGTGGGAACATTATCTAGCAATTAGCATTGAAGAATGTGTTAACCACCACTCTCTCGGCCCCAAGTCAAAGTCAAGATCCAATATAATACTCAATAAGGGCCTAAGCCCAATTCAATACAATCAAGTTAACATAGTAATTCCACATGATCGTAGAGATTTTAACCTAATCAATAACAAAATCTCTGCAAATCATCATTTTGCTAATTAATAGGACATGTGCATTCAAAAGGTACATCAAGTTCATTCTTTTACATCCAGATACATTGGATGTACGATACTACATACAAGGTTCACAGGATCATATCCAAATCCAATAATCTCTACAAAATGAACTACGGATAAAAGCCTGATTCAATTCAATTGGATACATAGGCAAGCAAACTTGGTGCAGCCATTACCAATCTCAAACCATAATCCTCCATATTCTTCATTTTATACTACTATTTTCATTAATCAAGAGGGGTTTTACAGCTTCTACTTGTGAAATCTTGCTGAAACGCTTTGGCGTCGTCTCAAATTAATTAACAAAGCAAGTGAAAATAAATGTAAAATTTAAACCATAAACGAAGCAGGTCCGAGAAAAGAATACAACAAGTTATTTGTAAAAAAAAATACTTGTTAGATCGTCATAGAGGTGCAGAAGAGAGTAAAGTAGAAGACTTTGAGGATGATATTTTGCCACAAGGTTTTTGTTTTCTTACATGGGTGGGATTACTTCAGACTTGAGTTTGGAAGAAAGATTAAAGGGCAAGTTTTTGCATTCTCTCCATATTTTCTTTGATCTTATTCTCTCTACATTGCTCATACCAAGATGAAGAAAGCTTTTGTGATTCTTTTATTTGAGGTTGTTCATGCTTATTGTTGGTTTGCCTCTAAATAGCAAGACTTTTTTCTACCGAAGTCTCCATTCGGTTGTTCTTCTTCTTATTGTTTTGCTTCACGTGTCTTTTTCTCTTCCTTGCCAAAAACTGATGTAGAAATAAACCTATATTCTCTTCTTTTTCTTTTAGACACAAAAAAACAAATTGACACCTAAGTTGAATTGTTGTGAGGAAAGATTGAACTCAGTTGGTATATAACGCTCTTGGGAAAAATGAATGAGATTGATCTTTGTAATATAGAGAGAGAATAGAATCAAAGAAAATATGGAGAAAATGCAAAAGCTTGGCCTTTAATCTTTCTTCTAAGCTCAAGTCTGAGGTAATCCCACCCATTTCATCTGTAATAAAACAAAAACCTTGTGATAGACGATCATCCTCAAAGTCTTCTACTTCACTCTCTTTTGCACTTTTATGACGATCTAACAGGTACTTTTTTTCTACAAATAACTTGTTGTATTCTTTTCTCTGAGTTGCTTTGTTTAAATTTTACGTTTACGTTCACTTGCTTTTCCAATTAATTTAGATTCTTAGATTAGGATTTGATTGTGTGGACTTTGTATCGTTGTATTTATCGTATATACTATGTATCTAGATGTAAAAGAATGAACTTGATGTACTAGTTGAGTGCACATGTAAATTAGGATATCATGATTTGTGGAGATTTTGTTGTTGATTAGATTAAAATCTCCACAATCATGTAGAATCACTGTGTTAACCTTATTGGACTTGTTGGACTTAAATAGGTTAAACTCATTATTACTATTGATCGTAGAAATGGACCTAAGCCCTTATTGTTGAATTGAATTGAATTTGGGTCTTTATTGAGTATTACATTGGATTTTGACTTGTAGTTGACTTGAACTTGGGCCTTTTTTAGGGGTCAACATAAGAAGTTATGCAATATGTGCACTCTTTGCCGATAGTCAAATCATGTTGTAAGTTCAACTTTAACATTGTTAACATAATAAATATGTTTGTTTCTTCGAGTAAAGATATCGTCTATTTTATTCATTTGTATTTTTTCTTGCATCCGATACAGTTTTCCTTTTAAACTTGTTTCGAGCATGAGTAGAGCATCCTATACAGTCTATAACATTGCACTATTTCTGTTCAGGGATCTATGGCTTCTTAAGTCTATCAAGACAAATGAGGCACCACATAAATTGAAGCAACTACAACTACGTACTTTGTTGATAAGTTAATATGCTTCATAGCTCTGCTTTTTACTCCAATAAGATGAGCTATATTAGGGTAAATGTTTTTCTATAAAAATTGTCGAACAATATCAGAGAGTGTAGTAAACTAGAATTGCTTCCAAATTGAATACTAAAAAATTCTAACCTTTCTAAAGTCATTTGGATGAATCCTATTTGCTGCATCTGGATCAATTTCCTTAAGACGCTGATAATCAACATTGCAGTTATCATTGCCAGATGCAAACTTATATTCCAGCTCCTTGTCTCCTGTAAAACACAATCAGCATAAGCATGGCCAAAATCAATTACTAGACTGGTAGTGCTTAAGTCAAATGAAGAAAATTATACCTATGGATTCTTTTAAACAACAATCATCCATTTCCTCGATCAAATCATCAAAAAGGAATGGACTCACAAGTGCCTGCGTTCAATACAGCTATCAAGAATTAACACCTTCAACATCAATAAACTTAGCATCAAAATTAACTAAAATGAATCCCGAATTTCAAAACTCTACCTGTATGTAGTAATTTGTACCACCAACAATAACAGGTAACCGATTGCGAGATATAATATCATCAATGATCTACAGAATATATAAAACCCAATTCTTTTAGTGGAAATTTTATAGTATTTATTAAATCCAATAACTTGTAATTTCAAACAATTCTAAAATACAGAGAAATTAGGAATAACCTGAATTGCAGAATCGCGGAAGTCCTTGGACGTGAACTCTACATTAGGACTAAAAATCCCCATCAGATGATGTGGAACTCCTACAAAACAATCCCAAAACATATAATTCAAAATACCCAAAACTCCAAATAGACTAAAAAGAAAAGGGGTGGGAGAAAGTTTGATTGAACCTTTTTGTTCTTCAAGTGGAACTTTATTAGTAAGAACATCTAGACCTTTGTATACTTGCATAGAGTCAGCGTTAATGATCTCAATAGGAAAATAAGAAGCTAAATCGATTGCTAGTTTTGATTTACCAGCACCCGTAGCTCCCATTACAATCACCACTTTTGATTTTTTAGGATTTCTAGGGTTTGGAGTGTTCTCAGATTCTAAATTCTCCATCACTTTCTCTCTCGATCGATCAAAGGAGAAGACGAAGACGAGTGAACAAGCAACTGCAAGTCTGCAAGTCTGCAACTTCCCTTTAAAGATTTCCACGGACATGAGAAAGTTTTCCACGGGTTGGGCTTCAAGGTCAGCAAACAATGCATGGGCTTTTTAAATCCTAAATAAATGCCCAAACAAATAAGCTTACAAGGCCAGGGGAATTGTAGTCATTGCATCTCTCATAGCATAGACATGGTCTTTGTATTGACCAAATTTAAATTTGTGAGATAGGATTAATTTGGTCAAAACATTAACAAAAAGATAAAAGTGTACTAAAATGTTCGATTAATAAAGTAAAAGAGAATTGATACAAGTTTTTACGTAGTTCAGTTCAGCAATTGTGCCTACATCCACGAAAAAGAGAATGAGCTTTATTATAATTATAATGGTGTTAAGATAGATAAAATGAAGTGATTGATAGATTGTGTGAGAGAGAGTTGTTTTCCTTCACATATATATAGGGGACAAATGTAACTACATTTTTAGCATTAGTGAAGGTAGTAAATCAGAAAATTAACTTTGTAACTTATGTAGCATTAGTGGAGGTGGTAAATGAGAGAAATAACTTGTAACAGCCTCTTGATGATGGTTTTTAAGAATGATTACACATGGCATGTAGATGGACGGTGGAGATGGCGCCACGTGCTACTTGTATGTAGTACCTATACAGTCTCTGACTTTCTAGTCTCTTCACAGTTTATTGGTAGGAACTCTAATGGTTGCTTTGTGTTTGGTCCTTTAGAGCTCAGAACATTTCTTCAAGCTAGTGGAAGATGCCTTTCTTGGATCATGGAAATCTAAGAACCAAAACAATGGTAATCAAATATTCAAATGAAACCGTTTTACAGAATCATCTCACACTAACAAAACCTTTTATTACTAAAATATATATCTACATTGGATGTTTGATGATATCTAATGGTTACAGATGGAAGAACGATCGCGTAAAAGGTCTCCTAGTCTAGAAGAACTTTTTCTTACTCCGTTAGTAGAAGGCATTTGCGGTATCAATTCTGCATACGAAGGATACGTGACCATAGTAGAAGCCGGTAGAGTAAGCCCTGCATCCATCCAAGGATCAAAATATGGCTTTAGAGAAGAATCCCTTGGTCCCATCCCTAAGCCAAGACGATTGGTGCTATACTGTTCATTCCTTGCGAGGACTTTTGGATCAAAATGAGGAGGCATTAAGTTGGCCCAAGTGCGAGTTTCACATTTCAGGTCAGTTGGGACTCCCATCCCCAAGCCAGAATTGATGCTATACTGCTCATTACTTGTGACTTCCATACTAGTATAAGTTCTCGTCAAACTTACCTTCGGATCAAAATTAGGGGGCAATAAGTTGGCCTGACTTCGAGCTTCACGTTCCACATCAATTGGAACTCTGAACAGCCCACTACAGCTACTTGGTATCTTAATAGCATCTACAGTTTCAATCGCCGGAAGAAGAGGTTCTGTCATTTTAATGAGAGGCAAGGCTGGTGACGACAATGATGATCTATTGAGTTCATGCTTCAGTGATAACTTTGCACGTTGCAGTGCTTCCAAGACAGTCTCCAACTCATTCGGTTTTTCATGCCATATTGCTAACTGAAGTTCATTTGGGTTTTCTGATGATGACTCTCCATTGTGCTGGCGCCCACTCTCTTGCAATTGAAGTTTCTTATTTGCAGGATGTTCAGATGACCAGCTGCATGCTGTATCTGACCATTCTTGCTTAACCTCCCTTTCTGCAGTAGCTACTGAAATCTCTTGGTTCAAGAATGAAAAATCTGAATCATTTTTAGCTTCAGGGATAGAAGTGTTGCCCTGTTGCACTTGGGAGCATCCCATGTCAGGACATATTGCATAAGGGGAGCCATTGGGAAGAGTATTGGCAATTGCCTCTTGGATGACTGAAGCCACTTTTTCTTCAAAGTTAGCTACTTGGCCTGCCGATGAATTTGTATCAGGATGCTCAGCAATTTTTTCAATCTCTTTACTCTCTTCAGTGATGTCTTCATGGTTCCTCTGTTCACACCAATCCTATTGGTTTCACATAACCAAAACCATTTTAGTCTCGTATTAAACCAATGCCAGCAAGATGAATTCTAGATTTAATAGTTATATACTGATGTCAAAACTATTAACAAAACACGTTTATACGTATTGAACAAAAAAATGTCATAGAAGTCGTACTGGAGTCCTTTCGTCATTAGCTTTGAACTTCTCCTCCAATTCCCTTTGTGCATTTTCCTCGGCTTCATATTGATTTATCAGCTGTGTGTGATATTCCTCCACTTTGTCTTTGGCCACATCTCTCTTTCCTCCACTGACATCAACTTCGGCACTGATTTCATTTCCAGGGTCTTCTGTGGAAGCTTGACCTATCAGAAACCCCCTCTCCTCAAAATTTTCTTTTAAGGGTTCAGGTTTGTCATTTATGTAATCAGAACTACTTCCTGACACAGATGCAAGTTCGTTTTCTTGAGCATCATGTAGGACACAATCATCTCTCACCTCATCTGTTGCCGATCTGGCAACAAAACAAATTTAAACATGAAATTGTTGTTCTGGAGCATAACAATATTATACTGGAAGATAACTAATAAAAAGCCACCAATCAAGTCAAATATGAATGCCATCATCATATTAGGCTAATTCTTAGTGCCTGTTTTTCAAAGCAGGAACCGCTTTTACATGGTGTGTGCAACCAAATACATGCATGCTATACTTACTGATAACAAACGATAAATTATAATATTCGATGTGTACAAGTTAGAATTCCTCAACAATGTCAACAAATATTAGAAGAGACTGGTTGAGAAACTAACCTTGTTTCCTTTCGTTTTATCTTGCGGCAGGATTTCCCCACCAGAGATCTCAAAGAAGAATCACCAGTAGAAACAAAACTGTAGTGCCTCCACCTTGACTCAGTGTCTTTCTTCTTTTCACGAGAATTTGGACTGCTATTACAGCTCTTCCAAGATAAGCTTCTTCCAATAAAGGTGTCTTCTCTCTCTGAGCCTGATACTTCCTCCTCTTTGCTTTTCCTTGATCTGCTGGTCATGGGATTTTCCTCGTTAATAGAATCTTCTTCAAATTCATTCAAGACCTTCTCCTCGTCAGAGTTCGAATCAAATGATTCAGTGTACTCATCAATCCCACTGTTCTCCAATATAGCTAGAACCTCTACTGTTGCCTTCTCAGCTTTCTTTCTTTGGAGAGTCACAACTCTTAATTGTTCTTCAAGTTCCAAGACCTGTTTATAGTGCCAAACACCAACTGATCATTTCAGATATTTCAAAATCGATCTCGGGTCAGAAGAAAATAAAAAAAATATCTATCAATCTTCAGGAATGGATCAAACCAGAAATTTTCTACACATAACAAGAATCCAATTAAAGCTAACCTTTTTGGAAAGCTCATCTGCTCTTTCTTTAGCACTTTTTGAAACAGATCTTTCAGCAAGCAATCTTGCACGAAGGAATTCAATTGTCATCACAGTTGAGTCTTCCATCACAATTCTCTTCCTCTATTTATGTACAGGATGACTAATTTCCCCTCCCACCTAGTTCCAACATTTAGAGAGTCCACAATGCCATTACTGAGAAAAGCAATACAAAAAATATTAGAATTCCATCACAATGACAAACACTAAATTACTAAGAATCAGAAACCAAACTGTATATTAAAAGAACTTTCGAGTATATACAGGTGACTTTCTCATCCTTTCTGCCACCACTTAATTTCCCTGAAACAGATGAACTACTACGGGAAATGAAATGACTCAAGAAAATGCACTACACGACATGAACAGTTGATCCTTAAGTCACTCATTCGCTAAATGTTAGAGTCTACATTTGTATACTGGAACTTAACAGGTCACTCATCACTTCCATGTCAAACTCACCTTACCATCAAATCGTTGTCATCTTTACCATCAGTTCACTATCTAACACACTCACATTTCTCCTTATATGCAGATCTTATCTTAAAAATGTAATAGAACAATAAATTCCACTTCACACTTTCACATACCATCAATAACTCATTAATTAGATAAACTTTCAAATCTATAACTAAAAAAAAATAGATAAACTTCCAAACATTTAGAATAATCATCAGACTAAATTCATCAAAATTCACAATAATTCAAGTGTACACCTATGATCTTGCTTGCCTGATCTACATTCTGCATTACAATAATCAATCTTAAATTATAATCACTCCCCTCAAAAACCCTAATTTGTAAACTTCATTAAAACCATCATATCATGAAAAACAGTTGAAATTTAATTAAGCTAATTCACAACATTAAAACAAAACTAACAAAAACACTAAATGTAGAAAAAATGAACTTACTTCAAGATAGAATTTGATCCAACAAGATTACCAAAAACCCTAAAACATGACCATGAATGGATATTTTGTGCGGCAGAAGGTTCTTTTACTCCTAGACAAAAGGAACGAGAAGAGCAAAGATCACAAGAATGAAATGTTTTGGAGTTTGTGAGTGTAACTGTTGTTATGTTCTCTTGTCTGCCTTTTTAAGAGGTTTTTAATTATTGTTTGAATGTGCATATAATTACATTATTAACCTTAAGTATAATCATGACCATGAATGGATATTGTCGAGTAATTCTAGTGTGCAACATGGTTGGACACAACATCATCTAACTTGCGAGCTCGTACAACTACATTTGGCATTAAAATCAACATCCTTGAGATAATCATATATATTAGATGATTAGATTATGGATCCTATGATGTTCTTCATCATTCATGGGATATTGAAGTTGGGTTAAGTGCAATTATATTTGTAGGGTAACCAAGTGCCATTGCAATAAGTAGTTGAATAGCTTATACTCTAAGTTACATACACTTTGATCTAGTTCATAATCATGTTGAACACACCATCAACTCATCAAGTATCACTTTTGAGTTTTGATAGAAAATTTTCTAACTTATCTTAAAAGCATTGTTTGAACTTTAAAGTAATGTACTACTCTATGACTGTAGTCCATTAATCAAGCATGGTTTCATGCGCACAGTCCAGCGAGGTTACCCATTTTGCCAGCACTGGGAGTGGGATGATCTTCTAAATGATATTTGTTGCTATCTCGATCAGTTCTTAGTGAAAGTGGCCCTCATGCCCCAAAAGACATCAACACCTAGTTTAATTGCTCTGAAATGAGTTTTTATATTAACGTTACTTCCAAGTAAGAATTATATCATCAGCAGGTTTAACGGCGAACATAAAACGGAAGCTATAGCAAGTTATTTTTGGACTAGTGTCACTTCATTTCATTAAGGAAGTAAATTGTAAAAAGCGTCTGCAGGTTGTGAAAGATGTTTCACAAGCACTGCAAGGGATATACAACACAAACCAACAGTAAAAGACATGAGAAAATAGTCTACGGTATATGGTTCCTAGCGACAACTCTATGGTGTGAGCAGGTGAACCCAGTCCACCATCAACTCAACTGTTGAAAATGGGACTCTCTGTTAGCTGCCTTGCCCCCCAACCAATTCCATATGTATTCTTTTATTGACAATATAGCTTTGTTGCCATCAGATGCTAATGCTTGAAATCTGCAATCATTCCTGCATTTCCATACAGTCCACAATATTGCTATATGGGGCCACTTGCCATATTTTCTTTCCCAATCCTATATTAGTAAAATGTGGCCATGAAGTAATAGGATTAGGTGTTGTCCGCGCTCTGCCAAGGAAGGCAGTAATATCAAAAACATCAGCAAGGAGCCTGCACCATTTACCTTTAGAGAAGCTGCATTGAAGGAATAAATGATCTAACGACTCAGGGACACCAAGAGGAAGTCCCAAGTATTTGGAAGGGAAACTTTGGACTTTGTAATGTAAGAGAGAGGCAAGGTGGTTTATGTTCGGAACATCACCAATCGGGGAGATAGAAGATTTGGCAAGGTTGCTCTTTAACCCAGATGTGGCTTCAAAGAGAAGGAGAATGCCTCTAAGGGTAAGGACTTCATTTGGAGTTGGCTCAAAAACATAGAAGGAGGTAAGAGAAAACTCTTTACATTCATAAGGTTTGGAGCATCTGTTTAAAACCAGTGTCGTTCAGACAACATTTTTGTGCAAGGACAGAGAAAAAAAGACCATCAGACGCTTCGCCTTTACATCAGTATTTTGGATATTATGTTTAAAACCAGCCATGAAAAAATGTCATTAGACTATTATATATGATATATCTATGATATGATGAATGTGGATGGCAGCGCTGACCCTTGTGAACTTTCCGAAGCTTAACGAATTATGTTTGAAGGCCTTAAGAGAACACATTAATCTGCAACCGATAATCCTGAAGCATGTTCAATGACCCTTTAAGAGCAGACAACTGGTGCAACTGATGAGACTAGATCATGGTGTGAATTATCAGACTTGAGCGTGCACCTCGAAGATCCTTTTTTATTCTCCATGGACAGAGTCTCTCTCCATATGAATACCGCAACATATCCACTGTCAACTATATGTAACTCAGGAAGCAGTCATAGTTAACATGGCTTGCTACAGGCAGTAATGCATCCAGAGTCTGACAGTTAAGGATGTTGCACTATACTAGATGGAAGAGAATTCAAAAGTTTTCACCCGCATAAACCTTAATGATCTTATATGGCTTTGTACGCTTCCAGCCTTCCAGACTGCATGTTCTTGATCTTAAAAATAAAACGAAAACGAACTATAGATGAACTTGGAAGTGAATCATTGTGACAAAAGATAGATACATCTTTCTTGATACATACATGAGACATGTACATCATTCGAACTACATGATTGAAGGATATCTCCAATACAATCGATTTCTAGATCATGTTAAGGTTAAACGAACCCCCTTGGCCCTTGGTGCATGTTAGACTATCCCTCACTAGAAGCAAAATTTTGTAGACACGAGACAAATAAAAATTTGTCAATGTCCAATCAAGAAGCTACTGCACTGAACAAGTTCTTCTGAGATTTCCTCCATTAAGAAACCAAGGATGGCAAATTCTATATCTACCACTGTCTCTTGCATTTCCAGAGGATTTTTCATCCACTCATTTGTGTCCCGTCTAAAATCAAATTCCACCATCATGTCAATTGTGTTGGAATCTACTTCCTTCCATGACTCCAATCTCTTGCACACCTTTTCAACCACAGTTTCTCTTGAACATGGATCAGATGCATCTCCCCTTTCCTCAGCCACAAGGTCTAAAACCAATCTCTTCATGTCTGAAGGAATTCTTTGGTGGATGTACATATTTGACAGTGTAAGGAGTTCCCTAACAAAACCACAGTCGGCTTTTCCATTGTCTGATAAAACTGAATCATGACCATTATCATCAGATTGCTCTTCACCGACTCTATCTTCGTCTTCTTCTTCAGCAATTTTTCTCTCAAGTTCCAGAGGATCCAACTCAGCTAGTCTCTCAAATCTTCTAAGCTTATGCAGCAATTGTTGCTTGGTTCCTAAGAAAGCAAACAGAGAAAATAAAAGGGTTAATTATCTGAAGTAAAATACAAACCATACTATTCTACAATAACGCCTTATTCTAGAGGTTTTTAACAACATTTAACATGTATATATATGATCACAGTTCATGTGGTTAGCAAATAAACATTATGTACTATAAGATGTATATATATGATCACAGTTCATGTGGTTTGCTTCAACTAACTAGACTCGGCGTTTCCAGGAACTTAACGTCTTTCTTTTCATGTTATTTTTCCTTCAAGTCAAGCAAAAACTAAAATCTCTGGTTAGATAAATTAACGCAGTGAAATTTTGATCCTATAGATTATTTCTCACTGGGGTGTCAAGTTTTAGTACTGGAAACAAATTTTACGTAAATCCAAGAGACGGAATGTTGTAAACATCTACATCACAGACACAACAGGTAATTGTCTAGGGATAAAAAAAATTTAGCTACCTCCATACATGGCACATTTCTGAAAGGCTGGAGATATCATTCAATAAACGATTGGATAGGAGTAGCCCTATTCCGAATGAATTATTAGACATGTACTCACGAGGTCTAAAAGCGACCTCACACAGATTGCAAGGTTGGATAAATACTGTCTACAGAAGTACACAGAGTGATAAATAGTGAATAGGATCTGCATAGTAGCTCAATGACAATAACTTCTCAATCACATAATTGGAGTGAGATTAACTAGATGACTGAAAATACCAAAGTACCAATCAATTGTATGCTGAACACAGCTAGATGCATACTATCGTACATCCAACGTACACGTTAATAGTTAAGATCCAGATTTCAAATTTTAATTGGGACCATCACTAATTTCATCAAGATGTCAGAGCCTTACGCCAACCATTTCAAGTAAGTAATGTGACACATCAATTTCTATATAGAGCACAATCAATCAGGCAACTATTCCCAACTAATTTTACGCAGAAGACAATGCAAACAACCATGACGAATCCACAGTTTACAGTATTCATTAGTACGTACTCTGCACATTAGCGAAGTTGCATTCAATTTCGAAATGATCCTTCTCAGTCTCCTCATCCTCTTGGTCATCGTCATCTTCAAAAGGAGGATCCAATACAGATACTGGACTGTTTTGTTCTTTGTCGTCTTCTTCAAATTTGTTCCCAGCATCGTTTGAGCTCCTGTTCTCAATGTCAACTACCTGAAATATTCAAACCAATTACCCACTGTTAACCTAGACAAATGCAGTAACATTACCGACAAACAAAGATTTCGCATAAATAACAACTAAGTTTGGCATAATTACAAATTGTTCATCTGGTAATTATGCCAAACTCTTGAAGAAACATTCCAAGCATAATTTCGCATAATGGAATCCCCATATCAAGATCACAATCCATAACACACAATATCTTTTAAACACAAATTCATAATTAAATCAAATATTTGAAATTAAAATCTTCAAACAATGAAGAAATGAATTTGAAAACAAACCTGTCGACTGTTGAAGCTTGGGGATTGTATCAGTGTGTTGAATTCCGGTGATAGACGACAAGGGGATAGATTGTTGTTGTTGTTGTTGTTGTTGTGTAGAACAAATCGAAATGGACTTGAACATAATCCATTATTTGTCTCTTGGTGTACAAATTTCATATCTTCAGAATCCTCAGACCTACTACTTGAAGTATCCAAATCAAAGGATTTCTCTTCATTACTCTCAGACCAAACACTGCTTCTTCTACTATTACAAGAACAAGATAACCCCATTTCAGAAATCACTTTATCTTCAAAACCCATCACTAATTCTTCCTTCTCTTTCCTTTCTTCTGTAAAAAATTGAACAGAATTTGAAGAATTCCACCTAATAATGTCTTTCACAGATACCCTTTTCTGAGTTTCATTAGATTCATTCTTTTGAGTCCTCTTTCTATAAGCTAGTCTCTTCATAAACGACCCAAAAAACCCAAACCCGCCATTTTTACGCGATTTCGTTTTCTTAGAAACAGAGTTGTTTTTCTGAATCTTCAAAGCAGCTTCAAGTAACAAAGTTGCAGTTCTAGCAGGAATGTGAACGAAAAGGGTATTAGAATTTCTACATGGACTTTTTAATGGTGAACGAAAATCAAAAAGAGGGGATTTTTTCACATCAGGAGAACAAGTAGTAGAAGAAGAGGAAAAGCAAGCATTTTTACAGAAATTACGAGAAAAGCTAGAGTTATCTGAAATGGGTTTTCGTTTTTTTATCTGTAAATGAGATTTGGGTGTTGATGTTGAAGAAGGTGATGATGATGATCTTTTGAGCTTTTCATCAATGTAATTCTTCAAAACGAATGGCTCTTGATCTTCATTTAATAACTCTTTTAAATGCTTTGAAGCCATAGTTAAACACTTAAACAAAACAGCAGAAGAAACTACAACACTTGTAGTTGTTGTTGTTGTTCTATTATAAGTAGAATGAGAGTGAGTGTTGGTTGTTGTTTGAGTTTTGAAAATGTCTGTGAGTGAGATTGAAAATAAAAAGCTTTTGAAGCGTGGGTATAAAAAGCTTATAGAGAGAGAAAGTGGTTTACAGAGATCTTTTTAACTATCTCTTTCTCTCTCATACTACTCTGTTTCTCTGCTTTCTGATTCTGTACTTCTCTGCACACCGATACGCGCAAACCTTTTCTCGAGTTTCTCGTTTTGCTTTGCTGGAGATTTAAGACAGGTGACTAGGTGTTTGTGAAATGTGAATGGAGCTTTCGTTATTAATTTGTCACAGGTTTCCGAGATATCATTTTCATCCAATAATTTCTCGCATGAGTTGATTAGTTAATGATGAATTGATAATGGAATTTTTTTAATTTTTTTTTTCTCAATTATAAAGAGCACTAATGCATTTTTTTTTTTTTTTTAATAAAGTTTGATGGAAATTATGTTAAACAGAAAACAGTTTTCTCCATACATGAGATGGGACCAAAGGGATTACACTTTAGAGCTGTTATAATCACTAATCCTTAATCATTTTTAAAGCCATGGTTAAGTTGATGGATATATGATTGTTGGTAGTACTATATCTTTTTATCCAAAAATGGGACCTGGGAAGTGGGAACCTTACTTTAGAGTTGTCCTAATCCCTTCAATAATCATTGGAAGTTATCTTTAATTACTAAACTAGGTATATTAAATAGGACTTTGGATAGATTGAGTTGATAAATTGTGGAGCTGGTTTCGGCAGTTCGGTTGTGACTCGGTTAATTATAATGCAATACAACAAGAAACTGAGTTCCAATTATTTGGAGTATAGACACAATGCATTGCAGGGTCTGATTTTAATTAAATTCTATTAAGAGAAGCCTATGAAAAAAATAAAAATAAAAAATAAAATTATTTTTTAATTAAAAATAAATTTTATTAATAATAAAAGAATTATTTTAAAGTTTTAATTTTAAATAAAAATGGTAGTTTTACTTGTCGGCAAAAATGGTAATTTATCGCGATAAAATTAAAGGAGGGCTGGAGAAGCTGAGGAACTTGAGGAGAAGGTGGGTTGAATCGGTTGATGGAGTCTCGGCGGCAGTGGGCACAAAAGCCAAAACGGCAAAAAACGACAAAATAGAGAGTCACGCATGCGGACGATTCACGATCCCGACAACCGCAAAACCGGATCTTAACAAAATCTTTGACCCCATTACCAGCCGTTGGATTTATCCATTCTTCTTCTTCTTACCCGGACCATGCACGTTCTCTTTTTCACTTTTTAGTGTACTACTAGTACCTTCGTGGCACTTCATGGATCAACACTACACTACACTACACAAGCATCAAGCACAAAAGAATATTAACTTTGATCATACTTTTGTTGTTTGGCAGTTAGTTTACCTTGTGTTTAGGAATTTTAAGAAAGATGAAAAGGTTAACTGATAATCTCAAACTTAACTCTAAATAGTAAAAATTCTGTTTGAGTTTTTCACCTTTATTTGGTTTGTCATTATGTGTGTCCAAAGAATCAATATGATAAACAAGGTTAATTAGTAGTTATGTTATGATGTAAGTACATGGATCTATACCAACATGTGGCAAACGAGGAGATGACGGATGATGGTACACAAGTTACTTCCGAGACCAGGGAATCACATGTTAGAACTATCTAGAAGAGTACATGAAAAAAGCGTGAGTATAGTTGTATCATATAACACAAGAATAAAAGGTAATCAGAAAGCCACGTTAAAGGACCACAACGGTAGGATGAATAAGTAAATCCTACGGACAACATCAAACGATGGATAGGTAGTATAAAAACTATCTTGAAAACCCTAGAAAACACACACACACACACACACACACACACACACACACACACACACACACACACACACACACACACACACACACACACACACACACACACACACACACACACACACACACACACACACACACACACACACACACACACACACACACACACACACACACACACACACACACACACACACACACACACACACACACACACACACACACACACACACACACACACACACACACACACACACACACACACACACACACACTCTCTCTCTCTCTCTCTCTCTCTCTCTCTCTCTCTATCCTTTTCTCTTGCTTTGCTTTCTCTTTTATCAGATATTGTTTAGCTAACTTGATCGTCGGAGCTTCTTCCACTGGTCGAATACCAGTGGCTTCTCAGGTATTAAAGAGCTCAAAGGAAACCAGAGATCCAGCCTTCCTCGACCAATAAGCTCACGGAAACAGAGCTTACAAATGGCGCTAGAAAGAGGTCTGGATTTCAAATCCAGATCTAGGGTTTGTTAAGATTTTATGATTTAATGTGCTATAGCCCTTAACATGCAGTTTATTTCTATTGAAATCTTCAGATCTCTTCATTTAAAGTATTATTAAGACCGTTAATTACTTAACTCCAATGGCTTTTCAGTGGTTCTTTCAGGTACACTACTGTTGGAAGAAATGGTGACTGCTACACAGTCAACTACCTTATTTCCAGAGGGACCACTAGTTTTCCAGTCCACAGCCGTACCACCACCTCAACCTCAGGCAGACGACGAGACGTGTAGATTAAGAGAAGAAAATCGAAAATTCAGGGAGGAACTGGCGGCAAAGAAACAACACATACAGAACCAGATGAACAGGGAACACATGAATGAATCTGAGCAAAGACGTCATGAACGAAGGAATGTAGCCAATGAGATGGCAGCGGTGTTGGTACAATCTCAGACCAACGATGGAGAGGATAGCTCAAAAGAAGTAGTGATGGATTTTGAAGCATTACTAGCGCCAACAAAATATGAAAGACTTTTCAACATGATCTCAAAACTTCAGGGCCAAATGGCAGAACAGAACAAAGGAAAGAACATTGTGGTAACACAGGATTTAGAACGGCTGGGAAAGCGACCACTAGCAGAGAACTGTTACACTTACAGTTTCCCCAAAAAATTTCATTCACCCAAATTTCATGAGTATGACGGTACGGGCGATCCAGTCCAGCATTTGAATCATTTCAAGCAGAAGATGGCAGCTTTTGAAGGACCACAATATGACGAAGTGTGGTTCAGATTATTTCCCAGCAGCCTGAAGGATAATGCGTCAGATTGGTATTTGAGCTTAGAACCAGGGAGTATTGAAAGCTTCTCTCAATTGAGTGCTGCCTTTGTTACCCATTACATTCACCAAAAGTGGGAAGTGTCTGATTATCCAAGTCTGTTTGATGTTCATCAAGACAAGACGAAATCGTTGAGAAGTTTTGTTACCAGGTTTAAGAACGAAGTTTTAAAAATAGAAGGAGGAGTGCCAGACAAAACAACAGTGGTGGCGTTTCATAAAGGGATCCATGAGAGGTCACCAGCCCATGATGCAATAGTGGGCAAACAGATAAGTTCGCTAGCAGAATTTTTCTCAAAACCTGAAAAGTACATCAGATTGGAGGACATTGCAGCAAGAAGAGAAGTTCGAGCACCACAGATAGCAGTTAATATGGTAAAAGAGAAGCGAAAGCATACGACAGAACTTGCACGAAGGCCAAGTCCACCAAGAGAGAGGCTATACGAGAAATAAAAGTGGAGGCAGAGGGTCAGATTCTAGGCCAAGATATGAAATAGCAGAGAAAATAGAGGAGAACCGCGAAGGTCACCGCCAAGAAAACCGACACCACCGAAACCGCTACCCTCACTGAATGCAACCCTAGAACAGATTTACTTGAAAATAAAAAACATGAAATACTTTTGTAGTCCAACAAGCAGATGCAAAACGCTAAGAGGTTAACCGTTCTGTGACTATCACCAAACTTACAACCATCCGACCAATGACTGCTATAATTTTCAAGAGTTTATATGGAGTTTGTTAGAAACTGGGCACTTGAAGGAGTTCACGGTGGTAGAGTATAAACAAAAACTCCAACCGCGAACCCTACAAGTGCACGGTACTGTTAACATGATTCTTGAAGGTGCTAGGGAAACAGGAAATCAAGTGAGGAAGAAGATAAAACAGGTGTTGCAAATAGGTGAAGGATACGAAAACAGAACTCCAACAGTGGCCATACAATTGGAGAGAAATGGAAGGATAGTTCACCAGAGTGAGCCAATTGGGTTCACCGAAGAAGACTTAGAAGGAGTAATGTTGCCTCACAACGACCCGCTGGTGATAACTATACTAATCGGCAACTGGAGTGTGACAAAAATACTGGTCAATTGCGGAAGTAATGTGGATATATTATTCACTAGGGGGCTAGATCAGATGAAGATGAACAAAGATAAACTCATACAACCAGTTGCAGAAGTCTATGGGTTCAATGGAGGGTCAGTCCAACCGCTAGGTGAGATCACTCTACCGGCACTGCAGCAACGAGAACGGTGATGTCAAGGTTTGTGGTAGTAGAAGCTCTCACGGAGTACAATGCCATTTTGGGAAGAGACTGGATTCACATGATGAAGGCGGTTTCGTCGAGCTATTACCAAAAGATCAGATTCCTAACAGATGAAGGACAATACAACATAAGAAGCAATCATGCAGCCGCAAAGTCTTGAAGTTAGCAACTATTAAGGCTATGAGATAGAACCCACATGGGGGCGGCATAGCCTCCACCTCTCAATAGACACCACAAGGGTAACGGTCTGCCAGAGGAGAAGACCTCGAAAACTGCAGACTCAACGGAGCCAGTCAACCTCTCAGACGTAGAAGGTCAAAACAAAACTTATATTGGAACACAAATGGATCCAACGGTAAGATTTGACCTTATATAATTTTTGAAAAACAATTTAGACATTTTTGCCTGGTCTATGAATGATATGATTGGAATACATCCAAGAATATGTTGTCACAAGTTAAACATAGACCCCAATGTCAAACCGGTAGCACAGAAGCCAAGAACAATAAAACCGTCCCTACAGGAACAGGTTAGCAAGGAGATTGAAAAAATGATGTCGGTTGGAATAGTAAAGGAATTTCAGTATCCTAGATGGAGTTGCGGTACCAAAGAAAAATGGAAAGTTAAGGGTGTGGATTGACTTCACAGATTTGAATAAAGTATGCCCAAAAGACAGATACGCCATGCCTAGAGTTGACGGACTGGTTGATCGGACCGCTGATTACAACCTCTTATTTTTCATGGATGGTTACTCTGGATACAATCAAATATCGATGTATGAAGGAGATCAAGCTGCGACTGCCTTCTATGCTGACAAGAAAACGTTATGTTATGCTAAGATGTCGTTCGGATTGAAGAATGCAGGGGTACTTATCAAAGATTGGTGGAATTCATGTTCGAGAGTCAATTGAAGAAAACAATGGAAGTTTACATTGATGATATGTTGGTCAAAGTCAATACAACCTGCAAATCATTTAAGAGATCTAGAGGATACGTTTGCAACTCTGCGGAAAGTCAATATGAAGTTAAACCCAGAAAAGTGTACTTTTGGAGTATCGTTAGGAAAATTCTTGGGATACATAGTAACACGAAAAGGAATAGAGGTCAATGAAGATTAGATTAGAGCTCTGCTAGACATGCCGTCACAATCAACTCAAAAGCAGGTACAAGTGTTAGCCGGTAAAATAACAACACTAGGCAGATTCATTTCTCGTTCCACAATCCACAGACAAGTGCAAACCAATTCTTTAGCTACTTAGAAGAGGAACAAGGTTCAAATGAAACAACGAGTGTGAAGAAGCTTTCATGACATTAAAGTCTTATCTTTCGTGCTCCCTGATACTGTCAAAGCCAACTCTTAACGAAAACTTGTACCTGTATCTGGCAGTCTTGGATGTTGCAGTCAGTGTGGTACTCACGCGCCGTGATGGAACCAATGAATCTCCAGTCTACTTCCTCAGTAAGAAAATGACAGCTCCTGAAATCAAGTATACAAAGATAGAGAAACATGCGTTGGCAATCTTGTTTGCTGCTCAACGGTTACGACCATACTTCGAAGCTTACACCATGACGATGGTAACCAACCTACCATTTCAACAGGCCATCTCCAAGATAGAAAAAGTTGGTAGAATGGAGAAATGGCAGTGTCACTGAGAAAGTTTGATCTTCAATATGAGCAAAAGAAAGCAGAAAAATCACAGATTCTAGCAGATTTCCTTGTTGAAATTCTGGTGGAAGATAATTCATGGGAATCCGACATGATGATTGACACAGAGTTAGAGGTGATGGCCCCGGTGAAAAAAACTGGCAAAATATTCAGGGGTGGAGGATATTCACGGATGGTTCTGTTAGCAAAGATGGTCCAGCAATTGGGATAGTAATTGTAACTCCAGACGACCACAAGATTGAAGTAACAGAGAAGTTTGGGTTCCAGCAACAAATAATGAGACAGAGTACGAAACAGTTCTTGCGAGACTATCCAT
The DNA here is from genome assembly GCA_023053565.1 of Aquilegia eximia. Taxonomy (NCBI): domain Eukaryota; kingdom Viridiplantae; phylum Streptophyta; class Magnoliopsida; order Ranunculales; family Ranunculaceae; genus Aquilegia; species Aquilegia eximia. The sequence goes on from JALIGU010000004.1 coordinate 28,902,521, forward strand.
GGTCCACGGGATGGGGATCAAAGAACTCACAGTGTTTACGGATTCCAAATTAGTAGTTGAGCACTACAATGGATGATACAAAGCACTGACGGGAAAGATGGCAAAGTACTTAGAAGCACTCAAGGAGAGCATAATATCATTTTCAAATGTTGACCTAATGCATGTGTTCAGGGGAGAGAATAAACACGCGGATGCTCTCGCTTACTTGGCCGCAACCATGGGTGGAAATGCAACTAAGACGATAACAATCTCACAACGAGACCATTCTATGATAGAAACTAAAAAGAAGATCAATCAGGTGACAACGGACTTGGGGGCGAGTTGGATGACGCCAATCGTCAAGTATTTACAATTTAGAACCTTGCCAGACGAGAAGACACAAGCCAAGTCAATAGTGGAGAAGTCAAAACGATATGCACTCCTTGACGGTAACTTATATAGAAGATCTCCAGGAGGTCCATTACTAAAATGTGTCCACCCTTCAATGATAGACGCAATTTTGGCAGAAGTGCACAGTGGGAGTTGTGGAAGCCATTCACCAGGAAGATCAATGGGGCACAAAATTATGGTACATGGACACTATTGGCAAAAAATATATCAAGATTGTTGCAGTTACGCAAAAAAAATGTCATGGTTATCAAATCCACGAAAGACTAATTCACACGCCGGTAGAAAGCTTTCACTACATCAGTAATCCATGGCCATTCTCTGTGTGGGCGATCGATATTGTTGGGAAGTTAGCCAAGTCTCAAGGAAGCGAGTACCTCATTGTAGCCACAGATTACTTCACGAAGTGGTCAAGGCCAAGCCGTTAAGAAGTATCAAAGAGGAACAAGTCAAAGATTTCATATGGACCAACATCATCTGTAGATTTGCTCTACCTAGAGCTATAGTAATGGATAATGGGATGCAATTCAAAGGCGACAAGATGAAGAATTTCTTAGACAGTTATAAGATCAAAAGATTCTTTACCGCACCATACTACCTCCAAGGTAATGTCCAGGCAGAGGCCTCAAACAAAGCAATCCTGGAAGTGCTGAAGAAAAAACTTGAAGATAGAAAAGAGAAGTGGTATGACTAGTTATGAGAAGTCATATGGGCTTACAGAACCACGCCACGAAGATCAACGGGAGCTACCCATTTTTCACTCACATATGGAATGGAGGCCGTGATACCCCAAGGGATGTTGGTAAGCACGATCAAGGAAAAAGTGGTTGATCTGGGGCTAAACAACAAAATGATAGAAATAGACCTTGTGTTAGCAGGTGAGGTTAGAGAAAAAACGCAAATGAGATTGGAGAATTACCACCGCAAGCTTCAAACAACTTATAGCAAGAAGGTAAAACCGCGATATCTGCAGGTGACATGGTACTAAGAAAGCAATATCCCGAGCCGACAAAGTTAGAGCCAAACTGGGAGGGTCCTTACTTGGTGGATGAGGTAGGAGTCAGTGGTGCTTATTACCTAACAACCCTCAGCGGAGAATAAATCGACAAGCCAAGGAACATTTCAAATTGGTAAAATTGATAAAAAATACAATGTACTATACCACTTTTTTCCATTAATACAATGTACAAAAAAACTGACCAAATAATGCTTGTACTTTCATTTTGTTTCTACGTTATACAATCTGTTAAAATGAAGCTAACAGACTACTTACATGTACAAAATTTTCTGACGTGGCTTTGTCTAATTAATGAATATGCTGAGGTGTAAGAAGCATAACCAAAGTTTAAGTAATCCACGTGTTAGCAGATCTTATTACCACATGTTTCAATCTCATCCGTCTATAAATCTCCCGCCCAATTTTCGCGTTATTGGTCAATCTCTTAATTAAATAATAGAAAACCTTAAATCGATTTTTCCTAAGTGCTACAACCTGCCTTCATCTCCCACATTTTCATCTCCCACACTTAACAACAATGGTTGAGTTTATTTCAAAGTGCAGTGTATATAAACTTGAAATGCTTATTTACAGTGCAATAACAACTAAAAACTCCCAAAAATTCAACTTTGGTATTAAAAATTAAAATTTTTCATAAATATATAAACTTGTTGATAATCAAATCCACAGAATACAAATCCATACATAAATTATCAAACAGATTAGAAAAAAAAGGAGAATATTTTTTTGAATGTTGGTCGTCTTGATCATTTTTTGCAGCTCTTCTATCTTCTCCTTCGTCTGCAGCTTTGAAACTTCATCAACATCAATGATGTTTTACATAATTTTGTTTAACTTCTTCATCTCAATCAATGTATTCTCAAGGTCTTCAATTCTCAAATTCGGGCATTGACAACCTTCAATTCTTCATGCTTATAGTATAATTCTTGATGACGTAGTTCAGGTCTTTTGTAAGAATCAATCCACTTGAAAAAATCACACTTTGATTGTCCATTAGTGTAATTACCGCACCCACAAAATGACCTCCCAACATTTTCAGGAGTCCAAGCGATCTTAATTGGACATGAAACTACAAAGAGAATTAACACTAGAAGAAGAAAACATGAAACTTGAAATTAGAAATTCAAAACTAGGTTTTCTGAAACTTTGATTTGGGGATAAATCGATTTGAGAAGAAGAAATGTTTAATTGTTTATAAATAGAGAATCACGTGCGTTTTTTGAACTGTTGGAAATTATTATCAACTTTTATTTAATTAGATAAAGCCACGTCAGAAAATTTTGTACATGTAAGCAGTTTGTTATCTTCATTTTAACAGATTATATAACGTAGAAACAAAATGAAAGTACAAGCATTGTTTGGTCAGTTTTTTTGTACATTGTATTAATGGGAAAAAGTGGTATAGTACGTTGTATTTTTTATCAATTTTACCTTTCAAATTTAAAGAAGTACTATGTTTAATACATTACTATGTTATGTTGAATGAATCTTACTTTTGACTAACTTTGAATCAATGTAATCTATTCATGTACCACTCGCAATGTTGAATATTGTCTATTTTATCTATTCAATATTTATGTTTTAAATGTTAATAATCAAAATTTTGTGAATATTTTGCATTTATCTAAACAATAGTTGAAGCCTTGGCGTTGACCAGGATAAAAGGTACCGCCAGGATGCCGTAAGTGGATGCCCAAGGGTTAAAACTTGGGGGCGTGTGAAATGGCAAAGGGTTAGGTCCAGCAAGCCGTCAACATTACATTGACAATCCTTGCAAACCTACTCACACGTCACACCTCATGAGTGTTGAATTAGATCAACGCCGTGAGATGCCTCTCAGGAGAAGAGCGTCAATGTTATGGCAACGACATGGTTACTCTACAAGATTCTGTGACGATAAAGTCTCGGCTAAGTAAGCCTAGCGTGGTTGCAAGTCAACGGAATAAAGTTATCAAAAGTAAATAGTTTACGTATGATAACTTATTTTAGAAACACGAGAAGATCAGTAATGCACTGAAGGAAAATGAAAAAAATCAAAAGGTGAATTATAATATCATATCAGGCATACATAAGAGTATTCAAAAGATAAGTGCAATTGAAGTACAATCTAAACCATACCACGAACCACACACGGAAAGCAAAACAAAATGTTTTGAAGATTCTCACGGCAAATAAATAATATTACATTTCCTTGGAAGGGGGGAGGGTTCTTTTAGGAGAGGAGAGTCAACCGCAACGTCAACAATAGAAGGAGAGAGTCCGCCGCTAGATCTGGCGGACTTACTAAGAAGAGCCTTCTTCTCCGCCAGGGACGAAGCCAAAATTTATTTTTGAGTGGGGCACTCAAAGAATTGGGAAATTTTTAGTTTTTAACCAAAACAAATTTTATTGATTAAATCGAGGAATTATACAAATGTAGAGAACAAGCGCGCTGCAATTTTTTTTTTTAACAACAAAAAACCATTTTTTAACTGGTATTTTTTTTTTCTTTCTACCCGTTGTAGTTTAATAAATTAATGAAAAATATAAACCTTTTTAACTAGTAATCCAACATTTTAATTTAACAAATAAGCTTATATATACACATCTTCACACAAAAAAAAAAAAAAAAAAAAAAAAAAAACCAAGATTTTGAGTTTTGACATTCACATACGTATATGTTTCACAATATCCCAAAATACATTTACCAAAAAAAATACTCAAAATACATGTATAATCACTAATAAATATCTATAATTTTGTCCTTGTATCTTAAGATTGAGAAATTGGAAAAAGAATCTAAGAAACAATTTTTGAGAATTAAGATGGAGTAAGTAGTTGTAGTTGTTTCATTTTAAAGATTGTGTGGGATAGGTAGTGTTTTAAGAGAGGAAGAAGAGACTGTGGAAAGCCCAACTTCAGTGAATCAGTGGGCTAGTGGGGCACTAATGATCTGTTATAGTGGGCCATGAGCAACATATATATCTAATATTTTTTTTTCCAAAATTCACTGAGGCACGTGCCCCATTACGTGCCAACGTAGCTCCCTCTTGCTCTCCGCTACCTTCTGCTTGAGTTGGGTCGTGGCCATCCTTCGGATATCTGCATCACTATGATTCTTTTTCTCCTCATACCGAGCCTTCAGCTCATGAATTTTCGCATTGAGTGAATCCCTCACTTCCGCCACCTTTGTGTCCAGCTCTTCCTCATTCTATTTGCTTGAAGACTCCAGCTGTGATTGGTAAAAGGATTCTTGCTCGCAAAGTTTCCTCTGGTTCTCTGCTATGTCAAAGTCATAGCTGGCAGCTTGCACTGGAAGAGCCTCCTTCATACCTTCAGAATGCAAAGAGTCTCGCGTTACAAGGTTAACCTTCAGTTTCGCAATTTCAGCTTCCAAGCCCGAAATCTTGTCACAGACAGGCTTAAGTTCCACGGCCGTGCGACTCAAATTTTGATTGACGGCTTCAAATTTTTTCAGTTCCCCCTCCAGCTTAGCCTTTTTACTAACCAGACTGTGGTTATACCTCACGAAACCAGAGTGATCACCGGTCATTCTAGGTCTAAGACCATTAACAACAGATAATGTCTTGTAGTATTCAGAATGAGCCTGTTCAACCGAGAGGCTTTCCATCAATTTCTGATCCTCAGGAAGAACAGTCCCATCGATCATGGCAAAGCTAACATTAGCATCCTTAAGGTACGTTTGATAACAGCCTTTTCCTGCGGCAAAGCCCTATTTTTCTATATTTTTTGCGTTTGTCATCATTTGATAACACAATTGGATGATTCGGCAAAGTTTTCTGTTAAGCCCTCACGTGACCCCATTTGTTCGCTTATATACGGGAAAATTTTGCTTGGGTACCCCCCAAACAAATTTTGCTTTGCCACTGCAACCATATTTTTTTGTCGGGTATTTAAGCTAAAAAAACCTAGAAAACCCTATTTCACAACCTAACTCAAGAGAACTTCAATGGCGGCTCTCATGGTGGCGATTAAGGTTGTTTCTCGCTGCTAAAGGTATGCTTCAACCCCTTCTTCACTCTTCTTCATCATTGCTCATCATTCTAACTCGATTTCTTGTTTTTTTAACTCGATTTCTTGTCTTTCTTTTTGGTTTACGCTGCTGTTGATGTTTTTTTTTTGTTGTTGTTGTTGTTGTTGTTGTTGTTGTTGTTGTTGTTGATGTTGTCTTTGTGAACCTCTTCATCTTGTTCTTCGTAATCATCCCCAATTTGAGTAAAACCTAACCCTAACCCTAATAATTTTATTAAAAGTTGGGGATTTATTCAATTTCAACATTGTATTATTCTTATTTAACAGTAATTTGCAAAATTCATTAGTAATTTAGTAAACCCCTAATTCAATATTTCCAAAAAATTGGGGATTTTGTCAAATTCAAATTAATTTTTTAAATTGATAAGTAAATTGTCAAGAATTTATGGAATTGAACAGTAATTTATCAAAAATTTGTTAACTTTATATTGGTTTAATGTTGGTATGCTCAAAATTATTCAAAAAATAGGGGTTTTGTATTTTAAGTAATTTCAATTTACATTTGTGACTGTTTGATGTAATATTTTGATTTATTTTTTTAATAGTGTTCCTCGTTTTATGACAAATACATTTTTTGTTTTTTATTTTTTTGCTGCAATGTAACAATTGATTAAACTTGTATAATTTTGTGTATACAATTATATGTCCAATTGCTTAAATGTTGTGTATATGTCCAATTGCTCAAACAATTATTTTGCAGTTTTAATTTTAAATATCTTACTTTTATTAAAAATATCTGACATGTTTGAACTGACATATTTAGACATATATAGTTAGTTACTATGGTTGGCATACATGTTTCTTGTAAATTAAACTAGTGTACTTTGTTAATAAATTGGGACATGTTTGAACTGGCATGTAGTTTTATCATGAATCAATGATCCAAAGTAATCAGTTTATACCTTGCATGATCATACTTTGATGATCAGATAGTCATCAGTTTTTCAAGTTTGATTATAGTATACCATCTAACATGTTGTAAAAGTTCTCATTTTCATCAAAATGAATCATACTACCCCGATGAACTTTAGTTGCAGATTTTGTCCATGTGCGTCATCTTCTCTCGCTCATCATAGGTTGGTTTAGTCTTTATCTTTTTCGATGTATTTGTTTAAATTATATGTGTAGGTTACTACCTAACAAAGTTTTCTTTGTATTTGTTGCAGGGTTTCAATTTCACCCGACTCACTCATTTCCAGGTATGTTAAGTTCGTATGCACGATTTTAAAATATTTTGTATCATTGGGCCTGTAAATATTGGCAACAACTAATGTATACCTTTTTTTTTGCAGACTTGCTTTTCTTCTCGTGTTCACGTTCTTCTCCTTCTCTGTCTGCAATATTTGCTCTTTGATATCAAGGTTTGTCACTATAACACTGATACATAGCCTTTTTTCTCAAGTTTTTATTGGTTTGATATGTACCATGTTTTTACTCAAGTTTTTTATTAGTTCGACACCATACCATGATTATTGTTAAAATTTATATTGTAGTCATGTTTTTACTCAACTTTTTATTAGTTCGACGCCATACCATGATTATGTTATACTGTCGATGTGTTTATTATTGGATATTATGTTCACGTGTATTGCGTATGTTATTTAATTGTAGTATCACACTTCCCTGATAGTGTATTAGTTTGTGAGAATATATAGTGTATTAGTTTATCAAACGATAATAATTCTTCCATCTTATTAATAATTTTTAAATCCGAAAATCAATTATAATTGAAAACAAAAAACACATAATCTGGGATAATAGCTTAGTGTATTAATAATATCTAAAAATACTTATTTTCAGATAATGGGTAAGTATTATTTTTATGTTGTTCCCCGTGGGTTCCGCCCGGGTATCTACAAGACTTGGGAATAATGCAAGTCTCAAACGGATGGCTTCCCAAAAGCTGACTGGCATGGTCTCTATACCCTAGCTGCTGTAAGTTGGCAATGATTTCTGCGAATCTTCTCGAATTGTTATTCAGCCCCATCATCTTACCTCTCAATCATACATTCATCAAGCAGAATCGTCCACATATTCTGGCCAATCCTACCAATCTGTTGATCAATCTACGCCACTAGTTGGTGGTCAGTCCTTGAACATTGGTGCGAATTGACGTGATGTTGGATAATTTTTTGTGGTGGGTAAAGAAGTTGGTGTTGGTTATGTTTGTTGTGCTGATTGCATTGTTGATTAAGTTGTTTTTTGTCCTGTAATTTTTATGTAATACATTGATGAAATTCAGGATGTAAACTTAACAATAATGATTCGGTTTATTCTAATTTATAGAAAAAAAAATTATAACTCTACGCTTTTAATATAAACTCTCTGAACCAGTTGAATTATTAACAAGTTTATCATACTTATCACTTGCTTTGTGAAATGTCAAGTATGGATGAGCGTCTGGTTATAGCTATTGTTGTAATACCTTGCATCGAATGCACCGATTCTACACCGATAACGATTTTACACCGATAACGACAATGATTGCCATGACCAATTGAGGATGAGGCAATTCACATTTCATCGTTTATGTGCTAGGTTGAAGATTTTATGTCTATCCAACTCTCGATACGTGTCGGTAGAGGAACAAGTTGTTATGTTCTTGCTTATAGTGGACCACGACAATTGGTGTAGGAGAACTCGACACGAGTTTAAGCGTTCAGGACAAACTGTGAGTCATTACTTCCACAAGGTCTTAAATGCTTGTGTAGAGTTGTACATGCAAGTGGTGGTCAATGCTTCTGCCGAGAACTCTCCACTCTCTGATGGTCTAGGCGATGTGTTTTGGCATCAGTATTTCAAGGTTAGATAACCCCCATTCCAATATTTTATCACCTTTTAGGCTCAAATTCATTGTGTACTAACTAGGTCATATGTCAACTAGGATGCCGTGGGTGCAATCGATGGTACCCACTTCCCCACCTTAGTGCCCATCAATGATCAACCAAGGTATCGTAATCGGAAATGAGTGATCTCTCAAAATGTTCTAGTTGCATGTACGTTCGACATGAGATTCACTTACGTTCTAGCTGGATGGGAGGGCTTAGCGCACGACGGGCGGTTGTTAAGATGTGCGGTTACTCGCCAAGGAATACGGTTAACCTTGCCCAAGGGTAAGTATTACCTTGCGGATGCGGGCTTTGCATTAAGTCATGGATTTCTCACACCATATCGTGGCGTTCAATACCATGTCAAGGAACAAGGACATCGTGTCGTAGAAACCGATGAAGAGTTGTACAATTGTCGGCATTCCATGATACGTAACGTTGTTGGTTGTTGAAAGGATCATAGGGGTGTTGAAGAAGCGATTCGCTTACTTGAGGAAGGCGCCATTTCATGATGTGAAGACCCACACAAAGATAATATTGACGTGTTGTACGATTCACAACTTTCTCATAGATCATTATCCAACCGATGTAGTGGAGCCAGACTTGGAGGAACCAGAAGAACCAATTCTCCCGAGGCAAATGATAGTGGTAATGATGGGGGAATACTCATAACTGCATCATAGGCCTGGAGTAAATGGCGCGATGACCTAAAAAAATTAAATGTGGTCTAACTATCTTAATCACATTGAAGATGTTGTTGGGTGAGGTTGGCGGTGTTGTATTTGATAAGTTGTTCGAAATAGTTTGCTTTGATTGTAATAAATTGGAATAATTTGTGTTTAGGGTTGATAAATGGATGTTTTAAGATAATATTATTTGGATGTATGGATGTTTAAAATGATATGATTTGGATGTATGGTTGTGTGAAGAAGATATGTTTTTGGATTGTGTATAAAGTTTGATTTGGATCAGGTACAAACCATGTCGAACGGACAGTTTAAAAAGTCTAGAAAGACCAAGAAGAACAATGTTTCACCGATACCAGAATACTTTCCATCTTCTCAGCCAACACCTGTTGTGAATGCCACCAAAACCCATATAAGGTGATAAAAAAAATGGAAGAGGTCATACTGAACACTTTGTATGAAGAGCTGTTAAAGAATGGTAAGAGAGATGACAATGGTATAAGGACTTAATCATTGAAAGCAGTGCAGATAGTGTCAATTCAACCCTGCATATGAATGTCAGTTTTGAACATGTTAGGACTCGACTCAAGACACTTAGGAAGGACTACAAAATCTGTAAGGAACTACTGGAGTTGTCAAGTTTTGGATTTACCTTTCTGGTAAGGCACGATCTCACATAATTTTGGCAAAATTGGGTTTCAAAATGCTTTGGTAGTAAAGCTCTTTTCGGTTCTTTACAGGCTCATCCTGAATCTTGTAACATTCGTGGCAAGCATTTCCCATATTTTGAACAATTGAGCCTCATCATTGGTAACGACTATGCAAAATGGCGAAGGGGCATGCGCATGTGATGAAGGAGAAGATGAACAAGTTGAGTTGTCTCCGGGAGCAACCGGTAAAATACAACTCTATTTTCTTGAAATAGGTTTTTGATTTTCTACTCGAACTTTTGTATACACTATTAACACTGAATATACACAAATAACAGATGGTTTGGGGGCTGATTCGTATAATTATGGTGATGTTGGTGGTATTGGATCTTATGAAACAACTGCAACAGTCAACGAGAGTTCTAGCAACTATATTGAATCTGCCCCTCGAGTGCACACGATTCTACCCCCAGTCAAGCCCCTTCAGTCTAAGCGCAAGAAGTCGCATTTGGGACCACAAGGTGCAGGCAGTTATGACTATGCAAAGGGAATCATGGATGTTGTGCAGACCTTGGAAGTGGCATTTGGGGGTCCTAACATCGAAGATGTGGGTGATGCACTCAAGGCTATATGCAATGGGGATAAAGTGTTGTATCTAAAGGGTCTTGATTATCTAGGCGTTGAAGACAAGCAAGCAAAGATATTTCTTGGGATGGACAGTGATCTTAGGGTTGGTTTGTTGGTTGAAAAGCTTAACTATGTTAAGCCAACCAATATGAATGAATATGTTGATAAGTAGTCTGTTGATTTCTTTATGGGGTAGTCGGGACCACCTTGGCGAATCCATGACAGTTACTATTTTGCCTTCCTTTCCCAAAGAATAAAAACCAACGAAATGAGGAGACTTAGTAGAAATGGAGGCTGCCACCTTGGCGGAACCAGACTTGGAAGAGGCCTTCACGGGGTTTGCCTCACGGACAGGAACTGAAGGTGTTTGAGAGTTTGGCGGAATGTTTTTTGGACCCAAAGGTGTTATTACATTACCTTCAGCATCCTCCACGGGAGGTGCCATTTTGAAATGGGTGGCTGTAGAAAACTCTACACAATCAGGGTCAAAACCACCAGCAAATGACGGAAGAGAGCCACCATCCTCACGTTTCCTCTTCTTTTCAGAAAACTAATCATGGCCACCTTCAGCAGCATGAGAAATATCATCAACAAAATTTTTTGCGCTAGCACAAACGCCACGTGCCTTCTGGGGTGAGAAGCTAGTGCCCAAGTCATCAGGGTCGTAAAAATCCCCTTCACTGAGAACATTAACGTCATAATCATTCAACTCTTCCATCTGCCTCTGAATGCGACCGTGACTGATGTAATAAGGAGCTTTCTTCTTGGGCCTCAAATTGTCACCAAAGAGGTCTAGGCCTGTTAAAATGGCCCTTGGCCCGACCATGTTCGACCCAACCTTTTTGATGAAAAAGCCCTCTAAGTCAAGCCCTCCCAATTTTAAGGGTCGGCCCGGCCCGACCCTGATGTATATAAGGGTAGGGCAAGGGCCAATATTTAAAATGTGTAACCCGGCCCTAACCCCGACCCATGTATGACCCTTATTAAGCCCTAATTAAGCTCTTTCATATTTTATAGTTAAATTCATTACTACCCTTAGTTCACACCCAATTTTAATGAAACCCTTATTAAGGATATCCAAATCTTGTGCTTTCAAATGATGATGTATCTTTTTTTTTTTTTTTTTATTGTAATTACGTATATGGACAGTATAATGTAATGTTGATCTTGTTTATGTAGATGTGATGATATTGTTTATGTAATAATGGTAGACATTTATTTTGGGAATGTACCTATAGTAACCTAGAAACAATTTTTAAAAATTTAATATATTCTAATTTTAGTTAAATTTGTTTTATTTTTATTAGAATTACATTGTAAATTCATTTATATTTAGTGAAATGCACAGTTGAAAATTGTCGGGCCTTAAGGCCTGACCTATGAGCCCGGCCCTCAACCCTTTAGAAAAGGGTAAGGGTAGGGTAAGGGCTTCAGTATTTTGACGTCAACCCAGCCCTATCCCGACCCTTATGAATAGTAAGGGTAGGGCTGACCCGGCCCTTAAGACTATAGGGCTTAAGTGTTTAAGGGTCGGGCTAGCCCTAGCCCGGCCCATTTCACAGGCCGAGGTCACCTTCACTAGTTTCAGCAATATCCTCAGGTTTTCCTTGGACTGTCTGAAAGGGGGGAGTTCACAAACGTGAGAATCACGAGAAGAGTTTAGAGATGTGCTTGAAACAGTTTTTTGAGTGAGAGCAATAGGTGGAAAAGCGGTTTGCTTTTTTCCTTGTATGGGCTTGTTTTTGTGATTAGAGCCCTGTGGTAACTGACGTTGTGATGACGGATGAGCATATTGAAGATCTCACTTTCTTTTTTGGTGGAGTGTTTTCTTCAGTATGCCTATCAAGAGGCTTCCCAGTGTGAGGATCTTTGCTGAGATAATTATCAGCAGTGGGTGGATTCCTAGGAACACAGACCGGAAGAACCATGTTACCAATATCTCCCAAGTCACCTAGAAACTCGTTGCCGTTAATCTGAGCTTTGGTTATACAGTTTAAGTCTTCCCATTTCAGTTCATCGCTTTCACCAAGGGATGAACAGGAGTCGAGACTGGCTTAAATTTAGTTTGGCCGTTACCATCGATTTTTGAAAAGAAAAATAAAAGTCTCAGGTGGGAGTGACAGTTCGAATAAACATTTAAGGAAAGTAAAATTGCTTACCACCAAATTGAAAGTCCAGTTCTCCAAGGGATTAGAGATACCTTTACCCTTACCACCAAAAGAACCACCAACTATAATCGAAAAATCGGCCCACGGTTTATCACTGCTTACCAGGTTCTGAATAATACCATTCATGCCATTCCGGCGCACAAAGTGGTAATATTCGACACCAACTTTATCTCTATTTTTCCTTAGGGTAAAAGTCTGGCGAATGGTCAAGAGGTTATAGGGGTAAACCTGGCGGTTTAATGCATTGTAAGCTCTCATCACCCTCCAAAAGTTAGCACGACCCTGACCAGGAAAGATTTGATAAAAACTTAAAACATCAAGGTCGAGAGAGGTTAGAGGAAACCGCAAACCAGCAAATATCTGGTGTGTCGTAACGATGATGGTGCCTTCCTCTTCCCTGAATCCCCGCCGTGATGGGCATATCTCAGACACTCTCTAAAATGTTTAAGGGTCACACAAGGAGGGATCTTATAAAGGTTACGAAGATGACCAAAAAGTGGCCTATATATACTTGTAAGTCTCAGGCTCGAAATAATCTGAAAAATAAAGGGTGTTACTATCACTACCGGTGACAGTGGTCGAAGGACCTGTTGTCTCGTTGGTGTCACCTATCAGTTTTCTTTTCTTCTTCTGAAATTTATCTCCGGCCATTTTTTCCGGCGATGGAGTTCAATACAAGAAATATTGAAAGCACCCAGACACTAAACAAAATGCTCCTAGAAAAATATCAAAGAAAACGATGTCGAAAAATCGAAAAAGTCTAGGTTCTTTACGATAAATACAATAACCAAGAACAAGACTAATAGTTGTAATTAACTGAAATCTTCGTTAAATTTAACAAGAATTAAGAAAAAAAAAACAACCTGATCTGAAGAGGAAGACCGTCTAGAAGAAGCTTGAAACAAAATCAGGTATATACCCCAAAGTAAAGAAGAACGAACAAAGTAGAAGCTTAACCCACAAAAATGGCAGAGCAAATGGGGAAGATGAAGAGCAGAGAGGATATTTAAAGAGAAACTTTAGTGAACGGTTAACAGCTAGGAGAGAGAGAGAGAGAGAGAGGAGAGAGAGAGAGAGAGAGAGAGAGAGAGAGAGAGGTGGTGTGATAAGACGTGTGTGGAAACCGAAATACGGCGCAATAAGTAAGCATAATTACACCTTGAAAGATGAGAAAATCACGTGCACTGGAGCACTTAAAAAGAGACACGTGGAATCACACACTAAATCATGAAACTTAACTGTCGCACATGAATGGCACGACCTTGCCATGTAGCAATATTTTCAGCGCAATTTTTTTTTTCTTTGAATTTGTGGAGACAAAATTGGGCGGTGAGAATAAAATAAAATTTAAAATTCCTAAACCATCATCGAATAGTGTTACTTCGGTGTTCTTCTTTGGACCGCCATCCGAGAAAAGAAGCCAGCTCACTTACGGATGACGGCCAGAGAAGGGGGATGTAAGTACATGGATCTCTACCAACATGTGGCAAACAAGGAGATGATGGTACACAAACTACTTTCGAGACCAAGGAATCAGATGTTAGAACTATCTAGAAGAGCACGTGGAAAAAGCGTGAGTATAGTTGTATGACTTGTATCACATAACACAAGAATAAAAGGTTATCAGAAGGCCACGTTAAAGGACCACAACGGTAGGATGAATAAGTTAGGTATGTCCACGAGTTGGTTCGGGGTCGGGTACCTCTATCTCCGTCCCCGTCCCCATTTAGTTTTTTAGTCTCCATCCCCGTCCATTTCCCCGCTTAAGACTATTCGGGGAACTCCGTCCCCGCCTCCAATGGGGATCGGTTCCCCGCGGGGCTCCATTTTTAGGTTTAGGTAATCAAATAATAATAATAATAACTATTCATAAATTTAAATTATCATAATAATATCTTGAATTACAAATTCAAGTTAAAACCTTCAACTAAATTTAATCCAAACAAAATACAAGCTTAAAATCTTGAACACGCGGCCACGAAGTCTAACAAAAAAAAAAAATCCAAAATTGCATTGCCAAATTATAGTCTATATTAGTTAATTTTTAAATTTAAGTATATAATCGGGTCGGGTCCGGGTTTGGAGACCATAATATCTGTCCCCGCTCCAAAACCTACTCGGGTTTCAAAATGACCTCCATCCCCATATATACCCCTTTATATCCGCCCCATTCGGGTCGGTTCTCCTCGGGGACCCACCTCCACGGTTTTTTTTACATCCCTAGAATAAGTAAATCCTACGGACAACATCTAACGGTGGATAGGTAGTATAAAAAATCTTGGAAACCCTAAAAAGGCAGAATATATTAGATAAAAAATACACATACTCTCTCTCTCTCTTTCTCTCTCTCTCTCTTGATTTGCTTTCTCTTTTATCAGATATTGTTAGCTAACTTAATCGTCGGAGCTTATTGGTCAAGGAAAGTCAGAGATCCGGCCTTCCTCGACCAATAAGCTCACGGAAACAGAGCTTACATATAGTTTGTCGTCCCTACTTATGATGGCTTTGTTCATTTCTTACTTTCTTTTCTTATGTACACTGTTGTTTTGTTTTTGATTCAGTACCTACTTCCACATGTTGGACGACATAGCATCTAGCTAATTAATTAATTTGGATCACTTCTTTACTACTAGCAAACTAGCTAGATATATATAATCTGGTTTATATTTTGTCAAAGATGCCGAATGAATTAAGCTTAATCAAATCATCCTAATGTTATGGTGTTTTGTTTCTTATTTCTCTAACCTATTCAGAATTCTGTCTTATGGACTATGGTAGTTGGTAGAGGTGCGGCATTGCTGTCTTGATATATTACAATTAAGATTAGGACAATAATATGGCGGAGTCTTACATAGACTATAGGAATAAGATTGCCAGTTAGAAAACACCATTACAAGTAATTAATGAGTAATCACATTGTAGTCAAAAGAAGCCCGTTTGTTTAGTTTCTTAACTGTATATAATTCTGATTAGATATTAGGAAACAACAACATCCTCCAATAAAATGTGCAGTGTTCACAGATCTACCCTACTTTCCTCGAACCATGTACAAACTATGTCTACATGTGTATTCATAAATTCCAAAATAGCAAAACAACCAGGTGCTAGACAACCATTATTGAAATTGACCATAAAATAAAAACAAATTAAGCTAGACATGCATGCTCAATTGTGAGAATATTACAAAAACATGGACCACAATAGTAAATAAACATTAATATAAAAACAAACACTAGCTTAGCTTAGCTAAGATATATAGATGTAACCAATTATACTTGCAATTTAGATCTTCAAGTGGATATAGTTTAATTTATTAATTACTGCAACTATGTTCTCATCGATCAGTTCGGATTCACATTCACATGCATTTGCATTTTGTAATGCATGATCCGGTAACGTCGTGCATGGATTTTTTCCAGGAAATTTCATCGCAGACATAAAAATGTATTTATATCTAACATTCATGAAAATGAGGAAATCAGGCAATCTAGATTTTCATATTTAGAATCTTAATTAGATATCTATTTTAACCGGCCACAAGAAATAAATAAACTATACATATAATATAATGCTGCTGATTGTCCCTTAATCTGCATCAAACTTGTCTGCATTATATTCCCAATAATCTAATTTAATAAGTATTAGCATATTTATATTGTCGATTTTAGAGTGAACATGGTTATATTTATTTAGGTACCTTTACGGCTTCACTACCATGACAAAGAACAAAATAATATGGTAGAAGTCTAGCTTTACCTACCAGTACTCATTGATCTATTCTTCCCTAATTATGCTAGTGTCAATGCTTTGATGTGGGTTTCTTGTTTGGTGACACCTACATAATTCGGTGGTCCATAAGTTATTTACTTACCAAGAACAAATATATATGTTTGTTGGGATATGATGTCTGGCATTACACGTGTAAGTAAGAAATACGTCCATTCTGCAGATTAATCATTTAAGAGAAATGCTAGCATTACTGCATACCCTCAAAGTTTATCGCGTCACACTATTATGCCATGTATATATACAAGTTAAGGGCTCGTTCGGCAATCTTTGAGAAATTGGAAAAGAATATTGGTAAGTAAATTTCTGAGAAAGAAGAAAGACAAAAGGAGAAAGCCAAATCATGAGACTTGGCGGATAAGACATTCTTCGACTTATAAAAATTATTTTCTAAATCTAATTTGATAGTTTGCTAAACTACCTAATTCCGATCAATAATATATTGGTGGGTTAAAGTTATAACTGGTTTATAAAAATTACAGAGAAATTTCTGCAAAGAAAAATAAAATAAAATAAAATGAATCTTAATAATTGTATTCGTCACAAACTGGCTAAAACCTTAACCAATTTTTAACTTGCATAGCTGCATATATGGCAGAATTATGGGGCAGTATCCCAGTAACACTAGCTTTTTTGGGGGGTGGTGGTGGGGGTTGATCCCTAACAATGAAACCAAGTTGATTAACTTTTTATCTTATATATAACGGGGCATTAAACGGATATTAAACCGATTCATCCGGCCAACAAAACCTGATTGAATATAATTTGTTCTGTGTTTATCAAAAATTGCCCTACATGAAAATACTCATGATAGATTTACATGCATGCATGCAAAAAAGCAAGTGCCTCCTTCTTTGCAACTACTTCTTATTCCATTTCCATGGACGAACATAAACACACCGCCAAGATGGTGTGGCTTCCCACGTTTTTGTGTGGTAGAATTGGATCCACATATAAGAAATGGTCGGAAATAGTCGTCCATATTTATCTCCTCTTGAGTCTTGTCTCTTTTCACTTCAATCCAAGTCCATGGACAAAACACACCGGCATATTATTCGCAATCAAGCAATTGATGATCAACATTGGATTCCTAGAGTCAAAATCATATACTACATGATGTTAAATTTATAAAAATATCCATCTCAGCTCGATCTATCTTTGGATTCCCTCTCTGTTTTTTTTTTTTTTTTTTTTTTTACATCTTTTATTTAATTTGTTACACATCATACCTAAGCTCTTTCAATATAATAGTCCCTCCAACAACACTGCCCATAAATGATAAATGAGAATATATATATATTAATTTTGGGTCTATAAGTATGGATGATATTTATGATTACCAAAAAAGTATGGATAATATTTGTGTATAATTAATAAATCTTTTTTTCTAATTTTTGTTGAAACTATATATTCAAAGTAATCTAATTTTTCTAATAGTAAGAAGGGCAAGAAATGTAGTTAGTGCTAGCTTGAATAACAGATCCGGTCATTTTACAAATAAGAACCATAGGACAGAAGAAGCTAGCTAGCTAGCTAATTAGTTTGTGTTTTCAATTCCCATAACCTGTATTGAGTTTTATCCCCAATGCCCATGCAGCCATGCTCACCTCAAATTCATCTATCTGACAAAGGAAAGCACGTACACTTTAACACTACCAACAAACTCAAATGATATTCATACGTATATGAGTATGACTCTTTGATTATTATTATGCAATGCAACAATAATAGGTCATAGTCAATGTGGTCATGCAATCAGACTTTCGAAAGAAAAAGACACTAGACATTTAAAACTTCAAATCTAATATGATTCTCCATGTTTTTATTTCCTCACCGTGAATTCTCTTCATCTAGTCATGTGGTGCTTCATGGGACAAATTTTATGCTGAATTGTTCTATGGTAATATATAATTGAAGAGCTCCCATGCCATGGTTGTTGAATATATATATATATATATGAACAAAACGTAATGACTAGCTAGGAATCACACAAATGTAATGGCTTTAAATTTATTTTTTTAATTTAAAATAAATTTTATTAATAAAAAATTAAAGAAATTATACGAAGTTAGAGAACAAACATGCAAACTGCGCCACAAGCCATGTACTGTATTTGTTTTAATAAATTAAAATGGCTTCAATCATGTACTGTATGTTTTATTGCAAAAGACTGGCCCATACAAAAATTCCTACAGGCAAATGGACTGGGTTGTGTTAACGAAGCCCTTGATTCCTTGAACCTTGACTTTTGGGATGGGTTAGCAACAAAATCAAGGCAACAACTGCAAACTTCATAGAGCCCTCAGCAGAGAGGTTCAGAGCTTGCCCAGTTGAAGAAGCAAGTATGACACTGTGTATTGTTGTTTAATAGATCAAAATTAATGTATCCGGCCCTATTAGGAGAAATCCATCAGTCTAAAACCCTGAACTGTATGGGGGCAATGACATTGGCCTAGAATTGGGGGAACCCCGTGCATCTCTGATTGAACTTCCAATGATCAAAATAAAGACCATTTTGTATATGGAGAAGCAATATAATGGGAAATGTTTGAGATTAAAGCAGTTGCATAAGTACAAAGAAACTATGGATAATCCTGTGTTGTTGTCAGCTAGATACAGTACTAGTGGAAAGAAATGCCAAGAGATTCAGATTTCAGACTTCAGAAATTATCTGAAGTCATCTATGCAGCTGTAGGTAGGAGTCTTGTTATCCAAGTCCACAGAAACAATATCATCTATAGTGAGTTAGTGACTAGATGCCCACAGATGCGCAGTTATATAGTGATGATGCGGTCTATCGTTGTGCTGTTGCCATGACTATATCGGGCAGGTCAAATTTGCAGATAGTAGTAAGCAGGCAGTATTTGTACATAAGCCGAGAGTTATACAGAAAGGGATGAAGAGGTCCCCCCATGGACCATGATATCAACAAAGAGGAGCCCTCGTGCAAGGCCGCAACGGACTAGTTTTTTTTTAATAATCAACATAGTAGATATATAGATTGAGGAGTTGCAGACATATTACAGAATAGGATGTCCTTTTGTAGTTGTTCAGACAGCCAACTAGGTACAGAATTAAAAGTAGTCGGAGTGGAGGCAGCAATATTAGCTTGTTGTGCTAGTATATGTGCTGCCTCATTCCCAGTTCGATTACAGAATTTAACAGAAGCATAAACAAACTTTGAAAATAATTCCGAGACTTCATCTAGGATAGTCTGTGAAGTCCAAGCAAGGTTGCCTGGTCTTCAATTCAAAATTTCAGCTGCTCCTCTGCAGTCTGTTTCCTGTTCCATCCTTGTCAGTTGCTTGTCGAGTGCCCATCTGGTGGCACAAAGGATTCCTGCGCATTCTGCATATTCCGGTGTTCCAGCTGCACCTGAACATTGCTCTGCAGATTGAAATATACCTTGAGAGTTTCTGCATATATATCCTGCTGCAAATTTTCCTTCGCTTGTAGAGAATTTTATATCCACATTCACTTTGTAATTCATGAGACTCGGTGGGATCCAAATGGTTTCCTTGCTGGAATGGATATTTGGTATATGTGCTCAGATGGTGGTGTGGTTGGTACTTTAGGATGGATGATGCAATCTTGTGAGGATCTGTGTGAGCATTTTGAAAGACTTTCCTACACCTAGCTTTCCAAACCTCCCAAGTAAGAGTGACACAACAAGTTGACCAACTTTCCTGATCAATCAGCCAGTTATTGTGAGATGAAAACCAAGACTTTATCCATTGTTCAGTAGTGAGATTTTGGAAGTGAACCAGTCTGAAGTTTAGGTGGCTTGAGTACCAAACTAACTGAGTGTAAGGGCAGGTCAAAAGCATGTGATGAATGGTTTCATCTTGGGTGTTACACATAGGGCAGAGTTTTGTAGGAATACTGATAAACCTAGCGATTTTAGTTCTGGTAGGGAGCACATTGTGGAGGCATTTCCAAGCAAACAAGGTTGCTCTAGGAGTAGCTTCCGATTTCCAGAGTTTGAGGTTAAGATTTGTGTCGAGGAAGTTGTTAAGAGTGTACAAACTGAGTTGTTTGTACATAGATTTAACAAAAAACCTTCGATTATATTCTTAACAGACATCCATCTTGGGCAGTCTAGAGTTGCCCGAGCAATGATAGGAATTTGTTGAATTTGATCGATAATTTGGGGAGGGAAGAGAGAGTTGAGCTTAGTAATGTCCCAACTGGTGGTACTGGGGATCATTATGTATATTGTGAAATCTACTTCCAAAATAATAAGGTTTACTAAGCTTATATCTAGGATGGAATACACTACTATTTATGAATTGAATCCATTCATTAGTAAATGGTAAAGATGGTCTTTCAAGTGGTACAAGATGATCACCTGCTGACAGAATCAATCTTTTAGCAGTAACAGGCTGTTTGTGATGACCCCGATAATAATATGTGCCACACATGATGAGAAAACATGCTTCCTCTTCTATAATTATTTGTGAGCCTTACTAAGAGTGTAGTTTCTGTCAATCATGATACTAAGTTAATCCTCCACACTTTCAGAACAATTATATACCTTATATCAAAAAAACAATGAATACCTTATATGATCACGGCGTACACCTACACCATTTTATGTACACGATTAAGTACTTAAACAGCTAATAATTAAGGGAGTATCAGAATATGGAGAAATTACAAAGCCAAGTCATTAATTCATTACAAATTTGTTTAGAGAGTATAATCATCCTACATCAGCACTAATTTTCATCAAAAGACAAATGTTCAACCAGAAACAATATAAGATACTCACAGAAATCAGAAAGGAAGGGAGGGAGAAAGGGCAAACTCTTATCACAATAGAAAGCAATCTAGTTCTTATTAAAATCAGAAGTTTAGCATTTTTTAGCGCATGGATTCAATGTTCTTGTTCAGTTCCTCCAGCTTCTTCATCCTTAATCTCTCACTTTCACCTACCAGCTGCTCAGGAAACCATACCAAAAGAAAGCCAACCAAACAAAGATTAGAAATGTGAATCAAAACTGTACTATGAAGTTAGAAAAATACATCTTATCAAGAAAAAAAAGAAGAGCACCTCCATTAATTTGTTAATGAGCAGAGCTTTCTCCTTGTTCTTTTCATTGAAAGCCTCAAGTGCTTCTTTATAATCCTTTTCCTATAAACAATCAAAATGCTAGTTTAGTTGTGATAACTATATCTCTCAATATGTTATTAACTACACGAGTCAGTTTACTTAGAACAATGCATGCTGCTACTGTGAAATAATATCTTGTTGCAATGAGAATGCCAATTATTCCCCAAATAATAAGTCTTTATTAAAAGGGAAGCAGTGAATATTGAAGAAACAAAAAGAGGCAACCATAGTGCTAGATTGTTTTACCTTTTTCTGGCAGCTTTGTCCTAGTGGTTTCAACTCTTTGTTAACTGTGTCTATCTTTTTACGTACAATCCCCACTTCCTTCCTCATCGGATCTGCAAGTCCTTCTAACTCCTGATATCAACAAATAAAAAGATGCAATTAAGCAAATTAGCATAGTATAAGTTACAGAATAATACAAACATGTACACCCAGTATATGGATATTGGCTCCCACTGTGGCTGCACCCCCACAATCATTCATAACATGATCCATTACTTTTACCTTAAATTTGTCAATTTGCCAGTTCTGTTATACCCTTGATTTGATATAATTCGGATGGTTCCAAAACAAAAGGAAATGCAAAACTCTTAAAGATACCTACATCACCATATGGAGAGAGAATAGAGATGTACATCTCTTCATTTTGAAATTCTGGAATCAATATATGACTGGGCAACATGCTCATAAACCCATCTTGCTTTACTTTCAAGTTAAGTATCAAGTCATGATAACATTTGTCACAAACTCACAATTCATAATAGATACTCATCAAATACAATACATTAGACAAAATACATTAAGGTAGTAGAAAATTTGTAAACTGCAAAGAAGAAAGTTCATATGTATTTTAACAATCCTCTTGAAATAAATTTATTTAGTGGTGATATACCTGGCTGGGCAGCTGGTAAATTATATATGCCTCATGGACCATGGTAATATATATACTTTAAAATCAACTTAAAATTTAGCATATTTCATTAATACGAAAACTGATCCAGCTAGAGTTAAACGAAAGAGAGGAAGCTGTAAGGTAGCCATATTCAAAAATATTACTGAGCAAATTAACTAATTTTCCCCGCTGGATGAAGAGAACTTACTTCCCGGATCTCTGCCAAGCGCTTTGTTTCTTCCTCCACACGACCCAATTGAGCATGAACCCTCTCCCTTACCGCCATCTTTATTTTCTCGATCTCTTCTTCCTTTGCCCGAAACATAATAAGAGCTGACCTTGATATCTCTTCATCCTTGTCTTCCATTAGTGCAAGGCTCCCACTGTAGTCAGTATCACCCAAGCTCTTAATTCTTTGAACCTGTGATTGTTGTTGCTCCAAGGTTTTATTCTGCGTTTGCATCTTTCCCTCAACAAACCCCTCTTCTCTTATTTGGAAGTCTCTCTTATCTTCCTGTTTTTTTTTTTCCTTTTCCTTTGCTTTGGTATGATGATCCTCTTTCTCCTATTGCAGGTGTTTATAAACAATGTTGGCCTAAAGTTCCCAGCCAACTATTGCATTCTTTATGGTTTAATATACAAAAAGCTTTAAGGTGAATTGACTAGACTACCTAACAACTTTATAATTAGAAGAATTAATTTGATATTTGTTGAATGTTGAATTTTCTGAAATCCTATATTT
This sequence comes from Aquilegia eximia, assembly GCA_023053565.1. NCBI lineage: Eukaryota > Viridiplantae > Streptophyta > Magnoliopsida > Ranunculales > Ranunculaceae > Aquilegia > Aquilegia eximia. Next base: position 28,925,453 of record JALIGU010000004.1, read on the forward strand.
CTTTACTAATTACATTACCCTAAAGACCCATTTAATAACTACTACATTCAGAACTTCCACAAGGAACTGTGTTCCTTGTAAAGACATCAGTATAAAATACGAAAACTTGTTAAAGGGTCATAGATAGGGTGGCCTCCTTTTAAGATAATAGTAGTTTTTACCTGATCGAGTTGTTAGACTGGTAGTTTCAACTACCTAATACAGTTTCTTACACATGGATAACTGATACAATAAAAACACCAATTCACAAGACATGCTTAATAAACCAGGGACATTCTCATGCACATTCATACTAAGAATAAAAAGGAAAAATTGATGGGCAAAATGCAATATCAATATTTTGTCATCAAGCTAACGAGCGAACAAGAAAAATATATAGATACCAATGTGAAGTCAGGCAAATGTAGCGGCTCATGATCATGCTACACACTGGTTTGATGATGGCCCATTTGATACAGAAGAAAAGAGAATGCATTTTCAGATAATTCAATTAACACAGTATATGTTTCTCTAAGAATATTTTTTTTTTTCTTCTTTTTCAATGGTTCATTACTTAGATAAACAGAATATCATTCTGGCAAAAGGTTCCAAGGTGTGTTGGTAAATATTATTTTTTCTTGAGGAAGTGTGCTTAAGGCAGACGTTTTGCTATGGAGTGGACAGTAAGAGCTCACCAACACAAGAGAGAATGAGAGCCTTAAGGGCAAAGACTGGGTAGGAGAAAGGGCACATGACATCAAACCACTGAGTACCTGTCAGACTAGGACATGAACCAAGTACTTTGGTTACACTCTGTTTCCTTAATCTCTTATTTATCGTATCAATTACTAGGTAAGGAAGTACTTTATTTATACTCCATTGTCATTATTACAAGTTAATGGCTTTACCCTTTTATCTTATGCCTTTTAGGTAGGGACCTCATGACACTTGAAAAATAGATATCTCCAAATCTATAATATATGTCGCTAGATTGTATGTTCCTAATCATCCCATTGTGTTGGTTCGGGTTTATAAGATCTGTAAAAGAACATATGAGATCATCAAAGGATGGGCATTGCGTGTTTGCGTTTCGCTGTCCAGGTCCCTAACCAGGTTGCTTTTGATTCATTTATTAATTGATTGAAAAGTTACTATTTCATAATGACGAATGCATACCTTTTCTGCTGATGCTTGATTAACGTTCAACATCTTAACAGTTCGGAGCTTGGGGCTTAATTCAGCATCTTGTAAATACTGTTGTTTTTCGCAGTACAGCTCGCAAAAAGGTGAGAAAGGGGTGTGATTGTTCTAACTCCACAAGGGAAGTATCATTTGTAGGTGTTTAAATAATTAAGAAATTTGATGAAGCAGAATTTTTACAAACACTGGATCATATGGTCTTTTTCACAATTCTTCAAACAGTTGTTAACACCAAAATCTTGTCAGAAAAAAAGAATAATTGAACACTATGTAATTTATATTTCATAATATGATCCACCCACACATATAAGAAAAGAGTAATAATAATAAGGTAAAGAGAAAAGCAAAGAATATAATGAGATTTTTAAGTGGTTCACCATACAACTGGAGTTGAATTTTAACTAAGACATAACAATATGTATAGTAGAAGGTTTTGGTGACATATATGAAATCGGCACTCGGTTGTTTGACATTATTTTGTGACTACGTGTATCCATGGTTATCTCGCCTTGATCTCATTGTTAAGAAAATCTTGATGTATGCGCGTCGTCCCGAGTCCTTTTTCTTCGTGTCATATATGTCAGATTGCAGTTTGGTATAGGACGTACGTACCTAGTGTAGGTCAGCAAAGTCTTACAAAGGTTTGGACGTACGTACCTAGTTAGGACGTACGTACCATATGTTGGGCAGCAGCGTTTTTGTGACTTGGACATACGTACCTAGTTAAGGCGTACGTACGTCATGTTAGGCAGCGAACTTTTGTGACTCAGGGATGTACATACCTTGTTTCAACGTACGTACGTCCAATGTGGTTTTTGCCTATTTCGGCCCATCTCTTCCCTCATTCAAACCCTAACTATATATGGTTTTTCTCACATTGAGAAAACCAGTTCTTTGGCTGTCCAATTCATCTCTAGTCTTGGAGTTTGTTTAGGTTTTGGTTTAGGTTGTTTTGGTGATTGAACTCATTCTCTTCTTCCCCATTCATCTTCTTCTTCCTTATTGAATATTGAGATCAGCTTCGAGTCTTCTTGTGTGTTCATCAAGAAGTCGAGTATCCTTGTGTGTTCATCAAGGAACTCTGGTGTAAGCTTGCTTCATAGATCGGCTTCGAGTCTTCTTGTGTGTTCATCAAGAGGTCGAGTGTCTTGTGCGTACATCAAGGTACTCTGGTGAAGTCAAGGTGTTAGAGATAACCAGTAGTGTCAACTCGCAGTGATTGCAGGTAGTTGATAGGTTTGTACATCTCTTTACATCTAGTGGATTTATTTGTTATCGCGAGGACAACCGTGGACGTTTCCCATATTGGGTTTTACCACGTTAAAAATATCGTGTGTTCTTTACTTGTTTACTACTTTATTGTTTGATTCACTACTGTTGTTATATTGCATATATATTGGGTTTTCAATTGGTATCAATCGCAGGGCGCTTGTTATGGAGCGTAATGGCTCACGCGTAGATCCTTTCGGTGCAATTATGATGAATAAAGCTAATTGTAATCTGTCTACTATTTCTGATAATTTTTGTTTTGAAGATAATGGTGTTTTGTAGACTAAGGTTGATTCTTTAAAACAACGACTCAGATATTGTGCAGAAGACTATGTGATTCAAGGGGAAGTTTATGATTCCAAAATCAAAAAATTGAAAAAGGCTAATTTTACTTTGCAGGATAAATTTGAGACTCTTGAAAAACAAATTCTTTCTGCTGCAGATGATGTAATTTCTCAATTATTTGACAAAGAAAAACTTGACTTGTTATGTAGAATTGCAACTTTAGAGAAGGTCAATCAGGAGGTCGATGAGAAATACAAATCTCTATTGGTGGAGTATGAGGTAACAAAGAACGATTTAACGTCTACTCAACTCCAATTGCAGGTTTTGGACAAAACTAAATTTGACACTCCTATTGCTAGTTCTACTAGACCATCTAGTGTGACTACTTCTGTAAAATCTAGTTTGCCTGCTCTTTTGCCTACCCCACCTATTAAGACTAGACTTAATACTAATACTTTTCAGCATGTTTCTGGCAAAAAATTTAAGTCTAAGGCTAATGGTACGGATGTTTTTGCTGGTAAGACATCTTGTTCTCATAGTGGAGGTACAGGTTTTGTTAAGGCACCATGTCACAAATACAATGGTGACATACATGTTTCATCTTCTACTACCACATCTCCTTATAAGAATTCTTTGAGTAAGTCTACTATTTTTCATTGTTCTTATTGTGGTAGAGATGGTCATTTGGATATCTTTTGTTGGGATTTTAATCAACATGTTAAATGTTATTCCCGTGTTCCTTATAATTATAATCATGTTGATTCTTATGGTCCTTCTTGTGCGTTTTCTAAACCTTGGAACTCTAATGCTTATTGTCATAGATTTAAGAAAAACGGGTACTCCAACAAAAGGAAGTCAAAGACTAAGATGGAGTTAGTTAAGGACAAGTCTCTTGCAAAGCTTTGTAAGAAAAAATCTCATATCGTTTCTACACCCAAAATGAGTACGTCGAGTATCAAACAAATATGGGTAAGAAAAAGATAAGTTGAAGGTTTTTCTAGACTTGCAAAGGTCTGGTGGTGTCTCATATCATATTTGGGATAATGTAGTTTGTTTCTAGCCTTGTGTTATTTTAATTGCATATTTTTCTAATCACATAGGCTATTTGTTTGGTATTTTTGTCTTTCTCTTTATGCATGTTTTGTTTGTTTGGGTTGAATATCATCCTACTCAAAAAAAAAAAAAAAGGTTTTGTGGTTTACCTTGTTATGGGTGTTTGGAATACACATACGTCGTTGTATATATGGTTAGATTGGTCTATTGCTTTCAATCATACGTGTATGCTTAGTGCTCATGAATATAACTATTTTATTAAACTTAGCATACGCTTGTGCTCTCATGTTTAGATTTTAGACCAATGTTTATCTAGTTGTGTCTCATGCATATATCCTTGCTTGCTTACACTATGCACGGCTAGGTGGCACTTTGAGAGTTTGTTTTCTTTTTCCATCCTTTGAACATGATGAACTTCTAGAATAATCATTAGTTGGAAATATACCTATGCATGCCTTCTTATGTTATCTTGATTATTAGTATGAGGGCGGTGTGGTAGTGGTCAACAATTCACAAAATCCCCAGCCTTTTGATCTTCTTGAGAAAGAAATCATTTGGTATATATACCTGTTGGGGCCGTGAGGGTCATGTAATGACGGATGCACTCAAGAGATGTTAGTTCTTGTGTTGCACGTTACCATGATGTTGCACTACTTTAAGTTTGTTCTTAAAGGGAAACTAATTTGAAAAGATGTAGGCTACACCCTACCACATGTTGCAAAAGATGAAGGTAAAAATCCCTTTCACATGTTAATTTATGCACAATAAGAAAAAAAAAAGGGGGGGGGGGGGGGGGGGGGGTAATAAGTGCATTTCCCCGTGTTTGTTTAGGCGTTTGTGAAGTGAAATCCTTCTAATGGTGAATACTAGTTGTTTTGAGTGTTCTTATGGTTTGTAAGTGAGGTGTGAAAATGACTCTCTTTGTGTTTTCTTTAGCTTTCCCACACACCAAGGTGGTGTTTGTTTTTCATTCAGCAGTCTGAATGACTGAACTTAAGTGGGTGGACCACCGTATTCAGTCTTCAGACTGTTTGTTTTCTACTAACCATTAAGTACTTAATCTATTTCATCAGCTAAGAGTTCAGTTAAGTCATTCAGACATCAAATTTGGCAGAATGGATCACTTAATGACTGAATGTATTAAGTGATCTTCAGAACTTAATGAGTATTCAGTGCTTAATTGAAGGAAAAACAAACGATACCCAAGGATGTTTATATGATGCATTTCTAGTAGATGTTTGGTTTCTTATCTTAATTTTTTATTGGTGCGTACTTTGTTTAATGAAACCAAGTTTATTCATCTTTACTAAGTATCTTGTTTTAATTGAGCTTGCATATACTCTCTTCTACCCTTGTATGCATGGTTCTTTGTGTGTTTCAAATATCCTGTTTGGTTTGTTTGTTCTAGGTGCATCCTTCTCATATGCATTGCATTTAGGTGGAGCTTTTGTTTAGGGGGAGAATTCTTTGTATTGACATCGTGTTAACAAGTGTTTATTTTATGGCTTCCGTTGCATATCCTTTTTGTTGTTGTTAACATGATTGTTCTCTTTTTTTTCTTCTTTTCTCTTATTTGTTATGGTTTGGTTTTTCTTTTCTCTTTCCTTTGTCACCTTACTTTATTTGTGACAAAAAGGGGGGAGATTTATGACTCTAATACTAACACATTCTTCTTCTTTGTTAGTGTATCTTGGGTCATGTTTCAGGTATGCTACATGTATGGGGGAGTGAACGTGATAATGATTAGAAGTTGTACAGTTTTTGCGGAGCTCTTGGAGCTCATGAAGTATGGGGGAGTTGTTCGAGGAACTTTCGTTGGCTCTCTAATTGATTCAGAATTCTTTGTTGCTTTCGTCCCGTCTCTGATGATTAGAGCTTCTTACTCGGGATGAATATCAAGTGTTGATGATGTGATACGTATTTACTATGAGTGTTCTTGTAGGCATGTTTTATAAATGCCAATTGGTTTGGGTTTGTACGCACGTTTTATAAGTGCTTCTAGAGTTATAGATTTTTGTCAAAAAATAAATGTCAAAGGGGGAGATTGAAATCGGCACTCGGTTGTTTGACATTATTTTGTGACTACGTGTGTCCATGGTTATCTCGCCTTGATCTCATTGTTAGGAAAATCTTGATGTATGTGCGTCGTCCCGAGTCCTTTCTCTTCGTGTCATATATGTCAAATTGCAGTTTGGTATAGGACGTACGTACCTAGTGTAGGTCAGCAAAGTCTTACAAAGGTTTGGACGTACGTACCTAGTTAGGACGTACGTACCATATGTTGGGCAGCAGCGTTTTTGTGACTTGGACATACGTACCTAGTTAAGGCGTACGTACGTCATGTTAGGCAGCGAACTTTTGTGACTCAGGGACGTACATACCTTGTTTCGACGTACGTACGTCCAATGTGGTTTTTGCCTATTTCGGCCCATCTCTTCCCTCATTCAAACCCTAACTATATATGGTTTTTCTCACATTGAGAAAACCAGTTCTTTGGCCGTCCAATTCATCTCTGGTCTTGGAGTTTGTTTAGGTTTTGGTTTAGGTTGTTTTGGTGATTGAACTCATTCTCTTCTTCCCCATTCATCTTCTTCTTCCTTATTGAATATTGAGATCAGCTTCGAGTCTTTTTGTGTGTTCATCAAGAAGTCGAGTATCCTTGTGTGTTCATCAATGAACTCTGGTGTAAGCTTGCTTCATACATCGGCTTCGAGTCTTCTTGTGTGTTCATCAAGAGGTCGAGTGTCTTGTGCGTACATCAAGGTACGTTGGTGAAGTCAAGGTGTTAGAGATAACCAATAGTGTCAACTCGCAGTGATTGCAAGTAGTTGATAGGTTTGTACATGACTTTACATCTAGTGGATTTATTTGTTGTCGCGAGGACAACCGTGGACGTTTCCCATATTGGGTTTTACCACGTTAAAAATATCGTGTGTTCTTTACTTGTTTACTGCTTTATTGTTTGCTTCACTACTGTTGTTATATTATATATATTGGGTTTTCAATATAATTTTTATTACAAGAATTTAATCTTACCTTATTAGCTTTTTCTTAATCTGTAGTTGATAGGTTTGTACATGACTTTACATCTAGTGGATTTATTTGTTGTCGCGAGGACAACCGTGGACGTTTCCCATATTGGGTTTTACCACGTTAAAAATATCGTGTGTTCTTTACTTGTTTACTGCTTTATTGTTTGCTTCACTACTGTTGTTATATTATATATATTGGGTTTTCAATATAATTTTTATTACAAGAATTTAATCTTACCTTATTAGCTTTTTCTTAATCTGTAGAGAGTAGAGTCACCTGAATAATTCATGTATAACTGAAAGGTATGCACCCATAGAAGTAATTTTGTTTAGGGAGTTAGGAATTAGTTTTCTGACTTGGGTTCCAGTCAAAATGCCATCTGTAATGCTCCATGAACTGAAGGATCCATAATATGGTGATATGGACTATATAGAGGTTTTATTTTTTCCAAGACTACTTTATGTATATAGGTTTTGGACTTTTTACCTCCACTCATAGGTGAAAAAATCGTTTCTGCCGACCGGATATTCGCGATATATTCCGTTTTTTTGGAGATCGGCACGGTACGGCATACGGCATATAAACGGATTTTAAAACACCCCATGCCGGTCGGCATTTATCGGATATTCGCGGCATAATTCGGCAAAAACCGATATTTCTCGAAATTTATGAAATTTTCGATTATAAAATTAACACATTTATTTTTAATCCCCCCGAACTAGAATTTTCGATGAGATTATCAAAAAAAGGTCCAAAAGGCACTAGACGTTTGGAAACTTTCGCGACGAACTTGATGGCCCTCCAAGAGCAATATATCAGAAAGAAACGAAAAAAAAGCACGCCCAGAAGCGATTCATTTTATGGGGGGAGTCTCAATTTCTTTTTGCCACCCAAGATGAAGACCATGCTGGATGGCAACAACCAAGAGAAGGAAAACGACCTCGACAGAAAAGACCGCATCCTAAAACGGAAACAGAACCATCTAGGGTATCTTCCCAAGGTTCATGGAACATTCCTGACCAGTTTTCTTCCCAAGGTTCGTGGAACCTCCCTTATTCTCAAACCAACATCCAACCTACCTATGTTTACCCTCATTTTTCTTATGGTAACATAGGAACCTCCCAAAGTGATGATTCCAGTGTACCATCCTACCAAACCCAACCAGATGACAGTGGTTCTTGGTTTCCTAATATAGGGAGTTGGTTGGCCCCAATGACAAGTGGGTCCGACGTGCAGTCAGCCGATACATTAATGCCGGTTCAACAATACTCGAGATTTCCTATCTTTGAATCATTTACTCAGTATTGTATGGATCAAGATGCATATGATATGCATATTGACCAATTCAGGTCGTACGAGCAAACAATGTCATGGGAATATTACTGTACTGAGTTCGTCCCCACACGCATGCGACTCGAAGCTCATCGGTTTGACAAGGGGCGTCTATCATTCTGGGGTTAACATGTCTTTTATTTTGATTATTAAAATAAAACTATGGGTTGAGTTGTAATGAGGTTGTTTGTGTTTAGTTCTTGTATTGTAAACATATAAAAGTTCTATGAATATCCGCTCGATATTTACGATTTTTTCACCTATAAGTAAAACTATCTTGTGTAATAGTTCCGTCTTAGCTTCCTTGTATGATTTGTCGTGTGTTTAATTTGTAATGTATGTTTTTCTTTTAATTATAAGTTTATATATCGAAATCAAAAAAAAAAACACGGAAAGTGCAGAAAACCTCCCAATTTGCCGACTTTTTCGCGAATATTCGCGAATATCCGCGAAAAATTCCGGTTTTTTTGAATTTGCCAAACCTCAAAAATCCGACACGGGAGGTCGGATATCCGCGGAATAATCCGGTTTTTGGCAGATCGGATATCCGCCCCTAAACGATTTTTTCACCTATGCCTCCACTTACCAGGGTCTTGAATTGAAGGGATTGCAGGGTGTTGAATGGGGTCCTGTATAAAGTTGCTGCTTATGAGTTATGAACATGGGTTCCATAATAGAATTGGGCTGAAATTGGTAGCGTTTTTGTAGATTTCAAAGGTGTCTCATATTGTGGACCTTTAGGTTTAACTGGGGTAGAAGCCAAGTTGTAATTTTAAAGATTCCAAGTGTGTCATGTAAGTAAGCAACCCGAAGTCCCGAACTAGAGACGAGACGAGACGAGACGAACGACTAAACAAGTAACAACAGTTTTTTTTTTTTTTTTTTTTTTGATAGATGTAACAAGAGTTGTTAGCCTAGTTTTCGGCTAATTGATTCAATTTTCTGAACCCGCTTCGCTTTTGAATCCACCATCACCATCACCATCACCATCTAGTGCAATCATTCACAGTTAAACAACTATTCTACACTCATCTTTCTCGACTCTCGATCAATCCAACAAGGGAAGAACATCATCATCATCATCACTTTCATCATCGATAATGGATTTGAGAAAGGTTAGAGAGAATAAGCACTTTCTGCTTCTTCTTCTTCTACTACGCTGAAATCATCATCATCATCATCGAAAGTTTTAGTTTATATGTTTAGATTGATAATCAATCATTCAATCTGTCTACTTACAAACTTAATCATCGATTCATGAATATCTGACTGATTTATTTATTTTAGGGTTAGAGATTTAGGGTTTAGGTGGGGGGGGGGGGCGTTTCTTGTTTTTTTGTTTAAGTTATTAGGGTTAACTTACTCATAACTTCCTTAATCACGTTTTAAACTGATTTACCCCTCTCTCCAGAAGATAGATTCAAGTTTCTAGGGTTTTTATGCTCCTTTACCACATTTTGAAACTGGTTTCATAGTCGATTCAAGTGTTTGTTTCAAGAGAAGAGATTTTTAATACATTCTCAATTTTGAGAAGATGAGACCAAGAAGACCTGGACATGGTGGTGGGAATCGATCTCCTCCACCAAGGAGAAGGCCGTCTCCACGTTTCACTGATGAAAGAAGGCGTCACAACGATTCTTATACTTCATATCGTTCTCAAGTGGATGAGAGACACCAACACCAAGAGCGACCTCCACGCAGTTTTAGTCCTCCACGTGCTGGAAGGGACAGGTCTCATAGGGTTGTTATCAGTCCTTATAGGCGCAGTTTGAGTCCTCCTTGTGGTGGAAAAGAGAGGCCTCAAAGGGTTGTTATGAGTCCTCGTAGACGCAATTCAGTGGAGAGGAGAGACTACAGTAGGGTTTCTGATGGTGGTTATGGTGATCGCCTACTCAAGTCTAAGAATCGATCTCCTCACTATGATGATCAGTTTCGTCCCAAAAGGGATTCTTCCCCAAATGATTACCACCGCAAATATTCACTGTCAGAGCGGACTAATCAAGACAGTATGAAATACATTGGTGGGTTTGACCCTGCTGTTTCTAGAGCCAATAGAGAGAAGGATTCTTTCGGCAGTGGTTCTTCAGCTCTAAATGGACAAATGTATGTTCACAAATCCTCAAGCTTTGATGATGGTTTCTCGCGGACACACTTACCGTTACCATCAAATGATAATCTGGCCATGAATTCTGGTAAGAAATATGGTGACAGTTTTTTGGCATCATCATCATCAAGAAATTTAACTCTGAGTCTTCATAAGGATGATGACCTCCGATACATAGACCATCAGAATCCGGCAAAAATACCTTTGAGAGATGTTCCTTATCATATGATGCCACCATCTCAGTCGAAAGCTTTTGAAAGCACACCCTCAGCGCTTCGAAAGGAAGACTCACTTGGTCCCTATAATGATTGTCTTCCTTTGCCATCAGATGGCTTTGGTAAGAGCAATGTTAAGTTTTCAGAATCGTTTACTCATGCTGGATACAGGGGGGATCCAACTTATCATTCTGCAAGAGATCCCAAAGATGTGATCTACCAGCACGGCTCGCTCAGTTTATCTAGAGGACAGAATCAAGATTATGTGTATCATGAAACTGGGAGAAGGGAGAAAGTTGATTCGGGATATCCTTCGGACGAGGTATACAGAAAGATGCAGCCAGGTATTCAGGAAAGCTATGCAAATGGAGTTCCATCCAGGAAACAGTCTGGACGCTTGGATGTAGACACTCTTTACGATAGGAAAAGCTCTCAAGAAGTGGCTCAGGACGGTATATATCACCAATCTTTACAACAAGAATCACTCCCGAGCTACCTTAATATGAATAGAGAATTGGTGAAAGCAAGGGATTTGGAGCCTTCTAGTACTGGAAGAAAATACCTCGAGTTTGGAGCAAGAGTATATGGAGATCATGATAGCTCTCATCCCAGGAAAGGTTGTGATTATGGGATGGAAGCAGGTCCTGAGTATCTCCCAGAAAGATTAGAGGGTTCACCAGAAATTGAATGCAATCCAGATATGTATAGCCTTGATGCGAGTCATGAACAGAGGAAGAAAGTAGAAGACGTGGACAAATATGATCAATTGGAAAGGGCGCGTAAAAGGAAGTTCACTATGGACCAGGAGATTAATAGGCCTGATCCTAGAAGCACATTATCCAGTACTAGGAATATCTCTAGGCAGGTGCGTGAGTTGACTGATGTTGAAGAACATTGTACGGGTGCAGATCCGGATGCTTTACCATCTTCTAAACCATCAGTTTTTTCTCGCCTCAAGTATAAGAAAATTAAAAGGGAGAAGGCATCCTGTAGAGTTCCTGTATCTCAACGTCTATCGTCACATGGGAAAGGGCGTGCAACTAAACGCCATATCCTGAATGGTCGAAAGCTGAGCATTAAGATGCGGTTGAAACCTGCTTCTGTAAATGAGCTGGATACACACAATCTGGACAAGTTACAAGATCTTCCTGAACCTGAAACATCCCGAAAAATAAGCCTAATTTATCAGAATGGTGGAATGGATGCAGATACTGTTGGCTCTTCAGAAGATAAGTTCTTTCCATTGAAAGCTGACCCTCCCGAGGGATCTGTGGAATTTAAGCAACTAGTACATAGAGCTTTCCTTCGGTTTTCTAAACAGTTGAATGAAACCTCTGCTCAACGGAAAAGATACAAGGGGCAAGGAGAAGCTGGTACTCTTCTTTGCAGCATATGTGGCAGGTTTGTACTATATTTTGCGATACAATTTTGAAAGTGAAGTACTTTTGAATATATTTTGATTCTGATGTTACCTTCTTATCTTTATTCTCGATACTTCTGGCATCTTTATTCTCGATACTTCATGCCAGAGAGTATCTAGCTACATATTTTGCTGCTCATTAATAAGGATCTATTATTAAGGTTTTGTTTGATACTTTTTATTGGGTAAATGATTTTGGAAATCTTGGTCTTGCTACCAAATTTGGAAACTTTTGGAGTTGGGAAATTTAAGAAAAATTTGGCTATGCAAAGAAAGTTTGGTCTTGCTGTTCTAATGGAAAGCACTAGTGCAAGGTGTGAAGCTTCAAGGATTTTGATACGAGGAATTGTTAGTCTACTGGATTTACTTTTATACTGCCAAGTGGATTTTGTCCAGATGCAATGTAGAGATGCGTCATGAGATTCATGCTATTATGCAAAGTGTATCCTGTGTGGATGCAAGAATGGGTTTGAGAATGTGGTTTTTTTTTTTCTTTTCCTTTTTGTGTATGTTGTGTGGGTGGGGGGTGTCTTTGTGAATATGGTTTCCAGTGGAATATTGTGGTCGGTGTTCACAGTTAGAGACTTCTCAAATTGGGATAGGGAATTTAATTGATTTGACTAGATATGTTAGGCATATGACACTGACTGATCTAACAAATGCCACTTCTTCATCAGTGTAACTGGAATGAATTACATAAGGGAAGTGGAAGACCTTTAAATTTTTTTGGGAAGTCTCCTTTTAAGATCTAGAGTTGGCAAATACATTTGTGTTTAGAGAGTTTAAACTCGAATTTTGTTATTATGCTTATATGCTATCTTGTTCTCAAGCAATATGAACTATGCCAAGCTCTCTCCTTGTTCTCTCTTCTTTTACTTTATTAAATTAAAAAGAAATCCCTTACATCTTTGTAATATTTTCCTAAATACAAGCAACAGTAATGGTATTGGTGTGGTCAGTATGCGTAATCTTTCACCATTTGAGTTAGTCCCAAGCATGACCTTTTACCATTTTAGTTAGTTCCATATCCTCACTTTGTGATTTGTAGCATTTAGTTTCATGTTCAACTAAATGGGTGTAAGCTATGTGTATATAATTTTGGTCCGTTTTCAAATTAGTTACTTTATTATACGTTAGAGCCATAGAGGTTAATATCCTAGTCTCCTAGTCTGTGGCTGTAGTTCCATCACATTTTGCATCTCCCTTTTTTGTTTTATATTATTCGTTTGTATTTTTTTTTTTGTTTTATTCAAGCACAGTATTAATATTGAATTTTGCTAATTGCATAACCTATCACCATTACCTGACTTGCAGCACTTCAAAAGCGTTTGCAAACAGTCACAGCTTAGCTTCACATGCCTTTGTGTCATCGAAAGCTGGGCTAAGAGCAGATCACTTGGGTCTTCATAAAGCACTTTGTGTATTAATGGGATGGAACAGTGATGTTACTGGCAGTACCTGGGTCCGCCAGATACTCCCTGATCCAGAAGCTCTAGCTATTAAGGAAGACCTCATTCTCTGGCCTCCACTCGTCATCATCCATAACAGTTCCATTGGGAGTAAGAATCCAGATGAACAGAAGGTTGTGACTGTTGAAAGCATGGAAGCTATACTAGCAGGTATGTAAGTGCATCAGTGTGACTTGGATATTTGAAGTCCACTGTTTTATTTTTCTTTCAGGAATCAACTTAGAATTACGTTATTTTATCTGCTGTTTGGTTACATTTTTTTTTCATTTATGAACTACGTGTTTGTTTTATAGTGCTCCACCTTTATATTTCTAGTCCCACATTGGACTAATTCGCTGTTTTGAACTGATTGTTCCTGCAGTTGTGATACCATTTGGTTTGATTATTTTTCTTGCCCATGCTATTTTCCTCTTTGCATTGCAGGTATAGGGTTTAGTATGACAACAACCAAAGTATGTCGTGGGAAGCCTGCAAACCAAAGTATCATGGTGGTGAAATTTATGCCGACCCTTTCTGGATTGCAAGAGGCCGAGAGGCTGCATAAGTATTATGCAGAGAAGGAGCGTGGGAAGGAAGAGTTGCAGCAGATCAGTTCAAGTGATGGAAACAATAGTGAGCAATTTAGAATAGCACAAGTGGACACGCTGGAACATGTTTTATATGGTTACTTGGGAATTTTAGATGATTTGGATAAACTTGAGTTTGAGACTAAGAAGAAATGTGTGGTAAAGAGCAAGAAAGATATTCAGACACTTGCAGATGCACCTCTCCAGTCTGACAAATAAGAGTGGCTCTGATTGAAATCAAGTAAAAGGCTCAGAAGTAAATCGAGGATGAGGTAAGTAATTAAAAAGATTTTGAGATTACAAAGGAAGTTTTATAGTGTTTTGGAGAAGTTTACTAAAAGAATCCGTTGTGAAATTACGGAATGATGAAGGCAAAATTCCATATTAACTACTCGAGTCCTAGAGTTCAAATCTATGCATGGAAATACATAGGAATGAATGTTGTGACTCAACTTCTGGTGGTTTAGGCAATCGAACGCCACAGTTTATAAGGAATTTGGGCCCATTATTCCATGATTACATGCGGAGAAATTTTAGCTAGACATAATTCCAAAGCTTTTGCATTACCTCATATTATCCTGCAGCCTTTTACTTGATAGCAAGCTTGGACTTAAACTGTATAGTTGCAGTTGCTTTTTGCTGATCAGTGATATTTTGTACTTCTCGCTTATCTAAATTGGTTTTTGGGTTTTATATGCCACTAGATCAACAAAGACCATTGTAATCTTTTGACAATTGAAATAGAACCGTCTTGTTGCTGCTATAGCTGTAATGGTTGTGGTTGATTTTAAATTAGCCTTTTGTTCTGTACTTTGAGTTGTACTTTGGCAGTTGGCTGTGTTCAGCATTCATTAGCTACATTGTTTGTTATGTCTGAACAATTTCATCAACTCTGACAGCTTGTTGAAATAGTTCATTGGTCAATACATAACATAAGGAAACGGCTACCTATGCCATTTCTAGCCTTGCTCTGCAATGTGATGTATTAATAGGATGTTACTATTCACGTTTGGAGAGAACTCATCTTTACTACCTTTGTTGTATGCGCTTCGCGCATAACTTTATGTTTGAATGATTTTTAGTTGAATAAAAAAATTTAGTATTTTTCTTTTACATATAAGGTTAATTTAATAATTTAGATGGGTAAAAAAAAAATATATCAAATAAGGGTCTGTTTGATTCAGGCCGGTAAATTGATTTACCGGTAAATCTAGAGGATATCTGTGGAATATCGGAGAAGAAGAGACGGAGCAGATTGCAATTTTGAGATTTTCTTATAGTTTTTGTCAATTTTACTCTTTTACCCCTCAAAAAAAATTTACCGGGAAACTTTTTTCCCAATCAAACAGACCCTACTAAATGTTTTTTTTGGTTTTTAAAGAGGTATTAAGGTAAATTAATAATAAAAATATTTAAATAAAGGTATTTTAGATATCATAGTTTTTTTGTTATGGACCAAACGTGATTTTGGGCTTTATAGGTTATTTAAATGTTGTTGGGTCATGTGAGTTAAAGGCTTGGACTATTAATTAATGGGTACGGGTAAAACTGGTCCATATCATGGGACAGATGTCAAAAAATTTATGTCTGGTGGTGGAAGGACAGCTACTGTTCACACCTCGGCTCTCATTAAGGTAGTAAAGATGAGAGCAGGGCTGTGAGCAGTAAAATGATGTCAGTTGTCCTTCCATGTCACTTTACTGTTCACACAATGGCTCTCATTAAGGTAGTAAAGATGAGAGCAGGGCTGTGAGCAGTAAAATAACGTCAGTTGTCCTTCCAGTCTTCCACCATCGGACACAAAAATTTTGACATTTGTCCCTATGATATGGACCAATTTTACTTATACCCATTAGTTAATAGTCCAAGCCTTTAACCCACATGACCCAACAACATTTAAATAACCTATAAAGCCCAAAAATACGTTTGGCACATGACAAAAAAATTATGATACCTAAAATACCTCTGTTTAAATATTCTTATTGTTAATTTAAATTACCATAATACATTTTTGAAAACCCAAAAAATATTTATTTGATATCATTTTTTTTTTCATCCAAATTATTAAATTACCCTTAAATATGAAAAAAAAAATACTAATTTTTTTTTATTTAACTAAAAATCATGCTCAAACATAAAATTATAATTATGCATAAAACGCGTACAGCTACGTAGTAATAGATAATTAGTGAGGGACTAGCATCTGAGTTCTCGTGCCACAGAAAAGACCCTGCTTGCTGCTGCTCTGATTAAAGATTGCTGCAGGCACTCTTCTGTGATATATTTGGGTGCTCGGTTTGTTGGCTATAGTTTGGAGTGAGTTGTGGATTTGAGGATCCCATTTAACTGTTTAGATAGCCTCCTGTATAGTTGTGCATAGTGGGGTTTGATGGTGAGTGGTCTAACAAGTAACAATATTGAAAAAAACTATGGTACAAAATTACAAACTTTATTAGTAGGGAATAGCTAAGCTGCATACAACTCAACCTAAGCAAAACAGAAAAGGGTTTTTTACTTTTAAACATGAAAACCAAATTGGAATCCCCTGTGGGCGTGTACTATAACAAATCCCATACACACAACACCAAAGTATATATATTTTTTGACAAACTTTAGGGTTCCGCAGACCCTAACCTGTATTAATTTCTCGAGTAAATTTTTTCACATTTGTCGTCACGTACAAAGCATACTAAGGTGCCTACGGTAAGGGCCTATAAAGTAAATCACATCCTCATCTGCTTCTAAACTTGCCAAAAAATCTGCAACTCTATTTGACTCCCTGTAGACATGTTTTAGAGTGATTTCTTCAAGCGTTTCTATCTGTGGATCAATAGCTCCCACTAAGTTTTTGCAGTACCAAGGTGGCTCAAGCTTCTTTTGCAAAATGTGTGAGAATCTACAGCTACCATGATTTTTGATTTTCCTATGTCTGTAAGAGCATTCCCAATGCAGGGTGGATAAATCCACCTCCACGTAGGTCCATTTAGGCAAAATCCACCTCAAATAGAGAGGTGTATTTGCACTTGGGTGGTAGTCTCCCAACGCAGAGTGGACTCTTTGGTAAGAAAAAGTGGATTTTTAGAAAAACCGGACGGCATGTGATATGCCGTCCGAGAGTCCAAAACTTTTAAAACACTACGTAATACTTAAAAAAAAAACAGACGGCATGTAACATGCCGTCCGGTTCTACCACCCACAGGTGGATTTGAAGGTGGATTCAAATCCACCTGTGGGCAGCCACTTCTCAAAATCCACCTCCCCTTGGGACATTGTTTTAGGTTTCAAGGTGGATTTATCCACCCCACCCCCAAAATCCACCTTGCATTAGGAATGCTCTAACCCTTCCGTCCAGCTAAAAGCTAAAATTGTCTTAAGCTTTTGAACTAGGACGAACAAAATATATTAATTAATAAAGTAAAAGAGCAAACAATATAGTAGTTGCCTACTTGCCTTAAACATATTTGAATGCCTGAAAGATCTCCATTTCTCTCAGAAATGCCTTTCTATCTTTCTATCAACCTCACTCAGAGAAGAATACAAAGTCATCCTGTGCTGCTAAAATTCTTACCGACTTGCTTTCGGCTTTGGGCGCTTGGCTCCACCTAAATAGTCATATCACCTCAATTCAATGTCCTCTAGATCATGGACTCAAAGACTAATCATGGTATCCACCATGGAGAGAAACTTTCCTAAAATTACATGATCATCATACTAGTTGTTGCCTGTAATATATTCCAAAATCCAGTTAAATTTAATTTACTGCTGCTATTCATGTGGAAACTTTCTAACCTCATGGCTTTGGAGGATAACATTACTGAACTCTTTACACAGTACACACCAATACCATTGATTGAAGTAACCAGCAGAAGCCCATTATGGTCCAATAGAGATTATATTTTGCTATCACCTAAGCTACAAAACCACTTCTAGGTGTAGCAGATGATAATTTTGTAGAGTATAGAAATATCAAATATATATAGAATAGAATAGAATAGGGGCATATAAGATCTGGTCTGTATTCTGTAATCTATAAGAATATTGCTCACGTGATAACACGTGCGATATAGGATAGGGCTCGCGTGCTAAGTAAAAGTTTGGGGCCCACGTGAGCAGTTACTAATTTCTGACAATTTTGTCTGATATTTCTCTGACATATTGCAGCACGTGTCAGGTACTTGAGTTTCTTTTCTTTGCTATGACAGCTCTCGAAAACAGAACTAAATGACGTGGCAGAAAATGCTAGTGAAACGTTTTTGTTCTGTTCGAGAAACAACACACCAATGCCTGCAGCCTGCCTTGTTATTTTACCAAACACAAATGCACTGTTTATGTTATGTTTGTCCTTAATTAATTTCTCTGGTGTGTTTATGTGTGTTCATTGTTTCAATGTTGCCACCATATGAATCAAGTTCCAACTATATATAAGGTAATGTTGTTTGGAACGAGTGTACGACATAACAGACTGTATACTAAACTGTCTAAATTTAGCATGCTACGTAGGCTACGCATCAATATTTATAGTATTTTTTAAGATTTTACAATATTTTAAATTTAGAACTTTTATTTTAAGACTAATACACATATATTTTGTAACTTTTTATTGATGTAATAAAAAAAAATAAAAAATAAAAAAAACTATTTATAAAAACATATTTGAATGGTTATAAATTGATGTAGTTTCCATAAAATATAATAGAGATTTTTGGACATACCCCCTATTTGAAAGTCGAAATTTGAGATACCCCATATGAAGAAAAAAAATTGAGATACCCCCCATTTTAAGATGTGGTGTTATCTTAGTCGTCCATCATAAAACTAACCTACGGCTGTAAAACGCTTCTGTCTTGAAATAGGGGGTATCTTCAAATTGTGGTATCTCAAATTTCGACTTTCAAATGGGGGTATGTCCAAAAATTTCAATATAATAAAGAAATCATTGATTAGAGATAGAAGGTTGTATATTTTGTTTCAAATTGAATCATGTTTATAGCAGATGTATTTATAGCATGAGTGATAGCATATGCGTTATGGACAAAATTATAGAAAAAACTATTTTTAGACCGTGCATTAGAGATGCTCTTAAGATCATTACAACTAACATAAATACATTGGGAATCTTAATTGTATTTTTGCATTATCTATTTCGTTGGTGCATGTTACAAATACAACTATACAAGTTCAGATTCAAGGATTTAGTTTGTTTCGCGAAGCTGCAACTCAAGAACAAATGCTGGATTGACTCATCTGTCACGTTGCATAGGCTATACTGTTACTGGATATCCACCACAAGAAAATTTTGAATTTCTGCGACAGTCTGCACTTCTATATCAGATGTTTTGGGAAAGACCCTTGTGCTTGTTGAACTGTCTGCGGCCTACACTCTACCTCCATGAAACTGTAACAACTTTTGACGCTGAAAGTGAGCTTCTTGGAGGGCTTCCATTGCTAGTAATTTCTCTCCTCCTGAATGGCATAGTTTTATAGTATTGTTTGCAGCTGGTCAATGGCTTGCTGCTCCCAAGTCTTGGGCTCTCGTCTCAGGTGCAAATCTCAATTGATGTTGTCCGCATTTCTAGTCATATGGTCACAAACCCATCCTTGTTTCAGAGCTACGAATCGATAAACTGAAGGGAACCTGATAGAAAGTCGGACATTGGTGCACCAAACATCATGCCAGAACATAATCTTATTGCCCGAACCCGGTCGACAAATGATATTAACTTTGAACTCGGGGGAAAAAGCCATAATGCCTTCTCACATTATTCGGCCACCAAACCATTACAGCTAACCCCATATTATACAACAATCACACGTTTCCAAAGGTAGAGTCCTCCGTACCAAACCTCCAAAGCCACTTAGCGAGGAGTGCCTTATTCATGTTCTCAATGTGTCGGACACCAAGCCTTCCATGGTTTTTATCAAGACACATCCCAAGCCAAAAAGTGGAGTTTTCTATGACTTTTCGAAGATTCCCAACAGAAACTTCGAATGATTCTTTCTATGTGTTTGGCTACACTAGAAGGGATAGTAAGGAGGGAAAGTTGGTATACGAGAAGGTTTTAAAGCGTGCTTTTAATGAGTGAGGGCCTTCCACCTTTGGAAATGTGCATTCGGCTCCAACCATTGAGCATTTTCAAAAGGAGCTCAATGATGGGGTCCAAACGACCTTGCTTTTAAAAGGAGAGACGATGCGAAAGCCAAGGTATTTGCAAGGTAAGGAAGAGGTGGCACACCGCATGAGGGATGCAAGATGGTAAATATTGTCAACCTCGCGGATGTTAGTGATGGAGGACTTGACTAGGTTACTTTTAAGGTCCGACACCGCTTCAAAGCAAGGAGGATGGATTTCATGGTGAGGACTTGGCTTGGGCAAGGGTCTAAGAAAAGAAGTGTGTCATCAGTGAATTGAAACAAGACCACTTCCGAGGTATTTGGACTAACCTTGAAACCATGTATAAGACCCAAATAAAATGCCTTGAGTACCATTCTTGTGAGGGCTTCCATAATCAAAGTAAAGAGGAGGGGAGAGAGGGGATCCCCTTGGCGAAGGAATTTGGTACTCTTGAAGTATCCGGTGTGAGAGCCATTAAGTAACATAGAAAAAGAGGCGGTGGAAAAGGAACATTTTGATCCATGCACGCCGAAACCCATCCGCATCATTAAATAATCAAGGAAAACCCAATTCCAGTCAAAGGCCTTAGAAATGTTAATTTTGCGTAGAATGCCCGGTTCCCGAGAGCTCAATCTTGAATCAATGCTCTCATTAGCCGCAAGGACTCCATCAAGAATTTGTCTATCACGGACGGAAGCACTTTGATTTTCAAAGATGAGAAATGGAAGAGCCTCCTTGAGCCTAGATGCAAGCGTTTTTGCAATGATTTTGTAAATGCCTCCAATGAGGCTAATAAATTGAAACTCTCCAATTGAGATACGTCCCTCTCTCTTGGGGATGAGAGTGATGAACGTTTGGTTGTTATTCTTTTCGAAGAAGTCAGAGTCATGAAAGTCTCTTATAACTGCCATCATATCATGCTTCATAAAGTGCCAACATTTCCTATATATAAGCGTAGGAATGCCATCGGGCCTGGGGTTCTTTTCTCCATCAAGTTGTGAGAGGGCATTAAAGACTTCCTCTTCTGTGAAGATACTTATTGAGGTGGATTCTCAAATGATGTGCAATGCTCTTAACAGAAAGAACGATATGTCTCAATGAGATCTAAAGGACTTAGTTTGATGAGTTCTATAAAATGCATGTATAATGAAAAAATAATTGAATGGGAGTACATGGAGGTTATAATTGTGCATATTTCTTGGTCACCATTGCTTCAAATAAAACTGAAGAGGAAGAATTAAAAGTGGATGTTTATCCCTACAAATGAATTGAAAATTGGCCCAAAAATTATCCTATGTCATTCACCCTTTTGCCTTAGCTTGCTGTAAATGTATCCCACTCTTTGAGATACCCCCCAGATTTGAAAATCATTAGAGATACCCCCCATTTTCTCATTTGAAGCCGGTCAACTAAGTTGTTGACCATGGTCTGACCAGTTTTTAAATGTTTATGATTGAAACACCCCTCCACCTAGATTTAATCTCATTAATTAATAGGTATTAAACATCCACCATCTCTAACCCAAATCTCACAATCCCTAACACACAACCCACCACCAACACCACCCATTCACCTCCACCATTAGCATACTAAACCACCACCATTTGTGTGATTAATAATGGTAGACTTTCTCTTTGAAAATAATTAAAGTATGTTGAAAATATGATGAAGAAAATTGTGGATATGAGATTGTGTTTAGAAGATATGTTGATGGGGGTGTGAAGATTACGGTAATGATGATGGAATGTGAAGAATGTGAGATGGTGTTAATGATATCGTGTGATTGTGTGAAGATGGTGGTGGTGGAATTTTATAGATGGTGGTAATAGATGGTTGATGGTGGTGGTAATGGAGTGTTAAGGGTTGATATGGTGGCGGTGGTTGTGTTATGGAAGTGGTGGAGTTAAGGAATTTGAGATGATGATAGTGGGTGGTGGTAGTTAAGGATGGATGTGGTAGTTGTTTAGAGAAGAAAGATAGAAGAAAGTTATAATCTCGACTATCGATTTTGGATGGTTAGAGATAGATTTAGCTTTTGAATGGTGTAAATTAATTCAATTAATAATGGGTGACATATTATTTTTATGATGAATGGTATTCTCGTCAATATGAAGAAAAAAACATTGGTCAATGGCTTGGTTGACCGACTTTAAATAAGAAAATGGGGGTTATCTCTAATGATTTTTAAATTTGGGGGTATCTCAAAAAGTGCAAAGTTTTTCGGGGGTATCTCTAAATCCCCCTATGATATATTTGTAAAAGATAATATGGGTATTGCTACTACCCGATTTATAAAGTAATAATAAAATTTTAGTTTGTACCTAAAAAAAACTGACACAAATGTTTTATTTACCGTAAGTTTTGAAAGGTTCTTCTAATGGTTCGGTGGAAATGTATCCCACTTGCCTTTATTATATCTAGTTCAATTTTTTTTAATAAATTAAATATATATTTTTTACATGCGTAATTTTTTTTTTTTTTTTTTTTTTTTTTGATAAGTAAGATTTTATTGGTTTTTAGTTAAATAAAATTTTATTGATGAAAAGTAACAACATTACAAAACTTGAGCAATCAACACTAGGTGTGGCATGAGATCACACAACTTCTTTCATCTTCTATGTTGCATTATTCCATCTGCATATAAAAACTCTTAATAGAAAGATAAATAGTGTATCAATATAATTTCTTAATACACACCTTTTGTCTTAGGGTTTTAAAAATTTTTGAGATTACTCAAATCATAAGATTCCTTTTAAAGACAATTATATTTGAGTTATTTTTTTCTCTTCATTTGAAATTTTTCATAAAATAATTCAAAAAGGAGTTAAGTAGTTGTATATATTCAGCTCGTTGCAAAATACAAGTAGTGATATGTATAATTAATTTTAATGACTAAGAATAATTTTCAAAAGTCATAATCATAATTTATATCGAAAAATTATTTTAGCAATAATGAATTTACTTCTTGTTAAAAAATTAGAAGGTAATAAAATATACCTAAATATATTAAATTATAATAATTATTTCTAATTTGCTTTTTGCAAGATAAGCAAAGAATGCGTAAAGAATTATAGTTTGATAACCATCCCAGAATGCCTAAACGGTATAATTTCAGTATAGTGTACCTATTTGGTAAAGTCAAGCTCACAAGATACTGCTTTGAGTTACGGAAAATGGCAAAAATGGTTAGTTAATAACGGTATACAAGGAACGATCTCCGAAGATTCGGAGGGGTAGTAATTTAATAATGATAAAGGGAGAATGCATAAAGAAATATAGCTGGACAACCATCCCAGAATGCCTAAACGGTATAATTTTAGTCTACTATACCTATTTGGTAAAGTCACGTTAATAAAATATTGATTTGGGAATTTACAGAATATGGCAAAAATGGTTAGTTAACAACGGTATACAAGCGACAATCTTTGAAGATTCATGAGGGGTAGTAATTGGATAATAATAAGGAGAAAATGAATAAAGAAATATAGTTGGATAACCATCCTAGAATGCGTAAACGATATAATCTCAGTCTACTGTAACTATTTGGTAGTCACATTAATAAAATATTAATTTGGGAATTTACTGAAAATGACAAAAATGGTTAGTTAACAACGATATACAAGCGACAATCTCTGAAGATTCAGAAGGGGTAGTAATTGGATAATGATAAGGAGAGATGCATAAAGAAATATAGTTGGATAACCATCCCAGAATGCCTAAACGGTATAATCTCAATCTACTATACCTATTTGGTAAAGTCACGTTAATAAAATATTGATTTGGGAATTTACTGAAAATAGCAAAAATATGGTTAATTAACAACGATATACAAGCGACAATCTCTGAAGATTCAGAAGGGGTAGTAATTGGATAATGATAAGGAGAGAATGTATAAAGAAATATAGCTAGACAACCATCCCAAAATGCCTAAACAGTATAATCTCAGTCTACTGTACTTATTTGGTAAAGTCACGTTAATAAAATATTGATTCGAG
Source organism: Aquilegia eximia (assembly GCA_023053565.1). Classification (NCBI taxonomy): domain Eukaryota; kingdom Viridiplantae; phylum Streptophyta; class Magnoliopsida; order Ranunculales; family Ranunculaceae; genus Aquilegia; species Aquilegia eximia. The sequence goes on from JALIGU010000004.1 coordinate 28,949,485, forward strand.
AAATTACAGAAAATGACAAAAATAGTTAGTTAACAACGGTATACAAAGAACAATCTTCGAATATTCAGAAGAGCTAGTAATTGGATAATAATAAGGTGAGAATGCATAAAGAAATATAGTTAAAAATCCTAGAATGTCTAAATGGTATAATCTCAGTATAATATACCTATTTGGTAAAGTCACGTTAATAAAGTACTGATTTGGAAAATTACCTTGTAAAATCTACCAACAACTGTGATACAATAGATAGAAAACGTAAGCACCACATCTAAATTACGTATAGGTCTCATCAAAGACTCTAATTTGTCTAAGGACTTTGAAATTTCTCAAGATAATGCAAATTACATGATTTAAATGGTAACTTATTTAAGCTTTTTCACCTCTTCACTTGAAAAATACTACAAAACAATTTCAAAACGAGTTGCATACATCAATCTCCTTGCAAGATATTTTGGATGATTCTATTTTTAAGCTATATATACCTTCAAAATTCTTAAAAAAAAACATTGTTTTGTATAAGTTACGTAATTATTATTATTATTATTTTTTTTTTTGATGAAGTATAAGTTACATATATGGAATTTAGAAAAGAAAAAAAAAAAAAAAGAACAATCTCACTTTTTACAAATTCACTGAAGTATCTAGATTTCTATTGGGTTTTTATTTGTAAAACTTTTCTTACATAATCTATTTTGTCTTGTTCAGGCATGATGCTCAAATGCTTCTCCACTTGCTAAAAGACAAAATTGGCAGGCTTTCATATTCAGACTTCACTGACCTTTTCTGCAGAGTTATATACAGTGTACAGAAACCTCTTAAACAGTGGTCACAGTCTTTCCCTTTCTGTTGAGTCCAAACCAAAGCTCAAACAAAACCCTCTCTCTCTCTCTCTCTTCCCCCTCTCACTCCTCACTCACAACTATTAAAAGCCAGCTCAAACCCCCAAACCAGCCACCTAAAACCTCTGTCTCTCTCTCTCTCTCTCTCTCTCTCTCTCCATGGACTTTGATCTGAAACAATGGAAGAACCAGCAGCAGCATGAGTCAGAACATGACCAACAACCTTCTGCAAAGATTCCAAGACTATTACTTGAACCACCCCATCACCCATCAGATGTTGCTTCTGCCCTTCCATTATTTGTACCAGAACCCAACAGCAGAATGAGTAACAGTTTGTCAGCATTTTCAGATTCAACAACCACAAGATTTTCTGGTCAATATCATTTCTTGTTTTTTTTTTTTTTTTTCTAACTCTTGATAAAGTTTGATTCTTATTTATACATATATAGAAAAGTTCTCAGTTTTATTCAGATTTCTTATCTGCTTGTTTCTTTTTATGACTCATTTTAATCTCTTATATGTTTGTTTTTGTAGGGATGGGATGTCTTTTCAGCTTGGCTCAGTGGCAAGAACTTGAACTACAGGCTTTGATCTTCAAATATATGTTAGCTGGTGCACCTGTTCCTGCTGAACTTCTTCATCCCATCAAGAAAAGCCTTCTCACTACTCCTTCTGCTGCATGTTATCTTTATCCTTTCCAGCAATATCAACATTATCAACCAACTAGTAAGTCTGGGGCCTTTTCTTTTTCAATCTTTGAAGTTTCCAGTATGTTGTTTAAGATTGGGGGTTTCTTGATCCATCTTGCTCCCTTCTTTGTTGTTTTCTATCTGGCTTTTCTGAAAGTTTAAGGAGTTTGGTGGGGTTTCTTTTCTTTTATCACTATCTTGTGTTTTCTCAGCTTTCTCTGTTAATTTGTCTACTTTGTTTGATTCCTTTTCTTTTTTTGTTGATTTTGCATTTTTTTTTTTTTGCTAGATCTGATAGTTATGTTTGTATAGAAAATTTTATTTTTTCCACCCACCCCTGACCAGTTATATTGATCTGAAATCTCCTATTTTGATTGTGTTTGGTCTTCTTGATTTGATTGTACCTAACACTTTCCATTTCAGTTGTATAATGTATTGTGATCCTTAATTAAAATTTGTCGTGAATCTAAAGTTTTAAGGAATGGGGGTTCAAGATTATTGAGACCAGCTGCTTCTCTTACGTGTTGCTAATGTGATTTGGACTTCAACGTGTTTTAACAGTGCTGCAGTCAGGATATTGGGGTAGGAATGCTGTTGATCCAGAGCCTGGTAGATGCCGAAGAACTGATGGCAAGAAGTGGAGATGCTCAAGGGAGGTTGTGCCTGCCCACAAGTACTGTGAGCGCCATGTCCACCGAGGTCGAAATCGTTCAAGAAAGCTTGTGGAAACTGCCACACCCACCGCAATAGAGGGTGACCAGAAAACCCCCAATCCTCCTGCTGCTTTGCCTATAACAAATGCTAGTGGAACTCCGTTTGCTCTCTCTGGATCTCCCCCTCTTACCAATCTTATTCAGCTGAATCAGAGGTGAATTGTTTTTTTTTAATCTAAACTAATACACTACTATGAATTTCTTATCCCATCTATGACATGAAGAAATTTCCCATTGTGGCTATCCTTTTTCTTTTACTTCCTCTGTTATCCTTTTTCTTTTACTTCCTATGTTAATGAACGATTGGTTTGAATGGAGAATAGAGAAAATATTCTTTTTCTTCTTGTATGCTACTCTTCATTTTTTTTTTTCCGGGATATATCTACAGTATTTGGAAAAGAATGACAACTAGCTATTGCAAATTTGTAATGCTTTTGGGAAAGATGTCCATGGAATCTAGAGATGCCTCAAATTCTGTCTCATGATGGATTTTTGGGAGCAATTAAACTAATGAACACAATCAATGAGCGGTTTTGGCATAAGTTTCTATTCCAGTACACCTGAGCCTACATAGGTTTGATGGGAAAGATGGTTAAAATCAGTGACATTATTATTTTGGTTAGGGTTTCAAAGGTGGAAACCACCAAATGGTAGGTCCAACAACTTTTATTCAATTTTGATCTGTCTATCACATCATCTTGCTTAGAAGTATAGGCATCTATGGGCCAGGTTATTATGAGATGCTTTTCACGACACCAATTTTGATCCCGTTTATCCCTATCTTAAGGTTGATTTAATTTGTAAACAAGCTTTTTATAATCATTGAGATAATAATCCTTCAAAAAATGGAAGGAATCATTTTGAGCAAATGTGTTCTTCAAAAACTGCATTGATTTTCTTAAAACTTACTGAACACGGAGATAATATTGACAAACGATTGTCTCCTAATGTGGGTTCGGCGAAGGGATGACAGCAGTAACACCTAAGAAATATCTCTTATTTTGGATGGCTCATTAAGGCGTTCTTGATGCTGTTTTGATTTTGGTATGCTATATACCATATTTTAATTATTTTATTTTTACATCCACAACAAAAAAGAACCTTCTGATCTTATTTCATTGTTGTAGAACCTCAGAGAACAAAGCAGGAAATGGACTACTGAATATGCAGAGTGGCAACCTTTGTGGTGAAGGAAGGTCTGATGGCCAGCTCCTTCGCCAGTTCTTTGATGATTGGCCCAGATTAAATCAAGATACCAATGGAGTTGGGGGAAATGGCGGTTCTTCTACAACTTGCCTCTCCATCTCAACTCCAGGGCATCCTTCTTCAGATTTTTCGTTGAAACTGTCAACAGGAAATGGAGTTAAACCAGAATATCCCGATGGTAATGGTAGAGAGGAGCGACCACTGGATTGGGGAACAGGATGGAGCAGCCATCAGGTTAGCTCTATGGGAGGTCCACTTGCTGAGGCATTGCGATCTTCTACCTCTAATGCTTCACCAACAAGCGTCCTGTATGAGCTGCCCCGAGGAACTGCATCTGACACTAGTAGTGTTAGCACCTGAACTTTAGCAACATTTTAGTCATCATAACTTTGTAATGTTGATTGTGATTTGTTTGTTTGTTTGTTTGTTTAAGAACTACCCCATACTCTCACTCCCCCGATAGACACCAGTTTTTTCTGTTGTTTGCACCTGATTTTGTTATTTTTCAAATGTTTTATTGTTCTAGTACAGTGCTGTGAGTTGTTTCAAACTTTGAATGGTTAAGGCAATAATGTTTATTTGGCAATTATTAGTCAGATGTCTTTGTATTTTAAATATTGAATGTTCAATTTGATTGTCTGAATGTGCATAGACCTTTTTCTTCCATTTAGTTGCATCTAGGTGGAAAACTTTGAGTTTCTTTTCCCCATGTGCTGCAAGTTAAAGAACAATCTTAGTTTTGCGAAAGTAAAGGAAACTAGTTCCCTTGATGGAAGTAGGGAACAAGAGACAGTGACTTGAGTTGTGTATGTCAACTTTTAATAAGTGGGTACTAGCTGCCTCCAGCATACTGTATGGTGGGGACTGATGTGAAATCAGAAACGGACAGTTGGCCAAAGTTTTAATGTGATTGTTCTCCCACTTGTATGTTTTTATGTGATCTTCAGCTATTATTATTAGGTTGCAAGGTTGAAATTATAAATATGCCAATTGCCACGCCACAAGGTGAGATCGAGCTTTTTTCTACCACAAATTGTTTTAGGAAACATAAATTTCCTTTCCTTGTTATATGAGCAACAGTTATTCATTGACAAAACACCAAGAAATTGTACTAAACAAGTATAGAACTATTTGAAGAGGATCTAGTCTAACTAAGACTAGCCAAGAAGTTTTTCTCCCCCGACATACTAATGGATCGCTAGGTTGCTCTTTACCTTTCAATGTCATAATATTGTAACCTTCAATCTAAGCTTGCAGTTCCGATATTCACTGGTTTCACTCTTCCTATCATATACAGATATACTTCTGCCCATCATGCCAGTAGATAAAATGTTCATTTTGTTCATTATACTTGTCAAAATTTTGCAGTTTCGTCATTAAAGTTTATAATCGGCAGTTTGGTCACTCCAGATGTATTCTGCTAGCACTTTGGTCATCAGTTAACTCTTCATTTTCCAGTAATTAACAGTTTATCATAGTGCAAGTTAACGATAAAATGTTCATTTTGGTCATTATACTTTGCACGTTTTTGCAGTTTGGTCACAACACTTTTTTTTTCTGTTAATTTGGTCATGAAAGTTACATTCCTTCATCAGTTTGGTCAAAAAAGTTGCTCTTAACTTGTGACTGAACTGATAACAAAATGTAAGTTTTATGACCAAACTGACAAAAAATAACTTTTATGACCAAACTGCAAAAATATGCAAAGTACAATGACCAAAATGAACATTTTATCGCAAGTTAACAGACTGATGACCAAAGTGCTAACAAGGTGCATCTTTGGTGACCAAACTGCCGATTTGAAACTTTGATGACTAAACTGCAAAATTTTGATAAGTACAATGACCAAAATTGGTCATGAACATTTTATCCATGCCACTTGCTATTCAATTTTTTTCATGAGAAAGAAAACGCTTCATTTGGAAAAGGTACCGTTCAGAAGTTGTGTAGCAAACTGTTTGCAGCATCATTTGATTCAAAATTTCAGTTAACTAGAACAGAGATCTTATAGACATAGGAGTTTCTCATGTTGAGCTTAATTACAGAGCCGCAAACCGAATACATCTCCAGTTCAAATCTGCTTTCTCATTCATGCTGTTATACATGTATGAATACGACTATGTTATTCATTTCAACAACAAAGCCACTTGCCATGACAGTTCTTATTTTTCTTTTCGATATACGTTATTAATTCATCAAAATATTACAATCCTGATCAGCAAGCACGCATAGGTGCTTTGTCAGGTAGATAGGACCTCCACAGACAAATCATGCATATATATAACTAGACACCTATACATAATATACTCACCCTAGCCTATGCATCCTGTTGTACACCAAGCTCGCATGCTAGGACACCCTCCCATCTAAGTTCTAACAATGTGCTGATACATAATCTATCAACGCATTTTGTGTATTTGAAGCTATTTGTTCTTGAAGATCTTCTAGTTACGGTGCTTCCATAACATCCAGCTGAGGTATCTCCAGACTGTGACAGAGAAAGGAGTCTCCAGTTCTTTTCCGCAACAAATCAATCAATTCACTATAGTGTCTACTGTGTATAGCTGTAAAAGAGTGTCCTGTTGCGATCTAAGGAAATCTATCCACTAGTGGAGCACTATAGAACAATGTAGAAATAGATGAGAGCGAGACTGTTTTTAGTATAAAGTTGCAGAAAGACCAATGATGGTAATATCCATTCCTCTGTGAGCCATGCAAATTTCAAACCTTTTATAAACATCGCAGACCATCTCTTTCACAAAGTTACCAAAAATTTGTGGGGGTGGGGAGCAACTACTTCATAAGGACATAGAAGACAAAAATAACATTAACAGACAAATGCAATGGTTTTTTAATGTGCTCCCTTTACCTTATCAGTTGTTCTGTTCTCAACAAACAAGATGCATTGTAAGTGGATTGAGACTTTCGTCTTCTAAATTAGGAACTTAATGCCATTGTCAGATATAATGTGAGCCTTATACAAGGAATTAATGTTTGCAGCCAGGTTTTCATTTTAATACTCCACTGCAAGCCTTATAAAGAACAAATTATCTTTGAAGCATACATACTCTTTCTATTTGTTCTGAAAGATTACAAAGTACCCATACAAATTGTCATAAGGTATAATACAGTGCTATTCCCACAAACAAGCCATACCTCGACTACTAAAGCTTTGTTTAAAACTTGGCTGGTGAAGAAGTGCTACAATTCTTCACTAAGTTCCTGAATACATCCTGACTCCTGAGTGATAAGTGATAACATCAACAACTACATTGTATTGATTGAGATACTAATGTAAAATACATATGCTTATACAACCTCTAAACCTAACCCTAACGAAAGACTAAATTACCGTTAACATTGAAAAATCATCACAAAAATTAGTATAATCAAGCAATTATAAAAAAAATTATGCAGCTACAGAGTTATTGAAACTATTGTATCATATAGCACTTACTGAATAGAGGAGGTAGGGACATAACCCATAAGGTTCTGAATAAACATGAACCTTAACGGAAGAAACACTGACCTCCACTCTCCATGTCATAGAAGGGTAACCATCTTTGATCTAGGGAACTGCTCAAGAAGTTTTGTATATGATTTATAATTTATTAAAAAAGAAAAACCCCTACTTAGACTCTGAAACAATCGACATTACTTACTGCAATTTATCGCACTTGTTCTTTAAAATTGGTCCACAATCTGAATAGTTTCAATTGTAGAGCGTTTCTTCCATAAATATAAAACACAACAGCAGCAGGTTTCATTGAAAATGACTTTCGTGCATGCTGCAAAGGCCCATGACTGCCATCCAGCTCCAAGTCTTTTCCTACCTGTCTATAAACCATCTTCTATCTTTCGAAATTTTTACAAACTGCTTAGTCATTCTAAATTTTGGTTAAGAGAATGATTATGGATTTCAAGTGGATGTCAAATGACTTTATCTACACTCAAAAACATTTTTCTCTATAGGCCATATCTAACAAGCATTAAATTATAGTTAGTGTAGGCCAGGCTAATGTCCTAATCTAATAAAAGCACTAGCTTGCTGATATCAATACAACGACTGGACAGTGGAACTAAACAGAAAAGGGAAATAACACAAACTTCAAACTATTTTGTAAGCTTGAGAACTCGTGATCAAGACAGTCCTATGGAAACATAGTGTCCCTTTCACTTTATCAACAGCGGCTTCCAGTCAAATCGAGCAAAAACTGAATGAAAATCAAAGAACATAATTATTCATATCATCTTTCGTATGGTTAAGATATTGATTCTAGGCCGACAAACATAATTGACAAACTTTGCTGAGAACTTATTCATCCATGTCCATGCATCTTTAGTTACACACCAACACGAAAGTTGAGTTCTATGGAAAGTGGATGATATAATGTGAGCAAAATGTTGCAGCTTTATTTATCAATGTCAATGTTTACATCATACTTCTAAATATTTCGTTAACTTGTAGTTTAATGATCACGATCAAGTCAAGATAAGAGTGGTAGCAATGTAGCATATTTCCGTAATTTGAAAATTATTATTATGTCCTTCCAACCATCTCACTTAAATCCATGGAACATATTCTGTGTTCTATACTAGAAAGCGCATACTGAAGGATAGGTTCAGACAAAATAAACCATCAATTTATCATCATCAGCAATAAAACATAATACAAAATTTAACCAAAGTTCTTTCTATTCAATGTCATTGCTATAACAAAAAAGTGAAGAGTAACACATTCTACCAAAATCTAATCTTTAGAGACAAATATCATCATGAAGGACATTTAACTATACTATCCAAACGATGCTTCTGCTATGGCTTATTATCTATTATTACTGAGCATTAAATAAATAAAAATGAACCCAATTGGACCGTATTTTACCTCATCTTAAGCCTCTTGGGAGGACCACCCCTGGAATCCGTCTTGTCAGGGATGCGAGACTTCCCAAAAGCTTTAATCTTTCTTCTTTGTCTGTCTTCCTCACTGTCTGATTCATTGCCTTTCTCCCTGTCTGCATTGCTTGCCTCTCTCTCCAACTCTTCCCATGTTTTACCCTCGTCTTCTTCCGACTCTTCCTCAGTATCTTCCTCCATATCTTCCTCTGATTCAACCAGGGACTCACTATCATCATCCTCTTCTTCTGACACAGAATCAGACTGAACGTCTGATGGCAAATAGCCTTGGTCAGAGTCTTCTGTGTTCTCTGAGTCTGAGTCACTCGCTTCCATGTTGAAAACCTCCCACCCTCCTTCCTCTAAGAATTGCTCGGGGTTATCCGTGATATTCTGCAGTATGGACTTCCAGTTGAGATTCAGCCTGCTCTCGTAGTACTTAAGATCTGTCGTGTCAAGCCAGTCCTTGACATTATCAAGTGATGTGGATGGAATTGAATCAATACGAAGTATATCCCTCTTAAAATCCTTGAACACAATTGCCATGTCAAAGCTCTTCTGCCCAAGTCCCTGTTGGAATTAATTTTGAAAATATCTAGTTTATCCTAGAAAGTTCTATTGTTAATGAAGTAAGTTGTGTTTAGCTGTGTTCTAGGAACTTAGGAAGTAGTTAGTTGTTGCATTTATTAATGTCTCTAGGATGTTCTAAACTCTAGTATAAATAGAGTATGTACTCTCTTGTAAGCAAGAAGAGAAACCAAGTAATAAAAATTATCTCCTCTATTAAGCATCTCCGTTCTTTCTTTCCACTATCTAGAAAAACCTAACAGTGGTATCAAGAGCCAGAAATCAGCCTCCCTGCAACAACATAAACAAATAAACCCCTGACCTTCTAATGGCTTCCACCAGTAGTAATTCAATTTTCGGCTATGCAACAACTTCAGTTCCCATTTTTGATGGAGAACATTATGATTATTGGAGTATTCAGATGAAGACCATATTCCTCTCACAAGATTTGTGGGAATTGGTGGAAGATGGCTATGTAGAAGAAGGATTAACAGCAGCAGAGAAAAAGGATAAAAGAAAGAAAGATGCAAAAGCCTTGCAATTCATTCATCAAGGAGTGAGCAGAACAATATTTCCTAGAATAATGGGTGCTGCAAAATCAAAAGAAGCATGGGAAATACTAAAGACTGAATTTGGGGGCTCCGATAAAGTGATCTCCATAAAGCTTCAATCTTCATGGAGAGATTTCGATAATCTGGCAATGAAAGAAAGCGAGAATGTTCAACAATTCTGCTCAAGAGTAACTGAAATTGTAAATCAGATTAGAAGTCTTGGAGATACTATTCAAGAAAAAAGGATTGTAGAGAAAGTCCTGCGAAGTTTGCCGATGAAATTGGATCATATAGTTGCTGCTATTGAGGAGTCCAAGGACTTGTCTAAGCTCACATTTCATGAGTTAATGGGATCACTCGAAGTGCATGAAAAGAGACTCAACAGATTCAACGATACACCGTTGGAGCAAGCACTTCAGACCAGCCTAAAAGTTACAGAGAACCAGAGTCTCAAGGCAGAACATGAGAAAGGAAGAAGCTATCGAAGCAACAATCAAAGAGGAGGCAGAAATTTCTCTCGCGGAAGATGCAGAGGTCCAGGAAGAGGTGGATCGTCACGAAGAAACTTTTCTGGTAGCACTAATATTTTCTGTTCAATCTGTGGCAAAAATGGACATGAAAATATAAATTGCTATCATAGATGCAAAAGGTGCAAGACTCCCAACCATTCACAAAAAGATTGCTGGTTTCGAAACAAGAACGATGAGAAGAATGAAGTCAATTTCTCAAATGAAAAGGAAGCAGATCAGGTTTTCTTTTGTATGAATGCACAAGAAGATTCACAAAGCATTTGGTATTTGGACAGTGGATGTAGTCACCACATGACCGCGAATAGAGAAATGTTTGAGGAGCTGGATGATGCATACAGTTCAGAAATCAAGCTTGGCGATGGAAAAATGATCAAGGTTGAAGGCAAAGGAGTCATTTCAGTCCACACGAATGGAGGTAAGAAGAAGTTCATTCATGATGTATTCTATGTTCCTCGCTTAAGGCAAAGTCTTCTTAGCGTTGGACAGTTGCTTCAAAGAGGTTATCGTCTATTGTTTGATAATGATGAATGTGAGATAATTGACAAGAAAAATAATCTCACTGTGGCCAAAGTTAAAATGGCTCAAAACAAAGTATTTCCATTCTCTATGTCACGGAATGAATCATTGGCGTTGCAAACTGAAAATGTGAATGATTCAGTACTTTGGCATTTGAGATATGGTCATTTAAGTTACAAAGGCCTGAATCTTTTGAAGAGTAAAAATATGGTGATTGGGCTGCCATCTATTATTCAAAGAAATGAAGTTTGTGAAGGTTGCATTTACGGCAAGATGCACAGGTTACCATTTCCAAAAACCTCGTGGAGAGCTCGTGCTCCACTTGAGTTGGTGCATGCCGATGTATTTGGGCCTACAAGAACTCCGTCTCTTAACAATAAGAGATATTTTCTGTTATTTGTTGATGACTATACAAGAATGATGTGGATATTTTTTCTGGAACAAAAATCAGAAGCTTTTTCGGTGTTTCTCAATTTTATGGCTTCTGTCGAAAGAGAAAGTGGCAGAAAAATTAAGACGCTCAGAACAGATCGTGGGGGAGAGTTTATCTACAAGGAGTTCTGGAATTATTGCAAAGAAAAAGGCATAAGAAGGCAGCTCACTGTCAGACATACTCCGCAGCAAAATGGCGTTGCAGAGCGGAAGAATCGAACAATTGCTGAAATGGCGAGAAGCATGTTAAAGGGCAAAGCACTTCCTAACCAGTTCTGGGCTGAAGCTGTTAATACAGCGGTTTATATATTAAATCGTTCTCCGACTAAGGCTGTGCAGTATAAGACTCCATATGAAGCATGGTATCACCGAAAGCCTCAAGTGAAATCTCTGAAAGTGTTTGGCTGCGTTGTGTATGCTCTTGTTCCCTCACAAGAACGAGAGAAATTTGACGAGAAGGGAGAGAAGTATATCTTCATTGGATATAGTGATGAATCCAAAGGCTTTCGTCTCTATAATCCAAGTACAAAGAAGCTAGTTGTTTCTAGAGATGTTGTGTTCGATGAGATGGCAAAATGGCAATGGGATGAAAGTTCTTCGAGGACAATAGAATTTTATGAACCAGCAGCCATTCAAGAAAATGGAAATTCTGCACCAAGCACAAGACAAAGACAAAGTCCAGCAAGGTCTCCAAGTACAAGCTCATCCATAGAAAATGTCTTAGACTCAGATTCGCCACCAAGGAAGATACGTCCTTTGAGCGAAGTTTATGAAAACTGTGAGTTTGCTCTATTTACTTGTGAGCCACAAGATTTCAATGACGCTGTAAAGGAGGAAATATGGAAACAAGCAATGGATAAAGAGATTGCGACCATCGAGAAAAATCACACTTGGAAGCTAGTTGATTTGCCTCAAGGAAAAGAAGTAATCGGATTGAAGTGGGTATACAAGACAAAGTTCAGAGAAGATGGTTCAATTCAGAAGCACAAGGCACGACTAGTCGCTAAAGGCTACTCACAACAGCCTGGTATTGACTTCAATGAAACATTTGCACCGGTTGTGCGAATGGAAACTATAAGGACTGTTCTTGCACTTGCTGCCCAAAATCAGTTTCCAGTTTTCCAGCTTGATGTAAAATCAGCCTTTCTGAATGGAGATTTAGAAGAAGAGGTGTACGTAGAGCAACCGCTTGGATACGAGAAGAAAGGAGCGGAAACTCAAGTCTACAAGCTACAAAAGGCGTTGTACGGGCTAAAACAAGCTCCAAGAGCATGGAACAGCAAGATTGATGGATATCTTCGGCAAAATGGTTTTTCAAGAAGCCCAAGTGAGCCGTCTTTATATGTGAAAAAGGAACGTACAGATTTTCTGGTCGTATGCCTTTATGTCGATGATGTCATCTATACTGGTACAAGCAATAAGATGATGCAAGAATTCAAAGAAGCTATGATGAAGGAATATGAAATGACAGATTTGGGCTTGATGAAGTACTTTCTTGGAATTCAGATTCGTCAATCAGAAGGACAGATTTCTATCTCTCAAGAGAAGTATCTTGAAGACTTGTTAAAGAAATTCAACATGCAGAACTGCAAGCCAACTGCTACCCCTGCTTCGTTAAGTGAAAAGTTGCAGCTGAATGATGGAGCTAAAAAGGCCGATGGGAAGCTTTATCGAAGTCTAGTTGGTTCTCTAATATATCTCACACATACTAGGCATGACATTACTTATGCAGTAAGTCTGGTTTCCAGGTTTATGAATGAACCAAGCAAACATCATTTTGCCGCAGCCAAAAGAATTTTGCGGTATCTTAAAGGAACCAAAAATTTTGAGCTCAATTACGTACGAGAAAAAGGAAGTAAGCTTATTGGTTTCACAGACAGTGATTGGGCAGGTTCGTTAGATGATCGGAAGAGCACTTCAGGCTATGCTTTTTCCATAGGTTCCAATCTGATTGCTTGGTCGTCGAAGAAGCAAAAGACAGTTGCATTATCTTCAGCTGAGGCAGAGTATATAGCAGCTGCAGATGCAACATGTGAAGTTGTTTGGCTTAGAAGAATTCTAGCAGATTTGCAAGAAGAAGTTGAGGCTCCTACAACCATTTATTGTGACAACATGTCAGCGATTGCAATGACGAGAAACCCGGTGTTTCATAGCAGGACAAAGCACATAGAGCTTCGTTATCATTTCATTAGAGACATGGTGCAACAAAACATAGTTCAATTGGACTACGTCAACACTAATGAACAGTTGGCAGATGTTTTCACCAAACCAGTTTCAACAGAGAAGTTCGTTCAAGCTCGAGAAATTATGAAGGTTTGCAAGACAAAGACTCAGGAGTAAGAGAAGTATTCCATCTCTATGATTTTCAAAATTAAGGAGGAGTGTTGGAATTAATTTTGAAAATATCTAGTTTATCCTAGAAAGTTCTATTGTTAATGAAGTAAGTTGTGTTTAGCTGTGTTCTAGGAACTTAGGAAGTAGTTAGTTGTTGCATTTATTAATGTCTCTAGGATGTTCTAAACTCTAGTATAAATAGAGTATGTACTCTCTTGTAAGCAAGAAGAGAAACCAAGTAATAAAAATTATCTTCGCTATTAAGCATCTCCGTTCTTTCTTTCCACTATCTAGAAAAACCTAACAGTCCCACCCTCTCAAGGTTCACAATCTCAATCTCACTTACCGTGATGACTAGGAAAGGGTTCTCCACCAACTCGACCAGGCAACTCGAAGTCGGGACAATGAATGCTGATGCCTTATAAGGAACTCCGTGGAATCCAAGATCTCTGTAAGGCACGTCGAATTCTAGGTCAAGTTCTCTGAGATGAGGCTGCCCCCACAGGTCACTCACCTTGTTCACAAAATTCTGGAAGTCCAAGTTTATTCTATTCTTCCTGTCCCTTTCCCGCTGTTCTTCCTCAATTTCATCTGGATCATGTGCTGATCTTCTTGACCCTCCCAAGGTTTGAACAACATCCATCACCTCAACATAGAACTGAACATCCTTAGTTTTTCTGTTCCCCACCATGATGTGATTGTGCAAGTGGAAGTGCAAAAGAGTAATCATCTCCTTTTCTGCTGGCTGGAAGAATGCATGCTTAATATTACCATACATTACGTCTACTCGCTCATCTTGCCTTGAAGTAGAATATCTGAACCCGTTTACGTGTGCCTCAAGAGTACCACTTAGCTTCCTCCCTCTCCCACCAAATGAGGGACGAATCCACAGATCAGGCAGCCGCAGTGGCTTAAATTGTGTCCCTGCCAGCTGAAGCTTCTCCTGACCTACCAAAGTGGCCCTTTCTGCTCTTTCTGATTCCCTTGATTTTACCTGGCGACGAAAGGTAGTGATAAGCTTCACAACTTCTGTGATATGTCTGGGGTCCTTGGAGCGAAAGGATACTTCTTTTAGATAAATAGACCGTTGGAACTTCAAGGAGTTTTGATCATGAGGGTTGAATGCAGTACCAGGTACATCAAAGATAATTCGAATGTAATTATCTTGCTGGCTGTATACTCTCTTGATAGTAGCAACATGAAATGGTACCATGCTTCCATAAATGGGAAGCAGTATGGCCTCATTCTTCTGATCAATATGAATCATCAAGTCCCTCGGACAAGGGATCTCATTGATATTCTTATATGCAATTAAATCACTCAAAGATCTGGCAGTACGACGGACATCTGATGAACCAAAACCACCACCAACTAATCTCTGACGAGTTTCTTCATTTTTCTCAAGAGCAAGTTCAGCCTGGTGCTGTTTCCGCTGCTCCTCCTTTGACATGTCCTGCTTGTCTGATCTAAGCGTTGCCTTTGACAAAAATGCATCACTGCCATTTGACTCAACTTTAGTTTTGGGTTTTTCTTCTTCCTCTTCATCCTCATCATTAAATGAGTACGCAACATCGTTGACATCTTTAGAGCTGAATGCAGTGAGAACTTCTGGATGCTTTTCATTGACAATTACAGTGTCTGCAAGCAAGAGAGAGAACTTTTCGGTCTTTGGATTGTTTGTTTGTGTTTGCAAGTTCTGAAAGCCAAGGGACACATTAAAAATCATGCCAACTTTCAAGACTCGGTCATTCTTAGAATTCAGGCTCAAGCCTGATTCACGAAACTCAAGGCCAATGCCTGTTCCAGCAGTCTTGGTGAGATTTGGTGTAAATTCAGGAGCATCTTTCTCAACAACTGAAAATGCTGCCTGGTAAGCAGCACTGATCTTATTCCCTGGCTTTAATGCAGCAATTGCTACTTCATGGGCCTTCAAAAGAACCTCATATGCCTTGCTCTGTATTGGATTGGCATCAATCAAGAATGACCTGGCTACATTAGAGCAGTAGCTATTATATCGAGATCCAATGGCGCAAATGATTATGCTCGTTGAGTCATAATACAGTTTCTCATCATTGCTTGACGCACTTGGCTTCAGATCAAACACTCCTCCGCTCTGAAAGATTGGAGGATAGCAAATATCAACATTCTCAGCTCTCAGCTTCACTTTAACTCTTGCAGGTTCCAGTATAGACTTCTCTGCGTCATCCATCAATGTTGAATGGGAAACCTTTATCTCTTCATCAATAATCTTTTCGAGCTTTGGTACCACATGATATTTCATCACAGAAGAAGTCAAAATTGCTGCTTTCTTCACATTTGTGATTTCAATGCTGTCTTTAACAGAAAACAGTTCGGAAAACCCATTTGTTACATCAACAAGCTGAAAATTAGAAGTTCTCAGTTTCTTTTCCCAGTTCTCAAGGAAATTCCCTTCAGGAGCTTCTTTTGCTAGGTAACCAACAACAGGGGAATCATGACCACTAGATTTCGACTGAGCACGTATTGCACCTAACATCTCATCCATCAATGCAGTTCCATCATCACTCTTTGCCTTCACATGCAGTACAATCTCGGTACCAACTGTCACCTTCGCAGGTTTTTTAAGGATTTCTAGCACAGACGCTTTCTTCTGAGTACACAAGAAGTGGATCTGCTTGTTCGTTAAAACAAGATAATAAAACCTGCATTTCCTTTTGCTGTTTTCAGTAAAAAACCGAAAATTTTAGTTACATGGTTATTGTTTTCAACAATAAACAATTAATACCCAACCTAAATTTAGGGTTAGGGTTCTTACAATTTCTACAACCAAATAGAACCCTTTAGTGGCCAAAATCTATAATGAAAATTATATTTCACTTCCTCTACTTTGTAATTTTTTTTTTGTAAAAAAAACTCAGATGTAAATTAGGGTTTGAAGAGAATCATGAAATCACAAAAACAATCGACAACAATAAGCACCAATATATTCAATTTCTATATATCAATTTGTATGCATGTTTTTGTATTCCTAAATAAAAGTTCCCAAATGCAGAAGTAATGTTAGGGTTAGGGTTTAAAGAGAACCATAAAATCACAGAAACCAACAACAATAAACACCAAGATATTCAATTCCTATATATATCTCTTTGTAGGGTATTTTTTGTAATCCTAAATAAAAGTTTCCAGATGAGATTTAGGGTTACAACTTCTGCAATGGAATGAAACACAAGAAACTAGTGCTCTTCAAATCTCTTTTCTCTTTTGTTCTTAATTTTTTTTTTAATCTATTAATAAAGTAATGCGATAAAAATAATCATACTGCGACCAGAATTACAATGCTATTTGCATCAATGCACCACTAAAAATTACATCTTCCAAATTCTACCATAATCTCAATCTTGCAGTTTTGCAGTTTTTGTTTCTTTTCTTAATATGAATATTTTATTTTTTTAATAATACTTGTTTTTGATATTCATTGTTCTTCATGCATGTGCATTGACATTTTCTTTACATAATCATAAGTTCATAACCATTAAGTATCAAACAAAGAGACAAACAATAAATAATTTACCGACTCGTGGGGAGAGAGTGTTGTGCGCAGCGGACTAATGCACAAAATATGATGATTGAACTAATATACGAAAGTAAAACGAAAACGACAAAAGTAAACAAGCAATCACACACAAGACACAAGATATACGTGGTTCGGCAATATGCCTACGTCCACGGGGAGAAAGGATGATGCTTTTCTTTCACAAGACAATTGTACAAGCCCTCACGAAGAAACCGAAGTTTTCTTCCTCACAAAAGTTCTCTCAAACTCTCTAATGGCTTCTCACAATCTCTCTCTTAGAAAAGTTAAGGTTTTGTCAAATTCTATTTGGCTTTATAGTATAGCCTTACAATAGCCACGAATTGGGCTCAAAACAGGCCCATATGCACAAAACTGGAGGAGGACGTACGTACGTCGAAATCACGTACGTACGTGTACAACACGTAAACGTTATCTGCCATACAGGACGTTCGAACGTCCTAACTGCGTTCGTACGTTCCTGCTTCAAAAAAACATCTGCCTCATTGGACGTACGAACGCCCTAAAGCCGTTCGTACGTTCCTGTACAAAAACTTCCCCTTCTCCTATTATGCATATAAAACCCAACAATTCTCCACCTCGGCGAAGATTCAATAAATCTAAGCCGACAAACACAAGTCACAAACTCCCACACATGTCTCGAAAGACCACCTCGGCTGCACCACTTCATAGTTGCCTACGTACCCTTCTTCTAAGGGATCAAGCCGTCGTAGTTCACTTCATGATATACTATCAACACAAAGGAAGGATATGGACTAAATCTAAGCAATGATAGAACTTAGTCCCTAAAACCACTTTAGTCAACATGTCAGCCGGATTATTGCTAGTATGAATCTTCTTCAATAAGATCTCACCTTCTTCAATAATATCTCTGACAAAGTGATGTCGCACATCAATATGCTTTGTACGAGCATGGTAAACTGAGTTCTTTGCCAGATTTATGGTACTTTGATTGTCACAATGAACCATAAGCTTTTCCTGCACAATACCCAAGTTCTTCAACATACCTCGTAACCAAATGGCTTCCTTAAAGGCTTCAGTCACAGCCATATATTCTGCTTCTGTCGAAGACAAAGCAACTAGAGATTGTAATGTAGACCGCCAACTAATAGGACCACCTGCCAATGTAAAAACATATCCAGTAGTAGACCGACGTCTCTCTATCTGACCATCATAATCAGCGTCCACATAACCAACACAAAACTGATTCAAATCCCTTCCCTTCTGGAATAGTAAACCAACCTCCACACTACCTTGAATGTAGCGCAAGATCCATTTCACAGCTTCCCAATGTTTCTCACCAGGATTATGCATGTACCTACTTACAGTGCCAATTGCATGCCCAATGTCGGGCCTTGTACATACCATCGCATACATCAAGCTACCAACCGCACTTGCGTATGGATAACGTGTCATATAAGCACGTCCTCTATCAGAATTAGGAGACATGGAAGCATTCAACTTAAAATCTTTTGAGAGAGGTATACTTACAGCTTCACCAATCTCATATTGGCTAAATCTCTATAGCACCTTCTGTAGATAGGCCTTTTGAGATAACCACAACCTTCCATTGTCTCGATCCCTCTGAATTTCCATGCCAAGTATCTTTCTCGCATCACCGAGATCTTTCATCTCAAACTCCATAGACATAGTCTTTTTCAACTTGTCTATCTCCACATTGCTTTTAGAGGCTATGAGCATGTCATCAACATATAAAAGCAAATAGATAAAAGAACCATCACATACCTTGCGAAAATAGACACAAGGATCATATGGACTTCTTGTGTACCCTTGCCCAAGCATAAACTGTGTAAACCGCTTGTACCATTGTCTTGGAGATTGCTTCAACCCATACAACGATTTCTTCAATCTACACACCAGCTTGTCATTACCCGCATCTTTATATCCACTCGGCTGAGTCATATAGATCTCCTCATCTAGCTCACCATGTAGAAAAGCAGTTTTCACATCAAGTTGAGCTAACTCCAAATCAAATTGTGCTACTAAGGCCAATAGGATGCGAATTGAGGAATGTTTCACAACTGGAGAAAAGATTTCATTATAATCAATTCCCTCCTTCTGAGCATAGCCTTTTGCCACCAATCTTGCTTTGAAGCGTACATTTTCACCAGGAGACCCATCTTTCTTAGTGTAGACCCATTTGCACCCGATTGCTTTCTTTCCCTTAGGCAACTCCATGAGTTCCCAAATTCATTCTTATGAAGAGATTTCATCTCCTCATCCATGGCCGTCTTCCACCTTTCATAATCACTACTTTGTAATGCTTCACGAAAAGTTTCTGGAATACCCTCATCAACAACCGAAAGTGCATAAGCTACCATATCATCAGTAAGTCGTTTAGGAACACCGGCATTTCTCTTGGATAATCTAGATGCAATTGGACCCTCATCATCAGAGTCCACATGTACTGTATCATCAACCGTCTCATCATCAACCTCATTATCTGTCATGTCATCAGAATCTGTAACACCAGGAACCTTACTTGGAACCATTATAGTAGACGTCTCCAAAGATACAGAACCACCTGGAACACGTGGAGATATTTCAGTCTCCACCCACTGCGAAACCTCTTTGGTCTTGCTCTCCACCTGCTGAGAGCTCTTAGACTTCAACATAGAAGCCTCATCAAATGTCACATCTCTGCTTAGAATAATTTTCTTCAATTCTGGATCGCATAGTTTATAACCTTTGACTCCATTCTGTAGACCCATAAACAAAGACTTCTTTGCACGAGGATCTAACTTACTCTCTCGGACATGATAGTAAGCTGGACACCCAAACACATGAAGAAAACAATAATCTGAAGCAGGCTTACCAGACCAAACCTCCATAGGAGTTTTGCCATCAATCGCAGTCGAAGGCAACCTGTTAATAAGGTGACCGGCATACATAATAGCCTCAGCCCAAAACACTTTGCCTAACCCAGCATTAGACAACATACACCGAACTCTCTCCAGTAAAGTTCGATTCATCCGTTCTGCCACCCCATTTTGCTGCGGTGTCTCTCTTACAGTGAAATGGCGTTCAATACCCTCATCCTGACATACTTGCAAGAATGGATCATTCTTGTACTCTCCTCCATTATCTGAGCGAAGTACCTTGATCTTTCTGCCAATTCGGGTCTCAACTAACTTTTTCCATTTCATGAAAATTTCTAGGACTTCATCCTTGCTCTTCATGGTGTACACCCACACACGCCTAGAAAAATCATCAACAAAAGACACAAAATAATGCTTACCTCCCCAAGATGCGTTCTTGGTAGGTCCCCAGACATCCGTGTGAACATAATCAAGAGCTCCACTAGTATTATGGATAGCCGTGCCAAACTTTACTCTTGTCTGCTTGCCCAGAACACAATGCTCACAGAATTCTACTTTACAGGTGATAGCACCCTTTAACAACCCTTGCTTTATCAATCTTTGCAAGGATTTTTCACCAGTATGCGCCAACCGCATATGCCACAGCCGCGTAGTCTCTCTAGCAATCTTTGATGTAGCCTCAGACATGGCCACATCACCAGTAACTGTACTACCTTGAAGGAAGTACAAGTTCCTCTATCGAACACCCTTGAGTACAACTATTGCACCAGCCACAACCTTTAGAACGCCATGTTCAAGTACCACCCTGTAACCATTGGCTTCTAAAGTACCAACTGAGATAAGATTCTTCTTCATGTCAGGAACATACCTGACATTTTTCAGCTTCCTTATAATTCCATCAAACATCTTCAGACGAATGGTGCCTATACCCATTATGTGACAAGGTTGATCATTCCCCATCACCACTACACCACTCTCCTGCTTCTTAAAATCAGAAAACCACTCCCTTATAGGACATATATGATAAGAAGAAGCACAATCTAAAATCCATTCATTACCACTAGTGTAACAAGCCATTGATGAAACAGATAAAGAATAATCAGAATCTACATCCTTATCTTTAGTATCACATGCAACGTTTACCTCAGAGTCTTTCTTCTTGTCCTTTGCCTTGGCTTTAGGACAATCTTTCTTCCAATGCCCTTTCTCATGACAAAAGGAGCATTCATCCTTTGCTAGAGTTCGACCTTTCGACTTTGACCGAGATTTCCCTCTACCACCTTGACCTTTCCTGTCACTAGACCTTCCTCTTGTAACCAAGACCTCAGGTGTAGGGCCCTTGGACTCTTCCTTGTCCTTCTTCATACATGCATGAGTTAACAATGCTGCAGAAATCTCACCATACACCAGTTTCTCCTTCCCATATGTGAGTGTGATAGCCAAGTGTTCATATTCGTCCGGTAACGAATTGAGGAGACACACCGCCTTGCTTTCATCACTCACATCTGCTCCTAGATTTGCCAAGTCTGCAATTAACTTGGTAAAATCATTAAGATGCTCCGCCATGAAAATACCTCTTCTCATATCTATTCGATAAAACTTTCGAAGTAGATAGTTTTTATTGTGGATAGTCTTTGTCATGTACTTCTCCTCCAATTTTTGCCACATCTCCTTTGCAGAAACATCATTCATCACAAGATATTTGATTTCTTGTGCCAAACACGACCTTATGATTCCACAAGCTCGTTTGTTCATCTTTTTCCAATCCTTCTCTTCCACATCTTCTGGCTTATCCTCCAGAACATCTTCTAGGTCTTGTTGACATAGAGCATCCATTACCTCACACCTCCACATACCAAAGTTATTGGTGCCAGTAAACTTCTCTACATCAATTTTTGCTTGATGGTAAACCACAGATTTGGTTTCCCCCTTCGAACTCTTCGAGCTCCCTTCTTTTGACATCTTTCCACCAACTTTCATGTACTTAAACAATCACCAACCGAATCTGAAATTCACACCGGAATTTCAACAAACACCTTCTAGACGCTCAAGTTCTAACCTGAAGCTCTGATGCCACTTGTTGTGCGCAGCGGACTAATGCACAAAATATGATGATTGAACTAATATACGAAAGTAAAACGAAAACGACAAAAGTAAACAAGCAATCACACACAAGACACAAGATATACGTGGTTCGGCAATATGCCTACGTCCACGGGGAGAAAGGATGATGCTTTTCTTTCACAAGACAATTGTACAAGCCCTCACGAAGAAACCGAAGTTTTCTTCCTCACAAAAGTTCTCTCAAACTCTCTAATGGCTTCTCACAATCTCTCTCTTAGAAAAGTTAAGGTTTTGTCAAATTCTATTTGGCTTTATAGTATAGCCTTACAATAGCCACGAATTGGGCTCAAAACAGGCCCATATGCACAAAACTGGAGGAGGACGTACGTACGTCGAAATCACGTACGTACGTGTACAACACGTAAACGTTATCTGCCATACAGGACGTTCGAACGTCCTAACTGCGTTCGTACGTTCCTGCTTCAAAAAAACATCTGCCTCATTGGACGTACGAACGCCCTAAAGCCGTTCGTACGTTCCTGTACAAAAACTTCCCCTTCTCCTATTATGCATATAAAACCCAACAGA
This sequence comes from Aquilegia eximia, assembly GCA_023053565.1. Classification (NCBI taxonomy): domain Eukaryota; kingdom Viridiplantae; phylum Streptophyta; class Magnoliopsida; order Ranunculales; family Ranunculaceae; genus Aquilegia; species Aquilegia eximia. The sequence continues at coordinate 28,971,821 of JALIGU010000004.1, forward strand.
GAGTTCCTTCTTCTTCAAGGTGTTGGTGTATCAAGAAGAAGCTCTAAGATGGAAGAAGACAACATGATGGTGTTTGATGCTTTGGGAGAACAAACCAAGAAGAAAGAAATCACTCTGCTCTCGCTTGGTTATGGCAAATGAGAAAAAAAAAAAAAACTTTCGTGAAGAGGGAAGACGTTTTATAGTGTTTGGATGGAGCTTACTTGCCACCACCGACCCCATAAAGTTTGGTTATTTGCAGCGGCATTGTTTGCTTTCTGCAGCCACGTCATAACGTGTAACTGAAAGTCAAACAATATCCATTTTCCAATTACTTGTGGTTGTATAAAGTAAAAAATGTGGATGCAAATATCTAAAATTATTCTCATAATAATTGTTTTTACATTTCCAAAAGTAATATCCTTTTCTATACAAAAAATAAAAATAAATTCCTAGTATTTTATAATGTGATCTACAAAGGAACAAGAAAACTACCAAAACTAATCTCTCTTTTCAAAATAAAGTGGAGTGCGCCTTGGTGCTTTAGCTTCATTTCTATCATCGTCTTTGGAAGTTGAGGAACTTAATGCCATAACCGAAGACAAAGAAAAAGATGACAACAAATACAATGTGAGCCAAGGCAACATATGCAAGGAAGTCATACTCGTACCCAAGATTTTCCTTCAGAAACTCCTTTATGGTTGGCTTCAGTGTTGTCCCTGGGATCTCAATCAGACCATCCTTATTGCCTATCTGAGAGATCACAAGGCCATAAAGTGTCCAAGCAACTGGAGTAGCCCAATAATACCACCTCCACCATATTGGGATTAGCTGCAAAGTTGAAGTCAAGTGTCAAAAATACTTGGAGATATCAATTGATGGAATTTATCCCTACTGCTCTTTTTTGCATGTATGTCGCATTTCAGTTTGTAATAAGATATCTGATATGAAGTTAAAGAATACATACCGGCCTGAAGATGAGAAACCCAGCGAACAAATTCCAGAAGTTTATAAAGAAGGACATAGTGATCACAGCAATTTGTGGGTTAGGAGTTAGGGCCACCGCCATCATCCCATACAATATAAAGTAAACAAAGCACATGAAAATGTAGTAGATGAACCAGAGAAATGTGTCCAACTTCCAATGAAATCCAATCATAGAGTACAAAATAAGGCTATAAACAACGCTTTGGATTGCAATGTAAACAATCTCAATGGCAACCTGAAATAGAAACACACTAGAGTTTATTTCACTTTTACTAATTACATGTCATAAGTCATAACTACACATAAGAAATTGATTAATATGAGGACATATCACAAGAAGGGATTTAAAGTTTATTTTGTTTCATATGTTCTATATATTTCACTAACATGATGTCATTATTAGGCAGATTTACAATTAATACGAAAACAATAAGGCATTCGTAACTCATAGTAGATAAACTAAACAACACATTTTGCAGGCCATATGGGAAGGATTGAAGATATTTGCCAGTCTGGGATACAAGAAAGTCTATGTTGCTTCTGACTCTCTAAATGCAGTCTTACGCATTAATGGCAAGCAGAGGGCACCATGGTATGCATAGGAAATGGTAAGAAGCATTCTAGAAGTGTTAAATGAAATGGAAGAATGAAAATGTATCCATGTGTTCAGGGAAACAAATGAAGCTGCGGACCACCTAGCAGGTTTGAAAGGACCTATGGGCACTACTATTACTGTTTTGCCTACGTCAGAGAAATCGGAGGAGATAGTGACCAAGGACAAGAACTTCGTATCGGAAATAGAGTAATGTAACTTTTTGGTACTCAGTAAGTATAGAGAGAACTAACTGTTAGAATGTGAATTGTAGAGAGTGTGGCTGGAGCTATGGGGAAAAAAAAAACTGATATAACCAGATTGTCATCTTGCCTGAGAAAATGCATAAGCCAATGCTGAATACATTCCTGCTGCTCTTTCACGGTAGAAAACTGTTCTCTCAATCGCAACAACGGACTGCACTGCGACAGCACTGGTGGATCCCAAAAAAGTAGTGGCAGAGTACATTGCTCCTAGAAGATTGAAAATGTCTTGTTGCTTGCTTCTGTTAACATAAAGGCATGGTATGAGTTTCAGATAGGCAGGTACAATTGTACAAAAGTTAACATGAAGGGAAAAACTGATCGTGGAGTTTACTTTAATGTGCAGTTTTTTCGAAGTAATATTGTTTGGCAAGAAATCATGGATCTATTGAAAATTATTATTATTTTACTATTCTATCCTTTTGCTATATTAGCAATAACTAGACTAAATGATTCTATAATAAGATGCAAGATCTTTGAACTTACACTTTACTTCCTTTGTCCCAAAAGATGACACCAAATAGAATGCCCATAAAAATTGTCAGAGAAAATCTGACAACATTATATTGTGGGTTCCTCCAATATGACCAGTGTTGTTTCCACAAGCAAGCCACGCACTGAGTACTGAAGCTTTGTGAGAACTCTGTAGGGAAGTAAAGATCTTTAGATCCTGGTGAGGGAGTGCTTAATTGTTCAATAAGTTTTTGATTCATCCTGAGAAGTCATTCATACAAATATAAGTATAGTTAGACAATAATACTTGTACAGCCACACAATTCTTAAACTATTGTATTCAGTCGTACTTACTGGTAGAGAGTGGAATTAACATATACTTCAGTAAAGTCGATATTGTGTTGAATCTCTATGGAAGCAGCACTGACTTCCAACATCCATGTAGCAGGATTATCACCATCTTTTATCTTAGGAACTCCTGCAATGGCCTGCCAGAAGTTTCGGTTAAGATATATATATATACTTGGACTCTGCAACAGTCAACACTTTCTGCAAGTTTATGGTACTTTACATCAGTCCACAATTAAATAAATCAATCATGGTATTTTTGTATTGATAAATCTATGTCATAAACTTATAATTTAAAAGTTTGAAACACAGCAGAATTTGATGTGCAGTCAGTAAAGGCCCATGCCTGTCACCCGACACCAAGACTTTCCTACACGTCTCTTCTTTATATTCACTCTCTTTTAAATTTATTAGAACTGATTAGTCAGTGAATATCGGTCTTCCTCCTTTCTTGTGTAAGCAGTATAATAAGTGAAATTTAAAGTATTTTAGATCAAGTTGACTAAGAAAGTAATGAAAAGGATCTCTTGCTTAGGTATGTAAAACAATTGAAATGTGAAACCAATCAGCAAGAGGATATATTACTAACTTCGAAATATTCTATAAGTTTGACAGAATGGTGACCAAGAGGTCCAGCATAAATGATTTGTCCTCCTCTCTTCATCAAAAGTAGCTGCAAGTCAAGTCGAGCAACACGACACAATGAATACATGCAAAGCATTAGAATAATAAGAATTATGAACTTAGAAATTTTGGATTATACCTCATCGAAAGCTTCAAATATATCTATACTTGGCTGGTGAATGGTGCAAACAACAGTTCTTCCAGTATCCACTGTATTTCTGACAGTTCGCATAACAATTGCTGCAGCTCTCGCATCAAGGCCTGATGTTGGCTCATCCATGAAGATAATAGATGGATTAGCAACCAACTCTACAGCTATAGTCAGCCTCTTTCTCTGTTCAGTTGAAAGACCATCTACCCCAGGAAGGCCAACAAGAGCGTCTTTTATTTGATTAAGCTCAACCAACTCCATAACCTCATCAACAAACATCTGAAGGATAGAGGAAAGAGCTCAATCAACAACACTTTTTTCAAGGACATCTTTTTGTTGCTAGATACAGTTTTACCACTATAAATCAAATTGCACGCTGATCAGGCATTGTAACCTTTAACCTTTATCAACAAAATGTTATTTATCATAAAAAATAACAAATAAAAAAGAGAAAAAAAAAATGGATCATGGATTTCCAGATTAAAGAAAGGAAAGGAAACTTTATTTCCATAGCATACCTTTTGAGTTTCCTTCTTTACTTCAGAGGCAAGACGCAACCACGCTGAGTACAAAAGAGATTCATAAACAGTTACAAATGGTGAATGAATATCATTCTGTTCGCAGTAGCCACTAACACGAGCGAATGTAGACTGGTTCTTTGGGTAGCCAGAGATTTGGATACTTCCTTCTATATACCCTCCAGTCTTCCTTCCTGCTAGCACATCCATCAAGGTAGTCTTTCCAGCACCACTAACACCAACTAATGCTGTCAAAATACCTGGTCTAAAGGCACCACTAACATCACGTAGCAATTGAAGACGGCTTTCTTCAAGTTCTTCGCTGTTCATTTCCTGATAAAAAACAGTAATGCCAAGGTAATGTCAATCTGGAAAACTGAAATCTAACTATGTACTAAAATACACTAATTCATTGGCTACTTATAACTATGTATTAGTCTCATCATAGTGTAATGTCATCTCTCTGCAACTAGTAGGATATAAGGTATATAGAAGGGAATGAAATTGATAAACTCCCTTAAACAACCATTATCATTTGGTGAGTCTTAATCGAATCCAATCTTTCATGAATGGCGCAACGTAAAATGGTTTGTCAGACGGATGTTTTAAATCTTTTCAATGGACATGGATTTTTCCATCAAATTCATTGTATTATGGTACATTTTGGGGCTTAGAAAAAGATAAGAAAAAGATAATTAAAAAAAAGAGGTCATAACTCTTGAGATCATAAATACAAAATACTTTAACTAAGAGACTTACAGCAGGCATGTCAACATAGTAATTCACATGGTTGAATGCAAGTGAAAGAGGACGGAAAGGTAAAACCATTCCTCGTCGAATAGAATAGTCAGTTGTACTCTCTGAAGCTTTCCTCACTGCCATGACAATACCTGCAAAGTTTACCCCATTATTAGAGAAGGAAACAGCCAGAAAGTAAAATGCAAGTGTCTACATTTGTGAAGGGTTTGTATCACGAATTAGTATCACTACAACCATTTGAGTGTGCTCTAGATATCAAGTAGAAACGGAGGAGTCCGTTTTTTAATTTTCAGTTCTATGTATGTGGCAGATGATCAAGATATTAGCATCCAGTGTACACATTGGGTATAGCTTAGACTCTTTGCATAATGCCAATAGAACACACATAAAATTACTCAGAATCTCAGATCTGTTTCTTACCAATCGCTCAGGATCCATTTTCCTTAATTGCAGTTGTATTTATCTATTTTATTATTGCTTTGGAAAGTCCTGAAAATACCATAATTTGTTCGGGAACAGATGGAAAATTACTTTCTCTTATTGACATAATATTCTTTTCATAAAACATCTCAGATATGCTGTACATTTAAGAAACAGCATGTTCACAGGCTTACCACAGTAGAGAAGAGGCAGTTAAAATGAATGAAATTTTATATCAATGGGAGAAATTTTACGAAAGTGCGAATTCATGAAAGTGAGATCAGTTGAAATAGTTGAAAGTGCAAGATGGTTTGGACATGTTTAACAACTGAAGATTGATGGAATCAAGAAGAAAAGCAAAAGAAAAGTTTTAGAACTCTGAAATGGTACAGATATGACTTCAAATAAAATTAGATCAGAGAGAATTCCTTTCTAAATCTATATTGGTTGTTGCGACTAAATCCTAATATCCGACTCTGTATGAGCTTAGCTCATCTTTTAATCCAGCTACTGAAGGTCACTTTCAAATATTTCAGATCATTACTAAAGCATTGCTTAAATTATAAGCTGCCTTTTTTCCTTTCTAATTGATAGCTTAATATTCGCCCTACTTAATTAATTAAGACATATATCTGCAGTTCAGATAAGTGCTCATACGAAACTTAAAATTTACAGCTTCTTCTGTTCTAATAATCAATTCAATTAAGACAAGAGGATAGAAATGTCAACAGTGTATAAGCTGCAAACTGAGCACTTACAAATCTCAGTGATGCCCCAACAGGGCCCTTACTTGCCCACAAGCATAAACTTGTACTAAAAAACCAAGGTAGTAGTAGGTAAAATATCTTACCTTCAAACCTTGGCAAAACCACTGGTGAAGTGATTTTTGTTGCCATTGATGTATGTTCTGAAAGAGAGGATGGATTTTTCTTATACTCCTCATCATCCTCTTCCACAATTGCTGATTTAGAATCACTTAAGGCTGAAAAACAATAAGAAAAACTGTGAGCTTGAAAAACTAATTTCCATGGCATAATGAAGATTAAATGAGAGACAGATGACATACGATTCAAATAAGTCAGTGCTGCAACAAATCCAATATTGAAAAGAAGAGAAAATCCGTTGAGTGCCCCAATACAGATCCAATACCAATACTCTTCTGTAAACAACCCTCTGGACCTCAAAAGAGCTTTTCCAACTGTGGTTTCATGAGTGATTGGATCATCAATTGGCTGATCAAAAGGAAATTAAGTTTTAGATGATCACATGTGACATCTGGAAAGAGAACCAACAAATGTCATCTTAAACAATTAACACAGAAATTAAAACATTAAAAAAAAAAAATCAAATGGAGACCATACAGTGCTCCATCTCTCATCAAGGAATTCATTTATGGCTATGGCATTCTGCCCATACATCATAGGAGAGATATAGTATCCCCAGATCATCCATGACCCAATGTCATCTGTGGAAAAACCAAGTGTATGTTTTAACATCACCTAAAAGTATCCAGTTTTAGTATATACTGAACAGTATGTACATAGACCGAAGTAACAGCAGAGGAGGAGCTGCTCTAAAATGCAAGAAATGTTTGAAAGTGAAGATCAATTTCTAACCTTTGGAAACAACGTATCCTCCAAGCACAAAAAATAGCAGTAAGATAAATGTACCAAAAGTGTTTGCGACAATCATGGTTCTTCCAAGTCCTGCCATGAACCGAAAGAGAGAAAGAGCCATCTGATGTACACTGACGTATGCTAAAAACTGTTTAAAAAACCTGTTCAAAAGAAAATAAAAGATATAAGGGACGATAAAAATCAAATAACATTTTTTTTTTTTTTTTTTTGACAAGTTAAAAAAAAATCAAATAACATGGCATATTAAAAGTAAAGGAAGATACAGATGTTCGTTTACCTGCTACCAGAAGGAGCAAATCCAATAGTATAATAGGTAAGAGTAATCCATAGCCCAGATTCCGTTAATGAGAGGGGGACTCTAAGGACCCAAATTGGTAATGCATAAGCCCATGCAGGGTAGAATAGAAAATCTCTTTGTTTAAAGAAAACCGGAAACCTGCTAATAGTCATTGAGATCTCTGCCATACCATTAAACATCACATTAATTAGACCAAAAAACAATGCCCCATAATACTTTCCTCCATCTTGTATTTGACCATGCTTCATTTCTGTCCTCAGGAACACTGTCATTGCCATTACTGACAATATTGTTATCTGGGCAGTTTTAAATATGTATAAGAAAGAGTTGCGTTTCGTAAGCAGCCACTCCCTTGCAAAGCATGCCTTAAAAAGTTCCCAATGGGAGATACCATATTTTTCTGTCACAAGTGCAGCTGGATGAGCTTTGGATTTATCATAAGGAACTCTTAGATCCATCAAATGCTTTTGGCCAATGTGAAAAGATTTATAAGACTGAACAAACTCATCCACAGAGACATATTTATATGGACGACTTTTATCAAACCAGTACTGCCCCTGGTCCTTCTTAGAAGTTACTTCTTGTAGAAAGTCTGCAATTCCTTTCCTTTCAGGGCATCGGAATCCCATGAACTCAAAGAACTCAAGGACCTTCACAGATGGACCTTGGTAGACAATCTGACCCTCTGACAGGAGAATAATGTCATCGAACAGTTCAAATGTCTCAGGCGGAGGCTGTAGAAGAGAGATAATCATGGTTGCATCCGTAATGTGAACCATCTGTCTCATGAACTTCACAATCTGAAAGGTGGTCGAACTATCCAGCCCAGTAGATATAGTATCCATGAAGAGAGCTTTCGCTGGACCAACTAACATCTCTCCTGCACTCAAAGCAACACAACTATTAGAGTATTAGGTTCAACAAGATAATAGAAAGTGTAATTGAGAGTTATAGGTACACTACTATGAAGCTATTTCACAGCAAGTTTTGGAAATCTTAAATGGTTAAACATATTATGCTTGCGTGTAACTTGCAAATTCAAACTTCAGTAACTGATTCATCGGTTAGATTCCACTACCCACATACCTGTAGTCACACGCTTCTTCTGTCCACCAGAGATGCCTCTTCTCATCTCATCACCCACCATAATGTCAGCACATATATCCAATCCAAGAATCTATGAATTACCAAAAATCAGGTCTCTCCAGCATGGCTTGCTAAAAGAGAAGCAAAATGCTTTTGAGATGAAGGTTACAAACCTTAAGAATATAATCTGTGACGAGGCTCATTTCTTGGCCTTCCAGTGCTGTTGCTTTCATAAAAGCATCAACATCGGGATCTGGTTTAATTCCTGCTTCCTTCTCTCTTCTTGACAATTCTGCCATTAAATCGTATCTTGTTCCAACTCCTAAGCAGCGTCCAGAAAAGTCTAGTGTCTCTCTTACCGTCATCTCACCATAGTGAAGATCATGCTGGCTAATATAAGCACAGGTTCTTTGAGGAACAAATTCACTGAATTCATGACCACAGTAAGTTACCTTCCCCGTTACCTGTTCAGTGTTTAAAGCTATCATATGTAGAAACTGAAAATCTAATCCCTACAATGCGTGCAATACACAAGAAATCAGAAAAAAGAAAAGAAAAGAAAACACACCCTTAAATCTTTGTCAGGCTTCCCTGCAAGTGCCTGCAGCAGAGTCGTTTTACCAGACCCCGGAGGTCCAAGTAGCAATGTCATCCTTCAAAGAGCACAACCATAAAACAAAGTATTCCACTCACATCGCGAAGAAACTACTAATGTTACAATAACAAAAAAACTCCATAAACACGTAGCTTACCTTGATGGTCTTAGTATTCCATTGACGTCGCGAAGTATCTTGTTTATTCGTTTCTTGGATGGGAAAAGCCAAATCAATCCAAGAAGGGTCTATTGACAACAACAAATCACAACACAGAACAAAATCATTTTTCCTCCAAAGAAAATTTATCCACTTTTGAATTCATTCACCATACACTATCATTAAAACACCAAACCAAAACACGAAGGAATGCTTGTTATTTCAAACAGAACAGATTTTGCAGTCTATGCATATAAATAGTCCAAAGTTATTATTGTTTGGACGAGCAAATTTATAACAAGAAATAAAATAAAAATCATTTGAAAACCAAAAATCAGCAATAATTATAATGTACGGATTACAGTGACCATACATCATGAAAGATCTATAGAACAATGGTAATTGCCATGCTTGATACACTACAGCTTAAAATCATTGCACAATGCTGCAATAAAAATAAAGTTTAATAGAACGATGGTAATTAGCTCATAAAAGTTTCTCTTAGGCTCAAATCCTTAGCAACCCTCTGTCTAAAATTATCGTGAATAATTGTGGGGATTGCCCTCTGCCAATACCAAACTGCCAAAGGTAATCACCTTCAGAGGAAAAAAAATTGAGAAAATAAACATATAATGATCACACATGTTGCAGCTCCAAATTGTGAAAATTTAGAGTTGCCTGCTAAGTAGGCTGCAAACTCCCCTTTTTAAAGGAAGGCTCCAAAAAGAAAGTGTGTACATTCATAACTTAGCTATTGGTAATTTGAAAATTAACCAAGGTGTTGAGCTATTTATACCTCTATAGCATTCAAGGTCGAATTATAGAGAGAAGGAATTGCCCTGCTCCCAACATACGCGGCTGCCTCTATTGATATATTCTCAAATCGTATTTCAATTTTTGGACTTTCAATTCCAACCCTACTCAGCAACCAAAATATATCACATTACGAAAATAATCATAATAAGATCAAACAGAGTTAACTCATGCATACAAATTTAAAATTTCCAAACATATTACCGATTAGTCCGATCCCTCAGCCTTAGAAGCAACTGCTCATTATCCTCTTCAACAATCCTAAGTATGCTATCTATTAAATGCTTCTTATCGTGCATACCAAGCTTTGTTACATCAATTTCTTCATGATGAATGTTACCGTTACTCATAACTTGGGTTAGAATTCCTTTTCTCATTCGATCATATGTTGGAAGCCTCTCTATAGCTGCCCATATCAGCTCTTGTTCATCACTATAGTCTTGTCGTCTTGCGCTTGTATGAAAAACATCAGGTGAACCCGTCCAAGCCTCTTTAAAGCTTGTTCCCCCCCAACTCTTTGTCCTTCTACTTTCTGTAATACTAGCCGATCTCACTATATCTTCTCCAACCAATGTAGTTGCCATTTTTACTCAATGTAGAACAGAAAGTGGTTAACTTCAGAAGTCTTGAATAAACCAGCATGAATTTTAAGGTAATCCCATTGTTTTCCACTCGAATATCTTGACCACTCTTTAGTTTGCAAGAATATAAGAAGATTATGAAGAATATGTAGATGAAGATAAAAAGATAAAATAGAACCAATAGAAACAAAGATGATCTTTCTCATGTAATAGTAACCTTAGTGACATTTTGAACACTTCCAATAAGAAAACCTGTTTTGAACACTTCCAATAAGAAAACCTGCCGTCTGCCGTCTATTGTTGTAGTGTTTCACAATCAGGTGGTGTGTTGTAGTGTCCACTACACCTAGTTGTTGGAAGAGCAGTACAAATTTAGATAGCAACTCTAAGTCAAACTTAATTATAAGAATGGCTTGGGTTCATTATCCACTTATTAGCAAGCATTACATATGACCTTTTCTTGGGCGTGTTTTGTTGCTGTTGTCTTCTACTTCTACTTCTTGTTCTTGGCATATGTATATCCTTCTTTCCAAACAAAATTAGTGTATGAGCTAAACCAATGCAGGCCAGAAATTCTAATATTTTGCTGGATCTTAAACAAACCATTTCATAATATAAGTTTGGTCTACTGCAAACTAATATAATATGGTCATTTCAAAACCGGAATGCCATTTATTTTTCAATTTCACCTGCATGCTTAACAAACTCTGGATCTCAGGAGTTTTTGTTATATTTTTTAGGTATCAATTTTTTATTTTATTCGCTTCCGTTAGACATGACTAAGTGAATGTACGTCTATTAGACGTGTATCATATTTAGTTTCCTTGTTTTTTGATAAAAACAATATTAGTTTCCTAGTTTGTAGGTAACTACTTGATAAAGTTTAATTATTTATATTGAAATTACTTAATAACCCTTTGTACGAGAGAAAATATATTTGATTTTAGTGAAGGAGAAATGGACTTTTTTGGTAAAAGTTTGGCATCAGGAAAAAAACTCTCCTCGTGAGTTATTAAAAGAGATTTGGGGCAGTTGAGGGCTTGGGGCTACTTCTCACTCTTGGCGATAACATCAGTCCTCTCAAGACAATCAATTGGACCCAGCAATAGAAAAACGTGCCTTCGACATGCAAAATAATTGTGTATCGAAAAAGGCTACTTACTCCAGTTCACCGTGAGGCTTGGCCCAGTAATCTGTCTTTAAGATGGACTTGAGTAGACTCCCGAAAACCAGGAGCCTTAATGATCTTCATATTGATGGTATTACCGAGCAGTTTCAAACAATGGTGCTGTTAGAATAGGAACATCACAAACAGCCATAAGAATTCTGGGGTGAAATGGTACTAAATTGTGGCTTATTGCTCACATTTGGTATTTAACAAAAACAATGCCTCTCAATACAAAAGAAAACGAAGGCTATTTTGACAACATTTTTGTGGCCATTACACACTATGCCCTCAAGATTTATCTATAACACCATGATGGGCATTATCACAATAATTTCACAACACTCCTTTGGATCATACAGTTACATCAGCCATCTTTCAGCCTTTTTATTCCTTTTTCGGTTTGGTGCTTCAATATTAAGATCATGCTGCTTTTTCTTACCTCTCCATCTGCTGAAGTCTTTCTTTCACAACAGTTGTTCTGAGTCCTCTACTGTTCCATTCCATTACAATGCTCTCCTTATGCACTGGCCTTCTGCATCCCTCTAACGTTTGGAGCTCGAATGCACACTTCTGCTGCTTACATCTCGCTATTGTCACAGTACTTAAGAAGCACCTGTCAGCATACTGGGGCAGAGCAAACCCCTTAGCACTTCCCATTTTAGTAACAGCATCATGCATACATAATACTATAAATATCAGGCACAAAGAATAGGTTACCAGAAAGTGATCAGATTTGAAATATAGAGCAGGCACAAACACATTCAAGATATAACAAAAAAAAAAAAAAACATGATCACAATTACAAGTATGAAATCAACGAACACATTCAAGATGGATAAAGTCGGTCCTACTCCTTCCCAAGTAGCCCAAATGTTCTTTTGAATCTTTGATGCATATATGTTAGTTTATAGGCATTTATACAGAGCTGTTTCATATTCTCATAAGTAGTTTCTCTTGCCAATTCAGTTTTTTGTTCTTTCCAGTGCTCCGCCTTGCCCTTTCCCTATGAATCTTATAGCTTTCCATGAAATTCCTAAACTGCTTTGTGTAGGTACCACGTTTTGCACATATATAAAATACAATCATATTGATTTCTAGACTTGCGAAGTCTGTTGGTTGGGCATTCATGTGGTATGCGCCCAGTGCAATAAATGAGCACCAGGTTCTCTATTAGTCTGCTTATGGATGACAGTCGTGCAACTTAAAAGAGAAATGAGCACATGGTTACTTACGCTGGGACTTTCGAAGCCACCTTCACATGCGTCACACAGATCTAATGCGACTTTACGAAGCATAGGCATCTGTCAATAACATGATGATGAAGTACAAGGAACATAGCTTATAAAGAAGTGGTTAATGGTCTAACAAAAGACAATGCATTCGGTGCTAAAAGTCCTACTCTTACCTTAGCAGTAGCAGCAGCAATGAAATTTCTCTGGATTCCGCGGCCCTGTATGGTCAGAAACCATTACTCTATATGTATTTGAAACATTACACAGACAGACTTATATCTAAGGACGGCCATGTCATGCATGATACAAATGATACTGCCTAAAAGTACGTCGACAGACAATGAGGCTCATAGGCCTCAGGTAAGACTTGTATAGAAGAAAATATCCTATTATGACTTTCTGAAGGTAAGAACTCCATTTCTTCTACTGCACAAGCAAATTACTAATTTTGTATTAAGCCTCAATGTTTTGCGATGATAGAGATGATGGTTCTAACATCTGGTACAAAGACTTCAGAGGTTAGGCCTCATCCTACCCTGGAAAACTTTTGAAACAATAGTTGCCAAATCTTTTGATTGGAACATTTTTTCTGTTAAAATTTGATTACGAATGTTACAACAAATATGTTTCTCCATAATTATTAAGAAAGATTTAAATAGTGTTAAGTGAAAGAAAGAAAGAAACAATGAGTCAGCATGGCGAATTGGTGCTATTTGTCGAATCTTTGTGTCATTGTTCATTAATAATCAAAAATCTCTGTATATCAATGGTTAATAGAATGCCATAATAACCATCCCATGCCAGAATCACAACCCCTAGCAGATCAAACAAATCAGTTCTTGTGGTCGACAAAATTGCAACATATACAATATGGGATCCAATTTAACTTGATCAAGCATGAATGTCGAAGGCAATTCATCATGAACTTTGCTTGTTCTAGTAAGTAGGGATGATGTATGGTCTTGTCAGAATGTTTCTTGGGAATCTTAGACTCGGAGCTCTTCTAACTTAGAAAGAAGAGATTTTTGGACATACCCCCCCATTTGAAAGTTGAAATTTGAGATACCCCCCAATTCAAGATGTGGTGTTATCTTATCCGTCCATCATAAAACTCACCTACGGCTGTAAAGCTCTTCTGTCTTGAATTAGGGGAGTATCTCAAAAAAAAATTCAAATGGGGGTATCTCAAATTTCGACTTTCAAATGGGGGGTATGTCCAAAAATCTCTAGAAAGAAAGAGTATAGCTACCCAATTTCACATCGTCAGTCAAGAATTTTATAAGAAAAGACTGTCCATACAATTTCCAAATAACTCACACTGTGACGCAGCAAAAGATCCTCAATCGCTTTGCAATCGAAAAGAAAGGATACCCCATTTGATGTTACCTCTCCACAATCCTAACAAAAAAGAATAACAATTACGTTCTCCGAGATGCGCTAAAAAAAGCACAACACAAGCATTAACTGCAAAATGATCATTGGTAAATATATTGATTCAGCAAGTTTATTTTATTTTTCTTTAAAATTTGTAGCATGTACTCGTTATGTTATTAGCAGGAACAAAATGTCACTGATACAGTTTCACCTGTTCTCGCAAGTTTATATGATCAGAGTATAATTAATTTCACCAAAATTAGCATATAATATTACGAAGTTATATTCAATAAAATATTCGATTTCAGAATAAGTAAATGAATGGAAAAAATAAATCAGCAAGAGCGAACCTCTAAACAGAGAGAAATTAGACCCGGCCATCCACAAGAAATGGTACGTTGAGAATCTGCAAGTATGATGTACATCTAAGATTTAAGAAGAATAACATGCACAAAAATAAATCAAAATATAGAAGGACATTATTAAGCTGGTGCATATTTTTCATTTTTAGCCATGGTTCCTTAAATGTACCAAAATAGACTGCATGTAGACAGGTGACAAATGATATTATATTTTCCATATATTAGAAAGCTCACCGGAATTTAGCTGTCTACATCCTGATAATGAAAGCTCAATCAAACTTGTACAGTTCTGAGTTAAAATAACCAAATCATCATTTGTCATCCATGGGATGACTCTTTCAAGCCGCAATTTCCTTAAATTTGGCATACTGATGTGGACACCCAATGGAGACAAGTCACCAAGGCAGTGGCACAGACCCAATACTCTTAACTGTCTCAAAGACTCAACAATGGTTTTCACAATACAATCAGATATTACCTGTTAATAAACAAGAATAACAATACTGAGACAAAAAAGAATGTAGAAGAATTAATTTGTTTCACAGACAGAGTAGTTATGTTAATTAGAAAGAAAAGTTGCCAGTAGAGTACGCATTAGTAGAAACAGATGTAGCGCTCTGTAACATGGGTACTCCATTTTGTCAAAAAGTCTGTGTCGGATAAACGGACACTCGACACATGTGTCGGACACACATGGACACTCGACATACGTGTTGGACACACATGGACACACGTAGTACACACATACAAACTTATACACGTGATTCAGATTAAAATTTGTAATGAAACCCTGATATATGAAGAATAGGAAAGAGATGACCAAAATTTACCCTTCATCACATTACAATAAAGAAAAGATAGAAAGAAAGGTGAGAAGGAAAGATATTATGTTTTATGTCTAAAAAATATATTATAAATAAATCAAAATCTGTATCCCCGTGTCCACTGGTTTTAGGATGCCGTGTCGAACACCGACACATGTACCCGTGTCAATGTTACTGAGGGCGCAACTAAACAAAGTTTACAAAATGGGGATGAGCCATAGGTTTGAGTGTTTGACCTTCCTCACAAAGGCATTCATACTAATTCAAATAAATTACAAGTTTATCAAATCAAGACACCTAACTGTTACAACCACACTAATGTTTGATGCAGGTCCAACATTTGATACATATGCAAAAACCCTGAAATACATCCTAACGACCTAACACGAAAGACGATGTGAAGTTTGCCTATTTTTATTTTGAATATTACTTTTTGTATATAATTCTTCAAACACTATTAATCGAGTTGGTCGAGATGAACATGGCCGGATGTCAGGCCAAATTTTCTCTATTCTTTATCTATATCCTTATATCTACTTTTAATTGCAGAAATACTTATCAATTACTGGTATATGTAACATGTAATAGCAAAATGCACATTTGTTGCCTGTCATACTTTAAAAAGAACTGTATCATGACATTTGTAATGTAGGATACAGAAACAGGTCAACTTCCTTGTCGTTGTCAGGCAGGATGATTGTATTTCATACATGAAGAATTACAGTAAAGCATGCAAAACCATAACCACAGGATAGTCTCATCCTAGGCATGGGTATGAAAAAGAGTCCTAAATCCTCCAGACTGCACACCAGATAAACATTTATAAGGTCCATAATGGTCTATGTAGCATGTCTTCCTCAGAAGGATACCTGAAATGTCAAAATGACTGATTCCAGTAAAGGACAAACAGTAGGCAGTAGCATGAGTGCGTGTTGACTTAACGAAGCACCAAGACCCACTGATACATGCTTCACTGATGTAAGTGCAGGTCCCAAATCATCTAGCAACAAAGAAGATAACCCCCAGCCAAATTCCACATCTTCTAATTTACAGGTTCGACCTATCTCAACATACACATTCTCACCTTCCGAACCATAAGCAAGTGCACGCCCTCCAATGTGACACAAGTTCTTAGAGTCCCTTATTTTAATACACTTTAAACCAGGATTTCTTCTGATGATACGTGCTAAAGCAACTCCAGAAACCTGCATTGCACAAGTAACCATGAAAAATTAGCCACATGAGTAATTTATAATTGTTGAATATGAATCTCAATTCATGATATGTACCAATGTACCATCACTATAGGAAGTGGGTATCTATTATAGAAATAAAAGCTTCTATATTAATGATTTTTAAGAAAGTATCAAAGGACACCAGGCTCCCCAACCAGTGATCACTCGAGGTTAAGACCAGATGGTAGCAACTCAAGACCTAATAGTAAAAGTTGGAGAACTTGTTGTCTAAAGTTGACACAAATGACCAGTTGATATTCTTTTCATTGTAACATTGGGTAATCTCCAAGTTACAACCTCAGAGCTCTTCACCTATTCAATGTTCTCAGATGTCAAAGGAGGGCGACGTGTATATTGATGCTAATGCCATTTTTCTTTCTACTTTTCTATTATTTCACTTATATTAGTCAAGTATCTAGTGAATTCAGAATATAGCCAGTTGTACTCGGAAAAATTACAGCAATAAATAAACCCTACTGTATGATTGAGGAAACATGTATATTTTCGAGCGATAGAACAAGTCATCACAGGGAAAAGTTGGAGCCTTCATCAGAATGTCAACGTACCACAGTCTCAGAAACATCAAGCCTTTCTAAGGAAGAACCCATAAAACTATTGGTTGCATTGTCATCAAGGAATGTTCCCCTCAGGCAAAGACTTTTGACTATTAACATGTGAGACATAAGTCGTAACAGAGACATTGCATCAGCACCTGCAAGAAATAAACAAAATTTAAAGGTTAATTTATTATTATGCTGGTTGGCTTTGAGCTATGTCTCGTATTAAGACCAACTTACTCCACCAAAATAGAAACTGGCATAATATAATGTAATGTAGAGCTTTTAGAAATTATTTTAAAATAGATTGGTTATGCCATTTTAAAGTTTTAAGTAAGAAAAAAAAATCCTCGAGTTATAAGACACTCTAGATGTCTAGGATACAAAAATAAAAGCGAGATCAAGTGAGTGCCTCTAGTTCTAGTTCAGCTTAGATCAGTCTGAGTATGCCCTTTGAACCCAATCCATGTTCTTCTCAACACAATAGAACACCATGCCCACAAACACATGAAAACTTGGTTTTTTTCACAGCTAAACGATACAAACACAAACAAAATAACACAAATCAACCAAAAACATACAAAACAAACAAAACAAACAAAAAAAGACATACATAAATTATTTTGTTTTCTGACAACAAAACTGCTTTTTCATCCATACTTCCCTTTCTGAAAATGTGTTGTGCAGTTTGAATAGCTGAAACTATGAGAAATACATATGTCATAGTTGCGGAGTCTGACGTCACGTGGCAGAACACGACCTAGAGCTGCTTAAAAACATATAAAATGACTATAATACCCAACAAAACTACTTGAGGCCGCTCAAAAGGAGTAGATAGAAAGGAATGAAACTTACGAAAGAAGGTGAAATATTAAGGGATAAGATTAGAAAAAAGATAAGGGAGACAATAGAGTTGTTGAGGAAGTTGTACAAATAAAAGCTTGCAAATACGAATTTACAATTGATGGGATGTATGGAGACAGATACTAGCTTAATGGGGAAAACAAAACCTTTTAAGCAAACTTCCATATAATAGCAAAATATTAACTTTTAAACTTTTAGTTTGTAACTAAACTTGAAGTCAAATAAATTAATTCTTGAACAAGGTAAACAGAGCCTAGAATAATAGTAATCTAAAACACAATTAAGTAATTGGACCAACTACTTGTCCATCATTCTCCCCTTCTAGAAACAACTTGTCATTGGCATTGAAAACTTAGAATTATGCAACATCATTCCTGAGTTGTGAGAAGTCCTTTTGACTTGTAGATTTTCCGTCCATTGACAAAAAAACACATATTTTGAATATCATCTTGTATAATTTCCTAATGTCAAAACCCAAGATACTTTGGCAGAGAAAATTTAGCATTGTAATCTTGCTTTTGAAAACAACTTCAACCAGATAAAAAAAATTTGTTTTTGATAAAAAATAAAAAAGGATATACCAATATATTTTTCCTAAAAAAAAAAAAAAAAAAAAAATTGTTGTACACAAAATGAAGCATACAGATGAACCATTGAATACACGCTTCTTGACAATGTCCCTGAAACAAGTATATCTCCTTGAAAATTGAAATTGCAATCCGCTTGTCCACTTGGAAGGAAGACTCAAATATCTTCTCAGTGATATGTAGCGTATACTTTTATCTCAAAGCATATGCTTATTTCCAATGATGTTCATTCGCAATTCTGAGTTTCGAAGATAAAGATGAACTTGTTTCAGTGCAGGGTGCCAATTTGACAAAATTCAATAATGATGACACCTAAGTGATGAACTAATGCATATTTCTCTGATGATAATAGGCGTCAACACCAAAACTGATTATCATTCCAATAGACTTGACACACTCAGAACTCAACTTGGTAGGTCATGAAGTATCCACAGACAAGAAGATTGAATATCTATGAACTTTGACGAAAAAGACATTTGATGACAAAATTACAGCTTCTTTCATTAAGCAGAGTAAGAAACCTTTAAGGGATCCACCTCTTATTCTTCCTCCGCCCATCGAACATGACACTCCCATATAATTTTACACACAACCAATAACCCATCATCACAACCCATGACCCAAAACCCTCCCCTAATATTTCCATTCAAATAACAAATACTGTAGTTTGTTTCACTCACTACATCCCCAAACCCAAAACCCTCTTTCTTGGGCACATCCAAACTTTACCAACCCTCCACAATTCAAGCCACAAACCTATGACACATTTTCCAAACAACCTCACCCAAAGATTAGTTTGATGAGAAGAAATCATTTTTTGCAAAGGACAATGAAGTGTTAAATGCTCAAGGTATTGTTGTTACGCATTTTAAATGTTAAGAACGGGTGTATTAATTTTGCTTCGATTTTCCACAACACCACAACAAAGCTTCTTTGGGGTTGAAGATTGTTGGAAGTAAGGGTATTGTAGGCTTAACCTATAATATCAATATTACTATGTCTTTTATATTTCTAGTTGGTATCAAAGCCATGGAGGGTCTTGGTTTTCGCCCATTGGCGATGCTAGCTTAAGTGGCGGTGGCCGGAACTCCGACGAAGCTTTTTTGTCAAATTTGTTTTACCATTTGTGTTGTTTTCTGCGCATTGTTGTCCCATGTTGCCCCTCCAGCTCTCTCTAGGGCATTGTTCGTGTTGTTGAAACCTCTATCAGCCCTCTTTAGGGCATGTTTGTGCTGCCACCGCTTAAACCACTGTGTTGCCATCCCACTGCTCATGGCCAGCCCTTTTTATGGCCTTATCAAGGCATATATCAGCCTCCTTTTTCGGCCTGGAGTACTCCCATCTTTGTCGATTTTTTGAAGTTATATCAGTTGCTTTGTGGAAACTAAACCCTAGCCACCAAAAAAAAAAAACTAGCAATCCCCACCTCAGGCGTCTCTATTTGACGAGCAGCTGGTAATCCTTGCTCCTTCAACATCTCTTCAGCTAGAAATCCCTGCACATGGTTCTTCTCGCAGCTGGTCATCCCTGCCGTTGAAGATCTCTCCCGGTATCATTCTCATTCTCAATTACCTTCTTCTAGTTGTTCTCCCTCAATATTTCACCATCTACAAATTTACTACCTTTCCTCTAATTTTCAGTTTGAGAAACTCAATCTGCTTTCTTTTAAACTCTTTTGACAGATCATTCTTTCTCACCTCATTAGCTTGAACATGTGTCTCCACCTAAAATAAATTTGGATAAATGACAAAATTGCCATTGTGCTTAAGTGAGCTAATTCAGCAAGCCCTATTTGAACTATTGAATTTGAATTGGGGATACGAGACCATTTTTCATGGTACACAATTGTGAAAGGGAAGAGCACGATACTTGCTTTTCTAACTCTCTTTGAAAATACACATAAAGCCTATGTCGTAGGACAGACCAACAAAACAATGAACATTACCATGAATATATCACCTTCAATGAATTTATGATGGCTGGATGCTACATTTTCAGTATTATGATATTATGTGTAGTATCTGTATACCAGGATTATTATATACATGCCACTATAAAGGAAGATTACATATTTACATTTAGAATTGAAGCAAAAGAGGTTTACGAAATCGAAATATCAATCATAAATCCAATGAGAAGTTTCACTTTCAAGCCGAAAAACAGGATAAGAAAAGTATTTAAGAAAAATATATCATAAAGAATAAGCAATATCACAGGATTTGTGGAAAACAATCCCCGCTAGATTTTACATTGACAAAAAATCATTATAGGTAAATATTTCACTTACTTTTGCAGCCACCGATGTGCAGTTTTTGAAGCCTAGAAGCCAATGAAGTTGAGTGAACTCCAGGAAAGCACTCCAGAGAAGGTAAATCAGAACAAAGTGCTAAGATTGAACTAGTCCCAAAATTAGTATCACCAGCAACTATTGAGTGTAGATTCAAACACTTGGATATGAGTTTGGAGATGCCAATATCAGTTACTGACATACAACCTCTAAGATTAAGGTAACATAATGAGCCAGATAACAATGTGATATAAATGAGGTCCAAATCTGCATTTGAAACAAAAGAGACGAGGCTCAGAAGGACAGTCAATGAATCATGAACGTACAGATATATAACAACCATTAAGATCTTCTAAACAAAAAGTAGAAGTTTAGAAGCTCCCTCGTAATTGTTTGGGCTCCAATTGAAGCTAAAAAGGAAAGCTGTGTGGACACTAGTGTTAGATACTGTTCAGAAAATGCTAGGGGAGTGGAAGAAAAGCTGTTTCCAAACTCTCTCGAAAAGTATATTAGATAATACCCTTGTCTCTCATATGACTCTTCTTACTATACAACTAAGCACTGCAAAGAAGTTGGAGAGAATGTTGATAGCATTATTAGGGTTTCTGCTTCAGAGAAGAGAAAAAAGTACTTTGTAGCTTGGGAGATAGGTTCAACTCCCAAAAAGTAAGGTTGACTTGACATCAAAATGATGTAGGACAAGATAGGGGAAATGTAGGAAGAGTTGTATTAATTGGTTAAAACTGTTTGATGGCTGAAATTAATCGAATACAAGAAGAGAATTATAGATTAGAGACGAAACTACTAGCATCACCCTAGTACAGTTCACAAAACTACTAGCATCGCACTAGTAGAGTTCTAGGAATCACTCCTAGGTCACCTAAGCATCACACAAAGGCTTGGATTGCATCGCACAATCCTTACAATAGCATAGTTGCTAGAAATTTCTCCAACTTCATTCCTCCCCCCAATACAAAGACTTACACACCTTTATATAGAGTTTATTTGAACTCTCTAGACACTTAGGAAAACTAAACTTATTAAGGACAGATTTGACTCTTTGACTCCTATTCAAAATGAAACATTAAATAACACTAAAGACCTTTCTAAGTTGTTTATTCCTGATTTCTACTGTCATGTGTCCTGATCATTTTCTAGCATCAGTTGGTATCGAATCAAGGTTCGTAGAAGAATGTGTACCAGTGTACGCGATCAGGAAGGACTTTTAGGGGAAGATGGTCATATACTCAGCGTGATGAAATGTTATGGCGAGGTGATTCTCACAAGTATCTCATCAAATGGCAAGGACGTCCACCTACCGGTTTTATGTGGATTACTGCAAATAAGTTTCACGGCTTGGACCTTAATTCGTATGAGAGCTTTTATCCTTTTAACTCGTCGGGGTCGAGTTTTCTTTAGCCGGAGGGAATGATGGAGACACATGGCAACAGAAATCAGGAATAAACAACCTCGAAAGATCTGGAAGTCTTTAGAGTCTTTAGTGTTATTTAATGTTTTATTTTGAATAGTAGTCAAAGTCAAATATGTCTTTAATAAGTTTAGTCTTCCTAAGTGTCTAAAGAGTTCTTAGAAACTATATATAAAGGTGTGAAAGTCTTTGTATTGGGGGGAGGAATGAAGTTAGAGAAATTTCTAGCAACTATGCTATTGTAAGGATTGTGTGATGCAATCCAAGCCTTGGGGTGATGCAATCCAAGCCTTGGGGTGATGCCTAGGTGACCTAGGAGTGATTCTTAGAACCCTACTAGTGCGATGCTAGTAGTTTGTGACTGTACTAGTGTGATGCTAGTAGTTTCATCTTCTTCTATAATTCTCTTCTTATATTCGATTAATTTCAACCATCAAACAGTTTTAACCAATAAATACAACTCTTTCTACATTTCCCCTATCTTGTCCTACATCAAGAAATTTATGACTCCTGAATGGGGCTCTTAAAAGAAAATCTGGTGTATAGATATGCAAATGGAGATCGAGTTTAGTGGAGGTAAACTATAGAAAAAGAGGTCTATAGTGGTCAATACTTCCCACCGTTGCAGTATAGGAAAGAAAGGCAAGGTTAAGCAACATGTGTTTTATACAGTGGTTAGAGGTGACTAATTATATTTTGGGAAGCCTAGTGTGCAAAAAGCCCTTTAAAAGACCTACTCGGTAGTTTCTACAATTATCTAACAGATTTTTCAATTGTTAGAACTTAGAATTATTACCCCAAAATCCCCTATTTTCTTGTCAAGGTGGGAATCGATCCCAAGCCCATGGGCCCAACCACCCAATCCTTGACCAGCAGATCATTAGAACCTTCATCCGATTATGAATGGCGACTCTTGGGATTGGAGCCTAAAATTGGGGAGGAATTCAATATCGAGAAATAAAAAAGATGCCCTCTCTGATTGGCGTGGTGCTAGTACTCCATGTTAGAGGAGAGTCAGATGTATTGAGGAGGATTTTAAGCAAAAGGGTGTACGCAGTGAGCTCTTTCCAGGCTGATAATGGTAGCAATGACCTGCTACCCATCTAAATTCTCTAGTAAGCTTGTTTGGAGTAAGATTTTCATATGTAATTGTTTCACCGAAAAACCATAACATTCAATTTACTGATAAAAAGATGCCAACAATTATCACCCTTGTTGTACTTTACAGAAGTTGGAGGAGAGCTGATCACCTCTTAGTTCACTACATGTGGTAAAAGTGTTCAAGGGCCAGTGAAAAAAGCCCAAGACTACCACCCACCCCCATCGGGCAGCCACTATATCCAGTAATCTGGATCATTGGGAGTGTGGAATAACCGAATAACCTTATTATCAGGGGAACAAGCGGAACAGCTATAAGTTTGTTATCAAAACTTCTCTTTGGTATTGGGAATACATTGAACCAGAGATGAGAGCCATATTCTTCGAGAAGCTTATCTTTGAGTTTCTTTCTCTTTTTTTTTTCTGCTAGGTGAGCGAAAAAAAATTGGAAGTAATTGAAAAACATTACAATGGTAGCCAAAAAAGAACATCAAAAGATGTCACACGCGCCAAAGACTTTTCAGGATTACCAACCAAGAACCCCCATACATGTTACCTTCTTGCAAGAATCTCACACCCCTCCCAACAATTATACATACATCAGAACCTGGAGAGGTCAGTTTGTTGCCCTATTCTATTCTTGGATTTTTTTTCTCCCTCAGATCACCTTCCATCTATCCTTTTCCACAACGGCAGCATTGGTTCTTGTCAACTTCAAAAATAAAAAAACCCGGATGGTTTCCTTGATTGGGACTGCATTACTAGAGGGACTCTCTAATCTTCAGGTCTGCATTGCATTATTTTTCAGCGTTTCATCTGTATGAGTGAGATTTTTACTCAGTCTTTCCTTATTTTTTAGCTGAATAAAACTTTTATTGATTGAAAAAGGAATTTTACAAACAGCTAAATAGGTTGAAGTGAGTAAGATCGGCACAACTCACAACATCTAGAACAAAATACAAAGGCAAGCCAGTAAAAGCTTCAAGATCCAACTGAGGTATCCCAGCATTCAAATCTTTCCTTTGTTATCGATAAAAAAGTTGACCTAAAATTAAGGTATCCAAGCATTCGAGACAAAATAAAGCTAACCCACAAAGACCATCAGCATAGAGCATTCTTGAAGATATACCACATGTTAGGGTCCTATCCATCTTTTAGATGGTCAAGCTACCGATACATACAATTAAACGAGTTTACAGAAAATCTCCAGTCTAATAATTTATTTTAAGAGGGACGCTAGCGAGTTACCTCCATTTGTAGGTAACGTGGTGTTACCCCACTATAGGACAAAAAAGTTGACCTGATGACTGATTTAGAAAGTGCTCTTTTGTCTAAAAGAAAGAAAAAAGAAAAGCAACAAAAGGAATGTAAGAACATTGAATAAGAAAAAAAAATTTCACTTTCTTCCCAGATCTCTTTTAACTTCATTTTTCTGCCAATTCTATTATAAACTTGATGGTACAAAAAATTTGGTAGCTAAGAAAGTTAAACATTGAGCAACAATTACATTAGATATGAAAACCCCGTAACAGAAAAGCAATTAAGTTGAAAATCTATAAACTTCATTAACTCCAATGATCTTCTCCTAATTTTCATTAATTGAAATCGTAATTTGTTTCTTTTTTTATGGGTCAGACTTGAATGACTTCAATGGATGAATAAAGCCAATGCAGATTACAGAAGATTCAATTTAAAGATATCGAAAAATGATAATATTTTAGAATTTTCGTATTTGGGTCTTTCAAACAATGAATACAGTGCATGTGCCAGTTGGGCTCAACTGGTAAAACCTTTGGGTGATGATCTCATTACCGAACCATTTTTCTTTGAGTTACTAATCTCATTAAAACAGGCTTGCCAATCAAAAATAAATAAATAAAAAAAATGAATACAGTTTTTCAGGTTCGAGATGGTTCTTATAGTCAATCAATTAGTCTCAAGGGTTGGGTTTTGATTTGCAAAAGAACTCTTTTTTCTTGATTTAGAATCCTATAAGAATGCATGTTTTTCTTTCAGTTTTCAATAATATAAAACTAAGAAGAAAACTGTATAGAACCCTAGTTCTGATGGTCTGAAGAAGACCCTTGGGGAGAGAGAGGGAGAGAGAAAGAGAGAGAAACTCGAAGTAAAAGGAAAGATGGTTCCTATCGTACAAAATTTGCAACCGGGTGAAAATTTCTCAAGTTGCTAGATTTTGCCTTGTAGCAGGGTCATATGATGTTACCTCCAAAAGGGGGTAACTCGCTAGCATCGCTCTTATTTTAAATATCAATTTTCTAGAAAATGATAGGTAAGTACTTAAAATTTATGTATATTAGCTTAATAGAACTGTGATATCTTAATGTTTGTATCAAACAACTAATAAAATCAATGTATGGAAAGTGTATACACCAACCTCTTTCAAAACTGGAGTTATTTTAAGAGATTTTTGGACATACCCCCCCATTTGATGGACGGCTAAGATAACACCACATCTTGAATTGGGAGGGGGGTATCTCAAATTTCGACTTTCAAATGGGGGGGTATGTCCAAAAATCTCTTATTTTAATTAGAAAAACAGTATATAAAGGCCACATTAGACAACTTTGTAGAATTAACAATATGGTCGTCTCAGCCACATTAGCAAATGCATGCCACGTCTAGATATGCCATAAATGAACCAATTTAGCTTGTTTAGATGCTACAAATCAACCAAGCTAGGAATTCAAAAACAATAGAAGGAAAGTACCCAGGAAATATATTTACTTACCTTCAATTTCAGTTCGGCCCTCCAATATAAGTTTTGAGATATTTGCCGCTAATGGTCTTTCTTTCAACACTCTATATGATGGAACGTCTAGGTCTCGATACCCATCAATGCATGTTGATACTGTTGTTACTTGTGTCGATATCACTGGACTTATGTCAGCATTAAAATATAGTTCATTCAATAAAGGACAGCTTTGCACCAAGTGAAACACTGTTGCCATCCTGAAGTGCAAACAGTGAGATGCTTTCAATATTTTCAATGATGGGAATGATTTGCAAAAGCACTTGATGGCAGCTTCAAGATGTAAATATGGACACTTGGAGACATCCAGCTCACGAACAGCTTCAAATAAGGTTGGGGACATATTCTGTGGGACTCCATATTTACCCATATGAAGATTCACAACCCCTGTCAGAGATTCTTCGATTCTCTTTTGTGACATGAAATCTATCTTATGTGAGCATGGAAGCAGGGAGAAAAGCAGGAGAGCTGATGTTATCTGGGGACATCCGGACAAGTCTATTCTCTAAAAAAAGGAAACAAAAAAATTAGAAACATCCAAAATAACTACTAGAGATAGATGCAAAAAAATGGCTTAAAGCCCGGTGAAAAATAACATCTTTCAAATTTTCAGCAATTTGAGTAATGTTTGGTGGTGTTAATTTAGTTGCATGCAAGGAAGAACCATTGATCGTCATGAGAACCTGACCAATAGTTGGCACAATAAACGCCACTGAAAATTCCCTATAGCACGAATCAAATTTGCAATATAAGTTGGATATAAAATATGATGTTAAAAGCAAACGGACATGTATTTAGCAACACTTGTACGTAAATCACCAGCTCCTAAACTAAGAAACAGTTGAATGCATGTTTCAAAGATCCACAAGAGAATAATGAGGTCAACATTCCCCAGAAAGTAGGCTTGGAGTGAAATGTTGACATGCATCCTAGAAAGTGATTACTAACAGAAGGCTCATATTAGGTACTAATTTTTATACCTTCCTTATAAGCGACAAGGAATCTGTTTTACTGAAACTAGGTGCAAAAACACATGGAAGAGGCATAATTATGAGTGTTCAACAGTAAAAGTCAAATACATCTAAGATACTTGCCATGAAGCTGAGAAGATGTAAAGACATGCTATATTTCTATGAAGAATTGAAGACCTTATTAAAATCTCATTCAATCATCGCCTGATGTGTGAATGTAAATTGCCCCTATCCCTTGGATGCTTGGCCTTGTTAATCACATTGTCTCTAGGACTCCTTTTGAGATTAGACATAGGCTTGAAGCAAGTTTGGAAAGCTTAACCTCAATTTCTTTTTCATCAATACCTTTTCGAAAATGTGTGTAAAATAACCTAAATTTGCATGTTGAATAACTGTCTTAACTAGATCAAAGTATAATTAAACACAAAGAAGGAAACACAATGTGGAACAGGGGTGATCGATAAGCTATTCAGGTATTTCTTGATCAAATAAAGCAGAGACCAATCAAGTTTTCTCCTAATCGCTCAGCCTACCTAGAAAAGTTTGTCATTTCCTGAGAATTAGTGCTTTTGCCCACATCTCAACTATTTTTTTTTTTTATTGGCAAGCCTGTTTTAACGAGATCAGTAACTCAAAGATGCACTACCTGGGATCGTACCCCAGGACCTCTGGTATCATCGCCCAGAGGTATTACCAACTGAGCTCAGCTGGCATCTGCCACATCTCAACTACAAGCGGGTCAAAAGTGTTTTCAAGTTTTTTTCAAGCCTGCATAGTCCAACCCCTAGTTGCTTACAGTAGATTTGAGATTGAAAAGCTCCCGTTGTAAGATTTCATGGGTATCATCAACATACTGTTGATGAGAACTTTGCTGAGTTGTGTACTGTTCATAGTGGAGGCATTACTTAACCCCCAGTTCAATCAACTTAATCAAGGTTACAGATTTTCCTTAAAAAAGCTTGTTCTACGCCACCTCAAAAGTTCTAAAGTAAAATGTTAATGTAAATCTAATTAAACAAACGTACTGTACCAAGTATTTTAGTGGTGAATTTCAAGTAATTTTAATCTAACCCCCCCACCGGCCAACCCTTCTCTTCTCTTACGAATTCAGAATTTCTCACATTATAACTTACTTGTGCCCTCATTTCTGGATTTCCTCACATTAAACAGCTTAGTTGTGCACTGTGCCAATTGTTTTCTTGTTTCTAGAATCAGTATCTTAATATCTTACCATGAGTAGTTAAGTACTTAACATCCAAATTAAATATTGGAATCGAGCTATGATGTCTGAGACAGGGCAAGGCAAGGCATTAGCCTTCCCAAGAGTGGCCACTGTGGCAGCACCTCTGGAAACAAACTGCAACCATTTCTATAGATACATAGCACGTTGGCAGTGCCTTTGGAAAAATTTGGATCAAGGGTAGTCACAATAATACTAGTGATTGGGTGGATTGTACACCTATACAGGTATAAAAGAAAATAACAAAAGAAACGGAAAGTAAAAAATTGCTTCATGAAACATCTACAAAAGAATGGCAAGAAGAGAACTGCAAGGATGCTCATAAAATACCACAATGTGAAAGATAATGGCTGGGAGAAGACCTCAGTATATTTTGTTACGCGAATTGTGATACCATCCAGATCACCATTACTTAACACACGCTGTAAACTTGTGGACGGATTGTTTATAAGATCAAGTATGGCGCTAATGCTCTTGTCTGCAAATTCTGAAAAGTAGCAGCTCTTTTTCTTTCCTATAAAATGAATTTGATTTACAGATGGCTTTGAGGAAGAAAAAAAAGATACAGCTTTTTTTTTTTATTAATTGTTCAAAATAAATGAAAATACTAGTACGGAGGATAGTATACCTGCTGCAAACCACAACGGCAAAAGGGCAACTCGAACCTGTTCATGACAAAGATATTATACGTGTCAACCCAAGGTTGCAGCAAATTAGAAAGTTATACTCAAATAAGGTCATAAATTACACTTCACATATATGATAGCTTATTCTTTGCATGTAAAAACTTTTGCACTGCATACTGAAAAACAACGAAGATAGGGGTAGGCTAAATTTTTTCTCAATTCTACTCTTTTCCTTTCTCTAATTAAAACAGCCAGAGTTCTACTAGTTGAAGAAGATCATTATTTTGAGCAGTTCTAAAGAATGGCTAGAAAAGGTGGTCATGGGTTGTAGGGAGCCGCGGCACCTTGTATGGCCTTTTCGTACATGGCTTCGACAGTTTGTATATTTTACTTGTGTGAATGAAGTCCAACTAGATCATATGGTATTACGCACTAGTATTAGCACCACAGGACATAAACATTAATGTTTCTAAACATAGACATTGATATTTATTGGCTGTACCATTTTGAGAATGTCGCTGTAGTTATCATCATCACGGACAGAAGAACCTTCAAGTGATCTTGTTTTAAATTTAAGCCAAACAAGAAGTGCTTCTGCAAGATGCTTTTCACTGTAGAAGATAAATTTCTTAAAATACTATGATGGGTACCATATATATAAGTGAATACAGCTATCTCAACAAGTAAAGATGAACCTGTCTACTGTAAGATGAGGGTGTTTTAAGCAACAGCTTATCAATTTGAATGGAACCTCGAGAAAAAAGCAACAAGATATAGCCCACATCTGCAGAAAGAAAACAGCCATCTATTAGAAAGTTAATAATGAAAGATACCATCTTTGAACTCCAAACTTGACCGAAATTTACATATAATAAGACAACCAAAACCAAGAAGGACAGAAGTATACAAATAACCAATATCTTACAGCAACCGTAAATATACATGCCAGTTTAGATGCTACTTAGCATACTCCTCTTACATTGCTTATCCTAATAAATTACACTTAAATATTAAGCAACAGAAAAGAGTTCAAGAATAAAAAATATATGCATTATCAATTCAAATACCTACAAAGTTCCGGGCAAGATATCCTGTGCATTGCTCTGGAATACAACCAATAGCTGCCACATATGCCAGTGCCAACAATCAAAACAATTGCGTTAAAATCTGGTACATAAATGGTTCACTTATTCCACATAATTGTTCTACTCTAGGAAGGAGAGAGCACATACCATGTTCCAATCCAAAGCTCCATAATTCAACTATAGATTCCAATGGTATTTGCATAGTAAATTTCTCCCTGGTAGAGAATGCCTCTGAGAACCATGCCATGCACTCCGCCAAAATGGCCTCGACTCCAAAAAAAAATGCACCCTGAGTCCCTGAAGTTATATGAGCATTTCATGATAAAACATATAAAGTACTTAATTCTACAATGCAAAAGTCCGAACTAAAGAAGTGCAGACAGTCAAGAAAACGAAAACATTATGCTGAGACTTCACCAACAAGTCAAAACATCGAAACTTACACTACTAATGTTTGTGCCAATTTGTTTTTCGAAAACAAAATATTGTAACAAATCTCCTTTTAAGTCTCAAACTCAACAAGATCATAGCAACAAAATCAACGTTCACCAGGAAAGAGAAAGAAATAAACCTTGAATCAAACATTTATAACTGTATGATCATATCTTACCTCCATAAGAGGGATGAAATTATCGATTGAAATATTCAACAGAAAGCCGTGAATAAACTTAAGAACATACATAACTATCTCCAAATTCCACTCAATTGAAACAGAATCTAAGCTCGATTCACTACAACAAGCAAACAAACAAAAACAATCAAACAAATTGCAACATTTTTTACTAATTTCATAAACTTAAAACATTCGTTTAATCAATCAATAATTTACCTAAAATTTCCAGTAAGAAGACTACGAAAGTATGAAGATTCTTGAATAAGCCTGTGAAGAGAACAAATCAATTTAAATTTTGTAAGATTTCAAATAGATTTGAGAAAAGAGATGTAGAAGATAGATAGATAGATACTTGTTTCGATTTGCTTGAACTTTAATGATATGAGAAGTGAGATGAAGTGAAGAAAGAGAGAAGTGAGAGATGTTTTCATTTGAGATGAAAATCTCATTCTTCTTGTTTTGTTTATAGAAATCTGTTTCGGTTGAAAAAGGATCTTTTAACTCGAGAATCACGAAGGAGTTGTTCGAATTCCAAGTTGAAGAAGAAGAAGAAGAAGAAGAAGCCATGGACAAGAGGTTCGATCGTTTCAAAGCTCAAGAAGTGAAACGCTCAAGCTGTTTACCTTTTTAAGTAGAAAATAGTAGTACAGTCAAACCAACCTTCTGTAACAACGCACAACCTGTTTAATTGCACACACAAAAAATGTTGTTGGTCCCGTGGTTGGGACAGTGTATTTTGGTGAATTTCCCTGCACACTGTGTAATGTGCAATTTATTTACATACCCAATCCAATAATTTTTCTTGTCTAATTGCACACTTAGGTGGTGTTTGTTTTTTTTTAGTTTTTTTTTTTTTTTTTATAAAGATACTCTTTTATTACTTATGAACAATTATTTGTACAAAAGGAAGATACATTCTTATTTACATATGATCTATTGTTATGTCTTGGCTATCTGTCTGTAAGAGTTGAGCAATGATCATAGGAGGTTGCTTCCACCACAAAGAAGTCCAAGGTGTGAGGATGACCTGTAGCTCATGGCATTGATCTTGATGCGGAATAAAGGGAGTACACCTGTAAATAGCTTGAGCCTGATGCGCACTGTGCTTTGCAATGGCATCACAAACAACATTGCCTTCTCGATATCTCCATTGAATGTTGCACCTGGATACTTGTGGAAAAAGGTGTATGATATCCCGGTGAAGCACTTGAACCTCAATTGGACAGTCGGAAGTGGCTTTTTGTAAGGAATGAACTAGTACAGTTGAATATTCAATGATGATTTCTAGGAGCTGAAGTTTGAGTACAACAATAAGTCCCAACTTAACAGCAGTAAATTCAGCAATAAGGGAGGAAGAATGTAGTATCACCTCTGAAATAACCATAAGAAAATCTCCCAAAGAGTCTCGAAATATTGCAGCTACACCAGCTGGTCCCCATCCAGTTTTGCTCAAATAAGAACCATCAGTGTTAATCTTAATGGAAGAAGGAGGAGGCGGCTACCAGCGAATAGGTAGTGAGATCTTGCTAGTGTCAGCATGAGCTTCATGGTTATCAGAATCTAGAGCCATAGATGATGTATTCATAATCTTGATCATTCTATTAATAGCGGCTATTGTACGCCATGGAGTAACCTGTTTATTTTTAAACCGAACCTGGTTGTGCGCACACCAAATCTGCGAAACAGTAGCACCAAATTGTTGTGAATAAAGCTCTGTCTGTGACTGTTGACTGAAAGCCTTAAGGAGCTCACCAACAAAGGCGGTAAATGATACCTTTGTACAAGATTGGACCAGAGTCCACATATTCAATCCAAACCAAACAGCTCGAGCAAAATCACATTCAGTAAAAAGATGCATTATTGTCTCATTTGCATTCCCACACATACTACAAAGGCCATCGACCTGCATATGATGTCTTTGGAGATGATCAGATGTAGGTAAAACTTGTTGTAAGCATTGCCAAATGAAGAATCTACATTTGAAAGGAAGCTGCAGTTTCCAGCACCAACGGAAAACTAGAACTCGAGAGACCAAGTCAGGTGAGATTGAGAGCATCATCAGATGATATGCAGATTTAACTGTGTATGATCCCTTATGATTTGGACTCCAAATGAAGTAATCCTGATGCGGATTGACAGAAAGAGGAGTAGATAAAATCTTGATAGCATACTGTAGAGGAAAAAGTTGTGATACCAGTTGTATATTCCATTGCCTGGTTTGGGTATCAATAAGCTCATACACCCTATCCCAACTGCAATCTGGTGGCTTAGGAGGAAGTGGCAGAGTTAATGGGGTTGATTGAATCCAAGCATCCTTCCATATTCTGATAGAAAACCCATTTCCAACAATCCATCGTAGTCCCATAAGTATAAGAGTTCTTAATTTAGTAAACACTTTCCAGCTGGGGGATGAAGTTTGAGAACATCTAGTCGTGAGAAATTTCCCTCTATGAAAATATTTTGCTGCCATATGTGTAGACTAGAGAGACTCAGGCGAAAGTAACTCCCATGCTTTCTTACCCAATAATGCCATGTTCTGCATTTGCAAATCTTTAATGCCCAATCCACCAAATGAAGTAGGTGAAATGGCCAAATCCCATGAAAAATAGTGCAGTTTATGACGATCTTTGGATTGGCCCCATAGAAAAAATCTTCGAATATGGTCCATTTTGTCAATCACAATGAGAGGCAGCTGAGTGCATGTCATAACATGAACTGGAAGAGCAGAGAGTATAGAGTTGACCAAGGTCAGTCGACCAGCTTTAGGAAGTAATTCAGTTTTCCAACTTGCAAGTCAATTGTGAAATCTCTGAATAAGAGGTTGTTTTTTCTTCAGTTAAGTTCTGAACTGCCTGAATACTAATTAAGCAGTGAGTACACTTAATGGAAACTTACACTACTAAGTAGAAAATAGAACTGGGCACTATTCGGTTCGGTTTTAATTAAAACTAGCAACCGAACACCTAGTAGGTGTTTTGTAAAAGCTAAAACCGAAACCGAACTGTTTCATTTTTAAAACCAAACCGAACCGAAAAATTTTCACTAAAATCGAAACATAACCGAACATGTTATTCAGTTCGGTTAACTGAATAAAACCAAACCGAACACGTAGTAGATGGGCTGGACTTTTGGTGTGTTGGACAGATGGGCTGAACTGCTGGAGAGATGGGTTGGACTGTATACAGAATTACATTATGGGCTAGACTGTATACAAAATTACATGTTCGGTTCGGTTTTGGGTGTTCGAAAATTTTCGAAACTGCAACCGAACACCCAAAGCAGGTGTTTTGCAAAAATAAAAACTGCAAGTCTGCAACCGAACATGAAAACATGCAAATATCTTATTTTCGGTTCGGATCGGTTCGGTTTACATGTTTCGGATCGGTTTTGCCCAGCCCTAGTAGAAAATAGTAGTACAGTGAAACCTATCTAAATGCACCCTCTATAACAACGCACAACCTGTTTAATTGCACAAAAACTATTGTTGGTCCCATAGTTGGAAAGTGCATTTTGGGAATTTCCTTGCACACTGTGTAGTGTTCAATTTATTTACAAACCCAACCCGATAATTCTTCCTGTGTAATTGCACAGTAAGAAATACCTTATGTTTGCTAGCTAATAACACTTTGGGTTAATGGCGGTGAACGTTGAGCGATTCTGATCTAGGTGTTTAGGCCTTCGAATAGAGAGTTGAGAGTGGTGATTGTTTGGATCTGAAATTGTAGATCTAGAGAGTATAGTTGGTTTGGACTGTGGTAGTCTTCCCCTACCATGATTTTTATTTCTCTGTAGTAATTTCTTGTCTTAGGATGGCTACGGCAGCAGATATTCAGGGAGGTGAACCACCCCAAGGTTTTAAGTTATGGACTTCGTTGTTTGCGGATGGAGATCTACAAAATACCTGGCCTTTAGAATGGATAGAACCTCAAATGGAGGGAGATGTTACAGTAGTGCCTAGATCTATTATTGATAAAGGTGTAGATCTATGGCAAGAGTATCTTGTGGGGGTTTTCGTGGATAAATGCATGCCATTTCACTTGGTTAAGAGATCTATAGAACGCGACTGGAAATTGAAGCGGGCAGTTCAGATCACCACAGATGAGAAGTTTTACTATTTCAAATTTGCAGATTTGGAAGAAAGAAGGCGAGTATGGAGGGGGGACCTATTTTTGTGGCTGGAAGAATTATGGTGATCAGAGGATGGTCTGAGGATGTTTTTGAGGAAAGAAAGCAGATTACATTTGTTCCTATATGGGTTAAATGCTATGATATTCCAACGCAACTGTGGTCTCACCAAGGTCTAAGCTTGATAGGAAGTAGAACTGGGAAACCAAAGTGTTGTGATGAAATAACTATGAAGAGGGAAATATTAGATTTTGCGAAGATCTGTGTCGAAGTAAAGGCTGATACTACTTTTCCTACAACTTTCAGATTCAATTTGGGGGAAGATAGAGAAGCTATAGTGGGGTTGAGTATACTTGGAAACCTCAAGTATGTAATCATTGCAAAGTGTTTGGACATCCTTCGAGGAATTGCCCATATAGAGCAACTGAAAACTGGGTAAGAAAGGTAGTGGCGGATCTCAATGTACTGAGTGGAGAGTCTGATAACGAAAATGAATCAGTGCAACAAAGCAAGTCGGTCTCCTTTGTTCAGAAAAGTTTACCAACCAAAGTAACAGGGGAAGGAAGCTCCAACAACAGATTTGAAGCTTTAAAAGAACCTCAAGATAATGCTTTAGTGGAAACTACTGAAGGGCAATCTTTAATGGTGGTAGAGGAGAGCACCAAGATGGTTGAAGCAAAGAAAGACATTGAAGTATTTGAAGATGTAGTGCCTTGTTCACTCCAATTTCAAGAGGAGGTAGTAGAAAGTGGAGAACTTGAGGCTCAATTCAGAGAAGAGAGGGACTGCTTTAAACAATGTTTCAAAGATGGGGATCCAGTTCCTTTACAAGTTAAAGAGCCTTTGTAAGAAAGAGAAATTTTTAAGGATCATGTAATGAAACCTGACCGTCAAAATCATCCTCAATTGAAGGAACCAAAGGGAAAGAACACTCAGCTTGAGAAAATCCTAAAGCACAACTAAGGTGGGGGTGGACATATGCAGACCAGGTCCTCTGGGAAGAGTGGTACTTCAAAATCTCATTAAATGTTTAGTGCAGCAATGTGGAATATTAGGGGGTTAAATGATCCCTCTAAAGCTAAAGAAATCAGTAAGTTTAGAGTAGAGAATAAACTTTGTTTTTTGAGTTTATTAGAGATAAAGGTGAAGTAATATAAGGCCGATTACATAAGGAGTATTTGCTGCCCTCACTAGAGTTTTCTAAACAATTATGATTTTGAACCGAATGGAAGAATTTGGATATTTTGGGACCCTTGTTACTTAAAGGTCTCCAGAATCCAAGCAAGTTCTCAGTTTTTGCATTGTCAGGTAGAAATACTTCCCTTGTCCAAAGTATTTTTGACTACCGTAGTTTATGCTAGTAATCAATTCAGAGAAAGAACACTTTTATGGAATGATTTTCTGCTGTTGCAGCCTCTAACTGAGGCTCTAACTGAGGCTTGTAATGTTTGGGGAGATTTTAATTGTGTTTTAGCCTCCAATGAAAGATATGGTTGTGAACCAATCCACCCGTGGGTGCAAAAAATTGATCCACAAACTCAAGATATGTATTGATTAATCGACCAGTTGCAATGAAAGTCTTGTATAGACAGAGATGGGATGGGGGTATACAATAAGACTGGACCTGATCGGGATCAGGCTGCCTACGTATCCAAGAAGATGAACTTGGAATCAAGTCTCTGCTTCCACTAAGCCTAATGGAGTTGCTCAGTGAAAGACTCGTAGTTCAGGAGGTTAAGAACTCTTGTATTTGTAGTAGGCCAAAGGAGACTGGCTCAACCACCCCTCCGGTTTTAACTCCATGAACTCAGGTAGTTCAATTGTGAAGATAGCTTGCATGCTGTCAAACGGTTATCCCCTTGGTTTGAATCCCCTTTGACTAGGATGACTGTCATGTGTCACCCTCTGATAGGTCCTGGTTCAACCTAGGTCTTCCCTTATCTTCTCCAGCGGGCTAGAACAATGAGTTCTGTTAGCCTGGAATCTCGCTGGACTTATCCAGTTGGTTGGGACTTGGATTGACCAAGCCTAAAAGCAAAGACTTGGGTTTGACTCCTCTGACCGGAGGCCCAATCTTCATTGCATACACCTTGGCCAGGTCCTCTGGACTTTTGTGTTAAGCCTTCGGATGAGCCTCTGCCGCTGCTGGACTTTATTGGGCCGGACCTGGCCTACTTAACTGAGGTGGGCCTAATTGATGTATTGGAGCCCACGGTTCAACTTCTTATAGAATAACCGGGGCTCCACCCATTGATCGTGGACTATCCGGTGGGTCAAGGTCCATAGAGCGTATGTGGATCCCTTGAAACCGGGTTGGACCCTACCCGATAGCCCAGGCTTGGCTGGCTAATGCCCAAGTGCTCCCGGTTTAGCTTTTTATACATCCATCGGTAACACTTGTCGGGTTTTTTTTACCTAGGGTACACACACCACCCTAGAAACATTGAAGAGTTTACTGACTGTGTGACAAGTGCTGGCTTGATGGATTTACAAGCCTCAGTTAGAGGCTGCAACAGCAGACGCTCTAACCGAGCCTTGTAATATTTGGGGAGATTTTAATTGTGTTTTAGCCTCCAATGAAAGATATGGTTGTGAACCAATCCACCCGTGGGTGCAAAAATTTGATCCACAAACTCGAGATATGTATAGATTGATCGTACAGTTACAATAAAAACCTTGTATAAACAGAGATAGGATGGGGGTATACAATAAGACTGGACTTGATCGGGATCAGGCTGCCTACGTATCCAAGATGATGAACTTGGAATCAAGTCTCTGTTTCCAATAAGCTCTAATGGAGTTGTTCAGTGAAAGACCCGTAGTTCAGGAGGTTTAGAACTCCTGTATTTGTAGTAGGCCGGAGGAGGCTGGCTCAACCACCTCTTCGGTTTTGACTCCACGAACTTAGGTAGTTCAACTGTGAAGATGTTTTTCGTGGAAATAGCTTGCATGTTGCCGAGCGGTTATCTCCTTGGTTTGAATCCCATTTGACCAGGATGACTGCCATGTGGCATCCTCTGATAGGTCATGGTTCAACCTGGGTTTCCTTTATCTTCTCCAGCGGGCTAGAACCATGGGTTCTGTTAGCTTGGAATCTCACTGGACTTATCCAGTTGGTTGGAACTTGGATTGACCAAGCCTGAAAGCAAAGACTTGGGCTTGACTCCTTTGACCGGATGCCTAATCCCCACTGCATACTCCCTGACTAGGTCCGATGGACTTCTGTGTTAAGCCTCTGGATGAGCCCTTGTCGCTGCTGGACCTTACTGGGCCGGACCTGGCCTACTTGACTGAGGTGTGCCTGGCTGATGTATGGGAGCCCACGGTTCAACTTCTTATACAGTAACCGGGGTTCCACCCATTGATAGTGGACTATCCGGTGAGTCAAGGTCCACAGAGCGTATGCGGATCTCTTGAAACCGGGTTGGACTCAACCCGATAGCCCATGCTTGGCTGGCTACTGCTCAGATGTTCCCGGTTCAGCTTCTTATACAGCCATCGGTGACACTTGTCGGGTTTTTTACCTAGGGTACACACAGGTGGGCTTAATGAGAATGACAGTCTAAATCTGGCTAATGCTATGGGTGTTACTCTGGTCAAACCCCCTGTTACCTATTTAGGACTACCTCTTACAGCACAGAGGCTTAGTGTGAGAGATTGCTTCTCTTTGGTGGAGAAAATCACTACAAGAATAAAAAAACTGAAAGAGTAGGTATCTATCCTATGCAGGTAGATTGGAGTTGATCTAGTCAGTTCTTCAATCCTTTCATATTTATTGGGTCGGAATTTTGTTCTCCCTTCTACAGTGTTAGAACAAGTCAGCAGAATTTGTGTTAAGTTCTTATGGAGTGGCCCCAAATGGAAAGGAAATTGCATCACACAAGTCGGGAGGTGTTGGTGAAATCGAAAAGAGAAGGGGGTTTGAATATAATAGATCTATAGTTATGGAATGAGGCAGTCTACTGTGGATTGATGTTTAAAATTGCAACAAAGGAAGACAACTTATGGGTGAAATGGGCTTGGACACACCACTTGAAGGATAAGAATTTCTGGCACATGAGCATTCCTCCTGACTGCTCATGGGTGTGGCGGAATATCTTACAAGTCAGAGACACGGCAAAATAGTTTATTCATTGCAGTGTTGCTAATGGCATTACCACCTCTTTGTGGTTTGATCCTTGGTGCGATGGAGAAATTCTCTGGGAGAATACGGAGGCTAGGACCCATTTGATCTTTCTTTCTGATGCTACTGTTGCAGTGTTAATTGAAAGCAGAAAATGAAGTCAGTTGGTTCACAGTTTGCCTGAAGGTAACGTTAAAGGTAATATTTTAAATGTTGAGATTGATTGTTTTCTGGATTCTGATAGAGTTCTTTGGAAACCAACTTCCCATAGCCAATTCACAACTCACTCAGCTTATAGTGCACTTAGAGTGCCGAAGGAGAAGATCATTTGGTTTAATGTGGTGTGGGGGAAACTAGTAGTTCCTAGACACTCTTTTATAACCTGGCTCTTGTTGTCTGGTAACTTAGCAACTCAAGACAGGTTAGTCCAAAAGGGAATGTTACAAGGCTCAAAATGTTGTTTTTGTGAGAGGGAGAGGGAGAATAGCAAACACCTTTTCTTCACTTGTCCTTATACAGTTTCAATTTGGAAATCTATTAAGAGGGAGATGGGATTGAAAATGGGGGACAACAATGCAAAGTGGGAGTGGCTAAAATTGTTCACTGTATGCAGCAATAATGATCTAGCAGCTGAATTTAATAAGACCTTTACTTGTGCAATGGTCTACTTCATCTGGCAAGAAAAGAATAATAGATGGTTTAATCAAGAATCAAAACCTTAGGGGAGTGATAAGAGACAGAATCAGTTCTCAAGTTAAGCTCTATCTTCAAGAAGCCTTGTCAACAATTCATGATACACAGGAAACTAGGAGGCTAATGCAGAAGCTTGGAACTATAGTCCAACTAAAGAAGAAACCACCTATCTATTGTACATGGTTCAGACCACAAGAAGGGTTTGTTAAACTTAATTCATATGGTGCAGTTACAGAGACAAGAATTGGTTTTGGGGGTTTAATCAGAGATGATAAAGGAGAAGTGTTGCTGGCTTTTGTAGGAGCTAGTAAAGAGAAATCAGTCTCAGTCCAAGAACTGAAAGGTATCTTGGTGGGACTTAACGGTTGTAGACACATCCAACAAAGAAAGGTTATTGTTGCAGCAGACTCACTTCAAGCAATACCGATTCTGCATGATCAACTGAAACCACCCTGGTACTGTTAGAACCTTGTGTGTGAGATTAAATACTATCAGAATTCTTTTGAAAGGGTAGTATATAAGCATGTGTATAGAGAGTCTAACAGAGTAGCTGACTACTTGGCAAACTTGCTTGTAAATGATGACAAAAGAAGCACTATATTTTTGAGATATTAATACAAGTGAGGGTCTGCCTAACCCTATTAGTTGTTCAAAAAAAAAAACCTTCAAATTTTGTGTATTATATTTACAAGTTGAAATTATAAACCATACTTCGATTGAAATTAAAGTAAATTATTTTTAAATTTACAAATATTTAATATTTTATTTACTTTCTAATCTATATCAAATTATAGCATTATATTATATTAGGTATGGATTTTACAATTTGCATTTGGCAATCGTTTATTTTTACGTTGTAAATGCACACCCTTTGTAAACACACATAAAATCTTTGTCCCAATGGTGTGTATTTAGACAAGTTTCACTGTATTGGTTTTGTTTTGGTCCATATTTACTACGTAGAGTACTACTTTGAGTCCTCAATTTCATTTGACCAATTTTTTATTTTTTATTTTATTTTATTTTTTGCATGCGTGGCCGACTTCATACAATCATGATTTAGATGGGAGCCTCCGAGGAAATCCACTTCTTCACTCACCCTGTGCGGGACAATCTTTAGTGATCCATCAAAGCTATCATTAGGAGCAATGCTGAAAAATGTGACACCATAACCTTTTCACTTGTGCCAAACTAGACCATCTGGCCTCACTAAATAAGACCGATGCTAAATATAACTGTTATTTACAACAGAAGTACTAAGTTATGATAACTTCTCCAAATAGGTACGTGGACCCAGTTTATACCAAATAGGTACTTTCCAGCGGCCATATGACTTTAGGGCGGACAATATTACCATTACTACACAAAGTACATGTCACTGTCAAAGTTTATAACTTTTAACTTCCACCTACTACTTGTGACTTTGATAGTGACATACAATTACTGAGAAACCGTTTTTTTTTTATTTTTATTTTTTATTTTTTGTAAATAAAATTTTATTGACAAAGAAAAAGGCAAAAAATACAACTCCTGATCCACATGTACTTGCATACAGAGTCAGGTTAAAGAAACAAAAAAGAAAACTCTGTAGAAACCACATTAAGACTCAACCCTTCCATGTTTCATGTTGGTTGTACACTGCCTTGAATCAATCCTTCCCAATTCTCCAATAGCTCCCTGAATCTATATATTTCTCTTCTTTTTCAGCTTGCACACCACTACCAAACCGTAGCTTTTACATCCATGATTAACATATGGAACTAAAAGTAAAATTATAAATCACTTTTTAGTTAAATAAATCTATTTAATTTAAATGAAGTAAAGTACTTTTCACTTTTCTAATATTTTCCAACACTAAGTTAGTATATGCACATTATTTTTTGAAACTATATTATTTTTTAAATTAAAAGATAATTTTCTTAAGTAAAACTATATTAAGTTATTA
This sequence comes from Aquilegia eximia, assembly GCA_023053565.1. Taxonomy (NCBI): domain Eukaryota; kingdom Viridiplantae; phylum Streptophyta; class Magnoliopsida; order Ranunculales; family Ranunculaceae; genus Aquilegia; species Aquilegia eximia. The sequence goes on from JALIGU010000004.1 coordinate 29,013,290, forward strand.
TAACTTTTGTATAGTAATAATTTATCTTGGTCCCAAGAGTATTACTATAGACTATAGAGAGGTTAGTGTAACAAGAAAAGTCTTAAACAAGATAATATCCTTACGGCAGTTGTGATCAACATCTACAATGTTTAATCATCCATACACTATCATAGACTATTAAACAAGGAATGACTAGGTACTAATTAATTGTATAAAATAATTACACGCTAACAGTTTCAAAGCCCCTAGGGAATCCCGACGAGTGTTTCCGACGAGTGTTTAAGCTGATTTGGGATTCAGAGGAATTATACAGTGGTAGTGGAGGACCGAGGGAGAGGGAATCCCGGAAAATCCCTGCCATCTGTACCTTGCTTCCCTTCTCATAGTCTCCGGTGTTTCGGCCGTCTATAGGTTGGGGGTGTCAGTGTTCTCTTCTCTGCTTTCTCTTGCTGTCCCCAGAGCTTAACTGGAGCTGGTCTTGGAGGCGGAGAGGACAGGTGGTGTTAACATTAATCTACAGGGGAGGAGCAGATCTGTACTTATTGAGGGCAAGACTTTCGATCTTAGCTACCAGGTGAGTAGGAATGGGGTGGTAAAACTTATGGTCACAGAGAAAGGAAGGAATGGGACCTTCAAAGGCACCATCTTTGGGGAGTCTGGGCGGTGGTTGGGAAAATTGTTCTGTCAGATATGTTTGGACAAGGAACAGGAGGGGCAGATGTTCCGATCAGCCGACAGATCTATAATAGCAACAGTGAGAAAGAACCATTTTGGGCATTATTTGCAGGTATTTCTCTTCAACAAACCTGATAAGAGGAATTACTCGGTCCTTTGCTTCCCATCGGGGATGAGTCAAAGGGGGTGGTCTCTGATCGGCCATACGATTAGAGGCGTGGTTGATGGCACTCCAATGGAGGTGGTGAGAGGTTCCACAACCATTCCTTAGCTGACTAGAGGTAATGCTTCATATGCGGAGGCTTGTGCGAGCACCCCCCAACCGGAAAGAGCACACCCATCAGTAACGATGAACTCTTCCGGCGGCGGAGTTCACCATGCCTCTTGGTGAGCATCCACGGTGGTGTGCAAAACTGATTGCTCAAACCCAAATTGGAAGTGGCTAGAAGGCAGGGTGAGGAGCGTTTTTGCAGGAGCATCAATTAAAACCCAAACCGAAGGAGGCGCTCTAGTGATTTTACAATGTGAGGCTGATGCTCACAAAATCTTATCCTTTCCACCATTGGCATCTTGGGAAGGTAGTTTCTCCTTTGAGAAATGGCATCCAACTACGGGAACAATTCATGACTTGACTACTGAGAAACTCCTCTGGATCTCTTTCGTCGGAGTTCCCCTTCATTTACGTACTGCAGAAGTGATTGATTCCATGGCGAAACACTGTGGGGTTGTCAAAGAGGTGGAGGTCGAATCGCCCCTCGTCTCTGGTTCATCATCCTGTAGAGCGAAAGTATTGTCTAGTAACCTGGGCAATATCCCAAGAATCATCACTATTGAGGAAAAAGGGTCAGCGGCGGCGGTTTGGGTGGAGGTGGATATCACCGGAGTGTTGGGGGACAATACAGTTATTCCGACAGCTAACACGTGGGAAGCAATCCCTGTCGGGTCGGGTGGCATGGTCCACTCAGTCAACGAACCTGTTTTGTGTTTGCTGGGCTCCACCAGTCAACTAGACTCTGACCTCTCAAGACCGCCTGGCTTCACTAATGTGGTTTGGCATTCCCCTAGGTCACCTGTCATTGAAACTGCGAATCAAAATTGGCGAGTGCCCATGAGCAGGAGCACTGGATCAATTTCAGTGACCAGGGTGGCTGAATCTACCATGCCTAGTACTAGTAGCAATCAAGGCCCAAGCCCAAATCGTTTTGCTGCGTTAAGCCCACTGACTACTGACGAACAGCCTGCTGGATATGTGAATGGGATACCTGAATCTTATGTTGTGTCCGAGCCCAGCTCCAGTGAAGCCCGTACCTGTCCAGCTGCTTCTAATCAAGCTGATTTCATTCGTCCAGTTGAGCAGTCCTCCTTTAAGGCCCAAGTGGGTGGGCCTGCTAAGAAAAAGAGATATAATAATAGAAAGATACGGATTCAAAGCCCATGGCCTGCTCCAAGTTTATGGAAGCCTGCTTCGGCTCCATCACATCCTACCATTCTACAACGAGGTCAACCATTACCAACTGCGAAAGGAAAAGAAACTGTCGGTGTAGAGCAGGAGGTATCTGCCATCTCTGATACTGTTGAGAACACAACTGGTCAGAAATCGTCAGAGATGCCTGATAAAACAGCCATCGCGGAAAGTTTTCTTAAATGCAACTCACAAGGGGATTTTCGAAATTGGCTCCAATGGTTTGTTATTCCTATTGCTGGTGAGTTTGGTATGACGACATCGTTAGGAGTCGAAGGTCAAGTTAGAATGTTTACAGAAGTGGCTGGAATAGAGACGAGCAGGGATGAGAATACTATTACAAAAGTATGTTCGGAATGTTCGGAGCTTGAGGTAATTGGGGAAGACCTTTCGGTGCTTCATGGGGGTGGCGATTGTGATAATGTCGATTAGACTAATATCCTGGAATGTCAGAGGCTTAGCCAACACTGAAACTATGGGTGACGTCCGTTTGCTGATGGAAGTACATAAACATGAAATCATGCTTATCCAGGAGACTAAAATTGAGGACATATCTCACTCATCAATTGGAGACCTTTGGAGGCACCCATGGAAGTGCATTCAGCTGCCATCCATTGGGTTATCTGGGGGGCAGATTATTGCTTGGAACTCTGATCTCGTTGAGGTTATTGACTCAGTGGAAGGAGCATACTCAATCTCAGCTGTCGTGGCAGTTAAAGAATGTGGTTCATCTTGTCTTGTTACTGGTCTGTATGGCCCCAACCACGATATTGATAGACAACAATTTTTCGATGAATTGGAGGATATAAGAGGATGGTCTGATCTCCCCTGGATTATCGGTGGTGATTTTAACTTAACTCGCTTTGGGTTCGAACGAAAAGGAGGCAGGATTTATAGTGCAAGGTTCATGAAGGTTTTCGATGAATTTGTGTCAAGACACGAGTTGGTTGACTTCCCGCTGAAAGGGGTTCAATACACTTGGGCAAACACTCGAAGCATGAGCAGAATCGACAGATTTCTTGCTTCCAGAGATTGGGAAGAGATTTTCCCTCAAGTAAAGGAATTGGCTTTGGCAAAATTTTCGTCAGATCATAGAGCGATTATCATGGACTGCAGATCAAGTCGAAAGGGACCCCTCCCTTTCCGATTTGAAACTATGTGGTTCCAAGACCTTAATTTACCGAACCTCATTCATGAATGGTGGAACCAGATGTACTTTGAAGGTAATCCTAGCTACACCTGGTGGTGTAAAATTAAGGAACTTAGAAGCAAATTGAGGGTCTGGAACAGAGAATGTTTTGGAAGGGTTGACCTTCTAATGAAGAACAAGAGGGCCAAAATTGCTGCTATTGACAACAAAGAGGAGTCTGACTCTCTGACTGAGGATGAGGTGGTCTTGCGCAGCATCCTAAAGGCTGAACTGTCTAACTTGGTTGTTAAAAATGAGATCTCGTGGAGACAAAAGTCCAGGGCAAGGTGGAGAATGTGTGGTGATGATAACACAAGCTTCTTTCACATGACATCAAACGCCAGAAGCAGACTGAATTGCATCAATAGCCTGGTTATTGATGGTAATACAGTGACTGAGTCTACTGAGATTAGGGCCCATGTTACAGAGTCTTTTGAGAAGCTCTACTCCGATGATTTTCTTATACGACCGAAGTTAGACAACTTGGAGTTCTCTACTTTGAATGATGCACAAGCCAGTGACCTTGAAGCTTTTTTCTCTGTTGATGAAGTTCTTAATGCCATTAATTCTTTCGGTGGTGAGAGAGCCCCTGGGCCAGATGGTTTCCCAATGATTGTCTTCCAAAAATGTTGGAGTACCTTCAAAGATCATATCATGGAAGTGGTAGCAGAGTTTTACAATGAGGAGTTCTTGGATTGGCGTAATAACACTACTTTCATTACGCTTATCCCTAAGAAAAAGGGTGCTGCCTCCATCCACGATTATAGACCTATAAGCTTAGTCGGAGGAATCTACAAAATTGTATCGAAAGTGCTAGCTACCAGATTGCGAAGAGTGTTACCAGATTTGATCTCTCCGGTGCAAAGTGCGTTTGTGGGAGACCGCCAGATTCTGGATGGTGTGCTAGTTGCTAACGAATGCATTGATTCTCGGCTACGTTCAAAGAAGGATGGCCTTGTGTGTAAAGTCGACATTTCAAAAGCTTACGATAATGTCAACTGGGAATTCCTTCAATATATGCTAAGGAGAATGGGGTTCAAAGACAAATGGTGTAAATGGATCCAGGTGTGTATCTCTTGTGCTCACTTTTCCATCTTATTTGAGGGGTCCCCATTCGGCAACTTCACTAGTCAGACGGGCTTGAGACAGGGGGATCCTATTTCCCCCTTTCTCTTCAATCTGGTGATGGAAGCTTTGAGCAGATTGGTGCACAAAGCAATGGACATGGGGTTCATTAGTGGCTTCAGGCCTGCTGACACAGGTCCAGAGGTGGCAATGCTGCAGTTTGCCGACGATACGTTGTTTATGTGCGATGCCTCTATTGGTCAAGTTATGGTTATTAAATCTATTCTTTTAATCTTTGCTGCCACTTCAGGATTGAAAAGCAACATGAAAATAACTAAGGTTATGGCCGTCGGGAAAGTCGACAACCTGCAGCTAGTTTCTCATGTTCTTGGTTGCGATATTGACACCTTACCCTGCCGGTATCTGGGGTTACCCTTAGGGGCTAGCTACAAGTCAACAAATGTATGGAAACCTGTTATTGAGCGAGTTAACTGCAGACTAGCTACTTGGCAGAGAAAATACTTGTCAAAGGCCGGGAAACTGGTGTTGATAAAAAGTGCCCTCTCTAATCTTCCTATATATTACATGTCCATCCTAGTCTTGCCGGTGAGTGTGGCCCATATCATTGAAATCAAGATGAAAGCATTTTTATGGGGTTCGACGGAGACCAAGAAGAAGTACCACCTTGTCAGTTGGGATAAAATCTGCCAGCCTAGAGACAAAGGTGGATTGGGGGTGAAAAACTTGTTACTTATGAACCGAGCATTGAGAACCAAATGGATTTGGAGGTTTAGGGAAGATGGTATTAACCTCTGGAAGACTGTCATTGAAAGCAAGTATGGGAGAGGGGTCCAAAACTGGTGGCCAAGGTCAGTTTCTATGTCTTATGGCAGGGCTGTTTGGAAGGGCATCATGAATACTTATCCAATATTCAAACAGAACATCTCTTGTCTCCTGGGCGATGGGAGTAGGATAAGATTCTGGTTAGATGTGTGGATTGGGTCTGAAACCTTATGCGCTCGATTCCCCTATATCTTCAACGTGACCAACAATAAGTCAGGTACTGTGAATAGCATTGGGCAGCGAATTGGGGCCGAGATTACATGGAATTTCCAATTGAGAAGACAACTCTATGAGTGGGAGCAAGAGCAACTGGAGGAGTTGTTAACCCTCTTAGCACACACTGTTTTTGAAGAAGGCCAAGACTCATGGAGATGGCTTGGTAATACCCAGGGTAGCTTCACTGTTCGATCACTTTATGAAATTCTGGTGAATGAGGAGGGTACTCGTAATGGCTTGGCACAACCTTTTCCCACTAAATTGGTTTGGAAGATACCAATGGCACCCAAATCTCAGTTCTTCTTTTGGCAGGTACTGCTTGGTAGAGTGCTCACAAAGGATCATCTCATCCATAGAGGCACCTTGGTCAACCCTCTCTGTTCATTATGCAATCTGTTGAATGAAGATATCATGCACCTGTTTCTTCACTGCCCACTTGCCTTGGAAGTCTGGTCAACCATTACCAGCCCAAGGAGGACAGTTTATTCCCTGATTTTGTGCTCAGATTCAGTCGAAGAGGTACTCAGGCAATGGCCAGCAAGTAGGGGTACAGAGATAGGGAAAAGAGTTTGGGCTTTGTTACCATACTCGGTGATCTGGGTGATGTGGAAAATTAGAAATGAGTTCATCTTCTGCAACAAAATGGTCTCGGTGGAGAGAATATGCATTGAAGTCAAAGCTCATTTATGGTATTGGCTAGCTAGCTGGCCTGGGAGGGGGCAGTTCTGTTTCCAAGACCTGGTGCTACGGTGGCACGAAGTGATTCTAGGTCTGCTTGTCAGAAGGGCTGCTGAAACAACAGGCGCGTAGTCACAGATTTCTATCCTCTGGCTATGGGTGCTCTAGATTAGCATATGTGGGCTAGCTTAAAGCTAGATTAGCATAACCTGACGCTGCGGTAGCAGGCTGATCATGTTGTATTCATTGGATCCAACATAATAAAATTTTACTTATCAAAAAAAAAAAAAAAAAAAAAAATTAATTGTATAAAATAGGCTACTATGTAATTCTATGTCACTATCAAATCCAGGATTACTAAATAATTGCATGTCACTAAGGCATTGTATATGAAAAATATTGTGATTACTAAGTAACCCTTAGCCATAAGAAAGCCCATATTCATCATATACAAATCCAGCCAATAACAAAGGCTATAACAAGAATTGGAAGAGGCCATAACATGAAATAATTATTTGATTAATTAAGAATCTAAGCACGCACAAGCCATACGAACCTTTGTAGCGGTCATTACAAGACAAATATATTTTCAGGATCACGCTTTATAACATCAAATGGGGACATAAAACTACAAAAAACAAATATTATCATCCCAACTTCGTAGCTTGTAGTGGGGATGACATACGCTAATTTTTTTGTAGTAGTCTGCACTAGCTCCGCAGTCTTGACATCCATAAGTCCACCATTTCGAAGGTCCGTCATTGTGGATGATGTTGCGATGACCACACAAATCATTCCTCATGTGGTCGATACATTTGACTGTCCAAAAGATATCCCATTCCAACATACGAATAATATATTCGGCTTCTTCAAGCCTAACATGACAACAAAGGATGACCTTCCGAACATCAGGGTGGTCAATATTGCGCTTGTTTTAACCATATGCTTCAGCTACTTTATCAACAAGATCTTGGGCAAGATTGGGGTTGTGCTCCAATCACGAACACATATTAGTTTATCAAGTTCACCTTGACCATATTCCCTGACTACCTTTTCCAAATCATGATTACAACTTTATTAACAAGTTGTACAGAAAAGCCTCTAGTATTTTCATTTAAGCTCGAACTTCGGAAACAAATACTTATTCATGGATAAATAATGAGCATTTCTCTAGTTTCTTAAAAAGAAGGGTAATATCCCAAATCAGCCCCATGTTTAGGTGCCTCTTCCCCAATAGGCCGTGACATGGGGTCATCTTCTCAAACAAGCCCTTTGACTAGATCATATTTTTCAGTAGGTCGAAATTACCCTTGTATTCTATCTTCTAATCTCAACTTTTTATTCTCTAAAACCAACAAAAAAGCAGAAAAAGACAAAAAAACTTTTGGTTTTAACATTTGAAAATATTATAAGTTGTGTTTTAGAAATCGGGTTTAGAGAAGTTGGGTTTAGAGAAAAAACTCCTTATGATTTCAAAGGCTTTTCAAAATTACTCTAACAATCTAAAAAAATCACACATTACTATCAAATTCAAGAGTTTTTATTTTTGTCCTCTAACATATATCTTCTTATCTTCTAACACCAAAGCAATATCCTCTAAATTGTTGTTTATTGTTATGTAAATTACAAAGGCATGATATCCATTCCATATTATTAATATATGTGAATTATAGTCTGTAATTCGATGCATGAGTTCGATGTCTCAACTGAGGACAAAATCCTTATAGTACAGAAAAAAAAAGAAAAAACATTTGTATTGCTATGAAAAGTTCATAAAAATGTTTAATGTATAGTTAACTTCACAAAAAACTTCACAAAAGAACATAACCCAATCTATATATTGTTTTTTGGGTAATATCCCCAAAAGGCCCCATGTTTAGGTGCCTCTTCCCCAATAGGCCCTGACATGGGGCTATTTTCTCAAACAAGCCCCCTGACCCACCACATTACCTTTTAGCAATTTTTGTGAGACCATTATACCCTTCATACTAAAAACAAAAGAAAAAAAACAGAATAAGACAAATAAGAAAAGACAAAAACAAATTTTTTAATATTAATTAATATTTTTTGTTATATTATTTATAACTTGTATATCTTTAATTAAGAAAGTAAAAATCAATATGATGTATATGGTTGGAAAGATCTCGACGAGATCTATCTAACAAGATCTCACATGGGTATGAAAAAAAAAAGAAAAAAAAATGTGTTTTTTATTTTTTCGATAATTTTCTCTCTATATACTGTAAGGGTCTTATCCGCTAAAACATTGATTGTTGTTCTCTAAACAATATACCTTTATCCTCTAAACAAGCTATTGTATCAACTTAACATGCAAATTTATTAAATTACAATATTTTTTTTGATAAAAAGTATGTCTCTTCTTCTCTTTCTGAATCAAACAACATTATATTCACACCCAAAGGTAGGATATACATCGCCTGATCAGCATGTACAAAGACTGTACACCGTTAGGTAAAAAACCAAAACAACTCTCTACACCTAGCTCCTGAGCATAACAGGCCACTCAAAGACAGAGAATAGAAAAGAAAGAAACAGGGGGGCACAAACATCCCTAAATGTCCAATACAGTTGAGTTACCACTGTTCCTGTAGAGCATATGCCCACCTGGTCAACAGATCCCTAAAGCTAATGTCACCCCTTAATGCTAAAGTATCTTTATTAAATTATATTATATATTGAAAAGTTTTGAAAGATGGATTAAAGCTAGTTATCAAAGTATATTGGTCATGGTTTTATATGTATTACTTGGATTTTGTTGAAAACAAGAAGACATGAGTGTTTAAATAAAGAGAGACATTAGTTTCAATGATGGTTAGAGAGCACTCGAGTCTGTGGCTCAATGGTTGCATCCATCTCACAAAGTGGAGAGATCGTTGGTTCAAAACATGCTAGGAAACTGATTGTTTGATATAAGTTTTCTCATGTAATTTAAAGGGGTAAGGGGTGCCCTCAACCCCGTTTGCCAAAAAATAAAATAAAATAATGATTAGAGATTTGAGCTATTATATTGTTTTGGTGTGAGGGATAGGAAGGGAGAATGGAGTACAAATTTAACGAGCTTATTGACATTACACCATGCAAAAGAAGGAATTTATGTTTAGTCTGGATTATGTTCTTTTTCTTTTTTCTTATGGTTTGAGATGTAACCTAAAAAACAATATATAGATTGGGTTATGTTCTTTTGTGAAGTTTTTTGTGAAGTTAACTATACATTAAACATTTTTATGAACTTTTCATAGCAATACAAATGTTTTTTCTTTTTTTTTTTGTACTATAAGGATTTTGTCCTCAGTTGAGACATCGAACTCATGCATCGAATTACAGACTATAATTCACATATATTAATAATATGGAATGGATATCATGCCTTTGTAATTTACATAACAATAAACAACAATTTAGAGGATATTGCTTTGGTGTTAGAAGATAAGAAGATATATATTAGAGGACAAAAATAAAAACTCTTGAATTTGATAGTAATGTGTGATTTTTTTAGATTGTTAGAGTAATTTTGAAAAGCCTTTGAAATCATAAGGAGTTTTTTCTCTAAACCCAACTTCTCGGTAAAAAAAAATATGAAATTTTGAATTTTTTATAAATATTTAAATTTTTATAAAAAAATAAAATTTAAAAATTTAAAATTTTATAGTCATGTGGGATCTAGTTTGAAAGATCTCGTCGAGACCTTTCCAACCATATAAACCATGTTGATTTTCGATTTCTAAAACACAACTTATAATATTTTCAAATGTTAAAACCAAAAGTTTTTTTGTCTTCTTCTGTTTTTTGTCTTTTTCTGCTTTTTTGTTGGTTTTAGAGAATAAAAGGTTGAGATTAGAAGATAGAATACAAGGGTAATTTCGACCTACTGAAAAATATGATCTAGTCAAAGGGCTTGTTTGAGAAGATGACCCCATGTCAGGGCCTATTGGGGAAGAGGCACCTAAACATGGGGTTGATTTGGGATATTACCCTAAAAAGAATGGATAAACCAGAGCTACATCAATATTATCACCATTATCATTCGCAACTAATTTAAACATTTTGAAATCATCACTAAAGAGCGACCTTAGAGTAAGTCACTAAAGGGCGAGTTTAGGCATGCATTTATACTCTTTTAATTCATTATGAATGGCATTATCACAACTACTTGCTCGACAACAAATTCCCCCAAACATAATCAATTAATATCAATGAATACACATGCATATCTAGATGGATGGATCTCATAACTATTCTTGGGTTTTGTAAAGTTATGGCGACCTTAAAAAAATAAATTATACTTTATCTAAATAATATGAATAAAACTAAACTTTATATTTAAGTCTTAATTCTAAATTTCAACATCTCATGTTCTATTTTTAAATAGCAGTTAACAAAGTCTTTATATTTATTTTCTGTCCGGAATATGGGTTTGGTACTCTTTATTTGTTTGGCAATTGAGGTTTAACTACTGAAGGGGGTCCTCCACATCTTTAAATTATGTGAAGAAACTTCTAGTCAAACAATCAACTTTTGGAATGTTTCGAACTCACAACCTTTCCCCTTTAAGGTTTGGTATATTGGTCCACTTGATGCATGTTTTGATGAAATTTTTGCATATTTGCATCTAAAGTAATGGTTATTTTGTATTAATTGTTATTTTTCATGTTTTGATGCACAATGCCAAAATATCCATCACCTAACATGAATTTCTCAAAATATCCCTTAAACAACAACGAAAAAAGGAAAGATGTGATGAATGCTTGCAAGCTATTTTTGTCATATAGATTATTTTGCAAAGAAGTCATATATATATATATATATATGTAATCCAATATAAAAATATTTCACAGTTATTTTGGAGTTTGGGCAAGACATATTTTATGAATTGAACTTTCAAAGTTGAAATAGTTACGATCGAGATTTACAACCCAATATAGAAGCGGGATTGAATCAATTATAAACTAAAGAGATTTTCACCCAGATTTAATAGTTAAAATATAAAAAACCCACACATCTTAAAAGAACGAGTGAAATGCACATCCGTTGGATGTATTACAAAGAGGAAAACCGAAAAAAGAAAGATGGTCACATTTCGATAGAGGCGCATTATTTTTATAGATATACACAATCAATTTCAAAAAAAAATAATATAGTATATTTATGGATTTACACATTCAGTTAGTCACAATAAAAATCAGAGAATAAATCTAGCCTACCTTAATCCTAAAATTTTATAAATAAAAAAAAATCCTATTTTTGGGGTTTTGATAAGTTGGATTTGACAATAATCATAGTCCAACCCATCTATTATCTAAGATGGGCTTATGTGGGTCAAATTAAGCAAAAATTCCAGCCCATTTATGAAAATGAGTGGTTCCCAAAATTGAATATGTGGATGTATGAGTCAAAACAGAATAAAAACATGTTTATGAGACCTACATCAATTAATACCATGCCATGATTTCAACTAGGGGTGGGCACGGTCCGGTCAGGTCCTAAAATGTAATAGGACCGGGACCAAACCGACTTGAAAGTATCGGTTCGGTTTCGGTTCTATGGACCGAAATTATTTGAATGTAACCGGACCGAACCGGACCAAATACAATCGGTCCGGTTTCGGTCCGAAACTCGGTCCTGGGCTTTTTTATTGGGCCTTTAGTCCACACTACAATTTAGATGATTTTTCTTAAGTTTTGGGCTTTAAACAAAATAAGACATACACCAAATCAAGTACTAAATAGGAAAAAGGTCCAAAACCAATGAACCAACCATGGATCCACCATAGGTTTCCTAATTCCTATGTCTAGTTTAGTAATTTACTAATAAAAAAATATTTTTTTATTTATTTCGGTTCGGTTCGGTTCTCTCGGTTTTATAAAAACAAGAACCGAGACCGGACCAATAGCTATATAGTTCGGTTCGGTTTCGGTCCGGTCTTGACCGGTTTTTAGTCAACTCGGTTTTGACCGGTTTTGACTCGGTTTTTTCGGTTCGGTTTTCGGTTTTTTTGCCCACCCCTAATTTCAACTATCGATATATACGGTCAGTCCCTCAGTTGTCAGCCCAAAAGCTACCTCCTAAAACAAACATGATGAAATGACATATTTACACTCAATATGAAACACATCCAATGCAAGGTTGAGGGTATTTTTGTCTGAAAGTGACAAAATTGTCAAAAATGTGTGAAAACGGCGGGATGTTCCAATTTGTGCAAGCCCCTTTATAATAGTAGAGATAAAAGATTGTCCCTAATTATATTTGAGCAATATAATTTCTTGATTGATCACAGAGGTTTCAGATACAACTATGTTTTAAAAGCATAGATCAAAATATCAGGGATATACGCGAATATTCCATGAATTATACCGATATTTAAGAAATTGGATACACAAAACTTCGCGAATATTCACGAGTACTCGATTTTCAAATTGATTTTTAGTATCAAAATTTCGACAAAAACAATTTTTCTAGAATTCAAAATTTCGCTCGAAATCGGCATTTTGAACTATGCTTAAAAAATGGGAAAAGACGGTAGGTTTGTTTTATTGGGACTATGTGAATGGGCACGCATATGCTTGCAGGGAGTTAGGATGTTATATAAGAAGAATAAGTGGGTTCAAGTGATAGAATCTATTAGAACACTTGCACCCATAACTTTTTTGTTGGTTGAATAAATTGATAATAATTTGAAAATTCGGAGTCGAACAAAAACCTGCCTGCAAAAGTATATACGTGACAATTTCTTATTGGATAAGAGATGGGCTAAAGGCAGACTGCTTTACAATTAGTAAAGATTTACTCAAAATTCTGATTATTGAATGGGTATATGGATGGAAATAAGTATCTCTAGACTCTAAACTAGGCCTATCAACTATCCGACAGAACAGATTAATACCACCTTCAGTGGTGGCTCTGCAGATTGACACACTTGTAGTCAGATTGGTTGGCAACGTAGCTAATCATACAATACCAACAGTAGAAACAATGCTCCGATCAAGATGGACTCCACCATTGATGCATTGCATGAAAATAAATGTCGACATTTCTTTCATCAATGCAGACTCCCCAATTGGTATTGGTTATGTCTTCAGAAATTGCAATGGTTCTTTCATCTTTGCAGGAACTGAATGTGGCTTTGCAGACACCTCGGAAGTTGCAGAATGCAAGGGCATCCTCACAACTGTCAAGGGAGGAATTAGCAAGCAACTGAAGAATGTCGAAGTGGAAACCGACAACCTCGCAGCAGCCAATTATCTAACAGGGATACCTGCAAACTTATCATGGCAGTCTGTTAATATCTTAGAGGAAGTCAAAAACTTAATTTGTTATTTCAGTTCTGTAATTTTTAAGCACTGCTCTAGGTCAGGAAACTGCCTAGCTCATATCCTGGCTCGCAGAAGGGATACAAGCTCCTCGGTTCCTATTTCCTTTGTTGTCCCACCCACCTGGTTATTAGATCAGTTGGCTACTGATAGTATGTACTGTAATAGGTTGAACTCTTAACCTTTCTATCTATATATTGACCATTTTAAAAAAAAAAAAAAAAACTATCCGAACCGATTCGTGATCCAAACTGATCTAATACCGATCTAATCCATTATTTTTAAGTTTTGGATATCCATTGGGATTATTGGATCACTTGAAATGGTTTTTGGATATCCATTTTAATTTTGGTTTGGTTCGGATAAATCCAAAAAAAAAATATCGAACCAAAGTGTGAAAAACGGAAAACAAAAGTTTTTTCATCTCATCGTGTCTTCTCTTTGGGAAAACTCTCAAGTACCAACCCTTAACCCAATCGTCTCTCCCCATGAATCAAACTGTATTACCTCTAGTGGTTGAAGGAAGGTTTATGCTTACAAGCTATTTGACAAAATTACTATTGGTTTTTATCAATTGAAATCATCTCTATACCCCATCTCTCTCTCATCTACCATCCTCTTTCACTGTTAACTTTGTTCTTTCTTCTTATGATGTACATAAGTTTCAAACTATTTTTTGTTTTAATTATTTGATCTAATTAGATGGGGTTTATTGATTTCAAATTTAAGTATGATTTTATTAAGGCAGATCAACACTACCCCCAACTGATGTTTTAATATATAGTTGGTTAGAAGGGAAATATGCATGTGTTCACAGGGGAATCTCCGATGGTGGGGTTTGGTAATGAAAATTTCGAAGTGGGTCAGACAACCATTAATGCAGCTGCAGCTAAGGTACAGAAACACGATGAAACGTGTGTAGCGAACCAATATTATTTCATTCCTTTTGCTTTTAACACTTTTGGGTTTCTAGCACCAGAATCAGTTGAACTTCTTAGGAGGGTACAAAAAGTGATGAAGAGCAATGTTATGACGATGGGTTCCAATGAATATGTATTTCATAGGATTGGTTTTGCTATTCAAAAAGGGCTTACACCGCAGTTTGTAGCGCGCTTGTCCTCTACCTTTGTGTAATTCTTTGAGCTTATGGATTTTATTTGATCTAAAATGTGTTTTTGATTTGTTTTTTCATGGAAATGGTTCTAGGCCCCTCTTAGAGCATTCCCAATGCAAGGCGGATTTTGGGGGTGGGGTGGATAAATCCACCTTGAAACTCAAAATAATGTCCCAAGGGAAGGTGGATTTTCAAAAGTGGGATCCCACAGGTGGATTTCAAGGTGGGAGAATCCACCTTGAAATCCACCTGTGGGTCGTAGAACCGGACGACATGTCACATGCCGTCCTAAATTAATTACAATCGAACGGCATGTGACATGCCGTCCGGATTTTTAAAAAAATCCACTTCCTATTAACAAAGAGTCCACCTTCCCTTGGGAACTCTCCACCTTGTAGAGTTCCACCTTGAGTCAACAAAGTGGATTTATCCTAGTGGCGCATACGTGGCGCCTATGTGGAGGTGGATAAATCCACCCTGCATTGGGAATGCTCTTAAGAGCCCGATAAGAAACATTTTCCTAGCTAAGTCTGAAAAGAAATTCTAGGCTTTAAAATCTCCCAACTAAGATAAAAAAAATGTAAAAACACCCCTTTCTCATACAACCCCGTGAAATATCTAGGACTTATTTTTTTATTTTTTTTTTATCAAAAATACCCTTTTTAGAAACCAAATCACAATTTAGTTCTTTTCTTCATTCTTCTTCCATCTCCACAACAAATTCTTCTTTCTTTACATGTTACAGCCGTTGATCGAAACGATTTATCATTCAAACGATTGAGTGGATTTGTCTTTCAAGCGATTTGTCATTCAAACTGTTCATCGACATCTTATTGATGATGGGTTTGTAGATCCTTATCTTGTAACCATACTCATCAATATGTACACTGAATTCAACTCAATGGATAATGGATTATGCATATTATGTGTTTGATTAAATTCTTGACAAGACGATATTCGTTGGAATGCAATTATTCGAGGATTTGTTTTGGCAGGTCATGGAGAAGAAACACTTTCTCTTTATTATAAAATGAATCAAATTGAAATTCCTTCTGATAGGTTTACTTATACATATGATGTAACGCCCCGGGATTTCGTCCTCGCTCATCCCGGTGCGTCGACCGCTCACTAATGTCAATATTGTCCCCCTTTAGTCACTGCGTGTCCAGCAGTAGAGGGTTTTGGATCAGGGCCCACCCATGTGGTTTACCCCAAAAGGCCTTGACATTAGTTAGAGTATTGTTAAGCTCTATATACTACCAATAGAACCACTTCCTTGGCAATGTGGGACTAACACCAACTCATGGGTGTTACAATCTCTCCACCTTAGAAATAGAGCCGTCCTCGGTTCTGCAGTACACTTAGTACAGTCCCAAAATCTCCGACGTTCCCTGTCAAGTGAGACAAGTACCTGGCGCTCCATGTTCCTTTCCAGTGTACTTCCCACCTGCAACAGATGACCCATCGTAGACTTTGATACTATCTG
Source organism: Aquilegia eximia (assembly GCA_023053565.1). NCBI lineage: Eukaryota > Viridiplantae > Streptophyta > Magnoliopsida > Ranunculales > Ranunculaceae > Aquilegia > Aquilegia eximia. The sequence continues at coordinate 29,029,328 of JALIGU010000004.1, forward strand.
TAACGCCCTAGGATTTCGTCCTCGCTCATCTCGGTGCGTCGAGCACCATACCGCACTACTAAAAAAAGAATTTTTTGCTACGGAAGATTTTGCCACGGCCATTTATTGTGTTGCTAAATGTGTGTTGTTGCCACACCTTTTCTTAGTTGTGGCGAAAAATTGTTTTTAGCCACAACATAAACTTCGTCCGTGGCCAAAAGTTAATTTTTAGCTACAAGCGTAGATTGTGCGTGGCTACAAGGACATGTTCTCGCCACGTTTAAGAGTGGTTGTGGCTATAACTCCACTTCTGGGGTTGGTGGTTTAGTTGTCGTGGCTTGAAGTGTTTTTTTTAATTCTCAAAAATCCAATAATAATGTTTTTTTCGTTTTACAAAATTAAAATCCTAAATTATTTAGGTTTCCCCGCGTTTGTCCGCCCATGTTTTAGTGTCACCCGCTCTTTTAGCAAAAGATACCATAGGAAAAAAATCAAAAACCTAAACTAAACAAAACTCTTTCTTTCTTTCTCTCTCTAAGCTTCCACCGCCACCACCATCACTGGGACTTCCCACACCGGCTTCACCTCCACTTTCTTTCAAACGATTCTCTCTCCAATTTCACTCTTTCACTCTCTAATTCACTCGCCTTCTTCTGCTCATTTCAATCGTCGTTTCTATGTCCTCGTTTTAGGTAACGTAATTTTTTTTTCTTTTTTTTTTTTATCAGAAAGCGGGGTTGTTACTGGGTGTGTAACCCTTCTTCTCCTCTCTTGTACTCTCCTACTAATTTCACTGTACAATTGCTTGGACAGGTTGCTTCAATTAAATTGGACTGCAGATATCACACCAATTTATCTTGGTTTCTTCAATTGAACAGGTAACTTATATTCTTCTAATACTATATTTGATTTGTTTCACACTTTGATTAATGCTTAATTAGAGTGTTTATTGATATAGTTGTTCTCTTATACAATTGTTTACTACTTTGTTCCTTCCATAAAAAATTTATTATGGTTTTCATGATCAATTGGTTTATGCGAATGCGAGTGTTTGTTTTTTATTAAGTAGAACGATCAAGGAGTTTTTGAAATGGCAATAAAAATATGGACTAGCTGCTATCAAATTTAATGTTGTGCTCAGCTGTATAGGATATAACAGCCCCCAAATCAACGTTAATGCTGTGTTGAGCAGCAAAACTGCAAGAGTGAGGTTTTTTATTGGGAAAACACCATCCTAGGAACACTAATTCTAATATATACAAGTGACAGTAATGTAAAAGAATAATCCATATATGAATGCATCTGAATTATATGTCATATTAAATGTAATTGAAAGAAATTAAGATGGAAGCGTGAGATTCTTCTACATTATTGGAAGAGCAGGGCGACTAAACACATGGAAAAAAAATCAGATGGATCAATTATGGTGATGAACCAATAATGGTAATGAACCAATAAAAAATTGATATTTTTGTTTAAGAAAATGCCTAGATTTCCTAATGTTTTGGTGTTCATCTTTCTCTTTATCTCAATCTACAAGTTATAGCGAGTTTGTAATTTTAGGAGGGAGCTACTTGCCTTTCGTTTTTTAATGAGTTGGGTGGGCAACAAATTAGCCATGAGTCCATAGATTTTAGGAGAGAACGCTGATACTCATTCATGTGCCTCATCACTATCAATTTTGTTTGATAATAACATTTTCTAACAGAGATTGAGTATTCTTTCACCTAAAATTGGAATGGATATTGATCCCTTGAGTTGAACATAGATATTAAAATTAGAATAGACTTATAAGGGTAGTATAAGCAACTGGAATGTTTAGCAATATATTGATATAGGCCCAGTTAATAATTTATTTATTCAAATTTAAGGCATTACTATGTATGCTAATCGATTTTTTCCCTTTAATTTTCGTTGTTACCGTTATATTCCTCATCTTATATTTGCTTCCTTTTGCAGACAAAGGCTGGTAGCAGTTGCCACACACAAACTACATTCCAGAGGCTGCAATTGAGGTGTTTCGGTATGTTACCAACTTGTTTTAGTTCCATGTCTAATATTTTTGTTTGCCATATTTTATAGATACTAAATACCATAATATGTGCATATCCTAACTAAATAAGGTTGTTTCCAACCCATTGAAGACTCATACCTAACACTATTTGGTCAAATCTATGTTTAAATTTTTTTAATATTTTATTTTACGAAACGACTCAAGATTTAATAGCTGCGATTTAGTATGATATATGAGTAGACATGATTTAAGGCTCCATTCTTCGTGAGTCTACATTTTAATATTTATGTCTCTGATAATTATAATTGGCTTTTAGCTCTATGAGCTTGTTGTGTATTTTGGAGAGAGCGGGTGACAGAGAGGAGTTTGGTTTGTCTAGCTTGTAGAGTTAATGCACAACCATGAATTAAACATGTAAAACATGTAAGAATAATTAACTTACAGTGGATATATAAGTTATTTTTTTTCACGCTTCACATGTTTCCAGCTTTGCATGATTGATTGGTTGCATTCTAGTACATAGTTGATTCTCTAGTTAGTTTTTGACTATTCATGGAATACATGTTTTAACTTTTCAGTTTGCTTCATTTAATTTTGTGTACTAGACAGTAAGAGATGGATAAAGGTTGGATGCATCCAACTATATCAAGATGCAGTCGTGAGTATATACTAGGTTGCAAGGAGTTCTTGAAATTTGCATGGGAAAATCGGCCCAAAGAATTCGGTGATGAGATTTATTGTCCATGTGTTCGATGCATTAATAAAGTATTAAGGCCTATGAATATAGTGGAGAACCATATATTGGAGCGTGGTTTTTTACGAACTTATGTTAATTGGACTATGCATGGGGAAGTGGAAGTTGAAGAGATTAATTCTCACCACGCTGAATCCAATTATATTGATGATATGCATACGATGTTGCATGATGCATTTAGAGTCCCACACACGCCAAATCATCTTGGTCCGAGTGAGCCTGGTCCAAGTGAAGCCAATAAGGAAGCACAAAAATTTTACAAATTGTTGAAGGAATCTAATATACCACTAAACCCAGATTGCCCAAAAAAATCCAAATTATCACATCGTGTGAGGTTGCTTCACATTAAGTGTCTTAGCCAATGGAGTAACAAATCATTTGACATAATGCTTGAAGAGTTGAGTGATAATTATTCAAAAGACCTCAATATGCCGAAGAATTATTATGAAGCTAAAAAACTACTTCGTGACCTTGGTTTGGATTACATTAAGATCGATGCTTGTCCTAATTATTGCATGCTGTATTGGAAGGATAGGAAGCGAGACGAGGAAAAGAACAAGTGTGATATATGTGGTACGTCAAGGTGGATTACATCGTCATCTGATTGTATCGATGAGGGAACAAGTTCATCAAGAAAACCAAAGAAAAAAGCTGCAAAAGTTCTGCGATATTTTCCTTTAACACCGAGACTTCAAAGATTATATATGTGTTCAAAAACAGCGAAAGACATGAGATGGCATGATGTTGGTCGTACTAAGGATGGAGCTTTGAGGCATCCTGCTGACTCGGAGGTATGGAAATGCTTGGACAAAAAGTATCCATCATTTAGTTCAGAAATTCAAAATATTAGGCTAGGTTTGGCTAGTGATGGTTTCAATCCTTTTAGCAGTATGAGCACAACTCATAGCACATGGCCTGTTGTTTTTATTCCATACAATTTGCCGCCATGGATGTGTATGAAACAACCCTATTTTATGATGTCATTGCTTATTCCTGGTCCTAGTAGTCCTGGGAACAACATTGACGTGTACTTACGACCATTAGTTGAAGAGTTGAAGGAGTTGTGGGCTGAAGGTGTTGGGACTTATGATGTTCATTTGAAACAAAATTTTCAGATGCATGCAGCTTTACTGTGGACTATTAATGATTTTCCAGCCTTAGCTAATTTGTCCGGGTGGAGTACTAAAGGAAATCTAGCATGTCCCTCTTGCCATAAGGACACTTGTTCAAAAAGATTGGTAAACGGGTGGAAGTCTTGTTATATGGGAAGTCGTCGTTTCTTACCCTTCGATCATCCATACCGAAAGAATAAGAATGCTTTTGATAACCAAACCGAAATGGGGGAAGCTCCAAAACCTCTAAGTGGAGATGATATACTTGAACAATTAAGTGGTTATAACCAAATTACATTTGGTAAGGCCGAGTTCGACCAATATGGAAGAAAGAGAAAGAACCCTGAATTGCCATATAATTGGAAGAAGATTAGTATTTTTTTTGAGCTCCCATATTGGAAAGATCTTCCATTACGACACAACTTGGATGTAATGCACATTGAAAAGAACAATGGTGAGAGTTGGCTTGGCACATTGTTGAATATAGAGGGTAAAACAAAAGACAATTTGAAGGCTCGACAAGATTTAGTGTTGATGGGCATACGAAAATCACTTCATCTGGTATCTAAGGGAGAAAACAAATATGAATTGCCTGCTGCCCGTTACACCATGTCTTTGGATGAGAAAAGGAAACTTTGCAACTTTTTCAAGAGTATAAAAGTTCCTGATAATTATTCATCGAATATATCACGTCGTGTTCTAGTTCAACAATGCAAAATACCTGGTCTTAAAAGTCATGATTGGCATGTTTTGATACAAGAACTACTTCCAGTTGCAGCACGTGGAATCTTATCTAAGGAAGTGACAATGGTCTTGGATGAGTTATCAAATTTTTATAAGCAGTTGTGTTCAAAAGTATTGTGGGTTGAAGAATTGGAACGCTTAGAATATCAGATCGCTGTGACACTATGCAAAATGAAAATGATATTTCCACCATCATTTTTTGATGTTATGGTGCATTTGCCAATTCATTTAGCTGGTGAAGCCAACCTTGCTGGACCAGTGTTTTATAGGTGGATATATCCTATAGAAAGGTACTTGTTCACTCTAAAAAAGTATGTGCGCAATAAAAGTAGACCAGAGGGTTCCATTGCTGAAGCGTACCTTGCTGAAGAATGTTTGGCATTCTGCTCACGGTACTTAGATGATGGGGTGGAAACGAAGTTCAACCGACCAGGGAGAAATGATGATTGCGAAGATACAGAAATAAGTGAGAAACTTCCTGTATTTGTAGGAAGTGGTCGTACTTTGGGGAAGGCAACGTTTCGAATATTAGCAGATGAAGAGTGGGAACAAGCTCGTTTGTATGTGTTGAGCAATTGTGATGAAGTAACACCATTTATTGAGTAAGAACTTTATCTCATAGTTTTCAGTTTTCCATGATAAGTTCAAAAAACATGTAGTCACTTTATAATTATAATTATGTAATTCTATAGGACCCACAAAAAAGAAATCAGAAAAGATCATGGGCGTCATACAACTACTAGGAACGTTGATCGGATTCACAATGAAAAGTTTGGCCAGTGGTTCGAAAGCCATGTAAGTTGTTTTTTTCTATTTGGCATAATAATGATTATAGCCATATATGTACAACTTACATATATACCTATGAATGTTTTTCTTTTTTATCTAAACAGGTCCAAAAACTAAAAAGAAATGGTGTGGTGGTTAGTTCACAACTGGAAATATTATCACTAGGTCCCAACAGATTTGCTTCTTGCTATAAAGGTTGCATTGTGAATGGATTTCGATTTCACACAAAAGATCGTGAGGCACAAAGGAAAACTCAAAATAGTGGAGTTTTTGTATCAGCAGAAACCCCAAGCTTTTCTAGTGCAAGAGATATGAATCCAATGACCGACAATGTCGGTTATTATGGTGTTCTCAATGATATTGTAGAGCTGCGTTACACTGATGAGAATCTAGTTATCCTTTTCAAATGCGATTGGTGGGATGTTTTGAGTCGTTCAGGATTGAAAAAGGATGAATTTGGGTTCACTTTTGTGAATTTCACACGAACCATAGCTTCAAATGAACCTTTCATTCTTGCATCTCAAGCACAACAAGTGTTTTATCTACAAGATAATTTAGATGAGAATTGGCAAGTTGTTCTGAAAACACAACCAAGGGACTTATATGACATGGGGTCAGAAGCTGAGGTGGTTGAGGAACACTTACCTTGCTCGCAACCTGATGTGGCTAACGCTGCTGATATCACACAAACCATAGAGAGTTGGACTAGGGATGAGATTAGAGGAGTAGAAGTCACTGCAACTGAAAAGGAGAGAAATATTATTAGTGGTGGTGACAATGGTGACGACTTTATTGATGATAATAAATGCCTTGTTGATGATGATTGCAATGATGAAAGTGATTGCGATGGAGACTTTATGGATGAGAATGATGTAGAGGATTTAGATTAACTTTTTCATCTAGTATTGCTTTGTTTCTATTTTTTTATTTATAAGAGTTTAAACATGCTAATTTTCTGTGCTCGATTGTATCAATGAATGGTGGAAGGTTTTGGTTGTTATAATCGTGTTTTTCTGGCCTTTCACCCAATTGTCAAATGCAGTCCTGAATGTTGATTGTTTTCAGCTTATGTATTTCAACCTTGTATTCATTGTATAGTAGATTGTAATCACTTGCTTGCGCGTATTTTCAATTTTTTATAGCTTCATCGTGTTTTGACACAGGCAATGGTAAGGCAAAGAAGGGTTCGAGCAAGTCCAAATGAGAATGGTAAGATGACCTTGAACTTTCTAAATATCTCATTACGTATTGATTGCATTGTAACTTCATCTGTTGTTTTTAATTATTTCATGTATTAACCATTGAAACAGGTTCATCCTCTAAACAAGAATGGGTTAGAGGTACTTCAACCTTGGCGAAAGTATTTCAACAACCACCAGGTTCAAATCTACAATTGATTTGGAATAGTAGTGGTACTAGTGGCCAACCTTGTGGACCCGATGGACATCCAAGTCTATATTCAGAGTCAATTGGAGTTTTGATGGCAACAAGTCGGCGGTTTGATTGGACAAAATGTTGGGATAAACAATTTGTGAATCTACCAAATGGGAATCAACCAAATGAGGAGCAACCAAAGGAATGGTTATGGCGAAAGATTAAGGTAAATCTGTTATACACTCAAGTAGTTTTATTGAGATATTGTTGTTTTCTCAGTTTCTTTGTGTGGTTGAAAGTGTGTCAATGCCTTTACAAAGGACTGTTTTTAATTATTTAAGGTTGTTCATCATATCTCAAGTTTGTGTCCTAAATTAAAGGAAATGCATGGTATCATATCTCAAGTTTTGTGATATTCTATTTTTACTTCATTATTAGTTTATATATTTCAGGAATATTGGGACGTTGATGACATCAGGAAGAAATATACCATTACTACACTTGGCTCTGAGCTGTTTAGGAATAAGAAAAGCAAATGGAAGAGAAATCATTATTCATGCTACGACACCTACGAAGATGTTGTGGCCAATAAACCTGAGCAGCTGTCACATCAAGAATGGGCTCTTCTAACAGAACATTGGGAAACTGAAGCACATCGAGTACAAATTAGTTGCATTTAATTGTATATTGAAGTGTTTTCCGAAAATATATGTTTAACTATTTTGTTGTGGAATGTATGCAGGCATTATCTCAACAAAATAAGGGTAATCGTGCTGTACAAGTAGCAAAGCATACTAATGGGAGAATTAGCTTTCCACAACTAAGGGAGAAAATTGTAAGTATGTTTATCTAGGATGTACAAAGTTAATATTCAATTCAACATGTATAATCAATCTTATCGATCTTTTTTGTGGATGGATAGAACCGTGAGCAAGGTGCACCCCCAACCTTTGGAGATTTCTTTAAGAGAACCCATATAAGTCGAAAAACAAATGAGCCTCTTGATGAGTTATCAAGACAATACATTGTATGTAAGCTTCAATTCAAGTTTGACACCTAATTTCAATATTATAGTACTTGATCATTATTTATTACTTTTTTTTTTTTTTTTAATATAGGACAAAATGACGGAGTTAGCGGGTAGAGATGAGCATGGAGCTGAACAATCCATCAGTGATGACATATATTATCAAGTGATGCCTCCAGACCGACATGGACGTGTGCGACTAATGGGAAGAGGTGTGACTCCAACAAGTTTTTTTGGGTCCCGAACATCTTCATCGAATCATAATGGTGCCCATCGTATTGAACAATTGGAGAATGAACTGGCTGAGATGAGAAGGATAGGACAAGAAAGAGAAGATGAAGTGCAACATGAAATTGTCGAGATGAAAAGGCAAGCACAAGAAAGAGAAGATGAAATGCAACGTGAAATTGTCAAGATGAGAAGGCAAGCACAAGAAAGAGAAGATGAAATGCAACGTGAAATTGTCGAGATGAGAAGGCAAGCACAAGATAAGGAAGAGCAGAGACAACATGAGTTTGATCAAATGAAAAGAAGCTTTAAGGAAAAAACAACAGAAATCCAGAGAAACTTTGATGAACATACCACGGGAATGGAAGAAAGAATCTTACAAACACTGTTACAAAGAGCTCCCAATCTTAACAATGCAGGAAAAAGACTAGTAAGTACACTCCTAAACTTCCATTTATCTGAAATGTTTGAATACGTGTACTTTTCTTTCTCTCATTATCTTCCCTCCTCTTCTAGATATGAAAATCCTCGGAATTGCTTAGGTTCCTTTTAGATCATTTAACTTTAACACTAACTAAAAGAGTAGGCAAAGGCTGCGAGCCTATCACTGAAAATTTTTAATAATACCACCAGTGTTGTTCTTTACCAATTCGATCTTAACTAGCATTTGATCTTGTGCAATGACCTTACCGGCTGCATTTTTTTCATCATTTTGGTGATGGATAATCCAGTTTTTATGATGTGATCCTACTTTTTGGATCTGTGTACTGGTCATACTCATATTTGAATGGAAATAGTAGGCGACAATTACAGGAATAATTATATCTAGTATAAGGGGCTAACCTGTGTAATTTAGATGTGATCTTAGACATTTTTCATGCTAATTGGTGATTTATTTTGTTTGATTTTAGTTAGTTGAAAGTTGCATTAACAATGTTAAAAAAGATTTTCTTTTGATTGCGTGAACATTGTTTTGTTTTGTCGATTGGGTCACTTTATATCCTAGTGTTAAGAAAGATAGGAGCTTTGAATTTTGGTTGAACAGAAACACTAGTATTTACTCAATAGTTGAGTTTTTGTTTGAGTACAATATATAGGTATTGGCTTTGTTGAACTTTATTCATTCAATTCAGTTTCTTACACTATTATTATTATTATTATTTTCAGAGGATTGCTTAAAGATGAGAATTGTTGATGTGGGACTTGGAGGAGGAAGAGTATAGCTGGTACCAAGTTATGCACACTTTTGGAACTGTTGGTACTAAGTTAATGGACACTTTTGTAACATATAGGAATTAGATGCAAAGCATTTTGAGATGTTTTTACTTTTTAGTTGGTATTTTATTAGCTCTGAAAATGTGATTGTTGGAATTTATTTATAATTTGGTTAAATGGAAGGATATTATGGTGCAACTACTGTGTATAATTGTATTGTTTTTTAAGTGCAAATTACAGGTTATATTGTAACAGTGATTTATAGGAAGGGAAAAAAAAAAATTAGCCATGACAATAAAGTAAAATCTGGCCACGGGTAGGTCTGCAGCAAGAAGAAAAAAATTTAAAATTTAAAATAACTTTTGGCCATGAAAATACCTGTAGCAAAAAGTTGAAAATTTAAATTTAATTGAACTTTTGGCCACAGGCAGATGCGTAGCAACAAGTTAAAAATTTTAATTCAAATTTAACTTGTTGCCACGGCTAATGGTGCAGCAAAAAGTAAATATTCAATATTAAAAATGTAAATATAAATTAGGTTTTCGCCGCAGGTTTAAACGTGGTTAGATATTTGACCTTTAGCCACAACCACGCTTTGACCGCGGCAAAATACTTCTCGTCACATAAAGTACTACCACGAGTGCAACTACATGTTTTTCCGTGGCAAGAAACTTATAGCCACGGATTTCTAAACTTTTGGCCACAGTTTATGACCGCGGCAAAAAGTCATTTTTTTTGTAGTGCCGCTTGCTAATATCAATATTGTCCCCCTTTAGTCATTGCGGATATCCAACAGTAGAGGGTTTTGGATCAGAGCCCACCCATGTGGTTTTCCCCAAAAGGCCTTGACATTAGTTAGAGTATGGGTAAGCTCTATATACTACCAATACAACCACTTCCTTGGCAATGTGGGACTAACACCAACTCATGGGTGTTACTATCTCACCACCTTAGAAATAGATCTGTCCTCGACTCTACAGTAGAATTAGTACAGTCCCAAAATCTCTTACGTTCCCTGCCAAGTGAAACAAGTACGTGGCGCTCCCTGGGCCTTTCCAGCGTAGTTCCCACTTGCAACAGGCGAACCATCGTCGGCTCTGATACCAACTGTAACGCCCCGGGATTTCGTCCTCGCTCATCCCGGTGCGTCTAGCACCATACCGCTCGTTAATGTCAATATTGTCCCCCTTTAGTCACTGCGTATATCTAGCAGTAGAGGGTTTTGGATCAGGGCCCACCCATGTGGTTTACCCCAAAAGGCCTTGACATTAGTTAGAGTATGGTTAAGCTCTATATACTACCAATAGAACCACTTCCTTGACAATGTGGGACTAACACCAACTCATGGGTGTTGTAGGGGTACTACATACTCCAACCAATCAAAAGCAGCCACGTGGCACAGTCATTCAACCATCAGGTCGCCATGATCCCTACCTGCTAGTAGCTCGACCGCAACGACTCGACAACGTAACCAGCAGCGACCTGCTTATACACACGTGCTCTCATTCAATGCACAGAATATCCTCGTCAGTTAAATAATTAATTCACAGGGATGATCCTCGTTCGTTACACAATCAATCCTCATTATGATGACGGAGAATCTGCAAGATCCATGATCCACGCCCTTCCACCTTCTATATAAACAGAACTACGATGGCTTGATCTCGAGATTCAATGCCCACGAACTAGAGTACGTAGGCAATCTCAATCTCAACGAGGTGCAGCCACCCCGATCCAAAACTTCCCCTTTGGTCAAGTCTCCCAACGACCTGACCTTGTAAGTGCATTAATCTAGAAATAGGTTAATACATTTGGCGCCGACTGCAAGGAATTCGATATAATCGAAAAACCCAAACCCTCCCACCCAAATCAAAATCACTCATTCAAATGGCTACCCAAGAGTTAACCATCCAGGATCTGCATGAACAAATCACTCGTCTACAGGAAGAGAATGCACGCTTGAAGGCTGCACAAGATACCAACCCAGCACAAGTAGCAAATGGTGGACGTGGAGTCATTCCTGTTGATGACTCCAACCAGAAGTACAAGCAACTCAACCAACAGTTAGCAGAGTTCAAAGCCTCTCAGGCTATCTTACACCATTCCAAAGGCCAAACCGCGGAACAACTTGTTGTCCAGTCCCTCCAGCAGTTCCAGGAGTCTCCTTTCTCCAAGGAGATCCTTGAACACGATTTGCCAAACAAGCTCAATACCCCCAAGTTCGATCAATATGCAGGAGTCGAAGATCCAACCGACCACATCAAGGGATTCCGAAAATCCCTTCCTCTCATCAAGGAGGATCACCTTCTGTGTTTACTATTCCAGTCTAGCCTCACCGGACCTGCTCTTGACTGGTTTCACCGTTTGAAATCAGGATCCATCAGCTCGTTTGCCGAGCTCGAAAAGCAGTTTGTCATCTTCTACATCCACAACAAGAAGCGCCCCATCACGATCGATTCCATATTTAAAGTTAAGCAGCGAGATGGTGAGTCACTAAGCACTTTCTTTGCTCGTTTTAAATCTGAACTGCATTCAATTCAGGATTTTGCAAAGGAGCATGAGACCTTCGCAACCATCGCATTCTCTCACGGTCTCATCCAGGGGTCCGACCTCCACAAGTCTCTAGCCATGAAGCGACCTTCATCCCTCGACGAGCTATACCTCAAGGTAGATCGCTACATCAAGCTTGAAAAAGCCCTAACTGGTAGGGAGAAAAATCATGTCATTTCCAACGTGGAATCTGGTTCCACCAAGCGACCTCGATCCGATAGCAAGAGGTTCAAAGCAAAGTCGTTGCCTACTGAGCAGCGAGATTACCACCGGTTCACACGACCAGCCGGTTACATCTATGAGCGAATCAAGCACAACCATTGGTGCAAGATTCCTACCTTCACACAGTTGGAGGATACATCTGGTCGACCGTACTGCAAAGTCCACAAGGTACGGTGTCATCAAACAGATGACTGTCGCGTTTTGAAATGCGCTCTTCAAACATGGGCCGATGAAAAAAAGCTCAACAATTAGATCCTCGGAAGACAAGAGGATACCACAAGCAAGCGGGCGAGGAAAGAATCAAGAACGCCTCCCCGTTCACCAAAGAGGAATCACAGCAAGGCCAGAACGGCCTCCGCAAGTCCGTCCGCAGCAGAGGGCGTAGCCTCTCCCAACGTCTAGGTCCAACAGGCGACCTACGTGACCAGCTCAACAAGAAGGTCGCAAACAAGATTGACAGCGACAGTGAGTCGGAGAGTCATGTCGTATACATGATCTATGAATCCAACTCCACCCCCCTGTCAAGAGATAAGAAGAGACGAGTAGACCATCTTCATCATGTCTACTCGATTACTGGCAAAGCAGCGCGCTTCAACATCCCAGCGCGCCAGGAAACAGATATTACTTTTACTGAGGACGATCTCAACAAGGTCGTCACTCCTCACAACGATGCCCTTGTTGTCGAGCTGAGAATAGCAGACTACATCATCAAGAGGGTACTCATCGATCCTGGCGCATCATGCAACATTCTCATGTACAGAACATTCAAGGACATGAGGTTACCCGATTCAGTTCTCATCCCCGATTTCACCCCCATCTTAAGCTTCAACAGTTCAAGAGAGGATCCTAAGGGTGAAATTATGTTGCCCGTCACTGTGGGCCGAAAGGAAGACAAGGTCGTTGTGACCGCCAAGTTTAGCATCCTTAACATCGCAAGCAAGTACAATGTGATTCTGGGTCGAAAGTGGATCCATGCCATGAGAGGTGTTCTATCAACATATCATCAAGTTTTCCGCTATCCTGGACCTCATGGGATAATGGAACTTCGAGGCAACCAGAACGCTGCACAGGAATGCCATGGAATTATTGAAGCTGTGCCGCCTGCAAAGCCATCCACCTCTGGAACCAAGGATACTGACATCAAAGGGAAGATCCCGATCTCATCAGAGGCTCGAGAGGGCGACAACAAGTCCAAGAGCCCTTCAAAAGAGAAGACCGACGCTACCAAATAGCAACTACAGAAGGAGCCAACGAGCTCAACCAAACTTAATCTCGGAAGCACTGATCCAGGAGTACGTGTGAACCTTGGATCAGAAGATGACCCGAGATATGTCTATGTAGGTGCAGAGTTAGAAGGAGATAAGTTCCATAACTTTGTAAATTTTCTTTCAACTAATAAAGATGTTTTTGCTTGGTCGTATATCGATATGCCTGGAATAGATCCATCAATTGCATGTCATAAACTGCGCGTCAATCCAAATTATCGACCTGTCAAGCAAAAACCAAGAAGGCTCGCTCCCAAGTTTCACGAAGCAGTCAATGAAGAAATCAATAGACTCAAACAGGTCGGATTCATCAGAGAAGTTGATACTCCAGACTGGCTAGCCAACATCGTGCCAGTCTTAAAGAAAAATGGGAAAACAAGAGTCTGCATCGACTTCACAAGCTTAAACAAAGCCTGTCCTAAAGATTCATTCCCACTGCCACGAATCGATAGGTTAGTCGATCAGACATGCGGATTTGAGCTATTGTCATTCATGGACGCGTACTCAGGGTACAACCAGATCCCAATGTACGAGCCCGACCAGGAGAAGACCTCTTTTACAACAGAGCAAGGCATTTTCTGCTACAAGGTTATGCCGTTTGGCTTAAGGAATGCAGGAGCGACCTATCAGAGACTGGTCACCAGAATGTTCGACGACCTGCTAGGTCGAACAATGGAAGTCTACATTGACGATATGCTGGTCAAGAGCAGCCAAGAGCAGGATCATTTGTACAACCTCGACCAGGCGTTCCAAAGATTAAGACAATACAGGATGCGTCTTAATCCAGAGAAGTGTCTGTTCGGGGTCGCATCAGGAAAGTTTCTCGGCTACCTAGTCACGAAACGAGGCATCGAAGCAAATCCAGACCAAATCAGAGCACTGATTGACATGTCCAACCCGAAAACAAAGAAGCAGATCCAAAAACTCAACGGCATGGTATCAGCTCTCAATAGATTCATTTCTAGAGCATCAGATAAATGTCGACCAATGCTTCATATTCTTAAAAAGGGGGCTACATATGAATGGACAGAAGAATGCGAGAAGGCCTTCACCGACCTCAAGGCATATTTATCCACTCCGCCAGTTCTCACTAAGCCTAATGATGGAGATATACTCGGTATCTACCTCGCAACTTCAGATTTTGCGATCATTGCAGTACTTTTCAAAGAGGAAAATCAGGTTGAAAGACCAATTTACTTCACGAGCAAAGTCTTACAACAGGCCGAAATAAGGTACACACCTCTTGAGAAATTAGCATTAGCTCTCCTTTATGCTGCATGCAAATTCAGACCTTATTTCCAAGCCCACACTGTCAAAGTAATTATCGACCAGCCATTACGTCATATATTAGAAAAAAAGAACAAAACAGGTCGCATGGCTCGATGGGCGGCCGAGCTGGGTGATTACACATTTGAGTTCGTCTCTCGGCAGGCCGTCAAAGGACAGGTCGTTGCAGACTTCTTAGCAGACTATCCCGCAGAAGACATCAATTCGGAACCAGAGCCAGAAGCAAGGCAACTCCAGGTCAATCCCCCCGACACCTGGCAACTATATGTTGATGGTTCCCACAACTCCAACGGAAGTGGCATAGGTGTTGTGCTCATTTCTCCCGAGGGATCACAGCTCGAGAGAGCAACTCGTCTCGACTTCTCGACCTCCAACAACGAGGTCGAATACGAAGCTCTAATCCAGGGCATACAAATGGCTATCAACCTAAAGGCGGCGCCTCTGACAGCATAGAAACAAAGCATATAGTTCTTGTCATTAACTTCAATTTATTTCAAACCCAATACCAAATGAAGATGATAACAAGCATTGGGATCTATGTGATAATAAGCATTGAACTCTTAAAATTACAAACCCAACATATTGTCAAAACAATTTAATAATGCCAATAACTATCTACCTACATATTATTGAGTTCTTTGCATTGTATTCAAGATAATCCATGAAAAAAACGTAGTTGTATGCATCGAAAAAACCAAGAGATTGTTGCAAACATTTTCAAGATGTCTGTAGGGGGACTATATACTCCAATCAATAAAAAGCAGCCACGTGGCATAGTCGTTAATCCATCAGGTCGCTACGGTCTCAACTTACCAGTAGCTCAACCACAACGACTCAACTACATAATCAGCAGCGGTCTGCTAATATGCACGTGCCCTAATTCGGCGCCCAAGATACTCTCTCCAGCCGTTGTCCAATTACTACAACCGTTACACAATCGCTGGAGAATATCATATCATCATAAATATGTCGGAGAATCTGCAGGATCCCATGATCTTCGCCTCTTCACCTTCTATATAAACGAAACTACGATGGCTTGATCTCTAAGTTTAATCCCCACGAACTAGAGTACGTAGGCAATCTCAATCTCAACGAGGTGCAGCCACTTCGATCTAAAACTCCCCCCATTGGTCAAGTCTGCTAACGACCCGACCTAGTGAATGCATTGATCTAGAAATAGGTCAATACATTTGGCACCGACTGTAAGGAATTCGATTATATCGAAAAACCCAAACCCTCCCACCCAACTCAAAGAAATTCATTCAAATGGCTACCCATGAATTAACCATCCAAGATCTGCAAGACCAAATCAATCGTCTTCAGGCAGAAAACGCACAGTTAAAGGCTGCACAAACTACCAACCCAGCACCAGTAGCAAATGGTGGACATGGAGTCGTTGCTGTTCATGACTCCAATCGAAAGTATGAAGAACTCAACCAACAACTAGCAGAGTTCAAAGCCTCTCAGGCCATCATACAACTTCGCAAAGGCCATACCGCAGAACAGCTTGCTGTCCAGTCTCTTCAGCAATTTCAGGAGTCTCCCTTCTCCAAGGAGATCCTCGACCATGAATTGCCTAACAAACTCAACGCCGCCAAATTCGACCAATATGCAGGAGTTGGAGATCCAACTGACCATATCAAAGGATTTCATAAATCCCTTCCTCTTATCAAAGAGGATCACTTACTATGCTTACTGTTCCAGTCCAGCCTCACCGGACCTACTCTCGATTGGTTTCACCGTTTGAAGCAAGGATCCATCAGCTCGTTTGCAGATCTCGAAAGACAGTTCGTTATCTTTTATATCCATAACAAGAAGCGTCCCGTCACCATTGATTCCATCTTCAAAGTCAAGCAGCGGGATGGCGAATCATTGAGCAATTTCTTTGCTCGATTCAAATCTGGGCTACATTCCATCCAAGATTTTGCAAAGGAACATAAAACCTTCGCAACAATCGCATTCTCTCACGGTCTGATCCAGGGATCCGACCTGCACAAATCTCTAGCTATGAAGCAGCCTTCATCTCTGGACGAGCTATACCTTAAGGTAGATCGTTACATCAAGCTCGAAGAAGCCCTAACTGGTAGGGAAAAGAATCATGTCATCTCCAACGTGGAATATGGTTCCACTAAGCGACCTCGATCCGACAACAAGAGGTTCAAAGCAAAGTCGTTGCCTACTGAGCAACGAGATTACCACCGGTTCACACGACCAGCCGGTTATATCTATGAGCGAATCAAGCACAACCATTGGTGCAAGATTCCTGCCTTCACACAGTTGGAGGACACATCTGGTCGACCGTACTGCAAAGTTCACAAGGTACGGTGTCATCAAACTGATGACTGTCGCGTTTTGAAACGCGTTCTTCAGACTTGGGCCGATGAAAAAAGGCTCAACAATTGGATCCTCGGAAGGCAGGAGGATACCAATGGCAAACGAGCCAAGAAGAGTTCTAGAACGCCTCCGCATTCACCAAGGCGACATCACAGCAAGGCCAGAACGGCCTCCATAAGTCCAGTCCGCAGCAGAGGGCGTAGCCTCTCCCAGCGTTTAGGTCCAACAGGCGACCTACGCGACCAACTTAACAAAAAGGTCGCGAACAAGATTGATAGTGACAGCGAGTCAGAGAGTCATGTAGTCTACATGATTTGTGAATCCAACTCCACCCCCGTGTCCAGAGACAAGATGAGACGAGTAGAGCATCTTCATCATGTCTACTCCATTACTGGCCGAGCAGCTCGCTTCAACATCCAGGCTCGCTAGGAGACTGACATTACCTTCACTGAGGACGATCTTACCTTCATCATCGCTAGGAGACTGACATTACCTTCAAGAGGGTACTCATCGACCCTGGTGCATCCTGCAACATACTCATGTACAGAACCTTCAAAGACATGAGGTTACCTGATTCAGTCCTCATCCCCGATTTCATTCCCATCCTAGGCTTCAACAGTTCAAGGGAAGATCCTAAGGGTGAAATACTGTTGCCCGTCACTGTAGGGCGAAAAGAAAACAAGGTCGTTGTGACCGCCAGTACTTGCGATTCTAGGTCAAAAATGGATCCATGCCATGAGAGGTGTTCCATCCACATATCATCAAGTTTTCCGCTATCCCGGACCTCATGGGATAATGGAACTTCGGGGCAACCAGAACGCTGCACAAGAATGTCCTGGAATTCTTGAAGCTGTGGCACCTGCAAAGCCATCCACCTCTGGAACCAAGGATGCTGACACTAAGGGGAAGAGCCCGATCTCATCAGAAGCTCGAGAGAGCGACAACAAATCAAAGAGCCCATCGAAAGAAAAGACCGAAGCCTCTAAATAGCAACTACAGAAGGAGCAAATGAGCTCCCCCCAGCTTAATCTCGGAAGCACTGATCCAGGAGTACGTGTAAACTTAGGGTCAGAAGATGAGCCAAGATATGTCTATGTAGGTGCCGAGTTAGAGGGAGATAAGTACAACAACTTTGTAAACTTTATTTCTTCTAATAAAGATGTTTTTGCTTGGTCGTATATCGGTATGCCTGGAATAGACCCATCAATCACATGTCATAAACTACGCGTCAATCCAAATTATCGTCCTGTTAAGCAAAAACTAAGGGAACTCGCTCCTAAGTTTCACCAAGCAGTAAATGAAGAGATCAACAGACTCAAACAGGTCGGGTTCATCACGGAAGTCGACACACCAGATTGGCTAGCCAACATTGTGCCAGTCTTAAAGAAAAATGGGAAAACAAGAGTCTGCATTGACTTCACAAGCCTGAACAAAGCTTGTCCTAAAGATTCATTCCCACTGCCACAAATCGATAGGTTAGTTGATCAGACATGTGGTTTCGAGCTATTGTCATTCATGGACGCATACTCAGGCTATAACCAGATACCAATGTACGAGCCCGACCAAGAGAAGACCTCTTTCACAACAGAGCAAGGCATATTTTGCTACAAGGTCATGCTATTTGGCTTAAAGAATGCAGGAGCGACCTACCAACGACTGGTCACTAGAATGTTCGACGATCTGCTAGGTCGAACAATGGAGGTCTACATCGACGATATGCTAGTCAAGAGCAGCCAAGAGCAAGATCATTTATTCAATCTCGACCAGGCATTCCAAAGGTTAAGATAATATAGAATGCGTCTTAACCCAGAGAAGTGTCTGTTTGGGGTTGCATCAGGAAAATTTCTCGGCTATCTAGTTACAAGACGAGGTATTGAAGCAAATCCCGACCAGATCAGAGCCCTGATCGACATGCCCAGACCAAAAACAAAGAAGTAGATCCAAAAACTCAACGACATGGTGTCAGCTGTCAATAGATTCATTTCTAGAGCATCAAATAAATGTCGACTAATGCTTCATATTCTCAAAAAGGGGGCTTCATATCAATGGACAGAAGAATGTGAGAAGGCCTTCAACGACCTCAAGTCATATTTATCTACTCCACTAGTTCTCACAAAGCCTAATGATGGAGACATACTCGGCGTCTACCTCGCAACCTCAGATTTTGCGATCAGCGCAGTGCTTTTCAAGGAGGAAAATCAGGTCGAACACCCAATTTACTTCACAAGCAAAGTATTGCAGCATGCCGAAATAAGGTACACACCTCTAGAGAAATTAGCATTAGCTCTCCTCTACGCTGCATGCAAATTCAGACCTTATTTCCAAGCCCACACTGTCAAAGTAATCACCGACCAGCCGGTACGCCATATATTAGAAAAGAAGAACAAAACAGGTCGTATGGCTCGATGGGCAGCCGAACTGGGTGATTACACATTTGAGTTCGTCTCTCGACAGGCCGTCAAAAGGTAGGTCGTCGCAGATTTCTTAGCAGACTATCCAGCAGAGGATATCAATTGGGAACCAGAACCAGAAACAAAGAAAGTCCAGGACAGTCCTCCCGACACTTGGCAACTTTATGTTGATGGTTCACATAACTCAAACGGAAGTGGCATAGGTGTTGTACTCATTTCACCTGAGGGTTCACAGCTCGAGAGAACAACTCGTCTCGACTTCTCGACCTCCAACAATGAGGCCGAATACGAAGCTCTAATCCAGGGCATACAAATGGCTATCGACTTACAAGCAGTTCGCCTCAAGGTATTCAGTGATTCTCAACTGGTAGTCAATCAGATCACCAATAATTATCAGATCAATGGAGTCAACTTAATCAGATATGCTAGCAAAGCAAAGGAACTCATCAACAAACTCAGTTATTTCACAATCGATCACATCCCTAGAGATGACAACAGACATGCTGATTCATTAGCGTTCTTAGCATCTAAGATCGAGTCAGATCAACCGCGAGCTCTAGCAATCAGTACACAGCCTGCATATCTACTCAAAGAAGAAAACGTTCACCAAATCTGCGATCTACTAGCCACAATATCGACTCGAGATTGGACCTGGCAGCAGTTTTCTGGGCTTGTTTCTTCTTTAAAATGAATAATTCAAGAACATTCTGACATTATATATAAAACGACTAATTTTAAGGTAAAAAACTATATAAGAAAAAATTATATAAGAAATCACAAATTATTTATTATTATGTTAAATGAATTGGACTAATTTTAAGAAAAAACTTTCTACCTTGAATAAAACGAACACCGAGGTTGTTGAGATGATCAACTCCTCTTCTTAGAAGTTCCGAACAAAGTGGAGAACCCACAAATCCAAGACCACCTGTAACTACAAATCTATTAGCGGGGTTGGTGTCTTGGTGAAAATAAGAAGATGAATGGGGGTTCAAGAATAACAACTCAACATGATTCGAAGATGAAGATGATAATTGATGAATTGAAGTGTTGTTCTGGACTTCTGGTGGACTGGTGGTGGTGGTGGTGGCGGCGGCGGAGATCGAACTTGAGAGAGAGGGAGATAGCTTGAGAAAGTCTGAATACGATTGAGCCTAAAATCATAGTATTTTTTTTATCAAGTGAGCCCAGTTGCATAATAGTAAATTAATAATGATATTATTTTTAAAAAAAATATTTATTTTCTTCGGTTCGGTTCGGTTTAAACCGAACAAAATAAATAGGAACTGGAACTGGACTGAATATGCTCGGTTTAGTCCGGTTTCGGTTAGGTTTCATTCGGTTCTTGGTCAACACAGTTTTGACCAGTTTTTGACCGGTTATTCCGGTTCGGTTTTTCAGTTTTTCGGTTTTCTGCCCACCCCTAATTGGAACCCTTTCATGATTAAATTCAATAGCTGAGAGGTGAGGATTTAATTATGAATAATATGTGGAGTTAATTAGATTTAATAGCTGAGAGGTGAGGATTGATTATTATAGTCATTAATAATTGATAGGAATAACTGAGAGGTGACTTGTTAATTATTATAGATTGAATATGAAAAACAACATGATATGATTGCATAACCTAGTTTGTGGAAACCTACTACTCCCCCTATGTCATCATATAATTCTCTCTTCCATATCTTCCATATTCTTAAGTTAGGCATGTAATTCTCTCTTCCATATCTTCCATATTCTTAAGTTAGGATTTATTTATTGTATATTGCCTGTAGGAAGTAGAATCAATTCTCCAACTTTTATTATTGATTCATTGATGTTTCTTAACCATTGTTCTTAATTGTGTTTGAGCTAAGATCTCCCCCTCTGAGGTGGGTACGACCCTTGCTTGTTACTTGTCTACTTTGATCTCAATCTATACAGGCACAAGAAGGAAAAATCTACAAATATAATCTTTTGGTTTATGATACACAAATATCGTAACATCAAGTATGCAGATAAAGATGCACCCATGCAACATTAACAACTCCAGCAAAATATTAGCCACAAAATTATTCACTTGCACTCTCTCAAAAACCTCTCTAAACCCGCCGGAACCTCGCCGGCGAGCAACCGGTAATCCAATTTCGACCTTTAAACTCTCACAGAAACACCCGATTGTCCAGAAATCCGATCAGTCTTTTTCGATTCTATTTCATCGGAGAGAAATTCAATCCGGCGGGAATTCTTAACACACTCGCCGGAGAAAGTATAAATGTCTCTTAAATTCTCCGGTAAGCAAGTTCGATCTAGTTGTTTCTCTTAAATTCGAACTCGACGGAGATATGAGATTTCGAAACTTTTATTCATTAGTTCAAGTGTTTTCGTTGAGCTCTTCAGTTTCAATATCTCAATCGACTTCAAACTTTTACTTTTTGCATCGTGAAAGATTGAATTTTCAATTAGACAAGAAAACACACAAACTGGCTTTCCAAAACATGGAAAATGATGGTTGTACCTAGTAATAATCTTACAGGGTTGCAGTGCTCTTACAAAGCAGGAATTACTGTTTTAAATTCCTGCATATTTTTTGGTATCAGCGCCATGTCAGCGTAAATTACTGTTGGAGATCATGTAGTAATCTTGACCAATAGTAATTATCCAGTCTATAAGAACGATGATACTGTTTCATGTTCTTCATTAAGAAATAGAGAATAGTTCTAAGGGGGAAAGAAAGCAACTCAGTTAAGAGCACTGCAACCCTGTAAGATGGGGAATCGATTGTCAAGCTGCTATTGGTGGCCTCTGACAGCAGCAGTGATGAAGGTGCAGAACACTCACGTGTTCCTAGACCTCTATTGCTTAACACCTTGTTAGAATATTATCTTATTACTTAATGAATTCTATGATTAGTCGTTTGACATCGTCGCGTTGGATTACTCTGTAATCTCTGACTAATAATTACTTTATATTTTATTTATGGTTGATTCCAACTCGGTCGCGTAGGACTACTTGTAGTCACCAGTTGTAGTGATTAAGTGTTCTAGGTGATGATGGTGTTCGACTTAGCCGTGGTCTTCGCCCGTTTAGCCGTAGGCAGGTGGCCGCTAGGCATTTAGGGTTTTATACATTGGCTGTTAGAATTCATCATCATCCAGGATATGAGATTATTGCTAACTGAGACTTAAATCGTTGACTGTTGAGATTAATTATGAATTAAGATATGAAATAATTATTAGTTGTGACTTAAATCGCTGACTGTCAGTATTAATCATGGAAAAGGAATTCGATATATGGTTTTATGTTCTTATTACTGAATAATTACTAAAGAGTTAATAGCTACAAGATCTCTAACTTCTTATTGACATTTTATTCTGCTTTTTTAAATCTCTCTAATATAAATACTTTTGTATTCAATAATGTTTAATATGTTTAAAAACAAAAAGAAATTTTTAAAAAATGAAGAATGCATTGAAATTTCTAATATAGAAAAAATGGAAAATGAACTTTTAAATTGGGATATGCCCAAAATCGAACCTAAAAGGATTTATAATATAGGTTCTTTCGATTATAAAGTTGCTATGTCCATTAAAACAGTGGAACATACTATGCCTATTAATGGAGATAAAAAATCTATTTCCCTAATAACTGAGCAAGATATTAATCGATATCGACAAAATTATCATTATATTCACATAGGATTAATTCAAATTGCAGTAAAACCATTGCACCTAAAGGGAATTGATTGTTGTTTCCTTCTAGCCCTTCGGGATGCTAGATGTACTAACTATCAAAAATCCTTGATGGGTATTATGGAGTCCACTACTAGTAATGGACCTGTTTACTGTAATATTTATCCTAATTTGGAACTGTCTTTATCCGATGATAATATTATGCAAAGTGTTATTATGGATCTAGACACTAAAGGTTATGAATTCATTGCTGGATCTGAGATTCTGAATATTGCTTATAGGATCCAATTTAAAGTAATGAATACCTTAAGCCCTAATGCTAAGTTAATTAGTAATAAAGGTAATACAACCATTATTGAAACTAATTTAGGAAAGTCTAATATGGCTTGTAATAAAATTATTCCTTGGGATCAAATTACTTATCCTGACAATTGGGATCATCAGGGTATTGTCCCTACCCAACCTATTACGAGAAATTTAGATCAAATCACCCAGAACCCCGAATGTGATATTGAAATAAGATTTTCCTCTAATAGGATATCCCGTCTTAAATCGGTAAAAAATTTTTACTATCAGGAACCATCTAGAGCTTCCACTTCTAGTATTCCTGAAAAAATAGATGATGAATTTGACATCAAAGGAATAAAGGAATCTAATAATGCTATTCCTCATGGATTTTACAATAAAACTTCTGGGTTTAATCCTACTCCTTCTGAGATGAATTTCTCTATTAATACAATAGAAATTATTGATGATTTTAAAGTTGACCGCGTAGCTATTAATGATGAATGGGAAAGTCCTCAATATGACACTTTTCGAAAATGGTATTATAATTATTATAGTAATGGAAGACATGAAATTATAAAAGATAATTATTATAGATACTTGGATAGAACCAAGAGTATTATCCCCTTTGCACATTATGTACTAAGATGGGATAGGACCCTTGAAACTTGTGTCATTCAAGAATTCTATAATAATTGGACCACTAATAAAGGAGAAAGTATTAAGGCTATATACCCTCCTACTCAACCTTTAAAATTGGTTAATGAGTCTTCTGTTCTTGAAACCAATGCCTATGTTCAACCTTCCGATAATAAAACGGAATTCGATAAAATGTTTAAACAATCTAACTATACGAATTTATGTCTTCAAACTATTGGAAAACAATTAATCCGTATTGAAGATGCTATTCAACCCAAAATAGATAATGAAATTTGTCCGGTTAATATTAAACCTCCTCCTAATATGAAACTCAATTTGGGAAATAATAATAAATTAAGTCAAGAAGATTTTATGGAAGAATTGACTAAAAAATTAAAAAATATTAAATTAAGTAATAATCATATTACAGTTTTGTCACAAAATGGTAATTCATCTGGGGAAAATATAGAAGAATTTCAAAAAATACTACAAGATATGGAAAATGAAGTCAATGAAATTGATTTTAGCAAAACTAATAAAGCTAAAATACCTCCTACTAGGACTTATTATCCTAGGCCTACCCCGGCCGACATTCTTAATGAAGAGGATTATATTTCTATTCAAACGTCTTATAGTGCCAAGACAGTTTATGAATGGAATATTGACAGTTTATCTGAATATATGATCTATGTCACCTTACATAGAATTTGTATGTTCGCAACTGTCTGTAAAAATTCTAATAATACTGACCAACAAACAGCTGGTTGTATTGTCGCTGGTTTTACTGGCCAATTAAAAGGATGGTGGGATAATATTCTTACCCTTGATCAGAAAAATGAAATTCTTAATTCAGTAAAAATTGAACTTAATACATCGGGCCAACAAACCCATGTTCCTGATGCTGTTTATACACTTATTCAGACTATAATTAAACACTTTATTGGTAATACCATTACAGCTAATGAAAGAGGTAAAGACCTGCTAATGAATTTAAAATGTCCTACTTTAACCCATTTCCGTTGGTATAAAGATGTCTTTATGACCAAAATCACTAATAGAAATGATGGAAATAATGCGTTTTGGAAAGAAAAGTTTATTTCTGGTTCACCAATTCTTTTTGCTGAAAAAGTTAAAACTAGACTAAAAAATAAACATGACGGCATTCAAATCCCGTATGATTATTACACCTATGGTGAACTAATTAGTGAATGTACCTCTGAGGGGTTAGCCCTTTGTAATGATATTCGTCTTAAGAATCAACTTAAGAAACAAAATTTGACTGGCCGAAAAGAATTAGGACAATTTTGTGAACAATTTGGTTATGATATGCCCAAACACCAAAAGAATAAAACTAATTCCTCTCAAAAGAAATTTTCTAAGAAATATTTTCGTAGGAAATCTTTCAAAAAATCTGACCAGAATTTACCTACTCATAAATCTAATAAAGATAAAGGAAATTCTAAGAATATCACTTGCCATAAATGTGGTAAAAGGGGTCATTATGCTAATCGGTGTTATTCTAAAACCGATATTCGTAAACAAATTAACGATCTAAGCATTGATGATACTATTAAACAACAAATAAACCAAATTTTGGATAATAATGATATTGCTAGTAATTACTATTCTGATGAATCTTCCGACCAGATTATGGAAGTTGGGGAAATTACTACTAGTGATTCTGACACTAGTATTCAGTCCGAAAAAGGTTGTTCTGCACACTGCAAGACTTCCCAGGACTATTATAAAGCGATTATTGATATGAATGGTCTTAGCATGAATGTGCTTTCTGAAAGTCAGACGTTGATTCTAGATATGATTGATAAAATTAGTAATCCTATAGAAAAACGTCAAGCTATTGAAAAATATATTAAGGATTCCTATAATAATAGACTTAATTCCAGTATTATGGAACCTTATTCTTTACAAAAGGTTTTTGACAGGATTGAATCAAAACCTTTAATTAAAGAAACTCCTATTTCTGATTTATGGAAAGAAATAAATAATTTCAAAATCGAAATCAAAGATTTAAAATGGAGAATCTCCCAATTAGAAAATAAGACTAATCTCCCTCCTCCTCTTATTATTCCGGAAGAGAAAGGTAAACTTATGCTATTGGATAATTATATCCACCAAAAATGGTATATTAATATTAAACTCATTATCCAAGATTTTATTCTCGAGGCCATTGCCCTCATAGATAGTGGGTCTGATTTTAATTGCATTAGACAAGAATTGGTCCCTTCCAAATATTTTGAAAATGTTTATTATGCCTTAAATACGGCAAATAATTCTTCCATGGAAATTAATAATAAATTATCAAATGTTTTGGTATGTCATAATATGATTAGAATTCCAACTCAATTTATTTTATCCAATACTTTATCTCAAATGGTTATTTTAGGAAAACCGTTTTTTAGCCTTATCTGGCCAATTGAGAGAATTGATGATAAGGGTATTCATACTATCCTTATGGGTAAAGAGGTTATTTTTGAATTTATTATTAAACCAGATAAATCCTCTACCAACCAATCAGGAAAGACAAAGATATTTGAAGAATCCATATCTAACGTTTCTTTCCTTGTAAACAGGTAGCTCAACAGGTAGCTTACAGGGAGACAAACTACTTTATGTCAAATAAGACAATATAATATTTATCTTCATCCTAATTGAAGGATTGATATTAGTCTAATAAGACAAGTAATTCCTATTTCCATTATCGTCTCCAATGAGACAGAATTAATTTAATCCTAATTAAAGGATTGTGCTGATCTAATCATCCTAATTAAAGGAGGAGTCTATACAAAATTTTATCCTAATCAAAGGATCTATTTATGGTCTTCAATAAGACAAAATTGGCTTCTGTCTAAAATTACAGACTACAATTGCCAGACAAATTCTTTACGTCTAATACGACCATACTTGCTTTATTTAGCAGCAATGGCTTTTCCCAATCCTAATTCGGATTTTATTAAGAGAAAAAGGGAAAACCTTTACTCTCATCCCAAATGGGATCAATTATCTCCCTCCTTAAAAGAAAGGAAAAGGAATATTAGTAAATCCTTTATTGAGGATAATAATACCAAATCATATTTGAAAAGTTCCAATGAACTAATTTGTGATCTTACCAATTCCGATTTGGCATGGCTATATACACCTGTCTATCGTGGATCAGACAAATTTGACCCAGAGATCAATAGTCCATCTCAAATTCTAGAACGTAGAAATTTCTACGAAACAATTTTGGTTCAGACTAATTCAGTCTCTTTTTCTGAGGTTAATAACCAATTTCCTAGACCTTATCGCAAGGCCCTTATTCATAAAATTATTGAACCACCTGAATGGGGTGAAACATTTATAACTCAGCCCCTTATTCGTCTTTTCCCCTTTTACACTGAAACTCAAACTTTCAATCATTGGGATTATATGGATGCATGGGCATACACCTTTTTCCATCAAGATTATTCTTGGGAGTTTTCTTTTTCTCCTGACTTTAATAGTCAAATTCCCACATGGTTCTATAATTGGTGGTTTAAATTCGACCCTTCTTTTGATTTTGTTGCTACCGAATTAACAATTATGAATTACCAATTTAAATTACTACCTGATGGATCAATTGATATTCATGAAGAACATGTCCCATTCTCATGGACGATAAAGGATACTTCCTCTTCCATACATCACCTGCTCAAAAATACTGGACTATAATCTTATTTTCCCATTTTTATAAGATAATCAACTCCAGTAGAACTCTAATCATAGAGTTTTCTCTACTAAAATCTTTATCCACCCACTACTTTATCCTGCCGACAATAATTTTGTCCTTCAATCACATTATTTTCGGCCAAAATCATAGGTCCCTCAAGATGCTCTACCGACATCAATCATATGCATAATGTTCTACTTTTTGCTCTACCGACATACAAGTCTACCAATGTTACTATTCAACAGGGTCCACCTAATTTGGAAAATGCTTACTGGGGTCCACACTCCACTTGCCAATGTATTTCCGGCCTACCAATGTTACTATTCAACAGGGTCCACCTAATTTGGAAGATGCTTAATGGGGTCCACTGCCCACTCACATAATGCTTAATGGGGTCCACACTCCACTAGCCAAAGATGCTTAATGGGGCCCACTGCCCACTCACATAATGCCTATATAACGAGGCATTCTCCAAGGAAGAAAGAACAAGCCTTACACAACGTTCAAGCCTTCCATTAAAGTCTTCAACCTCGAGCAATGCTCTGAAGTTTTTTTTTCTCTCTCTCTCTCTCTCTCTCTCTCTCTCTCTCTCTCTCAAGCCTTCTTTTCTTCTTCCCCTTCTCCAACCTTGTAATCTTTTAGCTTTACTTTTGTAATCTTTCCCTTTTACTTTAGATTTGGTGTGCTCGTTTTCTTCCTGAAACTTTATTCAGGGGGAATTATTATGTAAATTATCTCAAGAACTTGTAAGTTTTCTTTTTCTCCGTTTTTATTTTATTTTTTATATGTGAATATTATATTTATGTGAATAAAGTTTCTTCTTCTCCTTCTTTACTGTTCTTCTTCTTCTTTTTTAATTTCTGATCTTTAATTTCTGTATTTTAATTATATGTTTTAAATTTTAGTAATTTTCGCTGATTTTGTTAGTTTAATTTACTGTTTTAAATTCCTGCATATTTTTTGGTATCAGCGCCATGTCAGCGTAAATTACTGTTGGGGAACATGTAGTTCTTGAATAACAGTAATTATTAGATGTAAGAACAATGTTATTGTTTCAGTTCTTCATTAAGAAATAGAGAATAGTTCTAAGGGGGAACGAGAGCAACTCAGTTAAGAGCACTGCAACCCTGTAAGATGGGGAATCGATTGTCAAGCTGCTATTGGTGGCCTCTGACAGCAGCGGTGATGAAGGTGCAGAGCACTCACGTGTTCCTAGACCTCTATTGCTTAACACCTTGTTAGAATATTATCTATTCTGAATTTTATGATTAGTCATTTGACATAGTCGCGTTGGATTACTTTGTAATCTCTGACTAATAATTAATTTATATTTTATTTATGGTTAATTCCAACTCTGTCGCGTAGGACTACTTGTAGTCACCAGTGGTAATGATTAAGTGTTCTAGGTGATGATGGTGTTCGACTTAGCCGTGGTCTTCGCCCGTTTAGCCGTAGGCAGGTGGCCGCTAGGCGTTTAGGGTTTTATACATTGGCTGTTAGAATTCATCATCATCCAGGATATGAGATTATTGCTAACTGAGACTTAAATCGTTGACTGTTGAGATTAATTATGAATTAAGATATGAAATAATTATTAGTTGTGACTTAAATCGCTGACTGTCAGTATTAATCATGGAAAATGAATTAAAACTGTATTTTACTATGTTCTTATACCGGAATAATTACTCTTGAGTAAAGATCTGCATGATCCCTAACTCCTTATTGACATCTTTACCCTTTCAAATATTCTTTCATTAAGACTTTAAAAATTTTAAATGAATCAAAATAAAATCTGTCTTAATGTTTTCACTATCCCTTATGGGGACAGATCTGAGGATGATCCTTCTCCTGTTAAATCAACAGGATTTGTTATTGATCGCCTAGCTATCAATAACGATTGGGAAAATCCAAGGAATGATTCTTTCCGTAAAATATATATGAGGTGTTTTAATGAAGACCAACACCAATATATTAAAACCAAATACTACAATTATTTAGAACAATTTCAAATAATTATCCCTTTTGTCCATTGGGTATTGGATAATATCCCTATATACAGGATCGAAAAAGCAGACACTTCTAATGAAAATTTTACGAGTGATAAAATTATCGATAATAATACTATTACCTTATCACATGATATGAATACTGTACCCAATAAGGTATCTGATAAAGATAACAATAATACTAATGTCGGTTCAAAGGATGAACATGATAGAATTCCTAAGAAAACTGACAGTGATATTAATGTCAGCTTAGAAGATAAGAATGAGGTCATTCTTATCAACAATAAACATGATAATATCATTCCTAGGAAAATGGACAGTGATATTAACGACAGTCTAAAAGATAAGCATGATGTCCCTCATAAGGACACTCATGATGTCAATTATGACGTCACCCACGATGTCACTCTCATTTCTTCTAGTAAAAAAATTATTATTTCAGACCTTACTGAGAATAATGAGATAGGACAATACCCTAATCAATTTGGTGAAACTATAAGTGTTTTATCACCTAGTATTACAAACATTATTACTCAGAGGAAAACCTCTAAAAAACCTTTTCGCCAGAAATCTATCTATAAAAGAATCTCTTTCACAAAACAATTTGTTTTCAATAATCCTAAAAGGAAAATTTTCAAAAACCCCTTTCATCAGAAATTTGAATACAATCAAGATCTCTTTCTTTCTAATCAATCTTTTAAAAGGAATAAACCTTTTGTACCTAGTCTAATAGATATCACCAATAATGAATCAACATTAAAAAATAAATGTTATCAAAAGACTTTTCTAAATTATGACATACCTAGTATTAATGTCCTGAGTAATAACCAGACCTTAATCTTAGATGTTATTAATAAAATATCTCATCCTGTTGAAAGAAAACAAGCTTTTCAAAATTATTTGGAAAATAATTCTAAGACAATTTCTTCTGCTAATAATACTGATTCTAATTCGATGGTTAATCAATCCACCATTTCTGACCTTAAAGGTGAAATTAATAATCTTAAGACAGATATTAAAATCTTAAAAGAAAAAATTTCTTTATCTCAGATAAATTCTAGCCCTTTACCAGACCATGGAAATACTGGGGATTTATTATCCCTTGATCACCCTACCAATCAAAAATGGCATATTAAAGTAAATCTGGTTATTCATCAAGAATTTACTCTAAATACTATTGCTTTGGTTGATAGTGGTTCCGATCTTAATTGTCTTAGAGAAGGTTTAATTCCTACCAGATACTTTGAAAAAACTAAGTACCAATTAAGTACGGCTAATGGTTCTCCTATGAGAATAAATTATAAATTATCTGATGTTTTTGTTTGCAATAATGGTATTTGTATTAATACCTCTTTTGTGTTATCTAATAATTTATCTCAATTGGTAATCCTAGGAAGGCCATTCTTTCATCTTATTTGGCCTATTGAAAGAATTGATAATGTTGGAATTCACACAATTTTAAAAGGTAGAAAAATAGTATTTGAATTTGTTAATAAACCCAAAACTAATTATCTTAATCAATTACAAGAAAATTTGTTTTTAAAAGAACAACAAATTAATTTTTTGTCTCAAGAAGTTAGTTATGCTTCGATCCAAAAACAATTAGAGCAAAATATTATTAAAGAAAAAATTATTTCGTTAGAAAAACAATTTCAAAAAGAAATCTGTAGTAATGTTCCCAATGCCTTTTGGGATAGAAAACAACACATAGTTACTTTACCTTATATTGAAGGTTTTAATGAAAATATGATACCTACCAAGGCTAGGCCTATTCAAATGAATAAAACCTATATGGAATTATGTAAGACCGAAATCCAAGGTCTTTTAGATAAACAGCTTATTAGGAAAAGCTCTTCTTGTTGGAGTTGTGCAGCCTTTTATGTTAATAAAAATGCTGAACAAGAAAGATGAGTTCCTAGATTAGTTATTAATTACAAACCCCTTAATAAGGTACTACGATGGATTCACTATCCCATTCCTAATAAAAAGGATTTATTAAAACGATTAAATGATGCTCGTATATTTTCTAAATTTGATTTAAAATCAGGTTACTGGCAAGTTCAAATTGCGGAACAAGATAAGTACAAAACTGCTTTTACTGTTCCTTTCGGACATTATGAATGGAATGTTATGGCTTTTGGTTTAAAAAATGCTCCTTCAGAATTTATGAATATCATGAATGAAATTTTTAATGCTTATACAGAATTTTGTATTGTTTATATTGATGATATATTAATTTTCTCTAATTCGATTGATCAACATTTTAAACATTTAAATATATTTGCTCATCTTATTAAGAAAAATGGTTTAGTAGTTTCTGCACCAAAAATGAAACTTTTCAAAACTAATATTAGGTTTCTAGGACATAATATTTGTCAAGGGAAAATTATCCCTATCGATAGATCTATAGAATTTGCTTCTAAATTTCCTGATGAAATCCGAGATAAAAAACAATTACAGAGATTCTTAGGAAGTCTTAACTATATCTCTGATTATTACAAGGATATAGCCTTCGACACTAAAATTCTTTATGAAAGGCTTCGTAAAAATCCTGAACCATGGTCTATAGATCATACAAAAGCCGTTCAAAAGATAAAATTGAAAGCTAAGCAATTACCTTGTTTATCTTTGGCTAATCCTAATGGATTAAAAATTGTTGAGACTGATGCCTCGGATAAAGGCTATGGAGGAATACTTAAACAGAAAAACAATTTAACCAATAAAGAAGATTTAGTCAGATTCCATTCTGGTGTTTGGAAAAATGCCCAAGTTAATTATTCAACTGTTAAAAAGGAAATGCTAGCCATTGTAAACTGTGTCAACAAATTCCAAGATGATTTAATAAATCAAGAATTTTTGTTACGAATTGATTGTAGTTCGGCTAAAGATATTATTGAAAAAGATGTTAAAAATTTAGCATCCAAACATATCTTCGCCAGATGGCAACCAATTCTTTCAGTATTTGAATTTCAAATAGAATTTATAAAAGGAGATACTAATTCTCTTCCTGATTTCCTTACCCGCGAATATTTGCAGGGATGAATAGTCAAGGACATTCAAGAGGTAAATTAAGCCTCGGTAGCCCTAATTCGGGTTTACAAAATAAAGGAAAAGGCAAATTGGGCCTTAATGATCCAAACCCTAATACGGGTTCTTCTGGCAAAGTCCCAATGGACAAAACAATGAAAGAAGTACTATTACTCAATAATGAGCCCAAATTGTTCCTAACCAATTATACGGAACTTCTTGTGATCCTCAATCCAGAGGATGAAAAATGGTTATCCGATCCCATAATTCTGGGACAAAAATATTTTGATGAAAAGGACAATAGTCCTATCCGAGGAGGAAAGCATAGATATTTCTATGAATCAATTCTAGAAGAAACTAAATCTGTCAGTTTCGAACATAACAGAAAGGGTAATACCCTTAATTCTCCTATTGCTTATAGCAAAGCTATGATTCATTTAGTCCTCAAATCTTCGGACTGGGGAGATCCCAATAAATTAAGGGAATTACGTGGTCCATACCACAATTACAATCAAACCTACAATTACTGGGACTATATGGATGCATGGTCCTATTCTTTCTTTTATCAAAACCCTCAAAGAAAACATTCATGGTTTCTCTATTTCGATGAGGATTTCAAAAAAGATAACAATGAGATTCCTCATTGGTTTTATAATTGGTTTTTCAAATTTGGTCCTAAATTAGATTTTCTGCCAACCGAAATCAAAACATTTTTCAAACCTTATCTTCAATTTCATCCTTCATTTGAAGGTCATGATACTATCAGGGGTAAATCACTCCTCTTTTTCCTGGCCGACTATCTTATTCCATGGATTTGGGTCTGGACTTACAGTTGTCAATTTCAACCTACGGAAGGACTCTATGGTCTTTGCCGACAATTTCATTACAAATGGTGGGCTAAATGCCCCATCGAGAAAAAACTTTTAAATATCACTCCTGACATCGAGAAATTAGAACATCTTCATACTTCTCGACATACCCCGTCACCTATTATTCATAAATCCAATTCTGATAATCCTATCTCCCTTATTAGGGAAAAATTAACAAAAGCCCATCCTGGTCTTTCATCTCAGGAAATTAAATTCCGGGTCATGAAGGAAATGCAAGAACAAATCCAAGCTACTTTTGGAGATATTTCTCCTATGGATACTCATTCCAATACCAGCAAAGAATCTGATTTTGCGAACTCTATTGTTTCCTGGTGGGACCTTAAACAAGGAAATTCTCAACATGGTTCTTCTCAGCAGGAAGACGATGACATTAATCTCGAGGAGGACTAAGTCTCATTACCATGAATACCATGAACAATTACACCCATAATACATAGAATCATCTACCTTCATCACTATGGGACCTATAGTACCTATCAATTATCCTATTAAGAGAATATTCACAAAATTCCATCTAAACGGACAATACTCCATTATTAACTAACTTGTTCACAACCAGCCAATTCTATGAATCCATAATTCTCTACCAAAAAGTATGGCCGACATATGTCACTATTCAACAAGGTCCATACCACCTCAAGAGACCTACCTAATTTAGAAGATACTTAATGGCGCTACTTGCTCAAGATGCTTCAAGGGGTCTACAACACCCACGAGACGACAGGTTCATCTACCAACAATAATGCTCGCTATTTGCCCAAGATACTGTAAGGGGTCCACAACACCCACGAGACTACAGGTTTATCTACCAAATTGCTCGATACTCTCCGACGGGGTCCACCAAGCATACCTACTGGACCCATCCACTAAGACAATGCTCTCAAATGGGGCCCACTGCCCACTCAATGGGGCCCACTGCCCACTCAATGGGACCCAATGCCCACTCAAATAGGGCCCACTGCCCACTCAATTTGGAAGATGCTTAATGGGGTCCACACTCCACTCGCCAAAGATGCTTAATGGGGTCCACACTCCACTTGCCAAAAATGCTTAATGAGGTCACGTACAGGGGTCCATTGCCCACTCCCATAATGCCTATATAAAGAGGCATTCTCCAAGGAAGAAAGAACAAGCCTTACACAACGTTCAAGCCTTCCATTAAAGTCTTCAACCTCGAGCAATGCTCTGAAGCTTTCTCTCTCTCTCTCTCTCTCTCTCTCTCTCTCTCTCAAGCCTTCTTTTCTTCTTCCCCTTCTCCAACCTTGTAATCTTTTAGCTTTACTTTTGTAATCTTTCCCTTTTACTTTAGATTTGGTGTGCTCGTTTTCTTCCTGAAACTTTATTCAGGGGGAATTATTATGTAAATTATCTCAAGAACTTGTAAGTTTTCTTTTTCTCCGTTTTTATTTTATTTTATTATATTTATGTGAATAAAGTTTCTTCTTCTCCTTCTTTACTGTTCTTCTTCTTCTTTTTTAATTTCTGATCTTTAATTTCTGTATTTTAATTATATGTTTTAAATTTTAGTAATTTTCGCTGATTTTGTTAGTTTAATTTACTGTTTTAAATTCCTGCATATTTTTTGGTATCAGAGCCATGTCAGCGTAAATTACTGTTGGGGAACATGTAGTTCTTGAATAACAGTAATTATTAGATGTAAGAACAATGTTATTGTTTCAGTTCTTCATTAAGATATAGAAAATAGTTCTAAGGGGGAAAGAGAGCAACTCAGTTAAGAGCACTGCAACCCTGTAAGATGGGGAATCGATTGTCAAGCTACTATTGGTGGCCTCTGACAGCAGCAGTGATCAAGGTGCAGAGCACTCACGTGTTCCTAGACCTCTATTGCTTAACACCTTGTTAGAATATTATCTATTCTGAATTTTATGATTAGTCATTTGACATAGTCGCGTTGGATTACTCTGTAATCTCCGACTAACAGTTAATTTATATTTTATTTATGGTTAATTCCAACTTTGTCGCGTAGGACTACTTGTAGTCACCAGTTGTAATGATTAAGTGTTCTAGGTGATGATGGTGTTCGACTTAGCCGTGGTCTTCGCCCGTTTAGCCGTAGGCAGGTGGCCGCTAGGCGTTTAGGGTTTTATACATTGGCTGTTAGAATTCATCATCATCCAGGATATGAGATTATTACTAACTGAGACTTAAATCGTTGACTGTTGAGATTAATTATGAATTAAGATATGAAATAATTATTAGTTGTGACTTAAATCGCTGACTGTCAGGATTGATCATGGAAAATGAATTAAAACTGTATTTTACTATGTTCTTATACCGGAATAATTACTTTTAAGTAAAGATCTGCATGATCCCTAACTCCTTATTGACACTTTATCTTTAGTGTTATCCGGAATTTTTAGTATAAAATATTTAAATATTTTACAATGATCAATCCTGATAGATACTTTGATCCTTTGGCAATTCCTTATAGGGAAAAACTTAAAAATACTATTTGGTATTCAATAGACTCAACCAAAGAATTTATCATTGATCGAGTAGCCATCAATAATGAATGGGAAAGTTCAAAGTATGATGACTTTCGAAAATGGTATTGGAAAAATTATAATGAAGCTCAACATGCTTTTATAAAAAAGAATTATTATCAGCATTTAGATGAGATTAGATTTATTATTCCATTTGCACAATATGTGCAAGGAATGGGTGATATTCTAGACTCATATGTAGCTAAAAGCTATATGAATTATTGGACAAATACTGTTAATAAAAGTTCTAAACCTGATAATCTTCCTACTAAGTCTCCTGTAATAGATGAATCTATTCAGAAATCGACTGTTCCCAAGCAATCGATCTCCCCTAAAGATGAATCTATTATTCTGGAATCAGTTGTTCTCAAACAACCAATCTCAGAAGAGACAAAGTTTATTAAGATTATTTCAGATTTACAACCAATTGACAGTAAAATTATCAATATTGAGAATAAGGTTAATAAAACTAATTTAGATACATGGAATTTATGGGGAAAAATCTATGGTTCTCCTGAAAAAGAATTTGTTTTACAAAACAAGAATTTAAGTCAAGATCAACCAATCAAGACTTTGACTAATAATAATACTATTACTTTATCACGGGATACGAATACTGTACCCAATAAAGTATCTGATAAAGATAAGAATAATGGAGACAGTAATACCAACGCCAGTTCAGAGGATGAACATAATGTCATTTTTGCGAATACTGACAGTGGTATTAAGGTCACCCTAGAAGATAATAATGATATCATTCTCGTTTCTTCTAGAAACGTTGACAGTAATATCAACGTCAGACCAGAGAATGAACATGATGTCATTCTTGAGAAAACTGACAGTGATATTAACGTCAGCCTAGAAGATAAGGATGAGGTCATTCTTATTTCTTCTAGAAAAGTTGATAATTATATCAACGATAAACATGATAATATCATTCTTGTTTCTTCTAGGAAAATGGACAGTGATATTAACGACAGTCTAAAGGATAAGCATGATGTCCCTCATAAAGACACTCATGATGTCACTTATGACGTCACCCACGATGTCACTTTCATTTCCTCTAGTAAAGAAATTATTATTTCAGAATTAACTGAGAATAATGAAATAGGACAATATCCTAATCAATTTGATAATACTATAAGTGTTTTATCACCTAGTATTAAAAATATTATTTCCCAGAGGAAAATCTCTAAAAAACCTTTCCGTCAGAAATCTATCTATAATAGA
Source organism: Aquilegia eximia (assembly GCA_023053565.1). NCBI lineage: Eukaryota > Viridiplantae > Streptophyta > Magnoliopsida > Ranunculales > Ranunculaceae > Aquilegia > Aquilegia eximia. The sequence goes on from JALIGU010000004.1 coordinate 29,066,591, forward strand.
ATCTCTTTCAAAAAACAATTTGTTTTTGATGATCGATTTCTTAAAAGGAAAATTTCCAAAAAACCCTTTCGTCAGAAATTTGAATACAGTAGTTCTAATCAAGATCTTTTTAAAAGGCAATTTGTTTTGGCTTTCAAAAAACAATTTGTTTTTAATCAATATTCTAAAAGGAATAAACCTTTTATACATGATCTAATGGATATCACTAATAGTGAATCAAAATTAGAAAATGATTTTTATCAAAAGAATTTTCTAAATTATGACATACCTAGTATTAATGTCCTGAGTAATGACCAGACCTTAATTTTAGATGTTATTAATAAAATATCTAATCCTGTTAAAAGAAAACAAGCTTTTCAAAATTATTTGGAAAATAATTCTAAGACCCTTTCTTCTGTGGATAATACTGATTCTAGTTCTATGATTAATAAATCTACTATTTCTGACCTTAAAGGTGAAATTAGTAATCTTAAATCAGATATTAAAATCTTAAAAGAAAAAATTTCCTTATCTCAGATTCAAACAGATTCTAATCTTTTATCAGAATTAGAAAATACTGGGCATTTACTATCCTTAAATCACCCTACCAATCAAAAATGGCATATTAAAGTAAAATTGGTTATTAATCAAGAATTTACTTTAGAAACTATTGCTTTGGTTGATAGTGGTTCAGACCTTAATTGTATAAGGGAAGGATTAGCCCCTACTAAATATTTTGAGAAAACTAAGTATCAATTAAATACTGCTAATGGTTCTCCTATAAGAATAAATTATAAATTATCTGATGTTTTTGTTTGCAATAATGGTATTTGTATTAATACCTCTTTTGTTTTATCTGATAATTTATCTCAATTGGTAATCTTAGGAAGACCCTTTTTTAACCTTATTTGGCCAATTGAAAGAATTGATAATAGTGGAATTCACACGACTATAAAAGGTAAAAAGATAGTGTTTGACTTTGTCACTAAACCTAAGATTAACTATCTTAATCGATTACAAGAAACTTTGTTTTTAAAAGAAAAACAAATTAATTTTTTATCCCAAGAAATAAGCTATGCTTCTATTAATAAACAATTAGACCAAAATATTATTAAAGGAAAAATTATTTCTTTAGAAAAACAATTTCAAAAAGAAATTTGTAGTAATGTTCCTAATGCCTTTTGGGATAGGAAACAACACATAGTTAATTTACCTTATATTGAAGGTTTTAATGAAAACATGATACCTACTAAGGCTAGACCTATTCAAATGAATAAAATTTATATGGAATTATGTAAGACTGAAATCCAAGGTCTTTTAGATCAACAACTTATTAGGAAAAGTTCTTTCTGTTGGAGTTGTGCAGCCTTTTATGTTAATAAAAATGCTGAACAAGAACGATGTACTCCTAGATTAGTTATTAATTATAAACCACTTAATAAGGTTTTACAATGGATTAGTTATCCTATTCCTAATAAAAAGGACTTATTAAAACGCCTAAAGGAGGATTGTAAATTTTCTAAATTTGATTTAAAATCAGGTTTTTGGCCGGTTCAAATTACTGAACATATTAATTATAAATCCATTTTTCCTATTCCTTTTGGTCATGGGATGTTATGGATGTTTATGTGATTCTTCAGAATTTATGAATTATAATTCGGTATTATTTTATTGTTCAGCATCTAAATAAAATAATTTCAAAGGTTTTAAATAAACTTAATTATATTTTTGATCATTAAAATTCAATTTTAAAGGCTTCATAATGAAAGAAATTCTTTATCAAAGAAAATCAATTAAGCAACTTCTAGTAAGTACTGCAACCCTTTTCATAGGGATTTAATTGACAAGCTCTTATTAATAGCCTCTGACAGCAGCAGTAATGAGCATCTGAGCGTTCACACTCAAATCGGGCTCTATTGCTTGAAAAATTGTTAATAATATCTTTCTTTAACTATTGCCTTACTTTACTGGCAAATCCCAATGGATTTTAGAATTGGGAGACAATATTTTCGTTATTCATCTGGTTTTATAAAATCAGTATACTTTGAGACAGGAAATGTCCTATCCTGATTGAAGGATTAATGGATGATGTCCCAATGGACAACAAATAATCCTAATTAAAGGATTAATGGATGATGTCCCAATGGACAACAAATAATCCTAATTGAAGGATTAATGGATGATGTCCCAATGGACAACAAATAATCCTAATTAAAGGATTAATGGATGATGTCCCAATGGACAACAAATAATCCTAATTAAAGGATTAATGGATGATGTCCCAATGGACAACAAATATTTTCATCCTAATTAAAGGATTGGTTTATCCTAATTAAAGGATTAATTAATGATGTCTAAATGAGACATAAATCCTAATGAAAGGATTAATTTTCATCCTAATCAAAGGGTTGATTAATGATGTCTTATAAGACAACAAATACGATATGTTGACTAATTTGTCAAAATAATTCTTATTGTTTAATAAGACGAAACTAATCATTGTCTTATCGATAACAATTACTTTTTTGACAGGAATGGCTTCTTCCAGTCAGAAATCTAGTCCTAATTCGGACTCTATTAAGGGGAAAGGTAAAACTTCCTCCCTTTTTCCCAGAATAGGGATATTTTCTCAGACCATTAATGACAGGAAAAGAAAAATTAGTCAATCAACAGAAGATGACTGTGGTACTAAAATATTTTTGAAAGAGCCCAATGGGGAACTTTTTACCCTTACAAAGGACGATGATGAATGGGTAAAAAAGCCTGTTTACTTTGGCCCCAGAAACTGGGATCAGGGGACTTATAGTCCAGATATCATTTATAATCGCAAAAATTTCTACGAAACTATTTTGCTTGAGACCAATTCTGTCCATCTGGATAATTCTCCAACCACTATTAGCCAATTTTCTTTGCCTATTCGGAAAGCCGTTATTCATAAAGTCATAGAACAAAATGAATGGGGTAATCCAGAATCCGCTAGAACCCTTATTGGTCCTTTTTTCAAAGCTAAACCCTTTAGCAACCAAAATTTTTCATACTGGGATTATATGGACGCTTGGACTTTTACTTTTTCCCACCAAATCCCTGAAGAAAAATATTCTTGGATGTTCTACTTTTCTACCAATTTTGAAAAGAAAGCAATTCCCGCCTGGTTTACAAATTGGTGGTTTAAATTTAATCCTCCAGTTAACTTTGCTCCAGCCAAGTTAACAATTCTAAATTATAACTTCAAAAGAAATTCTTCTGGTGAAATAGAATTTACGGAACATCACACTCCTTTTTCATGACAAAATTCCTAAGTCATCTATTATTTCCCACCTTATCACAGAACAAATAACTGTTCAATTTCTTGTTATTATTCAAAACTTTCTCCTTTCATGGCCCACAAGTCATTCCAATTTCCTGGTTTATTAGCCATTCACTTTCCATCTTTCAAAACAATTCTATAAGTATTCCCGTGAGTCAATAGAACCACTTTGTTAATCTACTCAATTATCAGACTCCAAGACAAAAGATGGGGTCCACACAATAAGACAATTGATCTACAGAAGAAACCCACTTATCCGACTAATCAGCCGACTACCTGCAAATTACTCTGCCAACATCAACAGCTACTATTTGATAGAGGCAACGACTATGGGGTCTACACCACCCGCAAATTACTCTGCCGACATTAATAATGTGCGCTTCTATTTGATGGGGTCCACCACTCACAAGGTGCCTAATGGGACCCGGCCACTAAGAAGATGCTCTCAACAGGGCCCACACACAAGGTGCTTAATGTGCGCTTCTATTTGATGGGGTCCACCACTCACAAGGTGCCTAATGGGACCCGGCCACTAAGAAGATGCTCTCAACAGGGCCCACACACAAGGTGCTCAATGGGGCCCACCCACTAGCAAAATGCCCAATGGGGCCCACTTTTCACTTTCAATTTGCCTATATAAAGCGGCATTTTCCAATGAAGAAGAACAAGCCTTACACAACGTTCAAGCCTTCCATTAAAGTCTTCAACCTCGAGCAATGCTCTGAAGCTCTCTCTCTCTCTCTCTCTCTCTCTCTCAAGCCTTCTTTTCTTCTTCCCCTTCTCCAACCTTGTAATCTTTTAGCTTTACTTTTGTAATCTTTCCCTTTTACTTTAGATTTGGTGTGCTCGTTTTCTTCCTGAAACTTTATTCAGGGGGAATTATTATGTAAATTATCTCAAGAACTTGTAAGTTTTCTTCTCTTTTTCTTTTAATTTGTAAATTTTAGTCTTTTAATTTTATGTGAATAAAGTTTCTTCTTCTCCTTCTTTACTGTTCTTCTTCTTCTTTTTTAATTTCTGATCTTTAATCTCTGTCTTTTAATTTTATGTTTTAAGTTTTAGTAATTTTCGCTGTTTTGTTAGTTTAATTTAACTATTTAAATTCCTGTTTTAGGGGTGAGTCAAGGAAAGATTGGTGAGAAATATTTTTATCATGGAATTTTTACCCGACCCAACTTTACCAATCAAACAAGCATATGGGAATCCAGGGGTAATGTTTGATGCGGGGATTTTTACCGCGACCAATCAAACAGACCCATAAGTTTCGATAAAGATTGAGGTTCTTTTTAAAACACGAGGAAGCAATAAGAAATCAATTTCACCACTCAAACAAACCTCTGGTCAGAAATTGCTTATTCCTTCTCGATCAGAGAAATCTTATTTTACAACTATTTAAGATTTCTTCTCTCTTTCATATCTGAATCTTTAGTTTTATTCATTTGTCAAATTCTACTACTACACTAGTGCACTTTTCAAACCCTAAATTCGATTCATAATCAAATTGAATGTTTTAAACGAGTAAGTTGGTTTTGATTGTTTACTTGATGTATATGTTCAATTTGATGGTTTTCTTCAAAATGAATGTTTATTAATCATGTTGCTGCGCGTAGAATAGTTTGTAGTTGCATAGTTAGGTGTAATGGTGATGATGATGTATTGATGTTAGTACAAGTTGATTCATACTGTTTTGAGTTTGGTTTGGTTTGGCGGGGTGGGATGGGATGGCGGGCGGCATTTGGAATGTTATTGCAATCTATTTTTTTAGCTGATGGAAAATCAAAATTTACTCTACCCAACAACAGAAACACAGAAATCACGTTGAGTTTTTCATGGGTTTGGTTTCTTCTACTGTTTATTTATTGTAATTCTTCTGGGAAGTCTTATCATGTAATTTATTTTTGTTTGGCAGCTTTTAGGTATTCATATTGGACTAGAGTGGAGAAGACATTAATTCACTTGGAAAGTGATTGTTTCATTACATACGGAGAATTTTGTTTACGTTAAATGGGAACTTCAGTGATGCTTTTGCAAGTTTTGTCTGGATCTTTACCACTCAAATTTTGTCCTGATCTAAATTTGGGAAGTTTTGATACAGTATTGGGAAATAAAAGTCATGTGAAGTATCGGAATAATAGGTATTCAGCTTATGTGCAATCTTTGAAGTCAAGAGTGTTACAAAGTTGCGCAGGGTCTTGTGGCAATGCGATTCAAGCGATAGGCAATATATCTTTTGGGAAAAGTTCAATTCATAGATTTCAATTCTTGACTTGCCCATGTCAAAAAGCTGAAAGTATTAGTGGATTAACTGCAGAAGAAGTAAATGGAAACTGGTTGGTCGAAGCGAAAAATAAATCAAACCCTATTAAGGGAGAAGTGAATAGCCCAAATGTTATAGGATTTCAGGAGGTTCAGCCGTTAGAATTTGAAAAGGAAGGTTTAGAATCCAATGGGAACTTAAATCGAGGCGGGGTTGGGGGGAAAATCTCACGTAAGGCCAGAATCGATTCCATCGAGGATGAAGCATGGAAGCTTTTAGAGGAATCTATGGTTTATTACTGTGGCAGTCCTCTGGGAACCATAGCTGCAAAGGACCCGACCAGTTCCAACATATTGAACTATGATCAGGTCTTCATCCGTGATTTCATACCTTCTGGGATAGCTTTCCTTCTGAAAGGAGATTATGATATTGTTCGTAATTTCATTCTTCACACTCTGCAGTTGCAGGTATTGTAGTTTTTTCCGTTGTAATCATCTGTTCTGTCATTTTTCGTTGCAGTTGCAGATATTACTACCTGCATGAACACATCTACTGATGTCATTTTGATTTTGTGTGAAAATTTTCTCATAATGCGGTTTTATCTCGTATGTGGAATTGAATTTGGTTGGAGGGAAGAGTTTTGAAATACGTTTTATCTTCTTGTGTTTGACAGAGCTGGGAGAAAACAATGGACTGCCATAGTCCTGGTCAAGGGCTAATGCCAGCAAGTTTCAAGGTGCGCACTGTTCCTCTTGATGGTGATGAGTTTGCAACTGAAGAGGTTTTGGATCCTGACTTTGGAGAAGCAGCCATCGGTCGTGTGGCGCCCGTTGATTCTGGTAATAACATTTTCTTTTCGGCAAGTCTTTTTCATGATAGTTTGGATAATGATAATAATAAATTGTACTGACATTCTCTGCAAATTTAGGATTGTGGTGGATTATACTTCTACGAGCATATGGGAAATCCTCTGGAGATCTTACTGTTCAAGAGAGAATTGATGTGCAAACAGGAATCAAGATGATTTTAAAGCTGTGCCTTGCAGATGGTTTTGATATGTTTCCAACTTTGTTGGTGACAGATGGTTCTTGCATGATAGATCGCCGCATGGGAATACATGGCCATCCTCTAGAAATCCAGGTAGATCAATTCACATTGTACTTGTTCACGCAAGTCTTGTAGTCAGAGGTTCACCGTTCTCCTATTGGTTATGTTTTGTGCCTGGTATCACTATATGGAACGTTAGAAGTCCACTTAAGGGGATTCTAATGGTACGTAGAGTATAGACATTAGATTTGACTTTAGTGTTTGGACTGGAAGGTGGTGCTGTAACTGGAATCTTCCAATTCAATGCATAGAAGAGCTCATAGATACTATGTTACCACTCACCGAGATAAAAAGTCGTCATGATCCATGACTTTTTGGTGACCGACTATATGTCCTTTCTGGGCGAGAACAATCAAATCTCCAATCCTATTGACTGAAACTCAAATGACAAGTGTTTGTAAATTGAGACAGTGAAACACTTATTTGTCCGATCCAGAGCTCAGTTCCCTTGAATGCCTGCATCATCTCATTATATTTAGTATTATTTTCAAAGGATCCACTCCACTTTTAACTCGCAGTTGACTAGAATCATAGCCTGACTAGGGTGAGGCATCTCATTTAACATCCTGTGTCTAATTTATTTATTTATTTTTTGCGAACATGCAATAGCTGTATCATATTCAAATTCCTGTCTTCTGCATAGGTCATTGCAGTTAGAAACGGAAATAAAAAAACTGTGATCTTAATATTCACAAATCACAAGTCAAATTCTGGCCACCAGAACATGTTTGTATTGATGATCATTTGATGTGTTGTTTTGCAGAAGTAAGAACATAGCCAACATAGATTTAACTAACAAATAAACATACTCACAAACCACAATTCAAATATGAAATATCCCATGAAAATAAAGTTTTTCGAAAAATAACCCTCAATACAATAAAAAATTAATTTCAACTAAGACAACCAAAGCGATCTGAGCTCATGTTTATTCAACTATCTTTTAATGACTGCAAGCCCTTGCTTGTATAGGGATATTTTCTGTGAGCCAAGAATGCATATCTGAAAAAGAAACGATATACTTAGACCCAAAGCCGGCAATTGGTAAAAACAAAGAATAAAAAAATTAAAACAACTCAAAGAAAAGAATAAAAAAATTAAAACAACTCAAAGAAAAGAATAAAAAAATTAAAACAACTCAAAGACTTGGGCGAGCAGAATCAGGGCTCAAACATGCATTGCATCATCACCAGTATGGCTTGTTAAAGTTTTTGCATCCTTATACTGCTCCATGGAGTAAAATAGGAGGCTCTAGATTTCGTAACTATTAATAAAAATTGCTGGGCTTTCCTCTTTAGATGCTAATTGAGTTTTGTTTTGTAAACTTTTCAACCTTGTTTAGTTTGTGCTCATAATGTCACCATACTACTGTAAATTAAATCCATGTTAGTACCTTGTTTATAATCACCCATGATCATATCGGGTTTCTTGCCTCAAGGCTGCATGTCAGTATGTTTCTTTTTAAACTACTAGTTATGTAGAAATTCTAGTGGTCATCACAGTCATTGGATATTTTGATGTCTGGTGCCCCTCTTCAAAAGCTCAGGTGGTTATCTCTCATTCAAAAGCTGGAAATTTGATTTCTTTGGGCATATCTCTGATGCCAGGCAGACTGTAAACTTAGAAATTGTATCATCCTGTTACCCATGACTCATTTAGTCGTCAATAGAATCAAGAAAATTATGAGCAGGCACATTCTACCGTACCAGAATATAAAAGGTGTATTGACTATTTGGGATACAATCGGAACTTATAAATTGTATTTAGGTCTGTAAACAGGGAATACAAGCTTTCATCTATAAACACATCAGTGCTGTTGATGAAAAAAACGAAAGAATTAAAAATTTATGTTGTTGTGGCTTTATAATGTATACAAATGTGTTAACATGGTAATCTATGTAACTTTGCAGGCATTGTTTTATTCGGCACTGCTATGTGCTCGTGAAATGCTTGCTGCTGAGGATGGATCAGCAGATCTTATTCGAGCGCTAAATAATCGGCTGGTGGCATTATCTTTTCATATCAGGGAATACTATTGGGTTGACATGAAGAAACTCAATGAGATATACCGTTACAAAACGGAAGAGTACTCTTATGATGCAGTTAACAAGTTCAACATATACCCTGATCAGATTCCTCCTTGGTTGGTGGAGTGGATGCCCAAAAAAGGAGGTTATTTAATTGGAAACCTACAGCCCGCTCACATGGATTTCCGTTTCTTCGCACTTGGGAACTTGTGGTCTATTGTTAGCAGTTTGGCAACAAAGGATCAATCACACGCCATATTGGATCTCGTTGAAGCCAAATGGTCAGATTTGGTGGCGGATATGCCGTTCAAAATATGTTATCCTGCTCTTGAGGGTCAGGAGTGGCGAATTATTACAGGCAGTGATCCCAAAAACACGTAAATTTTCTACTAGATCTCAATATTTGATTAGCAATCCTTTATTTTCTTTCTTTGCCCTTTCTTCCAATTATTATCTGAAACACATTTTTCTCTGGTGCAGCCCTTGGTCTTACCACAATGCAGGTTCTTGGCCAACTTTGCTCTGGCAGGTAGGGTTCTCTTTTACCTTGTTATAATTTCAGTATTTTATGTGAATTTCTCTGGGTTCTGCCTTTGAAGACTTGTTGTGTGAGGATTGTTTTGATATCTCGTCTTATTCTTAAGTATGCTCGTTATTATGTGTGAACATTATATCTTATTAGTGTAGTTACTGTGTTCGCATCTTGAGGCACCATAGTTACATGACCTTCTGGTATACTTTGAAGACCAGGAACATTCATTTATAATTAAGGTAAATGATGCTACTGTCACATGGCTTATATCTGTAGGAGGCATATCATGCGATACATGTTAGCGTGCTCAAATGTGTACATACTGCTTTTAATGTTTTGAGACAATTAGCCACAATGTAAGGAAAGCGAACATAATGGAAACTTGAAATGTGGTCTGCGATAGCTTGGTTTTGGACTTTTGGTCCATGTGTAGTCAAATAAAATGTATTGTTGATAGATTTTATTTGGCTGGACTATACAGTATAATACAGTGTGATTGCTTCCAATCTTGTATATAACTATATACTCCCTCCGTCCCAAATTATAACTACCTTTTGGAATATTCTACTTATTAAGGGAACATCATTTATTGTTTGTCTAGTAACTATACTTCCAAGTTTACCCCTATTTTAGGGTCCCACTTATTGAACATAGTCTCTAATTATTTTTATTAGAATAATTACTCTAATTCCAAAGCAAAGGTTGTATAGGCAAAAAAACAATTTAACTTAATTAATATGTGTTCAAATATGAAAAAGGACATATATTTTGGGACAACTAATAAAGGAATAAGGTACTTATAATTTGGGACGGAGGGAGTAAGTTAGTTATCACTTGGTTAACAATTTTTTGTGTCCTTGTTTTTATACTATGAGTCCGATGCTTGTGAACTCTGGCGAAGACACGGGTTTGAGTCATCCGCTGCATATGTAACACATTTTTTGATCAAGTGATACCACAACTGTTTAGTGCTGTGTTTTGCTCTGGTAAAGTTGTAAATGCTTTTCCTTGATGTTCATAACATATGCCATATTACAGAATTTCTGGTTTATAGTTGAAGAATCTGCAGCATAACAAAGAATATAGAAGTGGTGAAGTTAGCATCTGCTAGTAGCATGTTAGGACATTTTTTTGTAGATCTTTGATAATTAATGAGCAATGCAGAGCATGTAGATGTCTAATGGTATATATGCTATGTATCCAAGAAAAGCCGCAGTTTCTCATAAAAATCTTTTATTCATCTTTTAAAATGATCTTATTCCCTTTTTGGACTTACGAATTGTCCTGCATTTATGTACCCAAAGTTCTCTTTTTTATTTTCATGATTCTCGTGATATTTGTCTTTCACAAAGTAACTATCAAAGAGCTTGTTTACAGTTCACGGTAGCATGCATAAAGATGGGTAGACCAGAGATTGCTGCAAAAGCTGTTGAGATTGCCGAGAAGCGGTTATCAATAGACAAGTGGCCTGAATATTATGACACAAAACGAGGGAGGTTTATAGGGAAGCAGGCATGCCTGTACCAAACCTGGTCGATTGCAGGCTATCTTGTAGCGAAGCAACTCCTTCAGAATCCTAGTGGAGCAAAGATTTTAACAAGTGAAGAAGATCTGGAACTTGTGAATGCCTTTAATTGCATGATTGACAACAATCCAAGAAGGAAGCGTGGTCGGAAACCATCAAAAAAGAGTTATATAGTGTGATCGTCATTACGAACTTTCAGAATATCCATCGAATATTGTGAGTGGCAGCAGGGACTCTGAATTGATGGTCAAAGTTTTTGAGGTTGCAAAGAACATCTGAATTATTGATTGTTGCCCTTTGCCAGTATTACCTCTCTATGCTTGTGTGGGGTAATCAAATTTGTAATATAATTCATGTTCTTATTCACATTCTCATTTTTTCCCCCATTTTTGATGGGCAACTTGGAATTGGTGATGGTGCTGCATCCTGTTCACACGAGTCTTTTGAGACGCAGTACTGTATCATAATATTTTTGTTTCCAGCAAGTACATATTTTAACAGCTGAGAAGAAGATTATATGAACAGCTTTAAGATTATATACCAATGGTTGAAAACTTGAATTATCCAATTATCAAATATTATATTCTTATTGTGGTTATTTTATTCTCCAATTATCAAATATTATGCAAGTTATCTGAATGATGTTATCATTTTCTAAAATCTTACTTTTGCTGACAGTGGTTAAGGGGTTTTGATTGTCTGATGTGAACATACTTAACACATCCAGTTATTTATCGATTTCCCTCTAGACTTGCACCGTTTGTTCCATTCTTTCTTACTACTAGAACCTGATTTGAAAAGCATCAAATCATGATGGGAATTTTCGCAAGCTGCACTATTCTGCTACAATAATGTTTCTACTATATCAATGATTTGATACTCAATTTAGATTTTTTTTTTTTTAACCTTTGTGAACTTTCGCTTTTCGACTGTCTTTAGGAGGTCTATTTAGAGTCGGATAATACTCAGTTTATTCCCTTTACTTCTTCGCCTCCTCGGTTTTCTCTTAGCAGTTAGCTCCTCTCACCCTCCTCTTCCTCTACCATACTAAGTAAGCCAGTAAAACCTACAACCAGTCTTCACAGCCTAGTTAAAGCCATAAACACAGTATACTCTTAACAGTGCAGTGTGCAGTTTAAAACTTGAGCGGTAACTTTCGGTGACAGAGAGGCCCAAGGTCATGAAAACTGTACATCATTTTTAGCCCAATTCATTGTTGCCTAAAGCCTATTGCCCCCTATTCATTCTCTCACATTTTCCTTTTTTCTCCTGCTTCTAATAATCTCCTCTTCTTCCTTCATGTAAACCGTCTCTCACAATTCGAAAAAGTGGTAGCTCGTACTCAGTCATCACTTGGTTGTCTTTTCAACAGCACTAAACTGTTGAGCAACACTTTCTTGCTAATCACGAGGTTAGTAGTTATATACTTATATCTATTAACCCAAACAACAACTTTTCATGGCAATCTTTTGTGGAAATCTTAGCTGTAGAATTTCAATTTCATTTGAGCTTCGTTCCAAACTTTTTCTCACATCCCCATTTCTTAGAAACCCCAATTTTATAAGGTTTTGTACAAATCAGGATTCTTCAGGTCCTGTTAGATACATTCCTAAAAAACCCACTTCCATTAAAGAATCCCAAACTTCTTTACCTTCCAAGAATAAGTCAAATGAAGAAGAAGAAGAGTTTCATGACTTCAAAAGAAAAATGCCCATTTTGCGAAAACATACTAAAATTGCGAAATCAGCCAATGTTTATGAAGATGGTATGGAAGATGATGATAGTGAATCGGAAATCGAGCCTTGTGAGATGGATGTCAAGAAGAGTGTGGAAGATGCTGAGAAAGTTGCTATTGGAGCACTTGCTGTGAGGGCTATGACTGCAGTTGAGTTGCAGAAGAAATTGAGGGAAAAGGGATTTTTGCCCAAAGTAATTGATCAAGTTATTAATGATTTGCAATGTCAGGGTTTTATAAATGATTATTTATATGCGGAAACATTTTCACAGTCGAGATGGTCTTCTTCAACTTGGGGTCCGAGACGTATTAAGCAAGCATTACAGAGAAAAGGGGTGAGTGAAGTTAATGTTGAAAAGGCTACTAAACATGTGTTTGAGAGCAATGGTGGAGATCATAGTGAGGAATCAAGTGTTCATGGGATGTCTAAGGTATCAATGGATCATCTGTTTCTTCAGGCATCCAAACAATGGCTTCGAGGTCAAAATGTGACACATGAGAAGAGAAAAGCCAGAATTATTAGGTGGTTACAATACCGTGGATTTAGTTGGGGTGTTGTTGGTTCTATCCTAAAGAAGCTGGAATCACAGTATCCACCCTAGAGGCCTACAGAGTACGTTTCCTTCCACCCTAGAGGCCTACAGAGTACGTTTCCTTTCAAGTTTAGGTACGTGTTATTCTAGTGCCAAACTGCCCATTCATGAAGGAAATGACCATGGGTGTTGTTGAAGTTTGCTGAGTACCTAGTTATATGGAATGCTTTTGGCCGAAGGACAATCTGGTAATGTTTGTTTTCTAGTTGTATCAATTATGTTTATTGTAGGATTTAATTTCTTTTGGAACATTGCGTATGCAAGCTAGTACTACATATGAATTTTTTTGCATCTGAAGAGATCAATGAACTATTTTTGTTTTTGTGCTGCTGTTATTTCTTCTTGAAATATATTTGTCTTGAAACAAAGTTATGATCTAAATCAAGATTTAGGATTAATCATATACAATGGAAAAGTTGTATGTAAAAAATAAACAAACACACAAATACATGATTGAACCCATTGAGTTGATTTGATCCTCATTCTGTGAAGCAAAGGTTTCAGTGGTTTTGAAAACTGTGCTAAAATAAAACAAAAATAATGTTTTGACCCAGTAATCTAAAATTCGAGTTTTGCAATTGAAATCTAAAACTTAAACAGGAATAAGGACTTCTTGTTATGCTTGTTTTCAATATCATGGTTATATCATACCAAAAGGTTGTGCGGCCTCTTTACCTGAACATTTACACAATGAAATACATGAGATTATCATATCTTATTACTGCCGAAAAGAGGTTATCATATCTTATTACTGCCAAAAACCGTCCCTCAATGAAGGAATGTTGTCAAATTCAGGCAGCTGCTTAGACTGATATGTCTTGGCTCCTTTGTTAATTTGTCTTTAATCAGGTCTTTTGCCTGTCCAGTAAACTTGGAGAAAACTATTTTGTGACCAAGAAACTCCTTAGTATTGAGCTGCGTTGTTCCCAAGCCATTCCTCTCAATCTTTCATCTTGTCTAGTTCTCACTGGAGAAGTGATTGAGCTATTCTACTGGAATAGACAGTGGAATATATTTGAACAATCTTAGCCTCAGATGTTGTCAAGGGGGATTCATAGAAGATGCAACTCATTGTTTTGGTTTTTCCCTCCTCCTGTGTTCTGTTCCATCAGTGAGGGGGCTTTCACGCGTCAGGCGCTCATCCCTTGCTTGTCCAGAGGAGCTTCGAATGACTGGATTCTCTGATCTTCGACTGGCATCATAACTTGCCGTCATTCCTTGTCTTAGGGAGCTGCTGCTGCAGCTATCTTCTAGTGTGATTTAGATCTTAGTTATCAGAGCCTTTTTCTTGTTTTGTTTTGTGATCTTATGATGTATTTGACCTTTTGGATTATTATCAAGATTCTCAGTTTACAGATCGAGAAAAAAGGGACAAAACAAGAAAACTTACAATAGAACTTGCATGATATCAGAGAATATGGTGGGAAGGCAGGATGTGAGGCATTGATTAGAACTTTTGGGTATGCAGAGTTACAGACATCTGAATTTTTGATTGTTGATCTAGTGGATGCGCTTAATGTTGGATGCTTGTTTGTTCTCAAATATTTTTTTTTCAAGTAGTTCAGTAGACACTTCAGTTGCAAGTTTGAGAGTTTTAAAACATTTTGCTCAAGTTTAATGCATTTGAATATCGTATGGCCATATATATTCATCGGTATTCGATTAAATTCCACACTTAAGTTGATATAATAGGGTAATTTTTGTTTATTTGACAGTATCGTCTATTTTTTGTACTAGATTTTCAGTTGAAAAAATACTCTTTTTTTTTTCTTTTTTTTTTCGAGGAAATAAGAGGGTCAGAGGTAAGAGGGATTTGGTGGTCAGAAATAGCAGGAATTCCCCAGGTTGCACTTAAAGGACTGCGAGTATTTCAGGGTAGGTTAAACATAGCTCAATAGCCGTGAGTTCTTTCATTCTATTTGTAACCAAATTTGTGATCCCATATTTATTACATCATTAATGTTTTTGGTTTACACAATTCCCTTGATTATCTCTTTTCTCGGTTGTCTTCTGTCACAAAGAATAGCAGTCATATTATTTGTATGTGGTATATACTTAAATGAGTAGAAATTTATCAAGGGAGGGAACAATCTCCAAGAGTAAAGTTTATAGGACCGCACATTGACTTCTTCCATCTTTTGGTGGTTGTGAGGATCTAAAAGGACGAGGTTGAACTGTTGAAGAAACACCACATTTGCTATGGTGGTGGTGGTTCTGATGATAGGGAGCATTCAGCCAAGAATGCACCAGCAGAAAATGAGCAAGGTAAGTTTTCTCATCTGTGAATGAACATACCTTTGAAAAGACTAGCAACTTACCTTGTTCTTTTCTATGTTCGTGCCATGAAGAGCTGCTCCTTAAGAAAAAAACTCCTCCGCACAGGGTCAGTAAAAAAGTGGGTTTCCTCCCACCCTATCATGTGGAAATCCACCTCCCATTGGAAATGCCTTAATCATGAATTGATGAGTCCACCAAGTATGAAAGAAACATACAGTGAAGGATAAGGTTAAGAACATGGCTAGCATGTTTCTAAGGCTCGTATTGAAGAAAAGGCTGAGAAAACAACTGCAAGGGGTAAGAGTGAAAGGTAGCTTGCAGAACACAGAAAAATAAAAGAAGCTGGAGCTAAGATGGAGTTGCATCATATGCATGGAGAGAAGGCTCAACACAAAGCTGAGAAACTAAATTCTAAATATAAGCCACTCCATCATACTCATAATCTATGCTGTCAGGGGCGGCGCCTAGGCGGCGCTATTTTGGAAAGGGGTCGCTTCGCTGCAGCAAAATAGCGCCTAAAACGCTTCGATCAGCCTGGGCGGCGTCCAGGCGCAGCGCTCTGCTCAGGGCGGTCAATACAGAGGCGCTTAAGCGGCCCAAAATAAAAAAAGCCCATGTCCAGTCCAGAATTAAGGCTGCTGCTGTCCTCTTCTCCTGCTGTTGCTGTCTTCGTTGCTGCTTCTTCTCTCTTCTCCGCTGCTGCTGCTGCTGCTTCTTCTTCTCTCTTCTCTCTACTCCGGCTGCTGCTGCTGCTGCTGCCTGCTGCTTCTTCTCTCTTTTCTCTCCTCCGGCTGCTGCTGCTGCCTGCTGCTGCTTCTCTCTTCTCTCTACTCCGGCTGCTGCTGCTGCTGCCTGCTGCTTCTTCTCTCTTCTCTCTACTCCGGCTGCTGCTGCTGCTGCTTCTTCTCTCTTCTCTCTACTCCGGCTGCTGCCTGATCAGGGCGCCGCCTAGGCGGTGAGGCAGAAACCGAGCGCCTGGCGCTCCGCTCCGCCCCTGACAGCATAGCTCATAATCCACTCAGTCAAAGTCTGGAACTCTTGGGTACCCCTTCATCATGGAAGATTGGAAGACACCACAATGAAGACAAGATGTGGCCATTAATTAAAGTACCATGAGATTGATATTGTGAGGGAAAATGGCTAAGCTTAGAAAAATATGATCCTTCAAAATGGACTGACCCACCACGACCTCCAGACGTGGATTTTATGTGGACTTCGCAAACACCCTTTCTTATGGACTGGTCATTTGAATTAAGGGACATATCTTGATCTATTCTGACCTACGAGATGTGAAGTTCTGACTATCTATCTTGATCAACAGTGCGACTTTGCTTCACATTTTCACAATGAAATCCCCAAACACAACTAAACCCTAGGAGCAACAGAAGCCGCCATCAGCTATGGGTATCAGTATGACCTAATTGCTGGTAGCTAGAAAGTGTTATTAGTTCAACTGTCTTATCGACTACATAAATGGAAGTTGTCAGTGATGCTGCTGGCGAAACAACATTCTAAACGTGAGCTTGGGTATCTAATTAATTTTTGGAAAAATGTTAAGGAACTCCACAACAAAGTTGAGCTGTCTCTATATGGTTGGAGAGGTTGATATTGTCAACAAGGAGTTGATTCAATTGAATAATAAAGCAAGACAGATCACAAGTTGGCTAAAAGGGTGGTGGTGTTGCTCCCGTATTAGGCTTGAAAAAAAGCCCTGAGAAAGAATCTCATCATCCAAAGAAAAGTTGATGAAATACATGTTTTTGGTGAAATTGTTTCAGGTCTAAGCCTATTCAGAGCTTGTGGATTATTCTCCCATCTAATTTTGGGTTTGTATCTAAAAATCATCTGAAGGGTAGGTAATTGAAGCAATAAAAGATGAGCAAATCAAAGTATTAGGTAAATATATGATATGCTTGGAGTTGGGAAAACAACGTTAGCTGAAACATTGGTTAAAGGTTTGAAAGATGTTAAGCTATTTGATAATGTTGTTATGGTTACTGCAAATGCAGAAATAAGTTCCGTGAACGGAGTGAGAAAATGATCGGAGAAGTGGAGGAGAAGGACTTTGAGAAGGAGTCTTGGTTGAGCTATCTTAGAAGATAGTTGCTTATGTATCTGAGAGTGATCAGGTCCCAGAATCAAGCCTGCGTAGTTCTTTTATATAGGTGATTGGGACAACAACTAGCTTAAGTGAGCTCGAGTAAAGAGGGGTGCAAGTCGTTTGATGATGAATGAAATGAGAATTTAAGTCAGATCATAGTTGATTTTGGTGGGCTCGAGGTGAAGTTGAGTAAAATGGCGTCCACCTCGTTGGTGTCAATATTTAAATAAAAGCTAAGTATAATAGATGAGTGGTCGTTAAGTGAGCTCGAGAGAGCTCGTTATATAGTTACAGTATCAAAAAATCCAGATTTGAAGACGAATCAAGGGAGTTAAGTTGGCGATGACCTAGCCCCCAACATAATCTTAGGTTGCAGCCCGACCTTCGAATAACTATCATCGTGGTGATAGCCTAACCACCGGCCTAAGCTGGCAATAACCTATCCCCCATCACAGTATCAAGTCGCAGCCTAACCTTCGAATCACTATCGCCATGGTTACAGCCTAACCTTCGAATCACTATCGCCATGGTTACAGCCTAACAATCGGCCTACGCTGGCGACGACCTAACCCCCAACATCATTTCATGTCGCAATCCAACCTTCAAGCCATTCTTGCCGTGGTTACAGCCTAACCACCGACCTATGTTGGCGACAGTTTAGCCCCCAACACAGACACTGGTTGCAACCTAACCCTGGGCTTACAACCCGCATAGTTATAACCAATCTACGTTGGTGATAACACAACCCGGGAGTAGTTCTCGATCCCACACTTCTCTGACCAAATATACAGATTGGTTAAATATTGGCGACGACTGCACCCTCAAATACCTCAAGCCTTGACCCGGTCTCAGAACTCTCAAACTGGTCGCAGCCTAATCGTCGGTGCGCGTCAACGATGACGTAGCTCCCGACACACTCCAGAATACAACCCAGTTAATCCTGCAAGCTCGTGGCACCAATCACAAAAAACTCAGAAGTACTACATGGGTCCTGTCGGAGACGACCTATCCCCTGACAAGGTTCGTAACCCGGCCACACGACATATCACTAGTAACGGCTGGGCCCCTGGCACGATACCCTTGATCTTAGGAAACCAAGATCACCAACTCCACCATATCATTCGGTTGCAGCCCAACTGTGGTATAGATTAGGGGCACCTCGACCCCAGTTTCACCATAAACACCTAGCTTTCGGGTCGTGCAGATCTTAACGACTATACCCCTCGCTTGCAACCCAAGGGGGAAATCGCTCAACCATTGACACACTCGGGGACATAGCACAAATTCTCCCTTTAGTCGCTATCAAAAAGGCCTAAGGGATACCATCATCCTGGCCGATAGCAGACCCGGATCCCTTTCAGGTCACCGACACATCAATAGCTCGACTGAAAGCTTCACAACATGTCGGAAATCGTGGCAGCCCCACCACCGGTGTAGGTCATAATCTCCCATATTCGCGCAAAGGGCCACTCCTTACAACAACAGTTCTATAAGGGTCCCCTTCAAGCCACTACGGCCACCCAAGTAAGTACAAACTCATGTTTTTCCTTACTACTTGCATTCTAACTCGCACAAGCATAACCGTGCTGCTTAGAGCAATGTTATAAGAACCAACGCGGTGAATGCACTGGGTTACTGGGTTAGTGGTTCGACCACTAAGTCACTGGTCGGACCAGTCAAATATTAGTAGGGTTAAATATATTGTTAATTCCTAATGTTTAAATTTTAGTAATAAATTTATATTAAATATAAACATAATTTATCATAAAATATTATGAGTACATTGGTATACACATAGGTTTATGTCCTTTAGGTTGCATGTTCGAGTCCACATAAACGTTTTTTTAATTAAAACACATTAAATTCGTTGAACCAGTTTTCTGGGTCATTGGGTTTGACAAAACCGGTAAAACCCGACCGGTTTTAGTGATTCACAACTGGGTCATTTGCAAAAACGATACATTGAGTAACCCAACCCGTGTGAAGCACTGGGTCATCGATTTTCTGGGTCAACCCGCCGGGCCGGGCCGGGTTTGATAACACTGGCTTAGAGTGTTACCTAGCTCCCGTCATGTCACATGCACATGCTCATACTTTGCCTGTACATATGAGGAAACACCTATACTACATATTCACTTGGATGCAACTGACCAACCATGGCAAATACGACTTCATAATCTAAAGTTCGTGCGCCAAGGGATTCATGCGGATTGCACAAGTCAGAATATACCCGGGATCTCGTAACAAACTGTCATATAAGTCATGGACACAGTTTAAGGTTCACGGTTATCTACTACTACAATACGCATTAAGACTACTGGATGTATCTACAATTTGTCACAACTTCCAAATTCTGACAAGTATATAAAAGAACGAAAACAAAAGGATTTTTTTATTCATACTTAAAGAATTACAATTCCCGGATTGTGTATCGGTGTACAGAATAAAAGTATTAAAACCTAACTCTTCTATGTCGTTTGCTAAAGCCTGGAAGTCGTTTGATACCTCTTCACCGTGTACCCGAAATCTTCTATGCCGCTCGCTCAAGCCTGAACGTACTCAACCAAAGAGGCAAGGCGCCCAAGAGAGAACCTCGTCCGGCTCTTGCCTTGCATGAAACCGCTCAAAGAACTTCACTGTGGAATACTACCCCGTAGGACGAAGAGGCACTTGAAAGACGAGACGCGAGAACCTCGAATTCCGCCCATAGAAATGAAGGAGGACTTCCTTGTTGTGTAACAGTAGTCCGACCCCAATCACTCACCTGGTCACTTTCACTCGAGTCATGTCCATCGAACGACTGGAAGAGTGGAACGTACCCCAGAAATTTCTACCGTGAGCTCTTCCTCCGTGATTCTTCCTTCACAGTGCTGCTAGCCACCGAAAAAAGATGGACTGCATAGAAACTTCAAAGCTCACAAGGAAAACTACTACGGCGCACCAGAGTCAAAGCCAACTCCTCTCCCTTTGCGGGGGAGTTCAATTTCGTGAAATGGTTGATCCAGATTTCACACAAAATTTTGGAGTAGTCCACTTTCCACTCATATGTTCCCAACAACTTGAAATGGTGAATCTAGATTTTGGAAGAAAAACACCACACCAGAGTCAAGGGGAACCCAATGACGGAACCCCAACGAGAACAACCTTCTCAAGAAGACATGGACGAGTGCTGACGGTCTACCCCTCACTCCCGCCATCTTCATCAGAAATTTCTCTCTCTCACTCACTTTTACACTCGAACCCTCGCTGGAGAAGAAGGAGAAGAGAGTTGTGCAGATTCTTTTCCCAACTCCTCTATTTTAAAAAGTTACAGAAGTTACGACAGTTATTACACCCCGTGACTTCCATGAGATTTTGCAGAGAATCGAGACGGGTTGGTCAAAGCTCCTGAATTCCTCAAAATACCCCCGCGTCCTTCGCTCGAAACGTGTCTGTCCTCGCGAACGAATGGATCTGATTCACTCGCCAATAGGCTTCTTGCGAAGGAAGACGACTATCTGTTTTCCAACATTTGTACATCACTCAAAAGTTAACTTCTCCTCGATAACTGGCGACTATCAAGTACACTTAATTGAAAGCAAAAAACTGATTAAATCTTACAAGCGGGTCTACTACCCTGCGATACAACAAAAACTCGCCCGAGCAGTATACTATGCCTACAATCCTAAGCCTATGAGGCTGGTTGATTCCCCGGTGGAAGGCCATCATGATCTCCTGGGTGAGGGCTTGGTAGCTTTCTTAGTTTGATGCTCAAGTGCTCCCCCTGCTGAGAGCCCAATTGGTTCCCTGGTTGAGACTCGTGGAGCTCTCGCAACTCTCGGTCCCGTCTGCTCATCTGGCTTTGCAAATTGTTGTAGGCAGACCATAACAGTTTGATTTGACGCCTTGCATCCCCGGACTCCATATACATCTTCATGATCTCAGTGTCCAGACCTGACGTCTTCTTCTGGTTTTCAATATCTTTGTTGTGCCGACTCTCCATGTCAACTAGACGAAACAACAAGTTCTCAACTTCAGTCAACAACCTCTCCTACTCAGTCTTAAACCATTCTACATTTGCTCTCATCTGATCCAACATCGGAGCATACTGTGCATCCCTGTTTTCGGCCAAGACAACAAGGTCCACTACCCGGTCTACCACTGCCACAGCCGCGTTCACCTGCATCTAAAAGAACGTTAAAAACTAGGTATATGATAGGAACGACAAGAAAGGTTCCTCGAATGACGAGGAATTAAGTACTCACCTTTGTGACTATTTGGCACAAATTGCCTATAGCCTTCCGGTAGTTCGTGATGCTCAAGTCATAAAATTGTGCATCCCGGGGCAACAAGCTTTGGGGCAAAACACTCGAGCCATAGTTGAATTACGGCAGGCGAAGTCACCAGTTGTCATGGCCTGACTCCCAGGAAAACGAGGTGCAATCACGACCTCGGGGCCTTCGCCTTGTCCAACTCCAACAACATGATCTGCTGCTACCGGTGGTTTGGTCGGCCCTCCAGCGGTCTCACGTCGATCAACCGCCACTGTGAATGGATAGGGAACCCTTAAATTTTCCATCTCAAGGGACTCTTCCATGACCGAGGAACTCCCCCAGACCTGACCTAGATCAGGGGCAAAAACCTTAGCAGGAATGGGCTCGATCAACCGCGTCCGACGCCGATCATTGTTGCCAATCCTGAGGCGCTCTCTAGAGCCAACGCTTTCGGCAACCTTTTTCTTTTGCAAAACTCTGGTACTTGGAAACTTCCCCCTTCAAGGATCCCTTAGGGGCACTTCAGCTTCATACATAACACCGTCATGACCACCCCGTAGATGATAATAGTCCTCATCCAAACCAACCTTAGAGATGGGGTCATAAGCTTCAACACTCTGCACCCCGTCCCCTACCAGATACTCAGACATCTTCCGAAGCCCTTAGTCTACTTGGGGTCGAGAAGAGGATCCACCAGGAGCCGTCACATCCGATGCTCCATAGAGACACGAGCAGATGATGGGCGCACCACGTCGTGCTCTCCTTCACTTTGGGCAGCCGCATCCCTCCTCAAATGCCCAACCACCAGTCGGGGGTGAGAAGGACGAGTTCTCTCAGGCGCCGCAGCCTGGCGATCCTTGCCAGAAGAACTGAACGCACGCACCTGAGACTGTAGTTGGTTGTGATTCACCCGCTCAGCTTTGGTGGGGATCACCTTGGTCCTGGATGCGATGCGAACATGTTGTCCATCGATCGTAATCCGCCCTCCAAGAGAACTACTAGAAGTGACGACATTCATTGCCTTGTTGCGGATCTCGAGAGCCTGATCAGGCACCACGGTTCTGGCCGGTGCGTTATCAACGCCATCAAATGGATCTTCGTCTAAAAATACTTTCACGACATCTTCGTCCATTGCCTGAGGAACGTCATCACCTCTGTCGTCCTCATCCCCCTCCAACGAAGAGACGACTACTGGGTAAGTAGGAATGACTCGATTATCCCTTTAGACGAAATGCCATTCTACATAAGTACTTACCCTATCCACTGCACGAAACTCAGGACAGGCGTAGGATGTACTTCTCGACTCTGGTATCACCTCCCGGGGAACCTAAATCTACAAGGAACAAACCAGTGAGCAAACTTCAACAAACAAATAATCAAGTTTCAGAGAGGTCAGACACTTACCACTGCAATGGTGAGAGATGCAGAAACGCCTGTCCACACTTCTCACAAATGAACTAATGCGGAAAGCCAGCTAGTTCTTGGACACGTACTTCTGGGGCCACTCAAAGAAATTCCTCCCATCCCCTCTTTCTGCATACTTCATGAAAGAGATGTCGGATTGATTGCCCACTTCAGGGGTAAACATGCGATATATAGCGCCCTTAGGCCGCCCATACACTTTCCCGATCCTCTCAATCCTTTAGATCACTAGCAGTAGGCTGATATGTAGTTGGATGGGCGCAATTCCTCACCAATTCAACAACCTCACCATCATATGTGTCAATGACATCATCAACCCATAGTGCAAGTGTTGTATTGATATTACCGCTTCTCCCGGACGAGGATGCTCAAACAAAGTACTAACCCTCTGAATAGTCACATCAGGACCAAGTTGGTAACAGACCGAGAGGGAATGAAAGTCTAGCTTCCCAGTGTCATGAGGAAGGTTCTGATCACGATGCTGCCAATGATGAGGCAGTTCTACCATCCACAGATTCCTCGGTCTCATTTCCGTTGTGTCTGGAATCCTCTTGATGGGTTCAATGTCTGAGTCATCATTAGAAGACATCTGCACAAAAAAATTCGGAAATCAAGAAAGTTCAACATCCTTAGGGTTCACTAAAACCCTAAGTACAAAATTGAGCAAAACAAAGTGAACTGGTACAAGCCCGCCACAAATCTTCAACCGTGAGAGCACCTCATATAACCTAGTGATGCCCCCCACACAAGGAAAGATTCGGGGATCATTGACTTACCTTTCAAACAACTGGATCCACCGTTTCAGACAAGCCACGATGCTTCAACAAGCTACGGTCTGACTGTCAAAGACTTCTACATGACAATCCCCTAATTTCTCACTTCCTCACTAGAAAGCTCTTCTCTCTCTGCTACACTCAAGCAAGAAGAAGAAGACACACTGAGGGGAATGAGTGAGGGATTCTTTCTATAGAAAGAAACAAGGAAGACCAACTGTCGCCCAAGTGACCATTGGGGTCCATCCGAACCGGTTCCTTTACCAAGTGTTTACTAGCGAAATAGTTCGACGACTTTTCACTCCCTCTAATTTCTCTCTCCCCACCATTGCCTCACCTCTCAGTATTAGTGCGATTGAAATGTAAGGGAAGAGGAGTATGAAAGAAATTGGATTTCATTAATTCAATGGCTAAGGGTGGCATTATTCCTCTACACCTTAGTTTTTCCTTTCTTGATTGGACGTTTCTTTTCAAGGTGAAGTGAATCAGTCTTACCTCATGGGACTAGGGTCTCCGTTTCTTCCTGAGAAGGTCCCTCAGACCCAGACTTGGCATGAAGGAATTTTGGAGTTCTTGCAAGCATTAAAGTCGTTTTAGAATACTCGTAAAAATACTATAAAAAAAGGAAATCAAAGTTCTTAAGAGCTTACCAGGAGGTGGTTTCTTAATTGAGCTCCTGGTTGATGCAGATGACGGTTCCTGAATGACTTCATCAGACTTTCTCTTCCTCCCCTTGGGCTGATGTAACACCCATGAGGGTGTTACAGCCCGGGGAGGGGGGGAAGGGGGGAGGGGGTAAGGGTACGCACGTGCGTACCCTGAAATTTGGAAAAAAAAATCATAATTTTGTATTATGTAGATGTACGTGGTTTGATAGAAAAAAAATCAAAATATTATTAATATTTAATATTTGGTTTCCATAAATATTAAAACACTTTTAGATACTACTGAATTTCAACGGAATCAAACAGAAAAAAAGTAGGAAGTAGAAATAAAAATAAAAAATAAAATCTCTCCTAAATTTTCTCTTTTAAACGCTACTAGTTTATCTCTGAACACTTAAAACACTACTTCTTCTTCTAAATCAATAACTCCCTCTCCCTCTCCACTACTTCTCTGCCACAATCTACCAAAAACATTGTAATTCAAATAATTTTTTTTTGTAAATTTCTTGTTCATAATTATTTTTCTTTTGATTTTGTATTATAGAAATTATATTATTTTAATACCATTACAATTTCATTAAATTTTCGGTAAATCTCTAGCTTGTTCATAATTTTTTTGTCTTTTGATTTTGTATTATAGAAATTATATTGTTTTTTAAATTTTATTTAATTAGGAAATTAAGGTTTGTAAAGTCTTCTCTGTTAATCCAATATCTATACTATTCAATTAAGTAAATAGATTGAATTGTAAATCAATTTTTCTCGTGACCGTGTTTTCTTGTTGATTGATTATTTAATTACATTATTTGTTATGTTTTATTTAAAGATATTTGTTTGTTTATTTTAAATTTGTGTATACATTTTTAATCGGAAAGAACAAATTTTTTTTTTCTATTTGTGCATTACAAAATTGAGTGCGCACCTGACTTAGAATCCTGGCTACGCCACTGGTTACAGCTGAAGCATTGAAGAATCATCAACAGTATTGTCGGAGAAGACACTAAGTAACTCTAAAGTACTTTTGCCCCATACTTCAACTTTAAGCTTTTGCCTTCTTTTACTTAACCAAAACCAACTTAAGCGTCGGAGAGCCTTTGGCCGCACCAACTCCGGTGTGTCTATTGGATTTCAACCTTATTTGTTTTGCAGGTTCCTTGTTGGATTGAAGCCAAATACCTAATCTAAGATTGATTGTTGGTGGTGGGAAGACCGAAAATCTCCTCCACAGCTCCCACGTATTTAAGCGAAACCTCTTTGAAACCGCGGCTCTGCAGTATTACAAAACACGCTTTCTTGTTCTTGACAAGGTTTAATCTAATTTATTTGTTGTGGTAATGTTATGAACCAAAATTCATCCAATTTTAACATTAATTTGTAAAGATTTGGCAGCATATAACAAAATTTCAACAAGTTTGATTTCAAAAAATAAAAAGAAATAAAAGAAAACAATACAATTGGAAGGACAAAGGGAGTGTGTTTCTAAAGTTCTGAGTGTGCGGCGTGGAGAGAGACGAAGAAGTAGAGAAGAAAAGAGAACTTTGGTTTGGTGTTACAAGATATGATCAGGTGCTCCAGATGCAATAAAAGTTATAAGAAGTTAGTCCCAATGGTCGATAAAATAATATACTATTTCCACACCTCTTAGTACTTTTAAAATGAAAAGTAATATACTGATAGTATTTATTTTTCTTAAACTAACAATAATCATCATAATTGCCAATATCAAATTATATATGTAAATAATTTATAATATGTAAATACCCGACCTATGTACACCCCTGATATTGTCCCCACTTAGCCACTGTGGTCATCCGATAGTGTGGGGTTTTCGGGCATCAGTCTGCTTCCGAAAAGGTAACACATCCTAAAGGCTACTCCCACACGAGCACGCTTAACTCCAAAGTTCTTTTAAATTCTGAAGCCAAGTGATAATATATAACAGATCTATATCTATATTCCAATGTCAGAATAATATATAATAGATCTATATCTATATTCCAATGTCAGGACATTCCTCCTCTTAAATGTCGTAGGACTCACCCCTCGATAAACCACCTGCCGACCCCGGGTGTTACATATTTTTATAATGAAAAATATTTATAATTTATAAACTTTTCCAAGACACTCCCAAATATAGAGCTTCTCACGTTAGACGCTTTCCTGCTCCTGCTTTTGCTCCTGCTTTGTGTGACTTACGTTATGAATAAAAAACAATGAAATTGGTTGAGAATTGACTATAAAAATTCAAGGTTTAGCAAAGAGTATGAAGGAAATCAAGAACAATGGTTTGTCAAGAAAATAAAATGAAGAAGGGAAAAGAACTGCCTGGTTATAAAAGTTCTGGTCATGTTGCCATAAGTGTAACGCGGTGTGAAACATTGGGCTTGTTTGTTTTTGCCTCTTGTAAGAGGTTGAGATCTTATAACCTCTTACTAGAGGTGGTCCATGATTTTAAAGTGTTCTTTTTCCATGGTCTTATAAGAGTCTATGATAGCCCAACCTCTTATAAGAGGCTCATTTCTACAAGAGGTTGGATTGGGTCTTACAGCCTCTTGTAGATATTTTGGCTTTGTAAAAATACAAAATTATCCATTAACTTCCTTCTTTATTCCACAACCTCTACTATAAAACAAACCGTTCTTCCCACAATCTTTAAGCGTTGCCTCCGAGCTTGGTGTAAATGTAGGTAAATGTTGGTAAGAAACGAGTCGGAGAAGATGATCGGAAAATAGAGGGGGAGGAAATGGGTTTATGAAAGTGGCTGAGCTATCTGGTTTAGATAGTTGCCTACGTATCTGAGAGTGACCAAGTCCCAGAATCAAGCCTACGTAGTTCATATATATAGGTGATTGGGACAACGGATAGCTCATTAATTGCCCAACGGTGTGATCAATTAATGAGCGGATATTTTGGATCTGAAAATATATTGTAACTGAAGAGAATAAAAACGTAAAGAGTTTGAATGAGGACGATGTAGCTCAAATGAAAATGGCTCCACGTCGAGTGAGCTCGAATAAAAATAGGTCTGTGCCGAATGAGTGTATTTTAAGGTCGGATGGTCATGAAGTGAGCTCGAGTAAAAATAGGGTTACGTCGAGTGAGTTCGGATAAAATTGGGTTCACGACGAGTTGTGTGAATGGGTATACACATAGCCCCTTTTTTATTTAAAGTGAAGGTCAAGAAGCTGGTCGGTGTGGTAGAATTCGACTTCAATTTGAATGAAAAATAGGGAAGGTGTTACATTGGAAAAAATGCTGAGGTGTTTTTTCTCGATTGTGGAGGCTAACAAAGATACCTTTGCGTGCTGCAGTAAGTAAGTCTAGGTTATCGAGGCAAGATTTATGACCGCTATTATTGCAAGTGCTCTATGGTCGGCCACGAGGAAATTTTGTTTGAATTTTGATTTTCGGAAAGTAACCGAAATGGGAGGGAAATCAAGGGTTCCAGCGGTTGGATCTTCATCGCCAGATCGGACCGTTGATTCAGATTGGTTTGAACGGTGAAGATGAAGCGGTTGGGTTTTATAAAACCTAACCGCGAGGTTGGAAAACCAAGGGTTTAATTTGATGCAGATTTAAGACTTCTGCATTTTCTCTTTGAAAGGTATTTTGCTCTATTTGTCTTCTGCTTCTTCTTCTTTGCTGCTCTTGCATTTTCCATTGATATTCATCATCTCTTATGCGTGTTTGTTTGCCTTTTCTTCATTTGCTGTTAGAATTACTGTTATTCCTTGTTGTATCTCTTTGTTTTTGTTGCATCTGTTGAACTTTTCGTTTATTTTGGTGCTGTTTGTTGGATATTTCCGCCATTGTTGAGTTTCTGAAGCGTTTGCTTCTGTAAGTGTTTATATCCTTACCGGAAATTGATTTGATCCACTTTTCCGTTGGATTACCGGATTTTTGCGCAGAGACTAAGCCGTAGAGATGAGTGAGAGGGAGTCTGAAAGTATTAGCGAAAATGAAGAAGAGCTTCAGGTCGATGAGGGGGTCGAGGTGAGTGTGAGTGGTCATCGACTTGGGGAGGGTGAGGAGGAAATTAGTAGCACTAGAGTCCTTAGTGTTGAGGAAGCTCGGAGATCATTTCCAAAAATTTGAGTTGAGTTTAACATTAGGATACCCGACCTTGAAATGTATAGGGTACGTGATAGGCTTTTTGACTTATGTGGGGATACAACCTCGACCTTAATCTGTCTTGCGCAACTGAGGGGGGTATGCGTCTTCCATTTAGTAAGTTCGTATGTGATGTGTTGAATCACTACGATGTGGTCCCCATTATGATGCCCACCAGTTTTTGGACATCGATGTTGATCTCCGAGGAGTTGAACAGGCTATATAAGGCCGATATTGTAAAGTTTGACGTTGTTGCCTACTTCACCTGTGTGACCGGTCGGAGTAGAGATTATGTTTGCTCCTTAAATAGGAGGCGGAGTTGTGGCCCAGCAAAGCTATTTAATCCTCCAACCTCGAATGATGGTTGGAAAAACTCCCCTGTGTATAGAATCCGGGGTCAGTTTGTACAACCCAGTGCCTTCCTACGTCGATATGCGATTCCGAGCATAGGTGAACGTATGTCTTGTAACTTTATCTTTTATTTACGAAGTCGATTTTTGGCTGACTTGACTTATGCATTTTGTAGGTCAAACCAAAGATTATAACGAGCACATCGACGGGCGTTTGCATCCGAGCAATATAACTGACTTTGCTGAGAAATCGTGGGCAGAGAAGAGGGAGTTGCTACCCAATTTGGCACGTTTTTTCGTGAGCCCCGAGTTAAATTTGCTAAAGATACCGAAGTGGAAGTCGGTACTTCCAGCGCTCCAGCACCGAAGAGAGTCAGGCGGAGTTGGTCTCAGCTCGACCAAGAGACTTGCCAATCGAGGTTGTGGCTGCTTTGCCCATGGCCCCATCAAAGAAGTCTGTTGAATTTCCCCTAACTGGTGGCTCTGCTCCTCTGGCGAGTAAGATTCCAGATGCGCCGAATCTGAGTGACTTTTTCGGCTCGAGGTCAATCGATCCTGCTCCTCAGTCAAAGAAGAGGAAGGGTCCTGTGAAGCCATCCGAGCCTGTCGTGGCACCGGTGGCTGGTAAGACCAGTCAAGAAAAGGGGAAAGGGAAGTGCCAAACGGCGGCCCCGAAATCTAGTAAGCCTACGCCCATCGATGTGGGTGAGGACTTGGCTGCAGGAGAGGCCAATCGATTTGCGCCTGTCTTTCCCTGTCGCGAAGGGTATGTGAAGGCCGATGACTCGGTGTGGGGAGATAAAGAGATGAGCCTTTCTCTTATGGAGAATTGCTTTATGTTTGAGGACGCGAAGAATATTAAGCCCCGATCTCTTGAGGAGGATTCCCAGGATTTTACGTCTTGCATGTATAGGGTGAGTTTTACTTACAAAGTTATGGTCTGGTTTATCTTTTTGTTTGTCATTGACTTGGTTTTTTGATGCTTCCTTTGCTGTGTGTCAGATGAATGTGATCCATAACAAGTGGATAACGAAGCTCGAGAATGCAAGGAAGAAGGCTGAGGCTCTGCAAAAGGCCAATGTTGAGAATAAAGCATTGCGAGCTGAAGTCCAGAGTCTGAAGGGCAAGCTCGATGCTACCCAGAAAGAGTGTGCCGAATACGGTGCCAATCTGGATGAGGCCCAAAGGTTTGTGATGACTCTTCAAGGTCAGCTTGCCGGGGTGAATGCGAGCTGGGAAGCTGATGCCCAGAAGTCTATCAAGAGTATATCGAGGTGGCGGCAGATATCTTATGCCTGGGAAGAGAGGTGCCTACGTTGTGAGGCTCACCTTGCATCCCTTGTAGAAAACTTTGATGCCTCTTCTGACAGGGAGGCCATCAAAGTTGCTGCCCTTGATCGTTTTCGTCGTGACGTGGAAGAGGAGAAGAACTCTGAAGTTCCTTCTTCTAACGTCGAGGCTGAAAAAGAACCCTCTCCCCTGGCTGAAGAGAACGTTGGTGCAGCGACACAGGATCCTCCCGAAGAGCAAGCTTGAGAGTGTTGTTGCCTTGTATTCTGTTGAGCGTTGTGAGGCTTTTGCTTGTTTTGGAAAATGTAAAACATAAGTAGGGAATTCCGACTTCGGTTGGCCCTACGTTCTTTATATGTTGTATGCAACTTATTTTGACTTTACATTTGAAGAAATACATGTTCAACTGAAAGTGCTTGTTTTTCATTACAACTTGTTAGTCAATATAGATCAAAATAGATTGTCTGGTAGCGTAATTGCCGTGTGGCTTTGTTTCTTAACCTCGATGAAAGCAAATGAAAAATGTCAACCCTTGAAGATGGTCAGGGTATATAAATTTTTAGAAACTTGGAGTTCCAAGATCGAGACACCTGTTCTCCCTCGGCATCAATTAGTGTATATGCACCATTACCTAAGTTGTTTTTGACAATATATGGTCCTTCCCAATTAGGATTTAGCTTTCCATCGCCAGACTTCTTAGTATTGGAAAAAACTTGTCTAAGTACGAGGTCACCACTTTGAAATACCCTTGATCGGACCTTTTGGTTGCAGCTCCTTTTTAAAACCTGTTGGTAACGAGCAGTTGTGATTATGGTTTGGCCTCGTTTTTCTTCGAGCATGTCTACCTCGTGGGCCCATAACTCTTCGTTTTCCTTCGATTGTACGAGCTCGGATCGAGTAGTGAGGAAATTTAGCTCAGTTGGTATTATAGCTTCTGTGCCATAGCATAAGGCAAATGGAGACATTCCTGTAGATGTGCGTGGTGTCGTTCTGTAAGCCCATAGGACCCGATCGAGTTCCTCTATCCATTTCTCTTTGTGAACCTCAAGTTTTTTCTTTAGGTTATTCATGATGGTCTTATTGGTGGCTTCAGCCTGACCGTTGCTTTGAGCCTAGCGAGGTGTGGAGAGTGCGTGGTTGATTCTCCAATCGAGGTAGAATTCCTCGATTATGGTTCCACAAAATTGTTGACCATTGTCAGTGACTAGAGTATATGGGAGTCCGAATCGAGTGATAATGAATTTCCAGATGAAGTTTTTGACATCTTGTTGTCGGATGCGTCGTAAGGGTATTGCCTCAACCCATTTCGTGAAGTAGCCAGTTGCCACAAGGAGGAACCTTTTCTTAGACTTGTCTTTTAATATTGGGCCCACGATGTCGAGGCTCCAAATTGCAAAGGGCCACGGGCGGGAGATTGTCTTGAGTTCTCTAGCTGGTTGGTGGATCAATGGTGCAAATCTTTGGCACTTGTCACAGTGTGGGACAAACTTTTCTGAATCGGATTGCATGTATGGCCAAAAGTAGCCTTGATTTCTTGCTTTTTGGGCTAAGGATCTAGCCCCTGCATGGTTTCCACATTCTCCATGGTGGATCTCAGCGAGAATTGTGCGTGCTTGCTTTGGTGGGAGGCACCGCAGATATGGTCCTCGAGTGGACTTTCGGTAGAGTCTTTTGTCGAGTAAGATGTAGCTTTTCGCTCGAGCTTTCTGAACTCGAAATCATCATCTGGGTATGTCCCCTTTAAGTAATTGATGATTGGTCCCATCCAAGAGTTTTCCAATTCACTTGGTGGGATATCTATGAAATCTGAAACCTCATTTACCTGATGTATCGGTGTCTCATATGCCGGGGCTGACTGTATGGTGATTTGTATTGTTCTAGGTGACTCGGTGTCGATTTGCGAGGCTAGATAAGCCAAGCTATCGGTATGACGATTGTCATCTCGTGGGACATGTTGAATATCCCATTTATTGAAATAACTTAATAATTTTTTGGTATGCTCCAAGTATAGTTTCAGAGTCTTTTCCCTTGTTTCATAGTCGCCAAGGATTGGCTAACTACCAACTGTGAGTCACTGAGAATTCGCAATTCTTTGACCTGTAATGTTATGGCCATTTGTATGCCAGTGAGGAGTGCCTCGTATTCTGTATCATTGTTGGATGAGGTGAAATTTAATCTGACTGACTTTTCTAGGACGGCTTCGTCTGGTGAGATTAGCGTTGCCCCCACTCCGGAGCCATTGAGGTTTTTTGAGCCGTCAATGTAGAGTGTCCAAATTGGGGCTTTTATTATTGATTGTTCATTGACCTCATTTTCAGGTATCCATGTGGTGTCATTAATGGCGTAATCGACCAAGAGGTCAGCCACTATCTGACCCTTTCTGCTACTTCGTGGTGTAAAAATGAGCTCGTGATCTCCGAGTTCTTGAGCCCATTTTGCCATTCGTGTAGACTTGTTTTTGTTTTCCAATACTTGCCTAAGAGGTACATCTGTGATGACTCTTATTTTGTGTGATTGGAAGTAAGGCTTTAACTTTCGTGAGGCGAAGAGTAAAGTTAGGCCTACTTTTTCGAGGCTTGAGTACCGAGCTTTAGAGCACAGTAATATTTTACTGATTAGTATATTGGTCTTTCTATACCTCTTTCGTCTCGGAATAATACTCCACTAATTGCATGTTCTGACGTTCCGAGGTAAAGCCCCAGTACGTCGCCGTCTTGTGGTACCGTGATTACCAGTGGAGTAGCCAGATATAGCTTAAGTTCGTCAAATGCTTGCTGGCATTCAGGGGTCCAACTGTAGGTTGACCCTTTCTTTAGTAGTTGAAGTAGTGGGCGTTGCTTGTCTGATGCCCGGGCTATAAACCTGTTTAAGGCTGCTAACATGCCGTTAAGTTTTTGAACCTGTTTCTTTGTTTTTGGGCTCGACATCTCGATTATAGCTTTGATTTTTTCTGGGTTGGCTTCGATACCCCTTTGCGTGATGAGGTAGCCCAAGAATTTTCCAGATGCGACGCCGAATAAACATTTTTCCGGGTTGAGTTTCATGTTGTACTCATGAAGTCGGAGGAACGTTTTTTCGAGGTCGGTGACATGGGTTGATATGTGCTTGCTTTTGACAATCATATCATCCACGTATACTTCCATTGTGTTACCAATCATATCTTGGAACATTTTGGTTGCAAGTCGCTGATATGTTGCTCCTGCATTTCTTAATCCAAATGGCATGACTGTGTAACAAAATGTACCTTGTTCAGTGATGAACGCAGTTTTCTCTTGATCTTCATCGGCTAGTTTTATTTGATTGTAGCCTGAATAGCCATCCATTAAGGAAATGAGTTCGTGACCGGCGGTTGAGTCAACGAGCTTGTCTATTCGAGGGAGGGGGAACCTATCCTTTGGGCAAGCTTTATTGAGGTCGGTGAAGTCGATGCATACTCTGACTTTACCATTAGGTTTTATGACTGCGACAATGTTAGCGAGCCATTCAGGGTATCCAACCTCACGAATGAACTTTGCATCTTTTAACTTTTGTATCTCTGCATTAACTGCATTGGCGGGATGAGCTGCTAGTTTGCGAGTTTTTTGTTTCACAGGCTTTTTGCTGGTATCTACATTTAACTTATGGCATGCAATATTGGGATTGATCCCTGGCATATCGGTATAAGCAAAATCAAAAACATTTTTATTCATCTTGAGAGTAACAATAAGTTGATGTTTTACAATGGGGTCCAAGTTAGCCCCTACATAGACATATTTAGGATCGTCATCCGATCCTATGTTGACCTTTTCACCTTGTTCAATGACAGGTGGGTCGGATGGATGAACAATAGCCTTGCCTTTTTCAGCTTGTGAGATCTCATCCGCAGTGGGTTGAGTAGATTTTTCAACTGTATTGCAAGTTGCAGAGATCATATTGACAGTGGGCTTAGATGAGCTCGCCACTGCTGTGGAGGTATCCTCTTTATTAGGGAGTGGGATGACCTCGGGGATGGCATGGCATCCATGTGCTTCGATCTGGTCACCTCGTAATTCCATGATGCCTCTGGGGCCAGGAAATTTGATGACTTGGTGATATGTCGATGGTACTACTTTCATTTTATGAATCCATTTTCGTCTGAGAATTGCATTGAACTGAGCAGGGACGTCAAAGACAAAAAAGGTGCAGTACACAGTTACCTCGTCTTCATTTTCACCAGTTGCCACAGGAAGGCAAATTTCACCTTTCGCCTCAGTTTCAGTCGAGTTAAAGGCAAAAAGGGTGACTTGAGGTTTTTGAAGTACTGAGTCAGACATTTGCATTTGACTATATGCTTTG
Source organism: Aquilegia eximia (assembly GCA_023053565.1). Lineage (NCBI taxonomy): Eukaryota > Viridiplantae > Streptophyta > Magnoliopsida > Ranunculales > Ranunculaceae > Aquilegia > Aquilegia eximia. The sequence continues at coordinate 29,101,208 of JALIGU010000004.1, forward strand.
TTAAATATCACGTCACATAAACTTCTGGGGTCAATAAGAACTTTTTTCATTATCCATCCCCCAATGTTGATGTGGACAACCAGTGCGTCATTGTGAGGAAGACACACTTTTTTGAGGTCAAAGTCGGAGAATATCAGAGCATTGTTCCCGGTGACTTGTTTAGCCACGATCGCCTTGTGAGTCAAGTGGAAGGTATGATGGATGTGATGAACCTTCTGTTTCTTAGAACGAGCTGACCATTCTGGGGGTCGAGCATCCATGATCATGTTGATGGTTCCTTTTGGTTTTTTACCAGTCTCACTTGAAGTCTTTTGCCGTTTGGCCTCTAATTTGTTGCGGAGGTCTGGCTCATTTTCGGAGAGGAAGTCATCGAGGTGACCCTCCTCCTTAAGCTTGTGACAGTAAGCTCGTAGGATACGACAATCTTCAGTGAGGTGATGTCGACACTTATGTAATTTGCAGTATGGTTTTCCTTCAATCGGTTCCAGGTCGTGGACTTGAGGCTGGAAGTAATCCTCATCTTTGATTAAATCAAAGAATTGATTGTACGAGCACTTGAAGGGATTTGGGAACTTGGATTTGGCATTGGATGTGGACTTCCCTTTGTAATCTGATCGAGTCGTCTTTGGTTTGGGGTAGGTGGACTGTGTTGTTTGAACAACAGCCACTCGTTCTTTGGATTTTGTGAGGGCCTCTTCCAGTTTGATGTACTTGTCAGCGCGTACATACAAGTCTTCCAACGTTGCAGGGGCGTCTAGGATAATATTCTTTCCTAGTGCCGTATTGGGGTTGACAGCGGAGATAAAGGCCAAGAGACATGAATATTCATCCGGATTCTCGGCTCGCAAGCACTCCTTTTTGAATCTTGACATAAATTTCTTTGTTGTCTCAGTTTCGTCCTGCTTGATACGAAAAAGGGCAGTGACCTCGATTCTTCTCCTCTTGTTGTGGATATACTGTGTGACAAAGAGTGACTCCAATTGGTCATACGAGGTGATGGACCTTTCTGGCAGTCGGTGGTACCAATCGATGGCACTCCCACGGAGTGATGCTGAAAACAGTCGACAGAAGATATCTTTATACTTTGGCCATAAGGCCATGCTTATTTTGAACTGTAAGACGTGGTCCATTGGGTCTCCACTTCCATCGTAAGTAGTGAACTTTGGGGGTATGAAGTTTGGTGGTGGTTCCTGTTGTAGTAGGTCATCATGAAGAGGTTTGATTTTGTAACGTTCAAGGGTTGTTGATGCTACCTTCTGCGTTGTGTTGGCTTTGAGTGAGTCTTGGTGATTTTTGTCAAGTTTTTCTAACAGTTGGAGGATTCTGTCATGAGCAACTTGAACGTCAGCAATGGTTGGGGCGGTGGTATTACTGGAGGTGGGTGGGGCAGGGTTGTGGAAAGTTGTTGTGACTTCCTCAGTGTTGAGCATATTGGTAGCGACTCCGTTGAGTGGTGTGCCGTTAGCGGTGGTGCTCTTGAGGTGGGTGTTTTCAGCCACCAATCTGTTAATTTGTTCCTGCTGATCGGCCATTTGCTTCTGGAGTTGCTCAAATTGCTCACTAGTGATTGTTGCCATGGTCGGTTGTCAGGTTATTGTTCGATCACGAATCAGTCGGCGCCAATGTAAATGTAGGTAAATGTTGGTAATAAACTAGTCGGAGAAGATGATCGGAAAATAAAGGAGGAGGAAATAGGTTTATGAAAGTGGTTGAGCTATCTGGTTTAGATAGTTGCCTACGTATCTGAGAGTGACCAAGTCCCAGAATCAAGCCTACGTAGTTCATATATATAGGTGATTGGGACAACGGATAGCTCATTAATTGCCCAACGGTGTGATCAATTAATGAGCGGATATTTTGGATCTGAAAATATATTGTAACTGAAGAGAATAAAAACGTAAAGAGTTTGAATGAGGACGATGTAGCTCGAATAAAAATGGCTCCACGTCAAGTGAGCTCGAATAAAAATAGGTCTGTGCCGAATGAGTGTATTTTAAGATCGAATGGTCATGAAGTGAGCTCGAGTAAAAATAGGGTTACGTCGAGTGAATTCGGATAAAATTGGGTTCAAGACGAGTTGTGTGAATGGGTATACACACTTGGAGCTAGGTTTTTCTTGTGGGTTGTGAAAAAGCTTTAAGATTGTGATCACCATTCTTGTTTTTCGGTAAAATTCTATCTTTTTCATCTATTTTCTTTTTGTGATCTTAATTATTATTTGTTAATTTATAATCTTTGTAGTTGATTTGTTAGCATGATCTGAACATTCTGTTGTGTGTTTATATTTGTTTACATGATCCAAATTTAGGACTTTATGGATGTTCAAGATGAAATTTTTTTGCTCGGAATAAATGAAGTTTTGTTGGTAAAGGTGTAAGCTTTAAGAGATCTGAACATATTAATAGTTGTGGCTTGAATGTGCTATCTTGTGGCTCTTAATTTTTTTTTTCTATTGTTTTGTGTGTTGTTTTATGCTATGTTATGAAGAAATGGTTGGGAAAAATACTGTTAAAAGAATTAAGAAAGAGATTATGATCAAAGATGCATGATACAAAAGATGCGATAAATGTTCCTACTCCTCATCATGTATTCAGTACTATTCCTGGACTAGCAGAGAGATTTATCACAATATGCCAAAAGGAAGCTATCGATTGGGGATTGCAAGGATCATCTCTCAAAACTAATAGCTGGAAAACTTTGAAAACTATGTTGAATGCTGAATTTGGATTGAACTTCGATAAAAAAAACTTTGAAAAATTGATGGGATTCTCAAAGGAGAAAGTATACGGCTTGGAAAAATGTTATTGGCAGAAGTGGGGGTGGTATAAATCATTTAACTGGAGAAATTGATTGGCCTGAGCATAAGTGGGAAGAAGTCATACAAGCAAGCTATATATTCCACTATTGTTAATATACACATTTGTTATAAGTTGATGTCGTTATGTTTCTGATTTTAGCTTTTCATTTTAATAGAGGTTTCCAGAAGCAAAGACCTTCAAGAACAATCCATTGACTAATGCATAAGAATTGTACAATCTGTTTGAGGGTACTATGGCATCTGGAGATTATGCATGGTGTACTGCAGCTGAAAACATTATTGACAACCCTATAATGATTGAGGTGATACAAATTGCTAGATAAAGGTACTATTGAGTGCAAAATTAAACAATAACAATAAATAAAGATGAACAAAACACAAGATCTCGAAGAAAACTATCTTCTTTACTGAATATTATGAAGATTACAAGAATCTCTGCCTCACAATACTCTCTAGACAAACTAAACCCTAGTTGTCTCAATATTTCTAAACACACTAAACCTTAGTGGTTTCTCTAAACAAGCTAATAAATAGTTGTTTCTCTATGTCTTGGTCTATGCCAAAATATCAATCTAAACAAGCTAAGCACTAGCTTGTTTATGTATCTTGAAACAAGTAAGCACTACATGTTTCTCTCTATATATTTTGGTATATGCCAAAACATATATTTATAGGCCTTGGATAACTTCTAGTTGGCCAAGAATTTCTTTTTTTCCTGAAATTCCCTCCCTTATGGGACAAGGAAACCTATTTAAGGTTTTCCTTTTCTTGTATGTAGGAAAAGACCTACTAAGTTCCCAAGTAGGATACACCTGTATCATGGTTCCCCCCTTTAGGAACTTAAACTCCCGTTTAAGCTAGAAACAGAGATGGAAGAACTCAAGAGCTCCCTCGACTTTACTGAACCAACCAACTTTGCTTGGAACTTGACATGCACGCCCAATACGAAACATTGTTTGTTTCCTACTTCGTGTCCTAGTCATCTTGCGCTCCAATATGCAATCTTCCTTGAATGGCTCCTCTCGATCACCATTATTATCTTCTTGATTAGAAAACAAACTTTTTTGTTTTTGCTTCGGGTTGGCTTTCTGCTGCGAAGTAGATGTCTCCTCCTCTTCTGGATGTCTTCAGATATGTTTTTGTCATCTTCTTTTTTCTTGTCTTCTTAGAATCTTCTAAAGACACAAGAACTTTACCTAGCCTTTTGTACTGCGAACGGGTTAAGACCATAAACCACAGAAAACTCCACCAAGGAATCGAACTTTGTTCTTGATACCAACTTGGTACAACTTTTGGCTTTGATACCAACTTGATACAAATTGCTAGGTAAAGGTACTATTGAGTGTGGAATTAAACAATAGCAATAAATAAAGATGAACAAAACACAAGATCTCGAAGAAAACTATCTTCTTTACTGAATATTATATGAACAAAACACAAGATCTCGAAGAAAACTATCTTCTTTACTGAATATTATGAAGATTACAGGAATCTCTGCTTCACAATACTCTTTAGACAAACTAAACCCTAGTTGTCTCAATATTTCTAAACACACTAAACCTTAGTGGTTTCTCTAAACAAGCTAATAAATAGTTGTTTCTCTATGTCTTGGTCTATGCCAAAATATCAATCTAAACAAGCTAAGCACTAGCTTGTTTATGTATCTTGAAATAAGTAAACACTACATGTTTCTCTCTATATATTTTGGTATATGCCAAAACATATATTTATAGATCTTGGATAACTTCTAGTTGGCCAAGAATTTCTTTTTTTCCTGAAATTCCCTCCCTTATGGAACAAGGAAACCTATTTAAGGTTTTCTTTTCCTTGTCCTACAAGGAAAAGACCTACTAAGTTCCCAAGTAGGATACACCTGTATCATGAGGACTTGCCAACGAATAATGCAATATCAGAAGAAGGAAAAGATGCATATTGGAGCAATGTGACTGTCATTGACGATGATCAATCTACAAATCCAAAATATGAGCAAAGTAGTAGCCCGCGTAGCGATAAAAAAAGGAAGAGAAGTATTGATACATCTGACTCAATGGTGACTGATCTGTTTGGGATGCTTAATGATCAATTTTCCTAGATTAAAAGTAACAATGAAGCTGCAAGAGTTGAACGAGAAGCTGAGAAAGCCGCACAAGCATTTGAAAAAGCTGCTCAAGAGGCTCAAATGGGAGCATGCTCCTTGTCTGAGTGCATTAATGTACTTAATAACTGGAAAGAATTTGGGGAGCTACCTAAGGGTGCATATGAGAAAGCTATGGTGAAGTTTGTGGATAATCCAAATTATAAAAAGGCTTTTATGTAAATGGAGGAGATGGAGCACAAAGTCCTATTTGTTGTGGGATTAACAAGCTCTTAATGTTGGTGACCATACCTGTAGTGGAGCTGTAGACCTTAAATTCTTAATGCTAGTCTAGTTTTTTGTGCTTTTTGGACTAGTAACATGTTGATGTTGTTGTTGACCTTAAGAATGATATTTTGGAAACAACTATGTAATGACTATTATGAAATATATTTTGTTTTGCAATGATTTTTGGATTAAGTGTGTTTATTGATTTTGCAATATATCAAGGATGGTTTTGTATATATATCAAGGACCAATCAGGTTACAAAATTTTTTGTTTGATTGCAGAGTATTAGCAATCTTATCAGGATATAACCAGTCCCAGTGAGAGTTCCTAAGTACAACAGCTTGGTTGGCCAGTATATGTGCAACTTCATTGCAGTTTCTATTAATATACAAAAAGGTAATATCATGAAATCCTTGCTGCTGCTTACCCTTTATTGATTTTGCATAGATTTTTATTTTGATTTACCATTTTTTATCTAGGTATCAATGGACGATTTTGAACAATTTTTTTATTTGACTATCATAGTAGTTTTGATACTACTAAAGAGTAAAAAGTTAGGAATTCATGAAAGAAATGTTCGTTAAAAGTTGTGTGTTTCAATCAAAACTGGGAAGATGTTGATGAATGAGTTTTTAGATGGCCCTTCAACAAAAGCTTACCACAATTTTAGAATGCAAAAGAGTCCACTAATATCATTATGCATGCATTTTCGAGAGATGCATTACCTATATGACAGTAAGCACATTGATATTGAAGAAAAGATAATGATCTTTTTAATGATTATTAGTCAAAACAATTCCAATCTGAAAACCCAATATATGTGCAATATAACAATAGTAAAACAAACAATAAAGCAATAAACAAATAAAGAACACACGATATTTTTTAACGTGGTAAAACCCAATATGAGAAACGTCCACAGTTGTCCTCGCGACAACAAATAAATCCACTAAATGAAAAGAGATGTACAAACCTATCAACTACCTGCAATCACTGCGAGTTGACACTACTGGTTATCTCTAACACCTTGACTTCACCAGAGCACCTTGATGAACACACAAGGATACTCGACTTCTTGATAAACACACAAGAAGACTCGAAGCTAAATCAATATAAACAATAATGAAGAAGAAGATGAATGGGGAAGAAGGAAGAAGAAGATGAATGGGGAAGAAGAAAGAAGATGAGTTCAATCACCAAAAACAACCTTAAACAAAACCTAAACAAACTCCCAGAATAAGACATCAATTGGACGGCCAAAGAACTAACTTGTTCTTTGGAAGAGAAACCCTATTTATACTTAGGGTTGGAATATACAGAAAATGGGCCGAAATTGTGAAAAACCACATTGGACGTACGTACGTCGATATGACGTTCGTACGTCTCAAACCGACATAAACCTGCTGACTACTTGGACGTACGAACGTCCTAAGAAGGTACGTACGTCCAGACCAAACAAACTTTCTGCTGACATACCATACGTACGTACGTCCTGAAGAGGTACGTACGTCCTGAACCAAACACCATACTTGAGACACACGACGCGAAGACAAGGACACGGGACGACGCGCGTACAACAAGGTTTTCTTAACAATGAACTCAAGGCGAAATAACCAAGGACGACCAATGTCACAAAATTGATGTCAAACCACTTCGTGCCGGTTTCAATCTCCCCCTTTGACATTGATTTTGTGACAAAAACCTATGACTCTAATAGCACTTATAAAACGTGCTTACAAACCCAAACCATGGCATTTATAGAACATGCCTACAAAAACACTCAAGATAGAACACATACCGAGTCACCAATTCTTGATATCCAGCTTGAATAAAACACTTTAACCATCAGAGACCGAACGGAAGCAACAACAATCAAAGAGCAAACGGAAGTTTCTCGAACAACTCCCCCATACTTCATGAGCTCCAAGGTTTAATACTCGAGCTTACCCAAAACTGTATATGCACTTTGTGATCATCATCACTTTCACTCACCCATACATGTTCACTCCCCCATACATGTAGTATACTTGAAACATGACCCAAAACTGTACAACCTCTAAACATCAACACGTTCATTCCCCCATATGTGTAGCATACCTGAAACATGACCCAAAAATACACTAACAAAGAAGAAGAAGGTGTTAGTAATAGAGTCATAAATCTCCCCCTTTTTGTCACAAATGAAGCAAGGGAACCAAAGAAAGAGAAAAGAAAAATACCAAACCATAACAAATAAGATTAAAGAAGAAAAGAAAGAGAACAATCATGTTAACAACAAAAAGGATATGCAACGGAAGCCATAAAATAAACACTTGTTAACACGATGTCAATACAAAGAATTCTCCCCCTAAACAAAAGCTCCACCTAAATGCAATGCATATGAGAAAGATGCCCATAGAACAAACAAACCAAATAAGAATATTTGAAACACACAAAGAACCATGCATACAAGGGTAGAAGAGAGTATATGCAAGTTCAATTAAAACAAGATACTTAGTAAAGATGAATAAACTTGGTTTCATTAAACAAAGTACGCACCAATCAAAGATTAAGATATGAAACCAAACATCTACTAGAAATGCATCATACAAACATCCTTGGTGTGTGGGAAAGCTAAAGAAAACACAAAGAGAGTCATTTCCACACCTCACTCACAAACCATAAGAACACTCAAAACAACTAGTATTCACCATTAGAAGGATTTCACTTCACAAACGCCTATACAGACACGGGGAAATGCACTTATAACCTGTTTTTATTTTACTGTGCATAAATTAACATGTGAAAGGGATTTTTACCTTCATCTTTTGCAACATGTGCGGTAGGGTGTAGCCTACATCTTTTCAATTTACTTCCCCTTTTCAAAGTAGTGCAACATCATGGTAACGTGCAACACAAGAACTAACATCTCTTGAGTGCATCCGTCATTGCATGACCCTCACGGCCCCAACGGGTATGTATACCAAATGATTTCTTTCTCAAGAAGATCAAAAGGCTGGGGATTTTGTGAATTGTTGACCACTACCACACCGCCTTCATACTAATAATCAAGATAACATAAGAAGGCATGCATACGTATATTTCCAACTAATGATTATCCTAGAAGTTCATCATGTTCAAAGGATTGAAAAAAGGATATGCAAACAAACTCTCAAAGTGTCACCTAGTTGTGCATAGTGTAAACAAGCAAGGATATATGCATGAGACACAACTAGATAAATGTTGGTCTAAAATCTAAACATGAAAGCACAAGCGTATGCTAAGTGTAATAAAATAGTTATATCCATGAATATTAAGCATACAAGAATGATTGAAAGTAATAGACCAATCTAACCACATGCATATACATAGTATGTGTATCCCAAACACCCATAACAAAGTAAACCTTTTTTTTTTTTTTTTTTTTATGATATTCAACCCAAACAAACAAAGCATGCATAAACAAAAAGACAAAACACACCAAACAAATAGCCTATATGGTTAGAAAAATATGCAATTATAATAACACAAGGCTAGAAAACAAACAAAAAAAAATAAATAAAAATACGAAGATGATATTCAATCTGACTTTAAGAAGTCAAAAAAGAACGTTCAAGTCATCCTTTCGTACCCATACTTGAGAGATATTCTGCAAGTTGGACCCGGATATGGAGGATTTTTGAACATTATCCCTGATAGTAGACTTTCCAATCTTTAACCTCTCATTCTCTAGATTACATTTGGCAGCATCGATGCTTCTATCCCATATGTGGGGTGGTTTGATGACCTTTTGGACAACCCTCTTTCTATTGTTGAAGTGTTGTAGTCTTTTAGGGCCACTTCTTCGCATAAAAGGAGGCCAAGAGGAATGATGAACCTGTACAGGAAAAGAACAATGTGAGTTCCAATAATTATTACCATAAGAAGAAGAATATGGAACCATGAAATTTTTATTCCAACAGAAAGTTGAAGTATGACCTAACCGACCACAAGTAAAACACTTAAAATGTCTATGTTTAGGACTTGTCTTGTTCTTGGTCATCACATTTGGCTTAGATTCAAAAGCCTTGATAGTTGGAGGCGGAGTAGGAATATGAGGATTTGGTAACAAAGGAGGCAATGATGGCCTCACAAAAGAAGTAGTAGGAGGGACACAACTGGAGGAAGCTCCAACATAGTCATATCCTAAACCAGTCTTATCTGAAGAAAACTTTCCACTTTTAATAAGGGTGTCTAGATCAACTGAAGCTTTCTCAAACCCTCGCAATCGCTTAGTAGAAGCGAATAAATCCTTTTTTCACAGCTTCATGCTCAAGCAACAAGGAACGATACTTATCTTCTATCTCATGATTGGATATTTCCAAAGAAATAATTCTAGATTGGAAATCTAGCTTTTCTTGGGAAAATTCCTCAGATAAGGCATCCATATCACCTGCAAGTACAGATTTCTCTTTTACAAGAGACTTAACCATATCATTTAAAATCTGATTAATTAGTCTTACGCAAGGATTGACATTGTTTAACAGATGACATATGTAATTCCCTTAACTCACCAGGACTTACCAAAATAGAATCATTGAATTCATGATCGACAATATCGGTTACTTGACAATCCACATTCTCATTCAAAGATGCTCCATAGGCAACACAATGTGTAGCATGGTCTTCCGCTATATCATCATCAACATCATCATCGCTTTCATCTTCCTCCCAAGTGGTAGATAACTTGATTTTTTGTTGTTCTATCCCTTGTGCACCAAATTTCTTGGGAAGCTTACACTCGTCAAAACCATGGTTAGTCAAACCATTATATTTCATAGTCTTAAAAATATGTTTAAGATAACGATAAATGATACTTAGATGTTGCTTAGTGTCAAGAGACTTATCATGATTAATTTTTTCATCTTGTACATCCTCAAAAGTTCCAGCTTTAAAAGCAAAGGATTTATTTTGAGGTTGTTCAAGTTGAACCTCAAGTTCATAAGTTCTCAATTTTCCTGCTAAGGTCTCTATGGACATGGTCTTTAAGTCATTGCTTTCTTGAATGACATCTTTCCTAGAACGGAATCTAGATGGCAAAGACCGAAGAACTTTACGTACTATTTGAGTATCTGTGTACACTAAACCTAAAGATGCACTAGTGTTGATAATATCCTGCAAACGAATAAAGAATTCATCAAAAGATTCATTATTATCCATTTTTATAGTTTCAAATTGAGTAATAAGAAGTTCAAGCTTACTCTCTTTGACAGCGATGTCACCCTCATGAGTTCTTACCAACCTATCCCAAGCCTCTTTGGATGTTATACAACCATGAACTCTCCGAAATTCACTAGCATCCAAAGCCATAAATATAGCATTAAGCCCTCTTTGGTTGTTAGTAGAAGCAACTTTGTCTTCCACACTCCATGTGTTTCGTGGCTTTACACTTGTAACAACCTCATCTGTACTACCTGTAGTAACTCTCGGTGGTGACCAACCATCTTCCACAGCGATCCACACATCCTCACTCATAGCCTGCAAATACGCAGCCATACGAACTTTCCAATAGGGAAAATTAGTTCCATCAAATTTAGGAGGACAAATTAGTGTTCCAAATTTATCAGAATCCATTAAAATTGCACTAAGGATCTACGTGTGAGCCTTTACGCTCCTTAACAAGCGCCATGCTCCTGATACCAATTGTAAACCCAATATATGTGCAATATAACAATAGTAAAGCAAACAATAAAGCAATAAACAAATAAAGAACACACGATATTTTTTAACGTGGTAAAAGCCAATATGGGAAACGTCCACGGTTATCCTCGCGACAACAAATAAATCCACTAAATGAAAAGAGATGTACAAACCTATCAACTACCTGCAATCACTTCACCAGAGCACCTTGATGTACGCACAACACACTCGACTTCTTGATGACCACACAAGAAGACTCGAAGCCGAACTATGAAACAAGCTTACACTAGAGTTCCTTGATGAACACACAAGGATACTCGACTTCTTGATGAACACACAAGAAGGCTCGAAGCTAAATCAATATAAACAATAATGAAGAAGAAGATGAATGGGGAAGAAGGAAGAAGAAGATGAATGGGGAAGAAGAAAGAAGATGAGTTCAATCACCAAAAACAACCTTAAACAAAACCTAAACAAACTCCCAGAATAAGACATCAATTGGACGGCCAAAGAACTAACTTGTTCTTTGGAAGAGAAACCCTATTTATACTTAGGGTTGGAATATACAGAAAATGGGCCGAAATTGTGAAAAACCACATTGGACGTACGTACGTCGATATGACGTTCGTACGTCTCAAACCGACATAAACCTGCTGACTACTTGGACGTACGAACGTCCTAAGAAGGTACGTACGTCCAGACCAAACAAACTTTCTGCTGACATACCATACGTACGTACGTCCTGAAGAGGTACGTACGTCCTGAACCAAACACCATACTTGAGACACACGACGCGAAGACAAGGACACGGGACGACGCGCGTACAACAAGGTTTTCTTAACAATGAACTCAAGGCGAAATAACCAAGGACGACCAATATCACAAAATTGATGTCAAACCACTTCGTGCCGGTTTCACAATCGACATATGAAGTACTAATTTCAGCATCCAATATCCACAATTAGTGTAATTTTTCATGAGGTATTCATGAATGCAATGCTTAAGTTCTCCAAAGAAATGATAGTACCACCAAAATGGGATGGACCAGTGGGAGAAATCAGATCTCAACGACCTCTCAGAGAAGGGCCATTCAAAGGTGTCATTGGGCCATTAGATGGGACCTTAATTAATGCAGTGATTGCACCTGAAAAACAAACTCCATGGAGAGGACGAGGTGGCAAAGATTGTTGGCAAAATGTTATGGCCGTATGTGACTTCGACATGAAGTTAATTTATGTCGTTGCTGGGTGGGAAGGAACTGCACATGATATGAAGGTAGTGACAACTTCAGTATGAAATCCGGGTTTCAACTTTCCATTACCACCTTCAGGTAAATATTTGATTATATAGTCTTTTGTGTATTTTTTACTTGTATGTATTGAGGTACGAATGGTTAATAATTATTGTTTCTTTTTTCTTTTTTGTAGATAAGTATCTATGTGACGCGGCTTATATACACACCAAGGGGTTTATGATGCCACATCGCAACATTCGATATTGGTTGGGAGATTTTCGACGTGGAGGCAGCCCTAAAAATGCAAAGGAAAAGTTTAACAAGGCACACTCTAAATTAAGGAATGTGATAGAGAGGACATTTGGTGTATTGAAGGCTAGGTTCCCTATACTGAAAAGTATGCCCCCATATAATTTTCCCACTCAGAGAAATATTGTGATTGCTTGTATGGCCATTCAATATTTTCTTCGCCGAGTATCTTTTAATGATGAGTTATTTTTTAAATATGAAGATCCTGAACTTGAGGTGAATAATGTGGTTCCAATGGAAAGCGAAGAACTAAATGTTGAAGATGAAGGAACAAGTGCTCAAGAATTTTTTAGGCCTGAAGACCAAGTTTACATGACCAATCTTCGTCAACAAATTACTGTTGAGATCGATGAATGTGGAATAGAAGTATAACTATTGCTTTCATTTAAGATATAATTGTTGCTTTTATTTGAGAATTGGGATAAGTAGTTTATTAGATGTAATCTGACTTGTTTTATTTGATCTGTGTACTACTTGCAATATTAATTGTATTAATTTGGTTAGTAGTTTGTTGTTCATAAAAATTTTATTCTCTAATTTGCTACCAACTTATCATATAAAACAAAGGGTATAGTTGTAAAGGAACCTCTTAGGTTGTAAAATCAAACACTATACCTCTTACCCTCTTAGAAGAGGAAAGAAAAAGAACAGTTTGATGTCTTATAAGAGGCTTCCTCTTATAAGATGTGGCTTCTGATAAGAGGCTACCTTTTATAAGATCTAAGTTTAAAAAACTAATGCCCTAAGTTGTGAAACTGCAATTGTTATGCGATCAGGCCATAAAACTACCACAAAAGTTACCATGACCATTGGACTGGACTTCGCACAAACTTAGCATTTACTAGAAATTGTACGGATTCTTGTGCTAAAATCCTATGTGGTTGTGCTACTTTAACCATGTACCATGCCAATGGAGATGCTCTTAGCGCATTCAGGAGGTGGATAAATCCACCTTAGAACTAGAAAATAACAATCCAATGGAAGGTGGAGTTTTCAAAGTTGGGAAGACACAAGTGAAGTTGGGAAGATACATGTGGATTTCAAGGTGGGAGAATCCAAATGTGGATTTCAAGGTGGGAGAATCCACCTTGAAATCTACCTTTTGGTAAAGAAACGAACCACGTCTTTTTTTTTTAATATTAAGTATTTTAAGTATTTTGGACTCTCGAGCGACATATCACGTCGTCTCCCAATGCTGGGTAGATTTATCTACCTCCACATAAGCGCCACATATACACCACTAGGATAAACTTTATAATGTATCATGTTTTTCTTCTTCTTTTAATGTATAAACTTATTATAATTCAACAATAGATTATATAAACCCACCCCTTTTTATTATATGATTACTATTTTTAAAGAAAGACATGCAATTTAATTTAAACACTCAACAAATCATACAAACAAAAAAAGAAAATGGATGAGATCATGTACCTCGGGTGATGAGAGATGATTTTGAATTTGGGTTGAGATGATGATGATGATGATGAGATGATTTTAAATTTTGGTTAATTGATGATGAGAGATGATAGAGATAATGGGTTATGCATTTATAGATGAATTTGGATATTGAAATTCGAAAAAGCAAGTAGAGAGAAAACAAGATAAGTTATAAAACACTATAAGAATCATTGAAAGTTGAAGACAAAATGTATGGTAGTGTTTGCAGACCTTGAAACATAGAGAAGACAACCCATAGATTCCAAATTTTTTATAAATTTCGTATTTTCTGAATCTTTAGTAAATATCCGAATTTATCAGATCGAAATAGGGAGGTTTTTTATTCGTATTATATCCATATGCCATACTGATCCATGGTTAAATAACTCAAGCATATACAACAACCCCAAATAGTAAAAGAAGTAAAGAACATCCAACTGAGGCCAATATTAACTTTTTGCTAATTACAATAAAATTTATACTCTGCCAACTACAAATAAATCATAATCTGCTAACTACAACAAAATTTCCGATCTTTCCAAAGCAACAGACTATGAGTGTACTAATTTGCATTTACAGACTGGGAGCAGACACCTATAAATAAAGAAGTTGTAGGAAGGAGAAGAACCAAAAGCTAGAAAAGCTCAATCTCTGGGTGTTCTTCAGGATAGTTTTTATAGTCCACAAACTTGCTATTCTCCGAGGCTGCCAACAACGGAACTCCTGTATCACAAGATTTAGGCACTATTGGTGGGGCAACACATCTTATTAGCGCCCAGTTGAGTCCCTCAAAGAATGGATGTTGTCTAATTTCAGCAGCTCCTTTAACTGATCCAAATCGATTCTCAGGCTCCTTTATTAAAAGGCCTCTGATCAGGTCCTTTGCCTGTGAGCTTATAGACGGACTTTTAGGGAATTTGAGGCTATGCATTACCACATTTGCTAAGGTTTCATCGTTTCCTGATCCCTTAAAGGGTGTTGTACCAAACAGAAGCTCATAGAGAAATATCCCAAATGTCCACCAATCAACAGCATTGCCATGACCTTGTCCTCTAATTATCTCAGGGGCCAAGTACTCGTGTGTTCCAACAAACGAATTTGATCTTGCACTAGTTGGCTCGGCCAGAAGCTGTGGGGCCTTATCACTTAGATGTGATTTTAGCATCCAAGCTTCTGTTGGTAACGATACAAGCCTAGGTGTGAAGCAAGGAACTGGAACCCAGGATGGCTGGAGGCAGAAGGGATGAATGCAGCTTGAATTTATGCACGGACATGATGTCCTTTTACTGGGTACAATGATAGACGAAGATGTTTTAATGATACTTGGCCTCATGGTGCATCTGAGAGACAAGTCGAAATCAGAGAGCATGACATGACCGTCTTCTCGAACCAGTATGTTTTCTGGCTTAAGGTCTCGATAGACAATTCCAAGCAAATGCAGGTATTCCAAAGCGACTAAGACCTCTGCAACATAAAATCTGCAGTAATGATGAAATAAATTAGTCCAAATAAGCGATTCCATAAAAAACAATCATGACTTCCTATGGACTGTTGATCACAAATGCCTTTTGCTGACAAAAGGAAAGTAAACCATCTTCTATGAAGTCACTGACATGATACTACAATGTTGGATTGTTCAAAAATACACAAGGCTAGGGCCACATGATAAAAGCTTAACATCGAACTGAAAACAAAGCGCTCAGTCCAGATAATGACTCAAGAGCGTAAGGGGCGGCATAAAATGGCCGTCAATCAGCTGTAGAACATCAATGCAATGCAGTTGGGAACGGCACTACAGGCAATTCCAAGTTCTAATACAGATGGCTCTCCAGGGAATTCCAAGAAAAATTTGGTGGATTATGAAATAAAGAGGGAAGCATTATTTTCTCTTTTGCTTCGAAACAAGGGAAGGGAAGGGGGAGGCGGGAGTAAGTTATAATTTCACGATGGCAATATATCACGACAAGTATTGGACTTAAGTAGGCTACAGACCATACAAACGTCTGTCTGCAAAGGAACAAGTTGTTTTTTTCACCTTTCCCTGATCAAATAAAGACACTCATATTGGATAATGCAATGGCACTATTGTACGTAGCATTTCTATGACTTTAGACCGGTTTCATTCTAGCTAACTAATAAAAGTTGGAATTTTATACATGCCCTAAGCCCTGAAATTAGTTCCAAGTTAATACAGCAACCATAGCATGGTTTAAAGTCTTAAAATTCAATATCAACTATGTGACAAGGTTTAGACGTTTAGTTTAAAAGCTCATACCTTGCTACCTGCTCTGTAAAAACTCTTCCAGGCTGCTTCTGTCGTAGTATGTGCAGATCGCCCCCTGGACAATATTCCATGACTAAGATTGAAAACTTGTTTGTGGTAAAATGAGAATATAGTGTTGGGAGAAAAGGATGATCCAGCATTTGCAGTATATCTCTTTCGGTCAGGGCCCTTGACGTTTTCTTCTTGCTATCCAAAGATTCGTTATCAATAACCTTCACAGCAAACAGGCAGTTCGTTCCAGTAAGCTCAGCGAGATAAACAGTTCCAACATCTCCACAACCTAATTGCTTGAGCAGCTTGAAGTGCTTCATCCCAATACTCCCATGGTGCATTTCAACATGGTGGATTGCATCCCACCTCAGATCTTTAGACATGTGGGGTCTACTTCTGCTCGAAGTAGACCCATAAAAATTGCTTTCCTCGCTGATGCATGTACTATTGCTGTACTCACAACAACTACTTTTTGAGCTTTGGGTGAAATCAGCCGGTTCTTTGGATCTTGAGACCATACTTGTCTTTGCATCAAAATTTCCTCTATTGCAACTATCACTGAAAGCTGATATATTTGCTCTAGAATCTGCATTACTAGAGTTGAGTTCAAGATAGAGACAACCACCGCTCGGTGCTGGAGGAGATTCTTTTGCTACATTTTGGTTGCAATCATAAGCTTGACAAACCGATGTATTTGTACCCTGGCACATGTCATTAATATCATCTCCATTACATATGCTTGAACTAGTGCATGCAGAACTGGCCTCCGTTTTTGTCTCGTGATTAAGACAACACTTACTTTTTTGAACTGGTTTTACTACCGATGGACTGTTGCTAGCTGATTTGCTTACCTTCCTTCCAACAAACGAGCTCAGCTTAAGGTTCTTCCCAAACTTGTGCAATGCAGTTTTCTTCCCAATGTCTGTGGAGGAAGAAACATTCTTATTTACTTGTGCTATTCTATTGCTGGAATTCGAGTTAGGTATAGACTCCGCAGATTTTAGCTTCCCATCCTGCTCAAGCCTCAAAGTTGATCTGTGTCTCCCAACTTTTTTAGGGACTGAAACAATCTCCACTTCTTCTGGTGCTTTTATCATGGATACCTCAGTTGTCGATGTATCTGCAAACTTGGGGGAAGGATGAGTACTTGAACTCAATGATTTTTCTCTCTGCGCTTGCAGGGATATCTTCTTGGAAGTGTTCAACTTACTTGTTTCAGGAACAAGAGAGATTTCGACCAAACTCCTTTTACCTTCATCAAGGGGATATCCAGAGTCATTGGCCTCAACTACCACTGCCCTGTACCGACTCCTGATTGCCCCAGCTTCTGAAACATTCGATGATCTCACCTTCGACTTTGACAATCGCTTCATTGCAGCAATCTCTGATGCATGGGAAATACATAAACCCCTTAATGCTTGCTTCAACGTCACAGATTCTGATATTCCAATACCTTTAGATGCACCACTTCTAAATTGATTCTTCAACCCATAATGGCCTGAAGGACCCAAGGCCCTAGCTGAAGCTCTGAGCTTGATTGTTTCAAAGAGCTTATTTATATCGTCTTCTAATGTATGTTCCAATTTTTGCATTGAAATATTTTCAGCTCTGGTATCCAGTACTGATCCACAATTTGGAGAGTTAGAGTCCTTCCAATGTTCAGAAGTGAATCCTTCCCTTAGTTCAACAATTTCACAAGTTTCAGGAAATTGGCCCATTGTTTGCTTTTGCCCAACTGTTCCGCTTAGTTATATTAAACGAAAGTAAGTTGAGAGGATCAAGATACAGCCATTTCGTAGTAATCCATTCCTAGGGTGGCCTTTTGAAAATAAACGAGCAAAGCAAAAAAAGATCTCCATGTCTCATTTCTAATGTGTCTGTACCTCTCTGGCAAAACATGTCATGATCTTATGTTATTGCCTAGGACAAGGTCCCCTACAAAAAAATCAGTAAAAAGGCATTCAGACAATCTACACATTAACAACTGAATCAGTCATTGTATTTTCACGATAGGTTAAAAGAGAAAGATCATCAATGGTGAACCACTTGAAAAACTAAAACCCAACTCAAGTCTCAAACCCTTCATCGGGTCTATTTGATTGCGCGGAAAATATTATTACCAAATTTTAATTGTATCTTCCCAAAATTCTTTAAAACCAAATTTCCATGTATTTTAATGTCTAACATAAGTTCCTCTACAATTATCACTAAAAGAAAACTATTAATATGGACAATATGTTTCAATTTTGTGGCGACGGAAACTTCATCAAATTTACAAAAAATATGTTAATTCAAATAAATAATAAAAGACAGAATGCTTCCAATAGAATAAGATTAAATGCAATATAAACCTTTTGAAGCAGGTAGTAATTAACAATACATGGTATGAACAAATAAAACTACAGAAAAATCAAATAATAGTGGAAACTGAAAAGATAGAAGTTAGTTACCTGAAGCTAACTGAGAAAAACCAAAGAAATCAAACTTTGATACTATGAATGAAAAAGAGCAGTGTTCTTGAAATTTAGATAAGAAAGACCAGAGGAAAGAGACAAAGAGAAGGGTTGGGTAGTGAGGATTTTGTGGGGTTATTAAGTATTACTGTTGATGATGATGAAGAAGAAAAGAAGAAAAGCGTGAAGGACAGAAGAAGAGCACAGAAGAAAGAAAGAAAGAGCACAAGAAGAGTGAGTAATTTTAAAGTAAATGGAGAAAGCGAAAGGGTGGGGTTTATTGGCGCAGAGAAGTGTAATGTAATATAATGCATTCCACATTCACGAGAAGTAGTTGTAGTTTGGACACTTGGACTCTTGGAACCTCTCTTTTTTCTGTCTGTTTGTTTTTTTTTCACATCTGCACATTTAAGTACACTAGTTGCCTAGTTGGACTTGAAGATTCATATTTGAAACATTTACGGGCTAATGCTAATGCTTATATTTTAGCCAAAACCATAGCTTAATACAATTATTACTAGTAGAATTATGCACTTTCAAAGTTCAGGGAGGACTGAGGAGTGGCTAGTGAGTGTGTACCTGTAATACCCTGTATATTGTGTGGATTAGTTCACGTCGTCAAGTGAGAAGTGAAGGATTGTGATGGTAGTATATAGCGAAAACGACATGCGTCCTCCTCCTCCTCCGGAGGTGAGTGAGGAGGACGAAATTAAAAAGTGTTACAGTAATGAGCTATCAGTTTTGTTGAACATGGACCCTCAATCTGGGAGATAGGAAATAATTTTGACATTTCTTGTGCATATCTTAATCTGTCACTAACCTTCTTATTTTATGTATCTCCAACAGTCCAACTACAACCCTTTAGGAGCCACTTAGTTCCAGCTTGTGACATTGACACCTAATTAAAACTGTAACAAACTTATGGTCTCCTTTTCATTACATTACTAATTTATGCACATCAAGCTTTAATGGTGTATCTATTTCTTCATCCCCACAAATATAAAGATAGCCTAACCTATTGGGGTGGTTCATTTATAATGGGTTTTGTAGCCAACCAGTTTGAGACCCAACATTTAAAGTGTTGTTCTCTATAATTCTCAAACCATATAGCACTTAGGTGGCAGTGTACAAACAACAAAAATCTGGTAGTGCAGGTGGTGTGGTTGTGTTGTATGTATAGGTGGGTGTAATTGCAGGAATAACATATTCAACACTCTGTATAGGTGAAAATGTGAAATAGAAGAACAACTATACACTAATAATGGGCGTTCCATGCCGAGTAATTATACACTTACAAACAAATCCCACCGAATTTTTCTACAAACCTACGTGTCCACGTAGAGATAAAAGGGTTATTCTCTATCTTCCGTCCTCTTTCTGTATTCCTCTGTATCTCATTTCATCGTCTCTCTCTTTTTAAAGATTTGATTCTCTCTCTTCCGTCCTCTCTCTGGTTTCTTTTGTTGGAAACCAGTTCTATAATGGAATCCGTTTCATATTTGGATTTCTAAGTCCATATTAAGGATTTAGAATTTGGTATTGGAATATGACTTCCAATTTGATTAAGTTTGGTATTCCTATTAGGAATTTGTTTTGTACACCCTAAAGGCTATAAATATAAGGTCGTAGGGATTGGTTTAGTATCCTCAATCCATATTTGTTGTTTGTCTCCTTGTGAGAGTTGTGAGGATCTTGGATGTGAGAGAGAGTTTGTATCCTCAATTTGTGATTGTATCTTTGAGAGATTTGGTGAGGATTTGAGAAGGGAGGAAACCTAGGGTTTCTCTATTTGTTTGAGAGCTTTGTACTATCTTTTCCAATAGTAAAAGTTCTATTTGTTTGTCCGTGGACGTAGGCAATATTAGCCGAACCACGTAAATCTTATGTTTTGTGTGGGTTTGTTTGATAGTAGTAGGAGTTTCATCTTCTCTATTTTGTTTTGTTTAATTCATACACTATTCCAATCTTGGGTATTGGTGCATAAGTTTCCGCTGCGCACAACAAGTGGCATCAGAGCCGAAGGTTAGTTCCTTGGGTTAAATGAAGGAAGATAACTCCGTGTCCTTCATATTCTCATTCATCAGTTATATATACATGTACATTGGAGATATCCTATGCTATAATTAAGGAAATGAAATATACACCTAAAAGATTTGCATATATTCTATCAAGATTTGCATATATTCTATCACACCCCCGCAGTCGAAGCGGGAGGTCGTCCTACGCTGAGACTGTCCCGAAAATCCTCAAATAGAACCAAAGGAAGACCTTTTGTAAAAATATCTGCAATCTGAAAGCGCGATGGGACATGGAAGACGCGAACCTGCCCACGAGCTACCTTCTCGCGAACAAAATGAATATCCATCTCGATATGCTTAGTACGCTGATGTTGAACTGGATTTCCAGATAGATATATTGCACTCACATTATCACAATAGACCAAGGTCGCTTTTTGAATAGGACAATGAAGCTCCAGAAAAAGGTTTCGTAACCAAGATCTGCCTACAATGGTTGCTGAGATTGTTGATTGGGGGATCTAAGGTACTGGAATCTAAGCTCTATTTCTAATATTCTCTCTGGGCCTGATATTTAAGCTATCTTAAAAATGACCATTGGAGACTCAGAGACCACATTGGCGACCCCTCGGTACTCGGCTTCTGCACTAGAACGAGACACAGTACTTTGTCGTTTAGAGGACCAAGAGATCAAATTATCACCAAGAAAAACACAATAACCAGATGTAGAGCGTCTGGTATCCGGACATCCACCCCAATCTGCATCGGTATAAGACATGAGAGTGGCTGTCGAAGAGGGATATAGATGCAAGCCATGATCTAGAGTGCCCTTAATGTAGCGCACAATGCGCTTGAGAGCATGCATGTGTTCCTCCATCGGGTTATGCATGAATAAACAAATCTGTTGCACAGCATAAGATATATCGGGTCTTGTGAAAGTCAGATATTGTAGGGCTCCTGCAAGGCTGCGGTAATGTGATGGATCAACATATGGTGTGCTAGAAGTAGCACTTAGCTTCGGTTTAGTATCGACCGGTGTGGGAGATGGGTGACAAGATGACATGCCAGCACGTTCTACAATTTCAGCAGCATACTTCTTCTGTGATAAAAATAGACCACCTGCATGACGAGTTACAGCTATACCCAAGAAATAACTCAATGGCCCCAAGTCCTTCATAGCAAATTCTGAGCCAAGAAGGGTCATGATAGACTTGCGCAGAACATCAGAGGAAGCAGTTAAGATAATGTCATCCACATATAAAAGAATGTAAGCCATATCAGTACCTTTCAGGTAGATGAAGAGGGAATGATCAGATGTGCTATGAGAGAACCCAATAGTAGAAACATAATCTGCAAACCGCTTGTACCAGGCCCGAGGAGCTTGCTTAAGCCCATACAAAGACTTCTTCAATAAACAGACATAATCTGGATAGGTCGGGTCTCGAAAACCCATGGGCTGATGCATGTATACAGTTTCTGCAAGTTCTCCATGTAAGAAAGCATTTTTCACGTCAAGCTGGTGAATGGGCCATGCCTTAGAGAGAGCTAGACTTAGCACAGTACGAATAGTGGCCGGTTTGACTACCGGACTCTGTGGATGTATATATAACTGATGAATGAGAATATGAAGGAAGATAACTCCGTGTCCTTCATATTCTCATTCATCAGTTATATATACATGTACATTGGAGATATCCTATGCTATAATTAAGGAAATGAAATATACACCTAAAAGATTTGCATATATTCTATCAAGATTTGCATATATTCTATCATTAAAGAGGGATTGCAGAACATTGGTTAAAGGGTTTTGAGGAATTTGTCCAGATTCGATACTCTCTGGTAAAACGGCCATAACTCTGTTCTCGGATATCGAAACGTTGATCCGTTTTTTGGGTTGGAAAGAAGACTCTTCAAGCTTTCCAACGGTGTATGGTACGTTTTCTGTTTCAAAGTATTCTGTTCCCAGTAATTCTTTGAAGTTGACGGTTTTGTTTTCTCAATTTCGGTAAAAATCCAATCTTGGATTTTTCTTGTGGTACTTGGTGAACTCCTTTTGGTTTAGTTTGTTTGTTTGGTTTGCTGGTGTATGAAATTGATTGGTATCATGTCGGATCATATTTTGGATTCGAGTGAATTTGGAAAGGAGATTGATAGTTTGTTTGATCAAACTTTGTTGTTAGATGTTGACATTCATAGATTTGATGGTAACCTCGACTTTGCTATGTGGAAGACGGAGGTACAAGATTGGTTAGCCATTAATGGCTATGTGGATGTTGTTGATGATAAATCGAGAAATATGAATGATGATGAATGGTTAACTCTAAATTTAAAGGCTTGTGAATTTGTCCGGTATTGTTTGGTAGAAGATTTGTGGTACATTGTCAAATTGGAAACCATTGTAATAGTTATGTTGTCCAAGTTGGAAGACAAGTACGCTTTGAAAAATACAGAGGACCGGCTCTATGTGGTTGATGATAGTATTGGTAGATTGGTTGGTTCTCAATGTAAATTGAGAAGTCGAAGAACTCTTGCAAAGAATGAATGTGCCTATTGTCATTGTTGGGGACATTGGAAAATTAATTGTCCAAAGTTGCAGAAGAAGATTGTTCGTGTACATCGAAGAGATGAGGATTCATGTGTTGGTGTTTCGTTGTTGGCTTCATCTTCAGTTAGTCATTCTACTAATGAGTGGATTTTGGATTCGGGTTGTTCCTATCATATGTGTCCCAATAGGGAGTTGTTTGATAGCTTTCAGGAGCTAGATGCTTGTGTTTTGCTTGGTAATGATCATACTTGCAAAACTTTTGGGATAGGTACAGTTCGATTGAAGTTGGAAGATGGATGCACTCGAAAGTTAGAAGATGTTTGGTATGTACAAGAGTTGACTACGAATCAAATCTCATTGGGTGTTTTAGAGTCCGATGGTATGAAAATTACATGTATTGGTGGAGCTCTAAAAGTTGTTGTAGGTGCACGAGTTGTTATGAAAGGCATTAGAAAGGGTAAGTTGTACTACTTGAAAGGAAGTGCAATTACATGTGGTTTGCATAGTTCAGTTGTTGATTTGTCTGTCGATTCTACCAAGGAATTGCATAGTAATATGGGGCATGTCGTTGATGGTACTATGCAAATGAAGACAGATTTGTTTGCGGGTGGCAAGGCATGCATAGTTGGTAGGCATTTTGTTGAAGCGTCATTTGTTCGGGTGGAGATTGATGTCGCTCCACATTTGATTGGTTTGTTAGGTGACACGGCAAAGAAGAAAGTTGAAGCCACCATTGTTAGTAGCAAGGTTATCGCCCAAGAACCTTATGAAGCAGTGAAACCTTTGTTTGGGTGTTTTGTGTACGTACTTCCTATTGTTGGTAATCTCTCATGTGATGTTTGTTTGGCGCTTAGTAAGGAAGACATATTTGGTAAATCTATGCATAGTGATTTAAATTTGTACCCAACATGGTTGAACTTCATAGGAAAAACTCTTGAGAGGTTAGTTTTTCGAGGGATTGGATTATCTTCGATGGAGAACTTTGTTGAGGTGGAGATGGTATTTGGTAGCTTGGACCCCATTGTGTTGAAGTTGTTTGTGAGCCCTATAGGGCATTGGTGGGCATTTGGTTTTGATTTGGCCCCTTAGGGGGATTTGGCCTTTCGGGGCATTGTGGGCATTGAAAGATGTCCGTTTGGAAGAACTACGATGGCTTGATCCCATGGAGGGTACGTAGGCAGCCACTTGATGGTCCGGCCGCTTTGGTTTGGTTGTTCGTCGGTTTTTTTGAAGATCGGCTTAGATTTGGGAAATCTTCACCGAGGTGGAGAATTGTTGGGAAACCGGTTCTATAATGGAATTTGTTTCATATTTGGATTTCTAAGTCCATATTAAGGATTTAGAATTTGGTATTGGAATATGACTTCCAATTTGATTAAGTTTGGTATTTCTATTAGGAATTAGTTTTGTACACCCTAAAGGCTATAAATATAAGGTCTTAGGGATTGGTTTAGTATCCTCAATCCATATTTGTTGTTTGTCTCCTTGTGAGAGTTGTGAGGATCTTGGATGTGAGAGAGAGTTTGTATCCTCAATTTGTGATTGTCTCTTTGAGAGATTTGGTGAGGATTTGAGAAGGGGGGAAACCTAGGGTTTCTCCATTTGTTTGAGAGCTTTGTACTATCTTCTCCAATAGTAAAAGTTTTATTTGTTTGTCCGTGGACGTAGGCAATATTAGCCGAACCACGTAAATCTTGTGTTTTGTGTGGGTTTGTTTGATAGTAGTAGGAGTTTCATCTTCTCTATTTTGTTTTGTTTAATTCATACACTATTCCAATCTTGGGTATTGGTGCATAAGTTTCCGCTGCGCACAACATCTTTTCTATTTAATTGAGAAAATAAAATTCTACTTTTATTCTCTAGATTTTAGGATTTTTTGTTCTGATGGTTGTCTCTCTCAAACTTTATATAGAATTTCTAATACCCAATTAGCTTAGTATAAGTTGAATTATTAAATAATAAATTTAAGTAAAAACAGATTTACTAAACAATAATTCAAGCAATTTTATTTTTTTTAAAAGATAAAATTTTATTAAAAACAAGAACAAAAAATAGAAAACAATCCTGATCGGCCTGCTACAGCAGACTAGCAGAGTCAGGTACATGAAATAAAATCTGTTCAAGCAATTTGATTTAACTATCTAATCTGAAGCACTAATTTTTCTGGTTTTATCACAAATAAAATATGTTCAAAAGGATTACTTTACTTATACTTTTCCATCTCATTTGTATATAGATGAAAGATGGTGCAAATCGAAAATAAGATTGATAATGGGTTTGGTTTTGAAAGAGAATGAAGCTAAATATGCGATGGAAGAAAGAGAGAGAGTGAAAAACTGAAAAAAAGTGTTGAAAAGTATTTTTTTTTTATGACGTAGCCGCATCAGTTTGTATAGGTTATTTGTGGGAGAAGTTTGTGAGCGTAGAACCACTCGTCCATGCCTTTGTTGATCAAGTGTCCATTGTTTACCACCTTTAACACAAAGAAAATTTTGATGGCGGAGCCAGGAATTTAGCTTACCTGGGGCACTCTAACAAGTTAATACCAAAAAAGCAAAGATAACTATATGAAATAGAAGAATAACTATACACTAATAAACAGAAATAGTTAAATAATCACAATATATTTTTTGTTTTTTTATTACAACCCTATTCATATAGGGAAATCATATTGCCACCCCGACAATTTACAAAGAGCTATCCCACTTATGACAAGAACCCTTAAAAAACTTATGTACACCCTATACTAAGAGCCACCCGCCCACGTTAACCATTCAATCCTTTCATCTCCCCGATCTAGATTTTAAAAACAGAGGAACACACAACATATATCAAAATCCAAATGGAAAGAAGAAGAATTAATTTGGCAAGAAAGAGATGTTCTAGTGTGATGGGTGGAAACAAAATGGTTGATGGCTAGCGTGTAGTGGGGTTCAAATAAAATTGAACTTGCATCAGTCCCCTCATTTGATTAACTTGTAGTCTTGTATTGCTTTAATTTTTTTTTCTTTTGCAACCACTTTAATAAAGTACCCAAGAATTCAATACATTAAATCTATCAGTAACACCGTCTTTGTTCATGTAAATAAAATTAAAAACTGTAATTCGAAATTGAAAAAGAATTTAATCAGAAGATATTGGAGAAACATATTTATGATAAATTCAAAAAATAAAAAAGAATTTAATCAGAAAATACAGATTACAAATAAAATTGAGCACTTATTTGATCTGACTGTATATAGTTCTTTGTTAATGGAAAAGCTCAGTGAGAAAGTAGAGAGACAAAGAGTGGAGAGATGGAGAGAAGAGATTTTCTTTTTGACGGGTGGCTCATAGTAAAATTGGTGCTCTAAAGGTAAATTATTTTTGGTGGGGTGAACTAAAAAAACGGGATAGCTCTTTGTAAACTACCGAGGGTGGCAGTATGATTAGTCTATTCTTTTTATCCATATTTTGAAAACGTTTCGTAATTGTTCATTGTCAGTAGCATCGAAAACATTATTTTCTTATACGTAATTAAACAAGTATTATGGAGCTTGTCTCCTATTTCGACTATTAAAGTGTTGAAGATGAAGAGTAAAGATGATTAGTAATTTGATGAATAAATGAGGAAATGACTATCATCACAAAAAAAAAAAAAACTAAATTTGAACAAAATACAAATTAGGAGGTTTTAAAAAAAAAAATCTAACCAAACTTAAAATAATAAATAAAATTATTAAACAAATAGAGAGATATTATTCGACCCAAATGGCGTAAAAAATAGTTGAGAAATGTTTAATTTAACTATTAAATTAAATAATCTATCCATGTGTTTTTTTGTTGGATATGTTTGGTTCTAAGAGCATTTTTTTTTATAGTGTTTTTTTTTTGTTAAGTAGAACTTTTATTGATAAAAAGAAAATAGTTTACAAAGCCAAGAAGAAATGGTGAGAGAGTGACTCAACCAAACTCAAAAAAGAGAAAGAACAAACAAAGAAAAACACCAGTTACAATTTCCAGAATCATAATCCCAAGAGATTAAACTAAACAGCAATAAAAGCACCTCAAGACCCTTTTTATCCAGTGACCCCATGTACAAAACCAAACTGTAGTTACCAATAAATTGCTCCGTAGCTTCCTTTTGAAAACAACAGACTAATTCCTCCCTATTAATTAAACCAATAACACAACAACATGTGAAACTTCCACAAAAACATGCCCATCATCAATGTATTCATCTTAGGCCAATCTCTTAGAAGTTGAACCAAAATCTTGAACCCCATAACAACATCACTTGTACCACTAGAATTTGTTAATATCCCCATACTTCTGGAATGAAAAACTAAATGAAGTATTGGTTTAGTTCATGTGAAAAAATTCACAAATATTTTTTGGAGATCTAATAGTTATTTATTTTGTTTATTTTTTTGTAGGCTTCAATAAAGTATTGGTTTAGTTCACGTGAAAAAATTCACAATTTATTAGTTTATGCTAGGAACATAATTGCATTGGGCTTTTATATTAAGAAGTAAAATGTTATGTATAGTATATAAATCTATTGTAATCAACATTGTGTTTTTTTCTGAAATCACTATTTAGAAAATCAAGAGAAGATAAACTGAATTTGATGTATGGAAAAAAAATGGGTAGACGTTAAGGAGGAAAAAAGGTAATGTGCAAAATTGTAAATCTATTTTTGTGTTTAAAAATAGATTTATCCATATTACCATTAAATTAAGTAGCTATATAGCCAATAATTAAATTTATTAGTCATGCCATTAAATTTAGTAGTTATATTGCACTAAGTGAATGCACGTCACGTATCATATTTAGTTTCCATATTTTTTGGTAAAACAATATTAGTTTCCTAGTTTGTAGGTAACTACTTGATAAAGTTTAATTATTTATATTGAAATTACTTAGTAACCCTTTATATTAGAAAAGATATATTTGATTTTAGTGAAAGAGAAATAGACTTTTTTGGTAGAAGTTTTGCATCAAGAAAAAAACTCTCCTCCTGAGTTATTAAAAGAGATTAAATTCAAGAGCTAGCCATATACCTATTTAAGCCAACATTGAATATTGAATTACATTATCAACCCTTCTAATTTCAATTTTTGTTAAATTCTCCTCAATTAGAGCATCAAATTTTCTCTAATTTGGAAAGAGAAATTTTTCGTAAGGGCATGCCCAACTTCTTTGCAAATTCAAACTAAAATTTGGAATCCAAGTAGCAAGTGGGGGTACTACTCATCCCTTTTTAAATACTATATATTAAGCAAATCTAACCATTTAATAATTCAAGATTTCAAGGTCATCATTTCAGAAGTATATACTTCTTCAGTTCCCCATTTCCTCTTTTGTAGAGTAATTGCGAGGATAAAGGCTCCAACATGGCCACCAAAGAGTTGCCATTCTCCGGTGAATACATGCATGACGAAGAAGCACCAACAAAATGCGTTGGCCAGAAAAGAGGCGGTTGGACTACCTTTCCTTTTGTCACAGGTTTTTCTCCCTCTCCACATATAATATACATACATACACCACAGACACACAAACACTCCATGTACATGTAGATTTGAATATCAACTGATATAATGCGGGCTGAGCTGAATACTGTATTGGTGCTGGCAGTGAGTTTGCTGGGTCTAAGCATTGCTGTTGCTGGATGGATGACAAATTTGATTGTTTATCTCATCCAAAAATTCAATATCAAGAATATCCACGCAACCGAAATATACAACGTTGTCAATGGTTGCACCTGTTTTTTCCCTATAGTTGGAGCAATTATTGCAGATTCTTTTGTGGGCAACTTCTTTGTTATCTTAGTTTCATCCATTCTATCCTTGCTGGTAATGTCCCTACTGCTACTTTACTCATTAGTTTGGTTGACTGTCGCTGGGTTTACTCTGCACATCAGAGTTGTTCATAAAGTTCAACTCACAATTTGTGTTTAGCTACTAAATCTGCATATATGCAGGGTCTTGTGCTATTGACATTAACTGCAACACTTGATTCATTAAGGCCTAGAGACTGCAAGGGAGACTTAGAGACATGTGAAGCTCCATCCCAGTTTCAACTTGCAATCCTTTTCAGTGCCATAACACTAGTTTCTATTGGAAGTGGAGGCACAAGGTTTACACTTGCAACCATGGGCGCAGACCAATTTGATAAAACAAAGGACCAAGGGACATTCTTTAATTGGTTCTTCTTCACTTTCTATTTGGCCACAGTTATAGGCATCACTGCCATTGTCTATATTGAAGACAATGTTAGCTGGGGAGTAGGATACATCTTGTGTTTGGCAATTAATGCAATTGGCCTTACTATTTTCATTTGTGGTAAGCGATATTATCGTCATATTAAGCCATGTGGAAGCCCTTTCACAAGCTTAGCACGTGTGATAGTAGCCACTATTCGAAAGAAGAAGATGGTGCTCTCATCAGAAAGCAAGGACTACTATTATGGACGCATTGACGAAACAATGTTCAATGCAATTATAGGTCCTACGTCCAGCTTTAGGTAAGAACTCGACAGATCTTGATTTGTACATTTATTAATTAGCTAGAATTAATCAACGTAATCGTGGTTATATATATAACCTAATACATCATTTTAATATATAACTAGCTAGTTATAGAAGACCAGTTAGGCAAAGACTTGTACAGTAGGTCAACAATATTGGAATAATTGATTTGAGAAGAAGAATATATTTTTCTACCATTACTACCTATCCTTATCCAAAGTCTCAGTACATGAACCTGTCTCAATTATATTATCATATACAAAACAACTAATATGCTTCAGCATGAGCCAGAGTACAAAACAAAGAACTGCCTCAGAGTTTGTTGGATGTGTTATTGAGTGTTATTCCTTAATAGTTCTATGTTAAGTATGAACTATGGCACTTCTAGAGTTATTATAGTACACTAGCTAGAGTCTAAATATGAGTCATTGGTGTACTACTTTCAATATTTTTATATCCTACATTTTTAGAAGGACACAGAATATGAAAAAAAGAAAAAAAAAAAAAAAAAGGTTTTTCCTAGTGCAATTTTCTCAGAAAAATACGAAAAATAAAGAGTATCACATCATAGTTTCAACTTCATTGCTAGTATCACATCAAATAATTTCTGTAGTGATAAATGCTGTATTGAAGATTAGGCAAAAGGTCAATCGAGTGGATATATTTATTATAAAGTGAGATCGATCACCCCCGGTGAATGAAATCCACAAGCTTTTGGGACACAACCACACGCCTTCTGCAGGATCAATATACACAGAATGACCATGCTTAGGGACAAATATAATCCTTTAGGAGTCAGGGTACATCAGAGGCATAGGCCATAGGGGTCAAAGCCACAGCCAGATTAGCCTAGATACTACATTTGTTCCCAAAATTTTATAAGACAGTTGTAAATCAAACGACTGATATCGATATACAATTCGTGCAGATTCCTAAACCGTGCAGCAATGAAAACAGAAGGTGATGCTCAGCAAGAGGGGAAATTAACTGAATCATGGAGCCTATGCACAGTGCAACAAGTTGAAGACTTCAAGTCCCTAATAAAAATCTTCCCATTATGGTCAACGAGTATTTTCTTAAGCACCCCAATTGCTATACAAATGAGCTTAATGGTCCTTCAAGCTCTAACCATGGACCGTCATGTAGGACCTCATTTCAGTATTCCATCTAGTTCTTTCCTTGTTTTCACTTTGCTGTTTACTGCCATTTCACTATCTATCTTCGATCGTTTGCTCTTTCCTATGTGGAAAAAATTGACACGTCGTCCAATGACACCTCTACTGCGGCTTGGAATAGGTCATGTACTAAACATTGTTGGCATGGCAGGGTCAGCTCTTGTTGAATCAAGGAGACTCCATGTAGTCCGAACGCATAACCTCACCCACCAACCAAATTCTGTTGCTCCAATGTCTGCTTTGTGGTTAGTAGCTCCACTGGCAATTGTAGGTGTTGGTGAAGCGTTCCACTTTCCTGGCCAGGTAGCATTGTACTACCAAGAATTTCCAACATCGCTTAAAAGTACCGCAACTGCTATGATCTCACTAGTTATTGCAGTCGCGTTTTATTTGAGTACAGCTTTGATAAATCTGACTCAAAAGATTACTGGTTGGTTACCAGATAATATCAATGAGGGGAGAATAGATAATGTATTTTGGATGTTAGTGATACTAGGGGTGATTAACTTTGGTTATTATATTACATGTGCAATGTTGTACAAGTACAACAATGTAGAGAATGCAGAACAAATATCTGAAACTGTAACAGAGGCTTGATGAAGACATGGCCATGAATCCTTGATGGTCTGTATTTTGTGTATATTTGAGAGACTCTATCTATGTCTTTGTTGCTATTGAACAAGTTCAGTCACAACACAAGCATATTGTCTATGACTCTCTCTTATAAATTGCTGCAACTATGTACATTTCCATATGAAGAAATAGATTCAGTATTTGATGGATCTTATTACTTGGTGAACAAGTCTGTCTACAACCTCAACTAGGATATGAATTATCTTAACCTATCTAAATAAGTGATGGGGTGGTGAAGAATTTTTCTTATCACAACATGCAGCATGCAACAAGACGTTCAGAGTAGTTTTGGATTCTTCTCAAAGTGAGGTTGACACACAGAGAGAGAAAGGTAGGGTGTGAAGGGATTATTACACATTTACACCCTCTAGTCTCCCTTGCTCTTTCTCTGTCTGCCTCTCTTATGAGATAATAGAATCAATAACAAAGGCAGATTATAATTTATATATGTATGCTTCAACGAAATTGATCAAGAGCATTCTTAAAAGGTACGTTTTTGTTTTAATAGTACCACCGAAGTTTTTGTTCGTTTTTACTTGCATTAGTGAATTCTGTTTTGTTTGGAGGATTTGAATTGCTTTCTTGCATGTGCTAGCTGCAGTTTTAAGATTTTTTTTTGCAAGTTGGTGTTTGGCATTGACCCCTACCAGTGTTATTGAAAATCAATTTCTAGTGTACATCATTCCTAGAGCATCCTTCTCTACAAGTACAGAAGTTTGTCTAGGTAAGGGATTACAATGGTACATGAGGTTCTCACTGCTCTTACAATAGGTTGCAAGAGAATCAGCTACAGAATTTGAAGTATCCTAAAAGAGTTAAACTTACATAAAAGATCCTGAATTCTTTCCCAAAGTCCTCTGACCCTCCATGTAGGTTGTGTCTTCCCTTGTATGATGTTCACAGCTTGAAGTGAGTCACTTTGCAAGCATAATTTGCTGTACTCCATAGTCATTGCTATCT
This sequence comes from Aquilegia eximia, assembly GCA_023053565.1. Lineage (NCBI taxonomy): Eukaryota > Viridiplantae > Streptophyta > Magnoliopsida > Ranunculales > Ranunculaceae > Aquilegia > Aquilegia eximia. The sequence goes on from JALIGU010000004.1 coordinate 29,133,597, forward strand.
GCAGTCCAGTGAGAATGGTCGCCATTTCAATGAATAGAATGGATGGACTAGAGATTCCTGAAGTGTAGGCAATGGTAACTATGCCTTGGGAGGTTCTGAAGACTCCTCCTATCCCAGCTGCTGCACTAGACAATGAGCCATCTGTGTTAAGTGCTACTTCATCATGGAGTGGCTTCTCCCAAGCTATCATCAGGGGTATTGCTTGCCTGAATATGCATGTTGTGCCTAGTTGTTGAGCAGTATCTCTATTCTTTTGTGTGTCTGGTTGAAGTCTAGCAGAATTGCAAAGTCTCCATTTCACATCCTGCATTATACCTCCAAGCACTGTTTCCATGGTCTTCTGCTTGCCCTTGAATATTCTAGAATTTCTTTCCTTCCACAACCAGTACACTGTAGCTGAGAGAGTGGCTTGTACTGCATTGTGGTGAAGTTCTTTGCCTGTACAAAGTTTGAAAATTCTACTTCATTCCTTGGGTGATTGTGCAACTGAATTGTGAGCATTACACCAATTCAGTGCCTTCTGCCAGATTCCTTTAGCACATGGGCAATCAAAGAATAAGTGGTGACAATTTTCTGCAACCAATGATCTACTTGAGCTGCTCTGCAAACTAGTCCAAGTGACACTGGATTTGGAGACCAACCTTTTGTTATGTCTGTATAAGTTCCAGTTGCAAATGATTGGTAATTCTGAGCTACGTACCACTGAATTGCCAAGAATCATGCAGCTGAACAGGAATAATGGAGTTGTCAGAGTTAACTGCATCAACTCTGTGCTTGATGATGTGGTTGCAAAGGACACAATTGGACACTTTGAGGACTCCTGTATTAACCTATTTCTAGATTAATGCACTGCTGGGTCAGGTCGCTAGGGAGACTTGACCAAATAGGGATGTTTGAGATTGGGGTGGCTGCACCTCGTTGAGATCGAGATTGCCTACGTACTCTAGCTCGGGGGAATTGAACTTAGAGATCAAGCCATCGTAGTTCTGTTTATATAGAAGATAGAAGGGCGTGGATCGTGGATCTTGCAGATTCTCCGCCATCATAATGAGGATTAAATGAGTAACGCGCGCGGATCATCCCTGTGAATTAATTGTGTAACTGATGAGAATATTCTGTGCATTGAATGAGAGCACGTGTGTATGGCAGGTCGCTGCTCGTGGTATGATCGGGTCGCTGTGAACGAGCTACTAGTTTGTCGTTGCTGTGGCGACCTGGTGTCTGGATGACTGTGCCACGTGGCTGCTTTTGATTGGCTGGAGTATGTAGTACCCCTACATAAGCCCCCTCTTTTTAGGTCGGCTGGTGAAGGCGGGCTGAAAAGACTTAATGCACCATTCGATGCTGATATGATGTTCACTTTTTGAATTTGGTGACGTGGCAGTCATGCAGCGCTGTTTGTGGTAATCATGGCGCTATTACGGGGAAGTGCAGGAGTTTCCTTGGACAGTTCGCAGTGTAGTTATGGCAACTGACGCACGTATTGGTTGATTGAATATGCTTTGCACGTGGAATGATCCAACGGTGGATACGAACCGTTTTGTGAGTAGAGAATGACTGCATTGCATATTGATCCTTTGGTCGATCTCAGCCGTTCGTTTGTTTTGAATCGATGGCTGGAAATGCTTGAGCTATAGTATATAAACTGTAGTTACCTTGAGAAGGGTTTGCCTATCTTGCCTTTATTTGAATTGCTGCCGCTTTTGCATTGCGATCTGAAGAAGTTTGAGAGCTCGTGAGGTTTGTTTTCCTCTCTTTTCTTTGATTGCTTATTTTCTTTCGTTTTCATCTTCTGTTGCCTTCTGTATTGTTTGAGAATAATGTCTGAGGGTAGTGACTCGCAAAACGATCACTTGAGTGATGGTGGAGTTGAGGAGTATGAGTCTTAGAGTACTCATTCTGACCCTCCGTCTCCCGTTCCCGATGAGAATGTAGATAGCCCCCAGAGTAGTGGTTCTCATGGTCCAGATTCTTCTGATGATGAGTTGGTTGAGGATGACAATGGTAGAATGTGTAAAGTAGTGAATATGAATTATGTACATAGGCATTTTGCTGTTAGGAGGCATTATGGGTTTAGGTCGATTAGGCATTTAGAGATTAGGTTTCTTGGAGACCGCTTACTGTCTCCTGACTATCGACCTAATAATCCTTCATCTACTGTATTGACTTTGAACCAATTCCGTGCTGGGCTGAGGTTGCCGTTGTCTGAGTTGTTTACGCTTTGTAGGTTAACGCGACCTTCCAGGAGATTCGTTTGGTCACTGAAGTTGGCGCCCAGGCTGAGGTTGAGCTGAAGGCGATGAATGACAAGCTTGAGCGAGCGAAGAATGTTGCTCTTGTTGCGGAGAGCAAGTTGAGGGACAGGGATGCTCAGGTCGCGGTGCTGAAGGAGACAGTGGAGCAGCTGAAGGAGAATGTGGCTGCTGCTAACGCTTCTGCTGAGCACTGGCAGAACGTAAGCCAGGAGAATGGTGCGGCGTGGCAGGCCTACTGTGAGCAGCTGCAGAAAGCTTTGATGGGGTCGCCCGAAGGAGAGGAGACGCGAGGTGGTGTTGGAGATACTTCGGCGCCAGCTCAGGACACCTCGATGGGCCCTAGTGACCAGGTCGCTGGAACCCTTATTGAAGTTGATACTTCAGGCGACCAGTCTGTGCAGCAATGAGCTCGCCTTGGTTTCCCTTTCTTGTATTGGGTAACTTTGTTTTCCCCTTCTTGTGTTGGGTAACTTTGGTTTCCCTTTCTTGTATTGGGTAACCTTGTTTTCCCTTTCTTGTATTGGGTAACCTTGTGCGAAGTTTGCTTCTTGCACTCCTTGTTGTTGCAGTATGTCTTCCAGAGCTTATTCTTGAGAGCCCCCTTGTAACTTTCAGAGCTTGAGTGGAGAACTCCTTGTCTTTTGTATTTGGTGTCAGTAATCAGCTTTTACTTTGATGAATTTTGTATGGATTCCTTTTGACCAGCTAGTTTCCAGGGAGTCCTGGTAGCTCGTTCAGAAGGCAGGTAGACGAGATGAATGGCTGCAAGCAGGACAAACTGAAACAGTTCCTCTTGTATGCCTTGATTCTATTTTGGTTGTGCCTGTAATTGTTAAAATCTCATAAAGTAAAAAGTTAATTCAAGAATTACCTTGCATTGTTGCTCATGTCGTTTTGTCTGCTTGAATGGACTTGCAAACAATATGTGACATTTGCTCGACCTGATTGTGGGTTGAGGTCGCATTCAACATAATTGTGCTTGGGTCGTGGGAAAAGGATGACCAATGCACCAAGTTAAGTTGCTAGTGATTTAACTTAACAAAATTTTAAATTATCAAAGGGACTAGAGTTTTGATAATTTGTAGGTCGAGGGATTAGACCTTTAGTAGCCATTCATGTTTGAGCAGAGATGAAGGCAAAATTGATTTTATAGATTGAAATGCAATGAATGGATGCTTACATTTCACTGATAAAATTTCTTTAAATGAAAAGCGTTCCACGGGTTCTTAACGATCTCCCCTTCTGGTGTCTGAAGACGATAAGAACCATTGCTCTGGACTTTTGTGATAATGTAAGGACCTTCCCAATTGGCGTTGAGCTTGCCGATAGTGTCCTTTCTCTTGTTACTGAACATTCTTCTTAAGACTAGTTCCCCTGGCTGGAAAGTTCTTGGTCGCACGCCTTTGTTATAAGCTCGCTTGAGTCTCTGTTGGTATTGTTCGAGTTTTATAGTGGCGTGGTTACGTCGCTCTTCGAGGAGGTCGACTCTAAACGACCAGATCTGATTGTTGAGCTCTGTGTCGACCAGAAGTGACTTGGTCGTTCCAAATGTTAATTCAGTGGGAATAACGGCCTCAACTCCATAGCAAAGACTGAATGGTGACATCCCTGTGGATGTGCGAGGAGTTGTCCTATAAGCCCATAAGATGTTCTCCAACTGTTGTGGCCATTGATCATGATGGTCTTCGAGCTTTTTCTTCAAATTGTTTAGAATCTGTCGATTTGCAGCTTCGACCTGACCGTTGGCTTGCGGGTATCTAGGAGTTGACCTCGAATGCTCGATTTTCCACAGGTCGTAGAATTTTCTTATATTTTTGCCAACGAACTGAGTGCCATTGTCTGTGACTACCCGTTTAGGTAGTCCGAACCTTGTGATGATATTTTCCCACATAAACCTTTGGACATCTGCCTGTGTTATGTTGGTTAATGCAACAGCTTCCACCCATTTAGTGAAATAGTCGACGGCTACTAGAACGAACCTCTTCTCAGACTTCTTTTCCTTGATGAGGGGGCCCATGATATCAAGCCCCCACATGTGGAATGGCCATGGTGCAGTGATGTTGATGAGGTCATTTGGATGCTGGTGTTGCTTATCAGCAAATCGCTGGCATTCTTTGCACTTTAAGACAAATTTCTTTGCATCTTCCTTCATTCTTGGCCAGAAGTATCCCTGGGAGATTGCCTTATGGGCTAAGGTACGTCCACCGGAATGGTTTCCACATTCACATTCATGGATTTCTTGAAATATCATCTGACCTTGATTTGGGACCAAGCATCGTAATAACAATCCAGTTGCTGATTTCCTGAAGAGTTTGCCCTCATGGATTTTGTACATTGTGACTTTATGCAGCAATCGACTGGCTTCCTTTTTGTCGGATGGTAGGACGCCAGTTTGCAGATAAACCATGAAAGGCTCCATCCAAGTCCCCTGGATGTCTGCTGTAGCTGTTTCTAGTAGATCGGAGATTTGATGAATATCTTCTTCCTTGAAGAGATATGCGGGCTGTGAGTTGATTGCTATAGTTAGGGCCCGCGGTCTGTCTGACTCGATCTTAGATGCTAGAAACGCCAGTGAATCAGCATGTCTGCTGTCATCCCTGGGTATGTGTTCAATTGTGAAATAGCTGAGCTTGCTGATGAGCTCATTTGCTTTGCTGGCATATCTGATTAGGTTGATCCCATTGATTTGGTAATTGTTAGTAATCTGATTGACTACCAGTTGTGAATCGTTGTACACCTTGAGACGAACTGCTTGCAAGTCGATGGCCATTTTTAGGCCCTGTATGAGTGCTTCGTATTCGGCCTCATTGTTTGAGGTCGAAAAGTCCAGACGAGTTGCTCTTTCGAGCTGTGATCCTTCAGGAGAGATTAGCACACTACCAATTCCACTTCCATTGGAGTTGTGGGAACCATCTACATACAGCTGCCAAGTATCTGGGGGGTTGTCTTGGACTTGCCTTGTTTTAGGTTCTGGTTCCCAATTGATATCCTCTGATGGATAGTCCACCAAAAAGTCTGCGACGACCTGGCCCTTGACGGCCTGTCGTGAAACGAACTCGAAAGTGTAATCACCCAGCTCGGCTGCCCATCGAGCCATACGACCCTGTTTTGTTTTTCTTTTCCAGTATGTGGCGTAATGGCTGATCGGTGATTACTTTTACAGTGTGTGCTTGGAAATAAGGCTTGAATTTACATGCAGCGTAGAGTAGTGCTAATGCTAACTTCTCTAGAGGTGTGTACCTTATTTCGGCCTGCTGTAAGACTTTGCTTGTGAAATAGATAGGTCGCTCGACCTGGTTATCTTCTTTAAAGAGTACTGCGCTGATCGCGAAATCCGATGTTGCGAGGTAAACACCGAGTACATCTCCATCGTTGGGCCTTGTTAGAACTGGTGGATTAGACAGATATGCCTTGAGATCATTGAAGGCTTTCTCGCATTCTTGTGTCCACTCATATGTAGCCCCCTTCTTTAGAATATGAAGCATTGGCCTGCACTTATCTGATGCTCTTGAGATGAACCTGTTCAGAGCTGATACCATGCCGTTGAGTTTTTGGATTTGTTTCTTTGTTTTTGGATTTGGCATGTCGACCAGGGCTCTGATTTGGTCAGGATTTGCTTCAATGCCTCGTCTGGTGACTAGGTAGCCTAGGAATTTTCCTGATGCGACCCCGAACAGACACTTTTCTGGATTAAGACGCATTCTGTATTGCCTTAATCTTTGGAATGCCTGGTCGAGGTTGTACAAATGATCTCGTTCTTTGTCGCTCTTCACTAGCATGTCATCAATGTAGACCTCCATTGTTCGACCTAGGAGGTCGTCGAACATTCTGGTGACCAGTCTTTGGTAGGTCGCCCCTGCATTCCTTAGGCCGAATGGCATGACTTTATAACAGAAAATACCTTGCTCAGTTGTAAAAGAGGTCTTTTCTTGATCAGGCTCGTGCATCGGTATCTGGTTATACCCTGAGTATGCGTCCATGAATGATAGTAACTCAAAACCGCATGTCTGATCGACTAGCCTATCGATTCGTGGCAGTGGGAATGAATCTTTAGGACAAGCTTTATTCAAGCTTGTGAAGTCAATGCAGACTCTTGTTTTTCCATTCTTCTTCAGGACTGGGACTATGTTGGCTAGCCAGTCTGGAGTATCGACTTCTCTGATGAAGCCGACCTGCTTGAGTCTATTGATCTCTTCATTGACGGCTTCGTGGAATTTGGGAGCAAGTCTCCTTGGTTTCTGCTTGACAGGTCGATAATTGGGATTGACCCGTAGCCTATGGCATGTAATTGATGGATCTATTCCGGGCATATCGATATACGACCAAGCAAAAACATCTTTATTCATTGAAAGAAAATTTACAAAATTAGCGAACTTATCTTCTTCCATTTCTGAACCTACATAGACATACCTTGGGTCCTCCTCTGACCCAATGTTAACTCGCACGCCTGGATCGGTGCTTCCGAGACTAAGCTTGGGGGAGCTCGCTTGCTCCTTCTGTAATTGCTATTTAGCAGGTTCAGCCTTTTCTTTGGACGGGCTCTTTGACTTGTTGTTCCCCTCCTGAGCCTCTGTTGTGACTAGGCTCTTTCCTTTGACCTCACCATCCTTGACTCCAGAGGTGGACGGCTTTGACGGTGGGACAGCTTCAATAACACCGTGGCATTCCTGTGCGGTGTTCTGATTGCCGCGGAGTTCCATTATCCCATAAGGGCCGGGATAGCGGAATACCTGGTGGTAAGTTGACGGCACTCCTCTCATAGCATGGATCCATTTTCGACCCAGAATCGCATTGTATTTACTTGCGATATTTAGGACGCTGAACTTGCTGGTTACAACGACCTTGTCTTCCCTTCTGCCTACAGTGACGGGCAGAAGGATCTCCCCCTTAGGGTCTTCCCTTGAACTATTGAAGCCAAGGATTGGTGTGAAGTCTGGGATGAGCACTGAGTAGGGCAGCCTCATGTCCTTGAAGGTTCGGTACATAAGAATGTTGCATGATGCCCCAGGGTCAATGAATACCCTCTTGATTGTGTAATCCGCTATTCTGAGTTCAACGACTAGGGCGTCGTTGTGTGGAGTAACGACCTTATTGAGATCGTCTTCAGTGAAGGTGATGTCAGTCTCTTGCCGGGCAGGGATGTTGAAACGAGCTGCTCGGCCGGTGATAGAGTAGACATGGTGGAGATGTTCCACTCGTCTCTTTTTGTCCCGAGAGACAGGGGTGTGGTGAGATTCGTCAATCATGTAGACCACATGACTGTCCGACTCGCTGTCGCTGTCAACCTTGTTGGCGACCTTCTTGTTGATGTGATCACGTAGGTCGCCTGTTGGACCTAAGCGTTGGGAGAGGCTACGCCCTCTGCTGCGTGCTGGACTTGCTGAGGCCGTTCTGGCCTTGCTGTGATTTCTCTTTGGGGAACGGGGAGGCGTTCTGGACTCCTTCCTTACCCTCTTGCCTGTGGATTCCTCATTCCTTCCGAGGATCCAATTGTTGAGCCTTTTCTCATCGGCCCAGGTTTGAAGTGCGCGCTTCAAGACGCGACAATCATCAGTCTGATGACACCGTACTTTATGGACTTTGCAGTACGGGCGACCAGATGTATCCTCCAACTGTGTGAAGGCGGGAATCTTGCACCAATGGTTGTGCTTGACCCTTTCATAGATATAACCGGCTGGTCGCGTAAACCGGTGATACTCTCGCTGCTCGGTAGGCAGCGACTTAGCTTTGAACCTCTTTCCATCTGATCGAGGTCGTTTGCTTGAGCCAGCCTCAATGTTGCTGACTACGTGGTTCTTTTCTCTCCCAGTGAGGGCTTCTTCTAGCTTGATATAACGATCTACCTTTAGGTAGAGCTCGTCAAGTGATGAAGGTCTCTTCATTGCCAGAGACTTGTGAAGGTCGGACCCTTGGATCAGTCCGTGAGAGAAAGCAATAGTTGCAAAGGTCTCGTGCTCCTTTGCGAAGTCCTGAATGGAATGTAATTCAGATTTAAATCGTGCAAAGAAAACACTAAGTGACTCACCATCTTTCTGCTTGACTTTGAAGATGGAGTCAATGGTAACAGGGCGCTTCTTATTGTGGATGTAGAAGATGACGAATTGTTTCTCAAGCTCTGCAAACGAGCTGATGGATCCTGGCTTCAATCGATGAAACCAGTCGAGAGCTGGTCCGGTGAGACTGGACTGAAACAGCAAACACAAAAGATGATCCTTCTTGATCAGAGGAAGGGACTTCCGGAATCCTTTGACATGGTCGGTTGGATCTCCGACTCCTGCATACTGGTCGAACTTGGGTGCATTCAGCTTGTTCGGCAGATCGTGTTCCAGGATCTCGTTGGAGAAAGGAGACTCCTGGAATTGTTGAAGGGACTGCACAGCAAGTTGCTCTGCAGTGTGGCTCTTGGACCGGTGAAGGAGAGCCTGAGATGCTTTGAACTCCGCCAGCTGCTGGCTGAGTTGCTCGAACTTTTGGTTGGAATCATCAGCAGGAATGACTCCAAGTCCGCTATTTTCCCCTTGTTGGGGGTTGGTTTGTGCGGCCTTTAGACGTTCATTTTCTTCCTGCAGACGTGTAATCTGTGCCTGCAGATCTTGGATAGTGACTTCCTGATTAGCCATTTGGAATGAGTGATTTTGATTTTGTGGGTGGGAGGGTTTTGGGTTTTCGATTATATCGAATTCCTTGCAGTCGGCGCCAAATGTATTAACCTATTTCTAGATTAATGCACTGCTGGGTCAGGTCGCTAGGGAGACTTGACCAAATAGGGATGTTTGAGATTGGGGTGGCTGCACCTCGTTGAGATCGAGATTGCCTACGTACTCTAGCTCGGGGGAATTGAACTTAGAGATCAAGCCATCGTAGTTCTGTTTATATAGAAGATAGAAGGGCGTGGATCGTGGATCTTGCAGATTCTCCGCCATCATAATGAGGATTAAATGAGTAACGCGCGCGGATCATCCCTGTGAATTAATTGTGTAACTGATGAGAATATTCTGTGCATTGAATGAGAGCACGTGTGTATGGCAGGTCGCTGCTCGTGGTATGATCGGGTCGCTGTGAACGAGCTACTAGGTTGTCGTTGCTGTGGCGACCTGGTGTCTGGATGACTGTGCCACGTGGCTGCTTTTGATTGGCTGGAGTATGTAGTACCCCTACAACTCCCCAATGAACCAGTCTGTCTTGAGTGGGCAAAACATCCTGGACAGCCATCCATGTTATCATAGCATGCTTAGGTATACTTGCATTGTTCCAAATAGCAGATGCCCAAGCCAGAGGAGGTCTTCTAGGTCTCAATACTTCATAGGCTGTCTTGATTGAGAACCTTCCTTTAGGATTGGGTTGCCATATCAATTGATCAACTTCCAGGTTCCTTTCAATCATCATTACTGAAGTAGTCTGCCAAACCTGAGCCAAAGACTGAGATCTAGGTAAATTCCATTGGTTATTGATGATAAAATCCTTCAACAAGGTGTTATCTCTGACTCTTGAGAGTTGTCTGATTTCCATAGGAATGGTCTCTCGAAGAATGCCAATGGAGTTCCAGGGATCATATTAAAAAGAAATATTCTGCCCACTTGCTATATGATAGCTAACATGAGGTTTCAAGAGGTGTCTCACTTGCAATATGCCTTGCCATGCCCACGAACAATCAGCAGGAGTCTCCATAGTCCAGAAGTGTTGACTTTAAATGAGGTTATGGTTGACCCAGGTACACCACAGAGATTTGTCCTTGGCTGCCACTTTGAAGGTGAGTTTACAAATGGCTGCTTGGTTCCAAGTCTTTAGGCACTTCATCCCCAGCCACCCTCTTGCTTAGGCAGACAAACATTTGCCCAACTGATTCTGTGCCTTTTATTCTCACCATTGGTAGACCACAAAAATCTACTGCACAGTTTGTTAATTTGTTTAATGATCTCCATAGGAAGAAGGAAGACTTGTGTCCAATACACATGTAAATTCATGAGGACAGAGTTTAGCAGTTGAACTCTTCCTGCATAAGATAGAGCTTTGTTCTGCCATGAGTGGATTCTTGCGTCAAAAAGATGCACAAGAGGCTGACAGTCATGGATGGATAGCCTCGAGGCAATTAAAGGAAGGCCAAAGTATCTGATGGGTGGTTGCTCAAGAGGCATACCTAGGGCAGAAGCAAAATCATGTCTCTCAGACTCACTGCCTCCCCCATATAAAACGGAGCTCTTCAGAGGATTAACTTGAAGGCCAGATAAGAGGTAGAAGTAGTTCAAGGTTAATCTGATGTTAAGGGCTGAAGTGATGTCACTTTTACAAAAGACAAGGAGATCATCTACAAAGCAAAGGTGGGTGATGATAGGGTTGTGGCATTTGGGGTGTAGGGAGAGCAGTCCTTGTTGGTGTTTTTCTGCAAGAAGTCTACCCAGGACATCCATGACTAGCATAAAGAGTAGTGGGGACAAGGGATCCCCCTGCCGCAATCCTCTTTTACCTTGGAAGAAACCATATGGTTGGCCATTAATCAACAAGGAGTAGTGAGCTGTGGATATCATGGTGTGGATCCAATGAATCACTTTAGGGGGTATACCACTCCTGGTGAGGATTCCAATAACAAAGTCCCATCTGACCATATCATAGGCCTTTCTGATATCAATTTTCACTGCACTTCTGGCTAAAATTTTCTTTCTGTTGTAGTTCCTCAAAAGATCATGAGAAATAAGGATGTTGTCTGTAATGCTTCTCCCAGAAATGAAGGTTGTCTGGTTGGGATTGATCACCTCAGGAAGTAGCACTTTGAGCCTGTTTACAATGACTTTGGAAATACATTTGTATATAACAGTACAGCATGCTATAGGTCTATAATCACTAACAAATTCATGATTTTTCTTCTTAGGGATAAGACAAATTAAGATTAGTGGCATTAACCCCTCTAAGAAATTTGCCAGAATGGAAGAAATTTGTAATAGCCTTATAAAAATCCTGAGAAATAATTGACCAACATACCTTGAAGAAGTGGGAGCCAAACCCATCTGGTCCTGGTGCACTTATATCATCAATATCAAAGAGAGCTTGCTTTATCTCCTCTCTTGTGATGTCTTTTTCCAAGTCAGCTAGGTCATGGTCATTGCCAAGGGGTGGAAACTCCATAGTGTCAAGGTCTGCCATGTCTAATGCATTTGAGTGTTCTTGAGCTAATAACTGTTTATAATAGCCCAAGAATGCATCAACCACTGCTTGCTCATCTGTTACTAAGTTCCCATTCATGCTTCTGATGCTCATGATAGAGTTGGAGCCTTTCCTCCCCTTAACCAGATTATGGAAATACTGATTATTTCCATCTCCTAACAGAGCATCTTTCTTCTTAGCAAGCTGGTACAAGGATGCCTCTTCTTGTCTGGTAAGTTCTAAATATGAATTACATGCATCCACCTCCATTTGTGCCAGCTGCATGCATGTCAAGGGGCCTGATTTGAATTTCTTGTTGAATCCTGTCCAGGTCATGTTTGGCAGAGGCCATTCTTTCACTGATCTTGGAAAAATACTTTCTACTCCATACTTTCAGCTCACCTTTTACAAGCTTGAGTTTTGTAGTAAGTTTCAACATTGGATTTCCTGTAACTGGAGTGTTCCAAATGCTTTCAATCAAAGGCTTGAAAGTTGCGTGGTCAGCCCAATGGTTAAAGTACTTGAAACTTCTTGGTTTACCGTTGCCTTTGCTCCATTGGATGATGATTGGTGCATGATCAGAAATGTCAGGATGAAGCAATTCAACATAAGATTCATCAAATTCTATCTTCCATTAAGGGTTGACAAAGCATCTGTCAATTTTAGTGAGTGTTCTGGTGCTAGTAGTAGACTTATTCGACCAGGTAAAGTGCCCACCTTTAGAGAGGAGGTCATCCAGCTGGTGGTTGAATAAAAATTCCTTGATGTCCGAGATATCACTGTGCTTCAGTTTATTGCCTCCTATTTTGTCCTCCAACTCAGTACAAGTATTAAAGTCACCACTCAAAACCCAAGCTTCATTATGTGTGTTGAGGGAACTTAAAAAGTGCCACAACTTCCTTCTGTCATATTTGTTGTTTCTTCCATAAACAACCGTAAGGAAATATTTTGCTTGTGAGGCCACATCTGAGATTCTGACATGAATTGCTTGATCACACATACTTATAATATCTACATTCATGAAATTATGGTCCCACAGAAGCCAAATCCTACCTCTGGGATCATGATCACCATTGTTGCTACTACTCCAGGTTGGAAAAAGTCTCTGCTGAAAAGCTGCAAACTTGTGATGCTTCACTTTAGTTTCCACTAACCCAATAAATTTGATGTTTTTGCCATGAACTAAGTGACGAACTTCGGTTTGTTTCAGATGGTCATTAAGGCCTCTGATATTCCATATTGTAATGGAATACCTCTTATGACTTTTTGATTGGTTTGTGTCTCCCTTTTCCTTTGCCCGCATCATCGAGATCAGGATCAAGATAAATGTGTTGTGGCTTCTTCAAGTTTTTTTCTTTCCCTGTTTCAGAAGAGCTAGATAGGTGAGCTCCCTTTGTGTTTAGTTTGTGTAGAGTGCCATCTTCCAAGGTTATTGGAGGACCAATGACTTGAACTTCCTTCAGATTTGTCTCAGTATTTGTACCCTTGGATTTCAGAGGGGGTATATTTGTTGCAGAGTCAGGAGAAATTGAAGTGGGCTCAGGAGTTTGCTTAACTATCTCATTCGTAGAAGATGAGACTAAGTCTTCAGATGGTTGGCTATTGAAGGCTGAAAACTGGTTTGAGGTTGATGGTTTAGTCAAAGAAGGTCTGGTGAAAATTTTGATTGGGTTTGGCTGGGTTTTGGAGGAGTTGCCATTATGAAAAAATTTTGAGTGAAGAGTTTGGTTCTCAGATGGAGTTGCAGAAGTCGATTTCTTATGACTGACATTTTGCCAGTCAATGGGATTGGGTTTAGGGGGCGGAGGAGGTGGCGTGCATTGAACAGTTGGGTGACCAAAAGACCTTACATTTGCAGCAGATGAGAGGCTTCCAAGGGTACTCCAATTCCACAGATCTATCAGGCCCTAAAGGGATAGAACTTGGTAGTTCTTGTTGTGGGTACATTTCAATTCTATACATATACATACGAGCGTAGGTGAGCATGTTACCTTTCTCTGTCGTCTTATCCATAAACAAAGGTTTCCCTATAGCACTTCCCAGCCATCCAAATCCTTTTGGGTTCCATAAATCTTTGGGTACTTTCGACCATAGGTGAAAAAATCGTTCTTGCCGACCGGATATTCGCGATATTTTCCGTTTTTTTGGAGATCGGCACGGTACGGCATACGACATATAAACGGATATTAAAACACCCCATGCCGGTCGGCATTTATCGGATATTCGCGGCATAATTTGGCAAAAACCGATATTTATCGAAATTTATGAAATTTTCGATTATAAAATTAACACATTTATTTTTAATCCCCCCGAACTAGAATTTTCGATGAGATTATCAAAAAAAGGTCCAAAAGGCACTAGACGTTTGGAAACTTTCGCGACGAACTTGATGGCCCTCCAAGAGCAATATATCAGAAAGAAACGAAAAAAAAGCACGCCCATGCCAAAGTGAAGTTCTCTCTCACTTTTGGCAAACCAGTATACTGTTTGTATCCAAGGTTTGGTTTTGTGTAATGAATAATTGGTATCGAATTGGTTTTTCACACATAATTGGTTTGCTTTTGTGTAGGACCAGTGGGCCTTGCAAGTTACCTTTTTGTCTCCCCACTTTAATAATTCTTTTCAACAATATATAAAGGCATACACAGTATACTGGTTTTTCATCTATAAATGTTGTTAAGTTGTTTGGCAAACAACATCCGCATACAGAAGAGCTTTTATAGCAAAGTAGCAAACCAGATAAAAAAAGATCAGAAGCAAGTTGTGTGCAGGTTAGAATTTCTTTATATTTCTTTTGCATGAATCATGCTCTTATTAATATCATACATGGTGATTTACTATAGATCAAATAAGCTATAAAACAAATTTGCATATAGATCATTAGCTGTTTAATTAGGTAGTATAATCTGAATTCAACAAAGTTATTTCAAATTAAATAACATAACATACTTTGAATTTGATGAATTGGTTGAGCAAATTTGGTTGAATTTCCAATTAGCTTGACGAAAGTACTGATAAAAGGGTTAAAAGCAAGTTGATTTAAGTCATATCATCACCTCTCTACTGTATCTTTGTTTAGTTGTTTTTTCTTGGTGTTGGTGTTGGTGGTGCTTTAGTTTTGTTCAACTGTTGAAGAAGAGTTGAACTTGTTTTGTTTTCTTTTTCTTTTTATGTCTTTTGTAAACTAGAAAAGAAATGCATGCATGTAAGCATCTGTAGTTTGGCTTTTGTTGGTTTATTGGACCACCGATCACGTGAAATCATGGGTGTGTCAACTGTGAACTGATTGATCATTTTGTCACTAATTAGTGTCATTTAACCACTAGCTGTAGCCTGTAGGCATCTTTCTCTCCACTATCTACTAAAGGCAATAATGCATGCATATGAAATGGTGAAACACTAGATTCTCCTAGTTGATAAGACCTACCATAGGAGAAAGAACTTTTGATTATTAAATATTAACTCAAGTACTCAATGACTGACTATTGTGCCATAACTTTTTATAGCATGTTTATATAGACTATATAGAGCACCCACATTTGTTCACGCACTACATGACTTCTATTTACCATATTAATCTTTGTATAGTTTTTTAGTAAAGTTGAATAAAAGATATTAATTTGGTAATGATAATAGAATTCTATATTACTTAATGGAATCTCACTGAACTTTACGAAATAGTAAAAAAAACACATTTAATTTACAATGTGCAGTCCAATATGCCTAGAAAGAAAGATATTGCTTGGTCTCATTGCAAAGAAGTCGAAGGAAACCATAACGCTGTGATCTGTAATTATTGTGGAAAACAATATATGGGTGGTGGGATAACTCGATTCAAGAAACACTTAGCTGGTGGTAATCCCAATGTTGAGACATGTACCAAATGCGGTAAAGAAGTTAGGGACTTGTTTAGGAAAATCGCCGATAAAATGGTAGAAAAAAGAAATGCAAAAGCAATTGCTGAAAAAGAGTTCCACGATGTCTTCTTACACGTCCCAGGGTCGTCAGAAGATGAATCTGGTGATGAAGAGGCCCGTGATATGCGACGAGCTATGCAGGACTCGTTAGCCGATCAATGGAATGAAGACCAGGGTTATCGGCTTTCTTGAAGTCAAAGTCAATTTGTTGACTCACAGAGAGAAGCAGGTTCTGGGTCTGGCACAAAAAAAAGAAAAAAAGATAAACAAAGCAAAATCACTCGAATATTTGGGCGGTCAGGAAGCTTGAGAAGCTCACGTGATCCGGAGTTGATTGATCTTGACACAGAGAGACTACCAGATACTAGACAATCTACCATACCTTCGAAGTTTGATAAACAAAAAAATAAAGGTTGGGGAGCAAAATTCAGAAATTTGTTCGCTAAAATGGCCCACTACGGGGGTATCAACGCCAATCAAATAGTCGGTAACAACCCGTATACCCAACCTTGTATTGATGCTGCTTGCAGGGCTGGGTTGGGAGTTAAAGTTCCCACCAGGTATGAGTTGATGGGTCCTGAGCTGAAAAATATTGTAAGTGAGTGTGACATATTCATTGACAATTTGAGGAAGAAGTGGTCTCTATATGGTGTTACAATTATGTGCGATGGTTGGACTGGACCAACCAAGCATTCCCTAATGAACTTCATGATCTATTGTGACGGTGACACTTGTTTTAATAAGTCGGTCGACGTATCCGGGGCTTACAAAGATGCATACCTTTTACAGGGTGAGATGAAAAAGGTTGTTGATTGGGTTGGCAAAGAATACGTCGTACAAATTGTAACCGACAACGGGGCAAACTATAAGAAAGCAGGAGAAGATCTCTGCAAGCTTCCTGGTAATTCTTGCTTCAATCCACCATATTTAAATATTATAAAATATCTACCGAATTTCTATTAACAAATATTAATTCACTTTCAGGATATAATATGTTCTGGACCGGATGCGCAGCGCATTCGGTCGACTTGATTTTGAAAGAGTTTTGTCGTAAAACCAAGGTAGCAGATCTCATCGCACAAGCTCGCAAAATCACTAAGTACGTGTACAACCATTCACAAGTATGTGACTTGATGAGAAAATGTTGTGGTGGTGACATCGTCAGGCCTGCCTTAACGAGGTTCGCAACGAATTTCATGGCCCTCCAATCCATGTTAAATAAGATGGAAGGCCTTAAAAAAATGTTGGTGCATACAGATTGGATTACGATCCGAGAACGCCAAAGAGATAGAAAAATGCAGGAAGTTGAAGACATCATCAACAAACGTCAATTCTGGAGAGACGTGAAGGAATTAGTTGAGTGTCTTCAACCTATGGTGGAGATATTGAGGAAGGTCGATGATGATAAAATCCCTTCGATGGGGTTTTTATACAAGTGGATGATAAACTTAAAGGAGAAAATTAAGAAAACAAAAAAATACCCAAAATGGTGTTTGGATTTGATAGAACGCAGATGGGAAAAGCAATTGTCCCACACACTGCATAAAGCTGGTAAGATCAATTAAATCATTTTGTCATTTAATAGTACAAAACTCTTGGAAACGTTAATAAAATATTCGTATAAACAGCATACTGGTTGAATCCGGCTATCTTGTATGGACCCGACTCAGAAGACATCGCTTATAACTCTGATCTTATGAATGCCCTACAAAAAGCTATCCAAAGGTTAGTCAGCAACGAAGACAAACAAGTTGACTGTATGAATGAGGTATAGTTAATTGCAAATTACAAAAATACAACTATTGATATGTAAGTTAGTAGATGTCTATCTAACCAAATTGGCAATGTGTTTATGTAGTTGAGGATATTTCGAGAGCGAACAGGTTCCTTTGGTACTGTTTTGGCGCAAAAGTCTATTTTTCGCCAACAACCTGGTGAGTTATTAAAAGTCTTGAAATAAAATTTGGAAATTATAAAACGAGATGACATATATTGACACTACTATTTTGTATGTTATCAGCTGAGTGGTGGGTAAACTTTGGCACTGATGCTCCAAGCTTAAGGTTTTTAGCAGTACGAATCCTCTCTCAAACGGTTGCATCCTCTGGATGCGAACGGAACTGGAGCACATTTGGCATGCTACATTCCAATAGGCGAGCAACAGTTACAATGCAACATTTGCATGACCTGGTGTACGTCCACTACAACTTAAGGCTGAAAGCAAAACATGCAAGAAGGGTGGCAGAAATTGACAAAGATTTAGTTGACCTGACTGAATTGTATCCCGCTGACGATAATGATGATGCACCGATGGATTGGATCGTTAACGAAGATGAACTTGATCTTGAACTGGATCAAGCACCTCGGATCCCAAACGCAGAAATTGCTGCGAGGCTTAATGTAAGGGTCGAAGACAATATTTTGCCCGAAGAACCACGACACACAATGTTTGACGTCCGTGATTCTCCTGATGACCCCATTGGGGACCATCCCAATATTCGTGGTGATGGTAGTGACCTGTTCAGAAGTAAATCAGTTCTACGTTCACGTTCACCTTCCGATGATGATGATGGAGATGGTGACCAAAACGTAGATGTTGGTTGTCAAAGGGGAAGATCAGAAGCCAGTGATTCACTAAGAGAGCGCACCCCAGAAGCGATTCATTTTACGGGGGAGTCTCAATTTCTTTTTGCCACCCAAGATGAAGACCATGCTGGATGGCAACAACCAAGAGAAGGAAAACGACCTCGACAGAAAAGACCGCATCCTAAAACGGAAACAGAATCATCTAGGGTATCTTCCCAAGGTTCATGGAACATTCCTGACCAGTTTTCTTCCCAAGGTTCGTGGAACCTCTCTTATTCTCAAACCAACATCCAACCTACCTATGTTTACCCTCATTTTTCTTATGGTAACATAGGAACCTCCCAAAGTGATGATTCCAGTGTACCATCCTACCAAACCCAACCAGATGACAGTGGTTCTTGGTTTCCTAATATAGGGAGTTGGTTGGCCCCAGTGACAAGTGGGTTCGACGTGCAGTCAGCCGATACATTAATGCCGGTTCAACAATACTCGAGATTTCCTATCTTTGAATCATTTGCTCCGTATTGTATGGATCAAGATGCATATGATATGCATATTGACCAATTCAGGTCGTACGAGCAAACAATGTCATGGGAATATTACTGTACTGAGTTCGTCCCCACACGTATGCGACTCGAAGCTCATCGGTTTGACAAGGGGCGTCTATCATTCTGGGGTTAGCATGTCTTTTATTTTGATTATTAAAATAAAACTATGGGTTGAGTTGTAATGAGGTTGTTTGTGTTTAGTTATTGTATTGTAAACATATAAAATTTCTATGAATATCCGCCCGATATTTACGATTTTTTCACCTATGAGTAAAACTATCTTGTGTAATAGTTCCGTCTTAGCTTCCTTGTATGATTTGTCGTGTGTTTAATTTGTAATGTATGTTTTTCTTTTAATTATAAGTTTATATATCGAAATCAGAAAAAAAAACACGGTAAGTGCAGAAAACCTCCCAATTTGCCGAATTTTTCGCGAATATTCGCGAATATCCGCGAAAAATACCGGTTTTTTTGAATTTGCCAAACCTCTATAATCCGACACAGGAGGTCGGATATCCGCGATATTTTCCGTTTTTTGGCAGATCGGATATCCGCCCCTAAACGATTGTTTATCAAACTTCGAAGGTATGGTAGATTGTCTAGTATCTGGTAGTCTCTCTGTGTCAAGATCAATCAACTCCGGATCACGTGAGCTTCTCAAGCTTCCTGACCGCCCAAATATTCGAGTGATTTTGCTTTGTTTTTCTTTTTTTCTTTTTTTTGTGCCAGACCCAGAACCTGCTTCTCTCTGTGAGTCAACAAATTGACTTTGACTTCAAGAAAGCCGATAACCCTGGTCTTCATTCCATTGATCGGCTAACGAGTCCTGCATAGCTCGTCGCATATCACGGGCCTCTTCATCACCAGATTCATCTTCTGACGACCCTGGGACGTGTAAGAAGACATCGTGGAACTCTTTTTCAGCAATTGCTTTTGCATTTCTTTTTTCTACCATTTTATCGGCGATTTTCCTAAACAAGTCCCTAACTTCTTTACCGCATTTGGTACATGTCTCAACATTGGGATTACCACCAGCTAAGTGTTTCTTGAATCGAGTTATCCCACCACCCATATATTGTTTTCCACAATAATTACAGATCACAGCGTTATGGTTTCCTTCGACTTCTTTGCAATGAGACCAAGCAATATCTTTCTTTCTAGGCATATTGGACTGCACATTGTAAATTAAATGTGTTTTTTTTACTATTTCGTAAAGTTCAGTGAGATTCCATTAAGTAATATAGAATTCTATTATCATTACCAAATTAATATCTTTTATTCAACTTTACTAAAAAACTATACAAAGATTAATATGGTAAATAGAAGTCATGTAGTGCGTGAACAAATGTGGGTGCTCTATATAGTCTATATAAACATGCTATAAAAAGTTATGGCACAATAGTCAGTCATTGAGTACTTGAGTTAATATTTAATAATCAAAAGTTCTTTCTCCTATGGTAGGTCTTATCAACTAGGAGAATCTAGTGTTTCACCATTTCATATGCATGCATTATTGCCTTTAGTAGATAGTGGAGAGAAAGATGCCTACAGGCTACAGCTAGTGGTTAAATGACACTAATTAGTGACAAAATGATCAATCAGTTCACAGTTCACAGTTGACACACCCATGATTTCACGTGATCGGTGGTCCAATAAACCAACAAAAACCAAACTACAGATGCTTACATGCATGCATTTCTTTTCTAGTTTACAAAAGACATAAAAAGAAAAAGAAAACAAAACAAGTTCAACTCTTCTTCAACAGTTGAACAAAACTAAAGCACCACCAACACCAACACCAAGAAAAAACAACTAAACAAAGATACAGTAGAGAGGTGATGATATGACTTAAATCAACTTGCTTTTAACCCTTTTATCAGTACTTTCGTCAAGCTAATTGGAAATTCAACCAAATTTGCTCAACCAATTCATCAAATTCAAAGTATGTTATGTTATTTAATTTGAAATAACTTTGTTGAATTCAGATTATACTACCTAATTAAACAGCTAATGATCTATATGCAAATTTGTTTTATAGCTTATTTGATCTATAGTAAATCACCATGTATGATATTAATAAGAGCATGATTCATGCAAAAGAAATATAAAGAAATTCTAACCTGCACACAACTTGCTTCTGATCTTTTTTTATCTGGTTTGCTACTTTGCTATAAAAGCTCTTCTGTATGCGGATGTTGTTTGCCAAACAACTTAACAACATTTATAGATGAAAAACCAGTATACTGTGTATGCCTTTATATATTGTTGAAAAGAATTATTAAAGTGGGGAGACAAAAAGGTAACTTGCAAGGCCCACTGGTCCTACACAAAAGCAAACCAATTATGTGTGAAAAACCAATTCGATACCAATTATTCATTACACAAAACCAAACCTTGGATACAAACAGTATACTGGTTTGCCAAAAGTGAGAGAGAACTTCACTTTGGCATGGGCGTGCTTTTTTTTCGTTTCTTTCTGATATATTGCTCTTGGAGGGCCATCAAGTTCGTCGCGAAAGTTTCCAAACGTCTAGTGCCTTTTGGACTTTTTTTTGATAATCTCATCAAAAATTCTAGTTCGGGGGGATTAAAAATAAATGTGTTAATTTTATAATCGAAAATTTCATAAATTTCGATAAATATCGGTTTTTGCCGAATTATGCCGCGAATATCCGATAAATGCCGACCGGCATGGGGTGTTTTAATATCCGTTTATATGCCGTATGCCGTACCGTGCCGATCTCCAAAAAAACGGAAAATATCGCGAATATCCGGTCGGCAAGAACGATTTTTTCACCTATGCTTTCGACATCCTTACCCAAATAGGTACTGATTTGATCATCTCCCTTGACTGCTCTACTTCCCTCGTCCATGGCCTTACAAGAAAGAGCTTGCCTGCAAGGTGGAAGGAACCCTCATCAAGCACTGAGATTCCGTCTTCATGGGTTTGGAACTTGAAGTAAAAGAGTTCTCCAAGCTTGCTCCATCTCTTGGTGACTGCTGTTTTGACATACTGTACCCACAAGTCGATCTTCCCATAATTTTGATAAATTTCTTCCGGAATCTGCAATTTAAGATTGCCTAGTTCTAAAGTTGAATCAAAAGCATTATTGCTGCATACTGTATAGCATATGTGAATACAGTATATGATTATCTAGTTGATCAGGTTGCGGTGGGTGGAGCAACTTAAAAATATACAAGAAGCATATCTTCCTTTCTTGCACCAAATTGGATTATCAGTAAACCTAAATTGTTGACTAACATGATCTTATAGTTTTGTGGCATCTTATGTATTAAAAATTGAATTTTTGGACACCAACAACCAAGTGGGGTTAACACACCCCCTTTTCTTGAATACTATATATCAAGCAAAGTAGCCTAGAAATCATTAAAGATCATCACTTCAGAAGTATAGCTACTTCTTCAGTTCCCATCTCCTCTTTGTAGAGAAATTGCTCGCACAAAGGTAATAACATGGCCACCAAAGAATTGCCTGCCTACGGTGATGAATACATGCATGACGAAGAAGAACCAACGAAATGTGTTGGCCAGAGAAGAGGTGGTTGGACTACCTTCCCCTTTATCACAGGTTTTTCGATCTCTGTCTCCGCATTTACATACATATCTACAAAGCACACAAACACACCATGTACATACATATGAATTTGAATATCATATCTATCACATATATAATGTGGGTGTAATACTGTTCTGGTGGTGGCAGTCAGTGCGCTGGGTCTATCAATTGCTGCTTCTGGATGGACGACTAATTTGATTGTTTATCTCATTCAAAAATTCAATATCAAGAGTATTCACGCAACAGAAATATCGAACGTTGTCAATGGTTGCACCTCCTTTTTCCCTATTGTCGGAGCCATCATTGCTGATTCCTTCGTGGGCAACTTCTTTGTTATTTTGGGTTCATCCATTCTATCCTTGCTGGTGATGCTCTCTACTGCTAATTTACTCATTAGCTACCTTTGATAACAAAATCTTTAGTTGACTTTTTATGGGCTTGTTCTGCACATAAGATTGATCATAAAGAAAATCTCCTGTATTTATTTCTACTATATCGGCATGCAGGGTCTTGTTCTGTTGACATTAACTGCAACACTTGATTCATTAAGGCCCAAGGACTGCAAGGAACACTTAGAGACATGTGAAGCTTCATCTCAGTTTCAACTTGCAATCCTTTTCAGTGCCATAACACTAGTTTCTATTGGAATGGGAGGTACAAGGTTTACACTTGCAACCATGGGTGCAGACCAATTTGATAAAAGAAAAGACCAAGGGACATTCTTCAATTGGTACTTCTTCACTTTTTATTTGGCTACAATAATAGGCATCACTGCCATTGTCTATGTTGAAGACAATGTTAGCTGGGGATTGGGATACATCTTGTGTTTGGCTATTAATGCGATTGGCCTTGCTATTTTCATTTTTGGCAAACGATATTATCGTCATATTAAGCCACACGGAAGTCCTTTTACAAGCATAGCACGCGTGATAGTTGCAACTATTCGAAAGAAGAAGGTGCTACTATCATCAGAAAGCAAGGACTACTTCTACGGAGACATTAAGGGAACATTTTCCCCTGCAGTTCTAGGTCCTACCTCCAGATTTAGGTAAGAACTCGACAACATAAACTCAGTGCCAGATTCTTACATTAGTATTATTCAACTTAATCATTGTTATATGTCTAATCTAATAAATCATATTCATAATAATAAAACTAATAAGAGACAGGGATTGGTTAGGTAAACAGTTGTACAGTAGGTCAATGATTTTGGATTAATTGTATAGTACGTTTTGAGAAGAAGGAAAAACTTTGCCACCATTGTTTACTATCCCTATCCAACCACTCTTCACTGCAACTTGAGTTTGATAATTGTATCCTTAATAGATTCCAGGATTATTCTAAAATTGAATCATATCATCGCTTAGTCTAACTTATCATCTAGAAAAGATTTAGATCTACCTGAAAGCTACCCATACTGGTTGCAATCATAGTATTCCAAACTCACAACATGGACCCCTCGTCCCCTCCCCTCTGAAATAATATTCTCAGCATGGACAAGTTGGTCAGGCGCAATGTCCTAGACATGGCTATGGACCAAACTCATAGCCGGCCAGATTAGCGATTTTTGTAATGCAGTTGGAATCAAATGTTTAAGATGTATGCCATTCATGCAGGTTCCTAAACCGTGCAGCAATGAAAGTTGAAGGTGATGCTCAGCAACAGGGAAAGTTATCTGAATCATGGAGCCTATGCACAGTGCAACAAGTTGAAGACTTCAAATCCCTTATAAAAATCTCTCCATTATGGTCAAGTAGTATTTTCTTACACACCCCAATTGCTATACAAATGGGCCTAATGGTCCTTCAAGCTCTAGCCATGGACCGTCACATAGGATCTCATTTCAGTATTCCATCTAGTTCTTTTCTTGTTTTCACCCTGCTGGCTACTGCAATTGCACTATCTGTCTTTGATCGTTTTCTCTTTCCAGTCTGGAAAAAACTGACACATCGGTCAATGACACCACTGGTACGAATTGGAATTGGTCATATACTAAACATTATTGGCATGGCATGTTCAGCTCTTGTTGAGTCAAGAAGACTCCATGTAGTTCGAACCCATAACCTCACACACCAACCAAGTTCTGTTACACCTATGTCCGCTTTGTGGTTAATAGGACCACTGGCTATTGTAGGTGTTGGTGAAGCCTTCCACTTTCCTGGTCAGGTATCATTGTATTACCAAGAATTTCCTACGTCGCTTAAAAGTACTGCAACTGCTATGATCTCATTAGTTATTGCAGTCGCGTTTTATTTGAGTACTGCTTTGATAGATCTGTTTCAAAGGATTACTGGCTGGTTACCAGATAATATCAATGAGGGAAGAATAGACAATGTATTTTGGATGTTAGTGATAATAGGGGTGATTAACTTTGGTTATTATTCTACATGTGCCATGTTGTACAAGTACAACAATATTGTTGAGGATTCAGAACAAAAATCTGAAACTGCAGTTACAGATGCTTGATGAGAAATGGCCTATGATGGTCGATCTGTATTTATTTATGTATGTAAATTTTGAAACATTTACAGGATGTCTTTGTTTCTATAGAAGAAGTTCAATTACCCTACATTTAAGATGTACATATAATAAGAACTAAGAAAAGATTACTAGTTAGTAGTTACTACTTACTACTGCTAATATTATCAACATTCAACATTAGCTGGCTCTTGGAGCATCACACATACAAATCGACTTGCTCGCCTATGTGCCATATAAATTGTTGGTATTTCATTTGTTTAGAAGAAAAGGCATAAATGTGCCTCAAAAGATCACTGATTGCTTTGTTCTATATCTAAATCTAGCCTCTGCCTTAGTAGGGTGCTCTTTGAATGGGGCTTGAGATTGGGCTTAAGATATCTTAGAGAAATGATAGAAGTATATTTATCTTCATTACACAATTACAATCCTGATCAGCAAGTATAATACTCCGTCGGGTAGCATAACTAGACTACAGCAGGTTACAGACTCCCATATATAAACTTAGACCCAAAAAAAACACTACATACCAAAGATATTTTAACTAAAACCCATTGTGCTGGTCCAGTTTCTCAGCAGTTCAGGGAACTTGTGCTTGTTGCGTTCGTTTAGGTAAACAGTCGTGTGAGCTCGGGTGAAAAATAAGAGTAATGAATATGGGGCTATAATTCAACTCGAGGGAGGTCAGGTACCTGTGTGGTCGTTAAGTGAGTCTGAAGTAGCTCAGATGCAAGGCACTGATACACATAAAGAAAATCGGACTGGCAAAAGTGGATTTTTACTTGCAAGGGTACTCACACAAGTCACAAACTGAGTAATACATATTATATAGAAATGGTTCCAGGAGACCAGAAGCCTGTTATTAAGGGGGTCCTTTAGTTATTATTTATTTATGGAACCGTGGACCTGAGCCTTGGTTACACATCACTACGTGAGAAAACGCGGTTGGACATCAGCACTTACGAAATGAGTCGTCGGCAGATGACAAAACCTTCCAAACTTGAATACCAGAATGATTCTGACCATTTAGGCGTCAACATACATCCATTAATTCTGACTGTGTAAGTATTCATACTTACATTACCAAAAAAACATCCCTCCCTGTATGTCCCTCGTGGCAATATCTAATTCAACAAAACAATACTAAAATGTACCATTCATACCAAATAAAGATGCTTCCTTTTTTCACTTTTCTTCTTGCTAAGTTGCTAGTTTGCCTTTATAAATATATATAAACAAATGAATACCACTACAAGTACTGCAAACTCTGTTTTTCATTGCACTAAAGTTTTTTCAAGAAACTTTTGCAAATTCACACAAATAAGAAGTAATAATATCAATCTGAATATGTTCATGGCTGCTGAAGATAAGTCTTTCAAGTATGTGATCCTTGGTGGTGGTGTTTCTGCTGTAAGTTCCAACCAACTTTCCCATCAATTTTCTTTTCCTCTTTTCATGAATTTTATTATGTTTTATTAGTTGATTTATGAACAAGTTTAATGGGTCTTTATTTAAAAATTTATATGGTTTTTCATTGGGGAGAAATTTTGAATGCTTTGTGTTTGATTTAATGTCTGATTTATTATTACTTTACACAGGGATATGCTGCTAGACAGTTTACTAAGGAGGGTGTTAAGCCAGGGGAACTCGCTATTATATCGAAAGAGGCCGTATGCTTTTTTCTCTTCTTGTTTAACTAGTTTTATGATCTTTGTTTTGGATTTTTTTTTTTAATGAAATTATTGTATATTGGATTGGTCATCTTATTATTGAGTGTAAAAAAGAAAATGAAAGCTGTTAAACACAAATCCATCGACAATTTGAGCATCTTGTTGAAACATGCCAGAACAAATTTGGAATATGATCCATCCACCCGCGATGTTGATCCTGTTTTCTTCTTTAGCAAATTTTGGATTACTTTAAGATATTTTCTGTCAAATTGTAATTTTTATGTATTAGATATTTTCAGTCATACTTATGCCTTGTATTTCTTTCAGGTTGCTCCCTATGAACGTCCCGCTCTTAGCAAGGCATACCTTTTCCCTGAATGTAAGTTAGATCAATCCTATTACACAAAAGCTGAATGAAAATAGACTTTGTTGACAGTGTTTGCTTGTTATGTTTCACTGTCATTGTTCCATGAAAACTGAAATAGAGTTATAGAGGTAATAGGAGTCATTTATTTAACACCTACTTGCTTGAGTTTTTAAGCAACATCTTCTATGTATAAAGTAGGTTCCTTAGATCTACAGTTGGGTTATGTGTTATATCCCTTTTCACAAAAAGACCCTTACATTATCATTTTTTCTGCAGCTCCTGCAAGACTCCCTGGTTTCCATACGTGTGTTGGGAGTGGAGGAGAAAGACAACTTCCTGAGTGGTACACTGAAAAAGGTAATGCCTCTTCTCCATTTGCTCTAATCCTGAAATGTGGTTTCTAATCCATAAAGTTTTTTCAAGGAGAAATCCCCTTGTTTCCGAATTGGCTGTGCAGGGAACTAGGAGACATATTTAATGTCAGGAAATTTAACTACCCTTAGAGGGTGTTTGGCAACCATTAAAAGCTTTTGGCTTCTCTAATGGCTTCTTTTGATGGCTGTCAAGCACCCTGCACCCTCTTACTGTCATAAACTTGGTGGAGAAACCTTAAATGTTGATAACTGCATGTTTTGCATTTTGTAGACTTTACATGGATATTTGAAATTCGTATTTTGTAGGGATAGAGTTGCTTCTTGAAACTGAAATTGTTAAAGCTGATCTTGCATCTAAGTCACTTACTAGTGCAGCTGGAGCAACCATCAAGTATGACAGTCTGATCATTGCAACTGGCTCCACGGTATGACGACTCGATTACAAATGTTTTCATTTTTGTTTATTATTGCCCAAATTGTATGAGTGACTAATATATAATAGTTTTTAACTGCAAGAATCTTGAGTATACATATCATTTTCTATTTGCAGGTTATAAGATTAAGTGACTTTGGTGTTCAAGGTGCTGATGCAAAGAACATATTCTACTTGAGAGAAATTGATGATGCTGATAAGCTTAATGAGACAATTAAGGGAAAGAAGGGTGGAAAGGCTGTGATTGTTGGAGGAGGATACATTGGTCTTGAGCTTGGTGCGGTGTTGAAACTCAATGACCTTGATGTCACAATGGTGTACCCAGAACCATGGTGCAGTAAGTCCAAAACTCGCTTTAAGCTTCCATCAAGCACCTCAACTTCTAGCAGTTCCTGCACTTGTTTCTTTGAATTGTAGAAAATAAGGAAAAAAAAGGAAACATTTATCTAATTCAGTGTATATGAAACTATGAAGGGGAAAACAAGTTGCACTTTGTGCACTATCGTAGGCTCTGCAAATAGACACCAGTTATATCCTATGAACTGTTACGAGGAACGCGGGACCATCTGGTACTGATACGTGGTACCGGAACATTGTACCATACCTATATGGTTCCTGGTACGTGGGGGCTATACAGAGTCTGTACGGTATTTTGGGTCGCGGTTCGCTTTGGAACCATTATTCGGGTCGAGATATGTATATATATATATATATTCATTGATTTTATAATTAAAACATTAGAAAACACTCCTAAAATATAACTTAATATTTTTAAATTAAAAAAAGATATATATCAAGAAAAGATAAGTAATTTATTACTTTATTTTTTCTGGAATTCAAACAAAACCAAAAGAATACTTAGTTTATTTTTTCTAGAACTAAAACAAAACCAACAACTATTTTTGACTGAAACTATTATCTATAAGATATTTTTCAATACTAAGCAGGAAAATCTTGTAATATTGCAGAAGATTTACTTACTGTATTTTTTTTAGAATTAAATGTAAAAAAGAAAAAAAATCGGATCCACACATTTGTGGTTCCAGTGCATTTTGGTACCCGGAATCGGATCCATGGATCCGGATTCAGGATTCTAGGGGGGGGGGGGGGGGGGGGGGGTGATGGATCCTGGTAACAATCTATCCTTAGGTTCTAAGATTGATAAATTTAGGGAGATGTGCTAATAGTAAAATTATACTTATTTATTACATTATCTTTAAAAGAGCATATCTTTCTGGATATACAGTATAGATATCTCTCCCCTTAATTTTTGAGAATTAAGAAAGTAAGTTGTTAACAATTGATGTCAAATTGCAATAATTAGTTTGATCGTTGAGAAAGTATATGTTTCTCACCTAGACCTTATTTCTTGCAGTGCCTCGGCTCTTTACTTCTGGGATAGCTGCTTTCTATGAAGGTTATTATAAGAATAAAGGAATCCAAATTGTTAAGGGTACAGTTGCAACAGGGTTTGATTCTAATGAAAATGGAGAAGTAAGTTATCAAGTAGTGTAATACTTAATATTAACAAAACCCACATTACATCAAATTTTTATGAGGACTTTTGCTTCCATGTTTGCAGGTAAAAGCAGTGAAGCTAAAAGATGGGAGAGTCCTGGATGCTGATATTGTTGTTGTTGGTGTTGGTGGAAGGCCTCTTGTATCACTTTTCAAGGGACAGGTTGAAGAGGCAAAGGGAGGAATTAAGGTGAGTTAATTTTCTTCTCAAGCCTTAGCGTACCAATGAAAAGTTGATTCAGATCATTTAACGCTTTGCACATTTCCGCTTTTAAACTGAGATTTAGGATAGTAGAAATGGCAACATGGAGACGAAGGTAGCAAGAAACTCCATTTTATAATTACATTGTTTCACTCAAAACCAATTACTTGACCTTTGTGCCCTATATTCTTGATGGATGATTGCCCTTCCAAATACAAAGTTATACACTAATTATTCTATTGAACATGCTTACCTCCCTTCCATCACCACCCAAGTGTCAAATTGCAAATTGCTGTCCTTGACCAAAAACTTTGGATTCAGCAGAATGGATCTTACTACTTCTTATCATCTGATGTTTCTAGTCCTTCAAGGCTACTATCATTGCCTTAACCCATATCCTCTTTGTTTTGTTGCTGTAATACTCATAACAGTTACTATATTCCTTCACTCAATGTATCAGTGTCCGTTGTACTTCGCAAAACTATCTCAATCAACTTCTTCTGAATTTACGAGCACATGCATTGTACAGTATAGACGGCCTTCTTTTTCAATCGCAGGCAAGCGTGTTGCATCATCACAACATTCTAATTGATCTGTCCTTGTCTTTTCACTTGTCCATCTCAGCATTCTTGTCTTTGCACTCTTGAGTTTTGAAACTCGACCTTATAATTCGTAAGTTTTGTTTAGCTTTATCTTCTCGCTAAAAAGAATGTCTGAATTTGCAAAAAAAATGTTTATCACAAAAGCTCTCTGAAGTCTAAACCATTTTTTTTCTTGGTCTAAAATCTAAAGTCTAAACCATACCTTCATGTTTACTTCTTCCCACCAATACTACAATTATTTCAGCCTTTATTATTGGCCTCTAAAGACATGGATAATGACTATTACAAAAAAGAAGAGAAAAAAACTTGTATAATAATTATTGAAGTACTGAATATTTCTGTTTGGCAAATTCTGTTGCTGCATCATTACTACTTCCTTTTGTGGTTACAAATAGAAGGAATGCACAGAACCCTAATGATTGCCCACCCGCACAAGGATACTCTAATAATACCTAAGCACACAGAATCAAATGAAAACCTTCAAAATCATCAAATGTCATGTCCCTTTTAACCAAGATACCTTTACAAAGACTATGATACCTCTGGTGCTTCCGTTTGCATTAGCCACAACCCCCTGGAAAAGCCCAAAGCAACGCAACTGGACTTCAAAGACGAAATGTAAACCCTGAAATTAATGTTTTCAGAACTAAGACAGTAAGAACAGAGTAGAAGTAAAAAATCTGGGGCACCGCAGACAATCTTTTAGTCTTACCTAGCTGGACATATATCATCGAAACCTAGGCATGAGGATGGTGGATTATCAATCTTCCAGTCATCAATCCTCATGTCACTTCGAAAATCAAGATCCTCGTCCACTAGAAACCCTCGTCTCTCTGATCATTTCAGACTGGGAAAACCTTTCAGGTTGGAAAGTAGACAATGTAGTGACATCGGGCCAAAGAGTATTTTAAGTGACTAAGTATCTCTCCCTATTCTTTATTCTTTCCTACTTTTTATCTTAATCCCCTAATCTAGGCTGAGGTTGCACTCTAGATACTTTGTGTTACTGCCAATCTCCTACACATTTCAAAGCCATAGGAATCTAAACTAGCTTTCTGAAGTTCTAGTTTACATTCTCCATATTATATCATCAGCCACGGGCATACAATAGGGATCCCTTCATGTATTTGAACTGTGACCACAATTAACAAAGACTAAATAATCTTCTCACATTTTGCTTTTTTATATGAGATAGTTCATGAAGTTTTGCATTGTAAATGGTTCACTAACTGTTGATGAGTTGATGCCTACCAATATCAGTTATATGTGCAAACCATCGTGTCAAATGTTGAAGTCTACTCCTAGGCTTGATAGAAGTACTTCTTGGTTTGGTGGAAAAATCAGCTCTCAGGGATGTGCTCTGTACATCTTTTACATGGTCTTCTATTGTTTACGCGGAAGAATATTAAGTTATAAACAGCCATAAGGAAAGAGCAATTTTGTTGTTTCCATCGTGCTTGCAACTCTCCGCTCTCCTTTCTCTTCCTTCAAACCTTTTCTATTAGTTCTGTAGCGTAGGATCCCAAGAAACTTTTTCAGTTTTATGGTTAATTTTAAACAATGGATTTATTTATTCAACAAACAAAGCTGGGATAGTTCACAGAGAAACTACTCACAGAATGTTTGGTAATCTAAGAATAGTAAGGATCAAACGAATTTTTGAAAGTAAGAAAAGCAAAGAACTCATGATCCTTCTATCAATTGTTTGCAAAATAAGTAATGCAATTCATGAAAAGGGGAATATAAACTCAAGGTAGAAGAGGGTTGCAAAAACAACTTCTTAGAAACACTTCTGCATGTTTACATATTGCTGTCATTTATTGGTGAACCTATGTGTGTTATTATGATACGAAGGAATTTTTCTATGGACATATGCTTTGTTTTTTTAAGCCAGACTGAAAGATGACCGCTTGTTTACAGACTGATGCATCCTTCAAAACTGATGTCCCAAATGTTTATGCTGTGGGTGATGTTGCTACCTTTCCAATGAAATTATACAATGAGTTGAGGAGAGTGGAGCATGTGGATCATGCCCGAAAGTCAGCCGAGCAAGCCGTAAAGGTCAGTATTGTATATCTCTAATAACAATTTCCAAATGATTTTTATTCCTTATCTGTTTAGTAAGAAAGTAATTACTTGCATCTCTTTCCTGATTGAATATGAAATTGAATGTTAGAGATCAGATTATTCTAAGAAAAAATTGAATACAAAACTCATCAACCACCTGTTACTTGTTTCCTAATCTGACAAGAAAAGGGTCTCTTTGTTTGAGAATCTAACAGATTTCTGTCAACTATCAGCCAAAATATTTTGCCACAGGAACTGTCTTTAATAATTTCATGTGGTTTAGCTGTTGTGTGAATAGTTAAATCCACCAGCTCATGACTAATTAACTTTATAGTCTAGGATTATTTAGAAGAAAAAAAAAAACTCTACCATACACCATATAATGTCCCAAGTTTACCTTGTTCTGACCTTTTTATCATTCATGCAGGCTCTCAAGGCCAGTGAAGAAGGAAAAACTATTGATGAATATGACTACCTTCCATATTTCTACTCTCGCTCTTTCAACTTGTCATGGCAATTCTATGGAGACAATGTGGGTGACACAGTTTTGTTTGGTGATAATGATCCAACATCTTCTGATCCCAAATTCGGAACATATTGGATTAAGGATGGAAAAGTAGTGGGTGCGTTCCTTGAGAATGGAACCCCAGAAGAAAACAAGGCTATTGCTAAAGTTGCCAGGCTCCAACCCCCAGTTGAGAATGTTGATCAACTTGCCAAGGAAGGTCTTACCTTTGCATCTAAGTTTTAAGTCTTGATTGTCGACATTTTAGTGCATATGTTGCTATTTGTATTTATGAATTGTATTCCTAGTTTTAATTGTTGAGACATCTACTTTCATTACAGGAACAGTTTTATAATTATGCATTTTTCTCAGACCTTGAGGCTTTTTTGTTAACATGTGTGGCGAATTATGGTGAGGCAGTGGCATTCTCATGTGTCATGTTAATTTAGGTTAGATAAGAGGTTCCACTTCCACTTAGAGCATCTCAGATGTTAATGAGTATTAGAGAATTTTTTTTTTTTTTTTTTTTGGTAGAATATTTGAATGCCACCAAGGATTTATATGATATTAATTACAAACAAACCTCTTACATCTCTAATATGTAGTCTTCTACTGTTATCATGAATCCTATGTTGGTATAATAATTCATTTATACTGAAGGGTTAATTTGACCTACCCCCAAAAAAGTTTGCACTCTTTGCGAGACCCCAGATTTAACTTTCCTTGAGATACCCCAGATTTGTGTTTCAAGTCGGTCAACCAAAACTTTCATATTGGCAATACAGTAAGAGCATTCCCAATGGTAGGTTTTAAATAGGGGTGGCAATCAGACCTGACGACCTGAACCCGACCTGATCTGGGTCAGGTTTGGGTTTGGATAATTGGGGTTTTTGGGCTGATCAGGTCAGACCTGATTGACCTGATATACACTCAGGTCAGGTTCAGGTTTTTCTTACGTACCTGTCGGGTCGACCCGAAACCTGATGGAAAAAAGTAAAACCTAATTCAATTCGTTTTCTAATTTCTATCTTTCTAACCTACTTATCTCAATCTCATTCCTGCGGCCCTTTCTTGTAAATAAGTTGGATTTTAATTGAACAATGAACTGAATTGAGTGAAAAAGTTGTGGTGGATCGAACAACAAAGGTTCAGATTTGCTAAGAAATAGGTACGTTTTGGCTATACTTTATACTAATCTTTTAGCTAAATTGCTAATTACAATCAAATCAAATCCTTATGTTCAATCAAATCAAATCTTCTTCTTTGTTTTTGTTTTTTTGTGTGGGGGGAATCTTTTCACTGATCACATGATCTTACTTCAAAATTTTTGTTCTTCTCTTTTTAATTCTCATGTTTCCTTACAATTGAGCTCCAAATCTTGATAAATTTAGTAAAGTTTTCGATTTTCGTTTGAATCATTCATAGAAGCTTATCTGGAAATATGGAATTGGATGTTTACAATACTGAGTTACATGATTTATAAGTTTTTTGTTGTGCTTTATTTGTTGCTTGTTGTTATTCTCTGCAACTGCTGTACTTGTAAAGTTGTAATATTCTGTCATGGGCTTTGTATGAAGAAAAGGAGCAAATTCTTGTGAAGAAACATGGACTAGTGTTGTTGAGATTTCTTATAAATTGAGACAGTTGATTACTTGATTCTATATTATTAAGTTTTTAGAGATTTAAGAGAGGCAGTGATGCACTCAGTTTTTCCTTTGATATGCAAATGTACTTGTTCATTCAACTATCGAACATAAGAGCTTTGAGCTCCGCTCTTCCCTTGGCAGGCCATCACAATGTCTATCTACTTGTTGTTGTTTTCCGATCATCATTATACTTTTGTCTTTTGAATTATTCTGTAAGATGCTCTAGGTTTAGGATAATCTGTGGTATACATAACTAATTTTATTAGGATAGTGAAATCACATTTTTTTTTCTTTTAATCTTCAATTTATCTTTTTTCCATTGTTCTAAGCCCTAGAGAGTAGAGATTTATATTCTAATAAA
This sequence comes from Aquilegia eximia, assembly GCA_023053565.1. NCBI lineage: Eukaryota > Viridiplantae > Streptophyta > Magnoliopsida > Ranunculales > Ranunculaceae > Aquilegia > Aquilegia eximia. The sequence continues at coordinate 29,167,841 of JALIGU010000004.1, forward strand.
CCAATTCAATAAGTTGCAATATGTATTTGTTTGATTGATGGTCCTCTCAATACTGAAACATTTGATTAACATTACCATGGTGGCTAGTGAATGTCAAAATTTAATTTGTTTCAACTACAAAATTCAGTATGCATGTTTTAATGCTCTTGTTAATATTGCTTCTACCAAATTCTACCAGTAGAGTGATGTCTAGTTGTTATTTGTTTTAATTTGTTTTTTTTTTTTTTACTTGTACTAATAGTGGTTAACATCATTTAATATAGCCTCTTAAAAATGATTGTCACCCCAATTTGCTGATTCTAAAGACAGTAGTGTGAAGAGAGCTATGTTTAATACTTGTAACATTGTAGCTTCTTTGCATTGTGTCTTGATTGTTCCTACTCAAACTTATATGACATGTTGAGTACTCCAAAAGACTGTCGGATGTTTGGATCGTTCCAAGGTGAAGGTCGTGTTGCTATCAGTTCTAGCCATGGGGGTCCTCACACATGCATATATCGACTAAGGGTCGTCATACATGAAGAAATAAAATGAAGACTTCATTAGGCTTATGATTCTTTAAGCTTTTTGTATTTGACATATTCTTTAAGCTTTTTGTATTTGACATTTTGCGTCAAATTAAAGATCGCGAACCTATGAATTTTATGATGATTCATGACGTTTCTTTTGGATATTTAAATTTTTTGATGATCCATTCTATTTTTTGGATAATTTCTGGTTGTATACTTAGCTATATTAAGTCATCAGGTGTTAAGGTCAGATTCTTCACAAGTAATCCAGTACTTTTTCTTTACATAAAAAAAATGCATTCAGGTTTTCAGGTCGACCTGAACCTGCCCTGATAACCTGACAGGTCAGGTTCAGGTTTCATTTTTAAAAAAAAACCTTCATCAGGTCAGGTTCAGGTTTAGGGGTTGAGACCCGATAACCCGACTGACCTGACCTGATTGCCACCCCTAGTTTTAAATCCCTTTTAGACACTTTTAGTGAAAAACTCTTGTCAATAGTAGTTTTTAACACACTTTTCAAACAAAATACTTTTAACTCCTTGGCAAATTTGCCAAGGACTTAAAAGTGCCACCTAGGATTTTTTAGCTAATTAAAAATTAAATTGACTCATAATGTACACCATATTTTTTTTGAAAAAATAAAATCTTAAGTTTTAACACTTATTTTAAAACCAACCATTGGAAACTCTAAAACAACTAAACACTTTTAACATTAATTTTATGCTAAAACCTTCCCTCTCTCTCCTATGTGGCACCCCTAAAACCCTTTTACCATTGGGAATGCTCTAATACTTTTTTTATAAATTAGCTTCTATCCTAGTCATTTAACCCATAAATGCTACATCATCTAACCCAGTGTCTATATGCCACATCATCTAAACCCAAGTTTTAATGCCCTTCACTCAAGATCTAATCTAAGATCTAATCTAAGATCTAATCCAACAGTCACCATCAACTAACCGTTAAATCATCTTTTGCAGTCCTTCTTCTTCTCCAAACCTTCAAATTCCAACATCTTTTTCTTCTTCCCCTCTTGTTCCTCTCATACCTTCAAATTCCATCACCTTCAGATTTGATTTGAGAAAGAAAGATCTAGTAATTAAGAAATAAACAAATCTAGATAAAGAAATCTTCAAATTCCAGATCTCAAAAACCTTCAAAGTCTAGATCTAGAGACTCCATTAATAGATCTCAGAAACCTTCAAAATCCAGATTTAAAGAACAACAAACTGAAAAACAGTTGAGATGAAGGTAAGAAATGACATTGTGTTTGTTTTCTTTCACTTCTATTGTATATTTTTGCTGTCTTTTAAATGATTGGGTTCTTCATTTTCGTAGCCTTATTGTAGGGGTACTACATGCAATATCCAATTACAACATGACACATGACATACCATTACTATCAATCAGGTCGCCCATAACACGACCTCACATAATCCGACCAGAGCAACTCGAGCATATGACCGTTGGCGACCTCAACATGGACATGTGCGCTAAATCAATGTTCAGAAGATATCCTCGTTCATTACACATTAATTACCAAATATCTCGTAATTAATGGATGTCGGAAAATTCACATGATCCCATGATCTACGTCCTTCCACCTTCTATAAAACCGACAGAACTACGATGGCTTGATCTCTAAGTTCCACTCCCTCGAGCTAGAGTACGTAGGCAATCTCGATCTCACAAGGTGCAGCCACCCCCGATCTCAAACCGCCATCTTGATCAATCTTCTTAAGACCTGACCTGGATTAATGCATTAATCTAGAAACAGGTTAATACATTTGGCGCCGACTGAAAGGATTCGATTTTATCGAAAAACCAACCCTCCCACCCAACTCAAATCTCAAACTTTTGTCCACTTAGCCAATGGCCAACCAAGAAAAGATTATCGGAGATCTAAGGAACCAGCTTACTCGTTTACAAGATGAGAACACCCAACTTAAGGCTCATGCAACTGATGCTGACACCAATAATGATCAGACAGAAGTCATCACTATCGATAACAACAACCACAAGTACGAAGAGGTCAGCTAACAACTCGCATAATTCAAGGCCTCCCAGGCCGCAAGCCAGACTTGGACGAGGTTGCACTGCAGAACAACTCGCAATCCAGTCTTTGTAGCACTTTCAGGAGTCCCCATTTACCAAGGAAATCCTGGAGCACGACCTCCCAAGCAAACTCAATGTACCAAAGTTCGATCAGTACTTAGGCGTTGGAGATCCAACAGATCACATCAAAAGCTTCCGCAAATCACTTCCATTAATCAAAGAAGACCATCTGTTATGTCTACTGCTCCAATCCAGTCTCACTGAACCAGCGCTCGGCTGGATTCATCTCCTTAAGCCATGATCAATTGTCTCATTCAGCGAGCTTGAGAAGCAGTTCGTCATTTGCTACATTCACAACAAAAAACGTCCAGTCACCATCGACGCAATGTTTAAAGTAAATCAAAGATAAGGAGAGTTGTTGATTGACTTTTTCGCTCGATTTAAAACCGAGCTACATGCAATCCAAGACTTTGCAAAAGACCACGAGTCTTTTGCCACAATAGCCTTCTTTCACGGTCTGATCCCAGGATTCGACCTCCATAAGTCACTGGCTATGAAGCGGCCAACATCTCTCGACGAGCTGTATCTGAAGGTAGTTCGTTATATCAAACTTGAAGAAGCCTTGGTCAGAAAGGTTAAAAGCCACGTTATAACAAATATAGAAGGACCCTCCACCAAACGCTCTCGATCAGAAAAGAACAAAAGGTTTAAAGCTAAGCCACTGCCTACCGAGCAGCGGGAATATCACAGATTTACACGACCTGCAGGATATATCTACGAGAGAATCAAACACCACCACTGGTACAAGATTCCGGATTTCACATCACTCGAGGACACAGCTGGTCGTCTTTACTGTAAGGTTCACAAGGTGAGATGCCACCAAACGGATGATTGCCGCATCTGAAGCGAGCTCTTCAGACATGGGCTTATGAGAAAAAGCTGAACAACTGGCTCGACAATAAGCAAGATGAGCTCGTAGAAAAGAAGAACAAAAAGATGTCAAGAACTCCACCACGTTTTGATCAACGATCTCAAAGCAAGACCAGAACTGCTTCTCCAAGTCGTTCATGCAGCAGAGGGCGTAGCCTCTCACGAAGATTGGGTCCCATAAGAGACCTTCGTGACCAGATTAACAAACAGGTCACAAACAGAATCGAAGAAGATAGTGAAACAGAAAGTCATGTGATATACCATAATATGTGAATATGCACGCTCTTCCATGCTATTAAAGATAGAGTAATGTGAATATGGGCCTGGCTTGGGCTTGGGCCTGGGGATTTTAATAGGATAAATTAACTAAAAAAAAAAAAAAAAATTCAGCCGAAATACTATCTGTATCTATATCTGAATCTAAACTACTGTATCTGTATCTGTATCTAAACTATTTAATAGATTAAATATAAATATATTTTTATATAAAAATACGTGTCGATTCAATATACTGCTAGCGAGGGCCTCATAAACAATCTCGATTTGGGGGCGCCTTCTATAAAGTAGTTTAGATATGAGTCCAATTCCACTCCAATACCAAGGAAGAGATGGGTCGAACATCTTCACCACGTCTACACAATCATATGGCGAGCAACACGAACCAATGTGCCTGCTCGACAAGAAATAAACTCGTGCTTCACAGAAAACGACCTCAACAAGGTTGTAATAACACAGAACGACGCTCTGGTCGTTAAGTTGAGAATAGCTAACTACACTGTCAAGAGGGTCCTGATTGACCTCGATGTGTCTTGTAACATCTTGATGTCCAAGACCTTTAAGGATATGAGACTCCCTGACTCAGTTCTCATCCCAGACTTCACTCCGATCCTTGGATTCAACAGTTCAAGGGAAAACCCAAAGGGGGAGATATTGTTGCCCCTGACCGTTGGTAGAATAGAATATAGAGTTACCCTCACCGCTAAGTTTAGCGTTATGAACATTGCTAGCAAGTACACTGCAATTCTCGGTTACAAATAGATCCACACCATGCGAGGAGTTCCATCGACCTACCATCAAGTCTTCCATTATCCTGGTCCCAATGGGATAATGGAACTCAGAGGTAACCAGAACGCATCACAAGAATGTCATGGCATCATAGAAAATGTGACAAGCGAGAAGCCAACGACCTCAGACAATAAGGAGGACACAACTCCAACAAAGGATGTTGCCAAAGGAAAAGCCCAGACCACAGATAAGGCAAATAGCAATTACGGAAAGAGCAAACGAGCTCCCCTCAACTCTCACATTGAAGCACATATCTTGGCGTGCAAGTGAACCTGGCTCAGAGGACGACCCCAAGTATGTGTATGTGGGTTCAGAGTTAGGAATAGATAAGTACAATGAATTTGTAAATTGCTTTTCTTTTAATAAAGATGTTTTTGCTTGGTTATATCTCAACATGCAGCCTGGTATAGATCCTCCAATTGCATGTCATAAGTTACGGGTGGACCCTAATTATCGACCCGTTAAGCAAAAGCCAAGACGACTTGCACCTAAATTTCATCAGGCAGTTAATGATAAAATAAACAGACTCAGTCATGTTAGATTCATCAAAGAGGTCGACACACCAGATTGGCTAGCCAACATAGTTTCAGTCTTGAAAAAGAATGGGAAGACAATAGTTTGTATCGACTTCACAAGCTTGAACAAAGCTTGTCCTAAAGATTCATTCCCACTCCCACGAATTAATAGGATAGTCGATCAGACCTGCGGTTTTGAGCTCCTATCATTCATGGGCGCGTATTCAAGATACAACCAGATGCCAATGTATGAGCCTGATTAAATCAAGATCTCATTTACCACAGAACAAAGAATCTTTTGCTACAAAGGCATGCCATTCGATATTAGAAATGCAGGGGCAACCTACCAAAGGCTAGTTACCAAGATGTTCGACAACCTGCTAGGTCGAACCATGGAAGTCTACATCGACAACATGCTCGTTAAAAGTAGCCAAGATCAAAGACACCTCGCAAACCTCAATCAGACATTTCAAAGACTACGACAGTCCAGGATGAGACTAGACCTAGAGAAGTATTTATTTGGGGTCGCATCAGGGAAATTTTTCAGTTACCTGGTCACCCAAAGAGGAATCGAGGCAAACCCCAATCAGATCAGAGCACTGTCGATATGTCTAGCCCAAAAACAAAGAAACAAATTCAAAAGTTGAATAACATGGTATCAACTCTCAATAGATTCATTTCTAGAGCATCCGATAAATGTCGACCAATGCTACATATTTGAAAGAATGGGGTTGCATATCAATGGACCAAAGAATGTGAACACACTTTTACCGACCTCAAGGCATACTCCACCAGTTCTCACCAAGCCTAATGATGGAGATGTGCTCGGAATCTACCTCGCTAGTTCAGATTTTGTAATCAGCGCAATACTATTCAAAGAGGAAAATCAGGTCGAAAGACCTATCTGCTTCACAAGCAAGGCATTACAACAAGTAGAAATAAGGTACACACCATTAGAAAAGTTAGCATTAGATATTTTATATGCTACATGCAAGTTTCGACCTTATTTCCAAGCACACACAGTCAAAGTAATCACCGACTAACTACTACGACACATCCTAGAAAAGAAAAACAAAACGGGTCGCATGGCTCGATGGGCCCCTGAGTTGGGTGACTACATCTTTGAATTTGTACCCTGCCAGGCCGTCAAAAGCCAGGTCATAGCTAATTTATTAGCATATTGTATTACTCTGCTGAAGATTCAAACTGGGAACCAGAGCCAGAAACCAGACCAACCCAAGTCGATCACCCAAACACTTGGCAACTATATGTTGATGGTTCACACAACGTAAATGGCAGTGCCATCAGGGTCGTACTTATCTCACCTGATGGCTAACAACATTAAAGGTTGACACGATTAGACTTCTGGACCTCCAACAACGAGACCGAATATGAAGCTCTAATCCAAGGCCTACTCATGGCCATAGACCTGAAAGTAGATCAAATCAAAGTTTTCAGTGACTCACAGTTCGTAGTAAATCAGATCACAAGCAACTACCAGATCCATGGAGTCAATTTAATAAGATATGCAAGCAAGGCAAAAAAACTCATCAGCAAGTTCAATTTCTTCACCTTAGATCACATCCAAGAGACGACAACAGACATGTTAACTCATTTGCATTCCTTGCATCTAAGGTCGAAATAGATCGACCTCGAGCTCTAACACTAGTTGTAAACACGCTACCTACGTATTTGCAAAAAGAAGAAGAAGTCAATCAGATCAACGACCACCTCAATACGACCTTTGAAAACATCAAGGGAACATGGATGGAACCCTTCACTACCTACTTACAAACTGGCGAGCTCCCCCTGAGCAAGAAAGAGGCTAACCAGCTATTACATAAGGTCACCATGTACAAGTTACACGAAGGCAAGCTATTCCAAAAATCGGCCATTAGGTTACTCTTAAGGTGCTTAATTTCAAAGCAGGGATAAATAATCGTCCAAGAAATCCATGAAAGAGAATGTTGAAACCACTTTGGAGGTCGCAACCTAGCACATAAAGCGATCTCGCAAGGATATTTTTTGCCGTGAATGAAAGAAGATGCAAAGAAGTTTGACTGAAGTGCAAAGAATGTCAACGTTTTGACGACCACACTCATCAGCATCCCAATGACCTTATCAACATCACAGCCCCTTGACCATTCCACATGTGGGGGCTCGACATCATGCGTCCCTTGATCAAAGAGAAGAAATCTGAGAAGAGATTCGTCTTGGTCGCAATAGATTACTTCACCAAATGGGTAGAGGCTATTGTTGTCACAAATGTAACTCAAGTAGATGTGTTTTGTTGGAAAACATCATAACTACATTCAGCCTGCCCAAAAGATTAATTACCGACAACGAAACTCAGTTCGTTGGGAATAATATTAAAGCTTTCTACGAACTTTGAAAAATCGAGCACGCAAGATCAGCTCCTCGATATCTACAGAGCAACGGACAGGTCAAAGCAACGAATAGACAAATCCTATCTAACTTGAAGAAAAAGCTTGAGGACCAAGAAGATCAATGGCCTTAGCAACTCGAAAACATCCTAAGGGCCTACATAACTACTCCACGATCATCAACATGAATGTCCCCATTCAGTCTATGTTACGGAGTATAAGCAGTTATACCAACTGAGCTCACATTTGGTACAACCAAATCATTCCTAGTCGATACCAAACTCAACAATCAAGCCTGGTCGTTCGGTATAGATCTGGTCGAAGAAAGAAGAAACCATGCAGCCATCAAGCTCGAACACTACCCGCAAAGATTAAAACGATCTTACAACAAAGGAGTACGACCTCGAACCTTTCAACTAGAAGAGCTCGTATTAAGAAGAATGTTCCACAACAAAACGAAAAGCAAACATTGGGAAGCTTAATCCTAACTAGGAAAGACCTTACATCATTACAAAGGTCCAAAGCAATGGCTTCTATCGATTACAAACTCCAGAGGGCGAAGAAGTCAAGAAGTACCTTTAAAAGTGTATATTTATCTCCCTGAATAACACCTTGTTTGCATAGCACTTAGCTTATATTATTGTGTTATATCTATTGATTAGTGCTTTCTTGTCATTTGTGTAGGTTTCATGAGCCAAAATGTGAATATTATGTTAAAGCTCGCCAAAAGCCAAGAAAAGCCATTAAAAGAGTGTTATTTGCACAAAAAAAGAAGAATTGATATTTGCACCCGCAGTTGCTGAGGGCACCCCATGGACGGGTCCTATGGACTTGAATTTTTGTCCAAGATGGGTGGTCCAAATCCCATCTCAATCCAAGTTATAATGAAGCCCACATGTCAAAAGATCTATTGAAGTCTTTATTTAAATCCAATCTTAAAAAGTCTATATGAATATCCAGAACTTTGATTTTGGCCCATGAGCTCTTTATTCTTTATGTTCATTGTGATTCAAAGTTCTTAATGCTTGTTTATTTTTATTCGTGATATGAAGTAAGCATGATTATTTATGTGTTATTGTTATCCATATTGATTAAAGGGAGGCGTTCCAGGGACTCAGGAAATGTTTGATTCAATTTTGACTCAATCTTATTTAGGGTACTTGTACATATTGGATTGGCAATGATTTTTGGTAGATATGATCTCCTTACTATAAAGATCTACTACATAAACAATCAGCTCATTTGAATATATTTAGACCCATCAAATGTAATATTAAATTCAACGGTAAAAATGAACGTTCCACAATACATTAACTTGTAATATGATTTTTCTAAGGTTAGAAAATTCAGATTATGATAAATTTTGGTGAAGATGTCGTACATAGTGAGAACATTCATTGTACCAAAAATCATGTCAATCCAATATGTACAAGCACCTTAAATAGGATTGAGTCAAAATTGAGTCAAACATTTCCTGAGTCCCTGGAACCCCTCCCTTGATTAAATACTATTGTTAGAGTATAGGGAGACCCAGCTATAATGGTTGTTTTAGATTAATTAGAGATATGTGATGGAATAGCTGAGACATGACTATCATATCTCTAGAATTAATCTCTTTTATTGGACCCCTTTTATAATCAAATTGAATAACCGAGAGGTGACGGTTTGTTTATGAATTAATATGTTGAGTTAATTGAATTGAATAGCTAAGAGGTGACGGTTTAATTAATGAAGCATATTCAATAGCACATATAAAAGAATTCCATTTTAATTGAGTGGAATAGCTGAGAGGTGACTACTTGATTATTAAAGGCATTAATGATTAATTGGAATAGCTGAGAGGTGACTAATTAATTGTTATAGATTGAACATGAATAAATGGTATGTATTTTTGCATTGTTTAGTTTGTGGATACCAACTCTTCCTCCTAATCATCATAAGATCTTCTTTCCATCTCTATCTATCTTCTAATATTAGTTGAAGTATTAGTTTATTGTGTTTGAGCTAAGAATTCCCCCTTCAAGGTGGGTACGACCCTTGCTTGTTACTTGTCTACATTGATAATCAATATTTACAGGCACAAGAAGGAAAATAACATATATATCTATCTTTTGATTAAAGAGTAAGCAATTATCCTCTATCAAAATGGCGTCGTTGTCGCTTTAAGGAACGGAGTTTATTCAAACACAAGCGAGAATAGTAGTTTCAGGACATCATCCCACTTCTATCCCTCCCACCTTCTATTTCTTTCAATATGTTTTTCAAGTCTTTTGTTAATTAGTCCTCTTACTGATCTCACAGCGAAGATGGACCGAAAAAAAAAACTTAAGGAACGAAGTCAATATCTCAATTTGAAAAAAGTCGCGCGAACATAAAAATTGCTGAAAAGTTACTGGTACTTACTGTACTCGATCTCGAGTCGAGTTCAACTCAGCCTAGTTGGACCTCGAGTCGAGTTTGGCCCAATCTCGAGTCGAGTTCTCTAAAGGCCCAATTCATCTCGAGTCGAGTTTGAACCAGATCTAGACACCTGTTTGTGGGACCCACTGAAGCTGTTCCAGAGCACTTTTTTAATTTGTTTTTTGTTGTTTGAATGATTGTGGGGCTAAACTCAGTAGTTTAATTTTTTTCACCATTTTTAGAGACTTGTAAGATAATTAAATTTTTGATCCACGAAGGGGTCGCGATTGTAATATTTTTAAAATAGGTATTGTTAGGATATATTTAATTGTGTGTTTGCGGCAGATAGTAGAGCAAGGTTGTGGAGCTAGCCTTGAGTCTACGAAGGAACGACTCCAAAGGACGATTGAAACCCAAGGAGTGGTTTCCCCTTAGTCGATTCCAACTCGTTTTCTCCCTACTTTTGTGCGCTTGTTTGGCATTTTTATTTTCTAGCACAAAGTGGGAGGTAAGTATACTCCTAACCCTCCTCGAATCCCCTGCAAGAAGAGTTTCTGTAATGATTAACATGACCTTGGATGTTGCTTGCTTTTAATTCAGTTTTTACTTTTTGATAAACCAGGACTGACGGCAGACCTGACCTACAGAAAGTGAAACTTAATATCAATTTATTGCAATATCCTAAGCTTAAAATTTAATCAACTAAAGTCATGCTATCACGATGTTCATTTGAGGCCTTGAGCAGATATTTCAACTAGTACCGCGTAAACCATTCTTTGATTGGAGCACAAGCTAGGAATTGGGTCTGGAACCCCTACAGATTATGTTTGTAGAATCACTGTGGTTATTTAATTAAGGAACGTCGCTTATGCATGGAAAACCTCCCATACTGGTTATTCGCTACTTGACTCACAAAATATGAGGAGAATTCACAACAGAAACTTGGTAAGAACTCATTGACTTGGGTGGACACAAAATCGAGTCAGTTTTGAGCCCCTTGTTAGATGTTTTTGAATGGTTAGAACTTCTATGACATATGTAATGTGCATCATACATGCGTCTTAGATTTGGTAAAATATGCATGTCCGATCCCCTTCAAGTCTACACAAGGCGCACAATCACGGACCACACTCCTTCTGAGAAGAGTTCAACGACTCAACCTCCATACCTCCTTTTGAGGACGAGTTCAACGACTCAACCTCACTTACTGAAGTAAATCCTGTACCTATGGCTCACGAGGCTACCTTTCGAGATTACTTATCACCTTTGGCCACTGGGCCACCTACCTACATAGTTTTGCCCGAGACAACTGTAGATAGCTATGGCATTCGCCCTCAGATTGTGGGCATGTTGCCTAAGTTCCATGGACTTCCGCGGGAAGATCATATCAATGCTTGAACAAGTTTGTAACCGTACTCAATACTTTCAAGGAGAAACATTTGTCCCGATGAAAAAGTTAGGCTGAGGTTGTTCTCTTTTTTCTCTCGAAGATCATGCATGTCATTGGTTACACGGCCTTTCTTCCAATTCTGTTTAAACCTGGGCTCAACCAAGCAAAAAGTTTTTGAACAAATATTTTCCTATTACCAAAACCAATGAGGTTATTGATGCCATCAGAAATTTTTGGCAAAAAGAGGGTGAGGTTTTCTTTGATACATGTTGTACTTTCATCAGAGACCTTGTGAGTCTCTGTGGGTAAGGCACGGTTGGTTGTAAGTCTGTGGGGGTTCCATAACCTCACGAGTATGTTATCTTGGTTTAGAGGTGTTAGCCTCTTTAGCAGGATTCTTAAGTGGTGCAACAGGTGTCGTGGTAACCGGTGTAGAAATGCAAAAGTCACCTCTCACTTATTCTTTCACATATTTCCAATTAATCTAATACTACCATTATATCTAGGTCTTCCTATACTCTAACAATAGTATTTAAGAACATGGATGCAACAAATACATAAATTATCATGTTTACTTCTATCTAGAATTGAAATAAACAAGCATTAAAAAATTGAATCTCAATGAATATAAAAGAATAAACATGGTGTTTTTTGCATTATCTAGAGTGCTTCAACCATTCCCCCTATAGGAAACTTAGCTACTCATCCTTGATAATGATACCATGGAATAAGTAAATAAAGAACACACCATCATAATGAGAAAGAGAATTGATTATTATTATTATTGATTGAGAATAAGAAGAATTGAATTCAATACAAGTGAATGAATTTGAACTCCCTAAACCCTTAGCTACTACTTCTCTTTATATAGAGAATACAAAGTATGAGTCCTAATGAATAAGGAAATTACTTTGCTTGCACACAAAGTATACTTGCTCACCAAGTTAGGTCAAAATTTGTGGTGGCTACTGTAGGGCTTCTAGAAGCAGCAAAACCACAAGGAAACCTAATATTCTTCGGCCTAAGTTGTAGCTTGGATCAATATCTTCAGATAGACAGCTGATGGGACCAAATCGGTTTTGGATCATCATATAGAGTTTTTTTAAGATTGGGCTTCAAATAACGGGCTTCATTATAACTTGGATTGAGCTGAGATTTGGACCACCCATCATGGACATAAAGTCAAGTCCACATGACCAGTCCAAGGGGTGTCCTTAGTAATTGTGCAGGTACAAATAATAATTTCTCTCCTTTTGTAAATAACACTCTTTTAATGGCTTTTCTTGGCTTTTGGCGGGCTTTAACACAATATTCAACTTTTGGCTCATGAAACCTACACAAATGGCAAGAAAGCACTAATCAATAGATATACAATAATATAAGCTAAGTGCTATGCAAACTAGGTGTTATTCGGGGGATAAATATACACTTTTGAGGACTTATCAAATACCCTCAAACAACACTTTGCTTGTCCTCAAGCAAAGGTGAGAAGAAAAAGAAATAAGAACTCAAAAGAGAACTAGAACTAAGGTGATTGCATTAACCATATCCATCAATGCTTTAAAACCACAAGGACTTTCCAGGTGGAGGAGTTATAGTCTCTTGAGGGTTTTCCAGATAAGATACCCACAACTTACTACAACGACTAATCCAAAGAACAGAATGTTCTACCATTTTTCCTCAGACATTGATGTCATCCATCAGTATATCAAAAGATAAGGATAAATATTCCAAAACCATTCATATGAGGTAACTTACTACATATGCATGAAAGTAAGTATAACAATTTCAAATGCATTCAAGACAGGCGTGTGTACATACAACCACAGGTCTTAAGTCACCATTGGAAATGTCGCTTTGACTTCTGTCTCAGTAGACATACACTCGAAAGTAAAACCACTCAGAGATGGTGTTTATCATTTTACCTCTATGTGAGGAAGGAAGATGGACAAACATCTCACATATATCAAGATACAAGAGGTTGAATATTATTCTTCTCTATTGAGTTATATCAAAACCCTAGTTTTTTAGAGTATATATACTATTCGGCCATGAAGACACGTCTAAATACATCAAGTCGGCAATAGGATAGTTGTAAGTCGGTGTAGGGTCCATGGGCTGCAAGTCAACACCGACTTTGACTAAATTGGAGCTGGTCAACTCGAGGGGTGGCAAGTTGACCATTGAATTTTTGACTTCTGTTTGCGGTCGTCCACTCCGTGTTGTTCCTTGATCTCAGTGACTTTATCTAATCGGACTTTGGTTCGGTGAAAATACTTCTCTGAGCTTGATACAGTTGTGACTTCATTTTTGGCTTCAAAGTCTTCCTTCTTTTAGATTTTGGCTTCCTCTTTGGTATGGAAGTCCTTGAGGAGGTGGACATGGAGCTTTTATCAACTTCGATTCATAATCCATCAACTTAACCCCAATACTTGATACTTTAGGCATTCTTTCAAGTTAGTGAGAGTTAAGGCCCGTGAAATATAATAAACCTGAAAATAAGACTAAAAGTGATACTAAAACACATAGGAGTAAACAAAGTGCTATTCAAAAAGTATTAAAGAATAAGACTTTTGTGCTCTTATCAATTATATATTAATGTTAAACTGAGAGTTGGTCGTTTGTTTATATAGTGATACACACCCAGGGACAGATCTATAGGTTAGCTTGACCAGGCTGAAGCCCGGGGTGAATTTTTGAAAAACTAGTACTTTTACTTATACCCAAGCCCACCACTACAAAAAAAAAATTCTTAGATTATTGTACGCAAGCCCTCCCAATTTGGATTACTGTATCTAAGTGCAACCCAAAATTAAATCCTGGATTCGTCTCTGTGCACACCTTACAAAACTGATGTTCCAAATGTCATTTTTATGATGTTGTGAGAGATGTTGCACGTCAAAAAATCTCATCCTAGAAAAATATACTCCCTCCGTCCCAAATTATAAGTACCTTTTGGAATATTCTACTTATTAAGGAAACATCATTTATTGTTTGTCTACTAACTCTATTTTCTAATTTACCCCTATTTAATACTAATTACAATATCTAATTTTTCATTAAAATAATTACTCTAACCTCAATGCAAGGGTAGTATAGACAAATGAACCATTCAACTTAATTAATATCTGTTGAAAAGTCAAAAGTGACATATATTTTGGGACAATCTAAAATGGAATAAGGTACTTATAATTTGGGACAGAGGGAGTATTAGTTTTAATACCATAGCTCCAGAAAATAAGAAGCTATTTTTTACAAAATTTGTAAACTTTGAACTTTACCAATAATGAATTTTGGTAGCAAAAAAAAAAACAAAACAAAAGGAAAAAGGGGGGGGGGGGGGGGGTGTGCAGCGCAGTTTGTAGTGCACTTGTCCTCTAATTTTGTATAATTCCTCAATTTTTTATCAATAAAATTTGTTTTGGAGTAAAAAAAAAGACAAGAAAAAATTTGACATCACAGGAGCATCTCCGATGGTGGGGTTTGGTAATGGAAATTTTGAAGTGGGTCAGACAGCCATTAATACAGTTGCAGCTAAGGTACAGAAACACGATGGAGCATGTGCAGCGAACCAACATTGTTTCATTCATTTTGCTTTTGAAACTTTTGGGTTTGTAGCACCAGAAGTAGTTGAACTTCTCAAGAGGGTACAAAAGGTGATGAATAGCAATGTGATGACGGCGGGTTCCAATGAATATGTATTTTGTAGGATTGGTTTTGCTATTCAAAAAGGGCTTGCAGCGCAGTTTGTAGCGCGCTTGTCCTCTAGCTTTGTGTAATTTACCAATAAAATTTATTTTTGAAAAAAAAAAAAAATTAACCAAGTTTTATTTATTAATAATTTACCAATCTTGAAAAAAACCAAATACAATATATTTCATTCAGTTCATATTTCAAGTTAGTCCAACTAGCTTATTCGATACAGTCACTCATTGACCCTAGCACTTGTAGTACTTCTTGGGGGGTTCCATTTGTACTGAAATACAGCATTTTCACCATTTAAACCTCGAGCTAAATATATTCCATCTGGTCTAGCCTCCCAAAAACAATTGGTCCCACATCTTGCTTCATCTCTTGACTCGCGATATACTTCATAATTTCCGCTTTTAGGAATTCTACCATCATTATATTCCATGAAACATGAGAAAACAGTAATACCCCAGAAGCTGTTTTTAAATTGAAATTTAAAATATTGATTTGTTGTTAGGTAATGGACCCCTAGATCATCATTTTTTGATCTGCAACGAATTCCCAAAGTTTGACCTGGTATCTTGTTTGAAACATACACATGCACATAGGTAATAGGATTACCAGAAACCAAACAACATTCATAGAAAGCCACTAAAACTAGAGCAAAAGCAACTATCCTTACATGATGATAAGAATTACCCATTGTGATTGATATTTTTGGTGTGTTTATATGAGGTGATTGTGTTATTTGTGGTTTATATATAAATAGAATATAGATAATGAAAACTAAATTGCTATATTTCGTTGAAATCTGATCTTTTAAAATGAAGAATATATGGAAGATCTAAAAACGAGAAAAATAAATATGTATAGATTTATTGATACATAAAATCTTAAGAAAGTTTATATTCCTTTTTATCTTAAAGATTTTGTATAAATAGAGAATCCTTACAAACTTCAAAATTTATCTTGTTGTTGTTTTGTGCCAGGATGTTATGTTTTGCACTATTCAACAACTGGTTCAAATTCGTATGCGGGGGCAGGGATTAGGATTTGGATTAGTCGAAGCGAAATTGATTGAACCCTGTGTTGACCCCCTTAACGGGCTCAAGCCCAAGTCAATTATAAGTTAAAGCACAAAATTATAATCAATAAGAGCCTAAGCCCAATTCAATTAGTAATAAGGCTTAGGCCCGTTACTACATTCAATATCAATCATGGGCTGATTTTTTTATGTAGTAGATATTTATAGTAAGGAGATCATATCTACCAAAAATCATGCCGATCCAATATGTACAAGTACCCTAAATAGGATTGAGTCAAATTTGAGTCAAACATTTCCTAAGTCCCTGGAACCCCTCCCATATTTAAACACTCCTAAATATTGACATGTTTCCAATGAGGCCCAATGGTAGTGAGGGACTCACCACATGAGGTGTGGTGTTCAAACCCATACCAATGCATAGATAATTATATTGTTTGATCTATCTATGACTGGGCTAAGCTAGGGCTTTTGGGTCTCTTGAAAGTAAAAAAGAAAAAAAAATTGTTTCATTTTTTTCAAATTTTGAATTTATTGTGCCCTAGCATTTTAATTGTTTAAGACGTGCTGATTTGACTAGTCTTCCTCCACTAGCCATTTTTACTGTTATGGCTTAATCTTAGGAGAGATTTACTCCACCATTAACAGCTCTTTTTTAGCTATAAAAGAACTAGTGGAGAAGTGAGAAAAACATAATAAAAAATGGTTTTCTATAAGTTTCTTGAGCAACAAAGAATGCTAAAGTTTCTTGAACAATAAATTTCGAATTTATTGTGCCCTAGCATTTTAATTGTTTAAGACGTGCTGATTTGACTAGTCTTCCTCCACTAGCTATTTTTTACTGTTATGGCTTAATCTTAGGAGAGATTTACTCCACCATTAACAGCTCTTTTTGAGCTATAAAAGGACTAGTGGAGAAGAGAGAAAAAACATAAGAAAAGATGGTTTTCTCTAAGTTTCTTGAGCAAGAAAGAGTGATAAAGTGAGATCGAATTTCTTCTTTGTGTAAAAAGAATTCGACATAGATTTGGGTTGTTTTAAACTGGGGACGGTGTGACTACTAGTGCTTGCACAACAGAGGTAGAGCCGCAAAATACCTTAAAGAGAACAACCTAGTCCACGACTCAGCCAATATTTGGTTCGGTTTGTTCATTTTGATTTGCAGCTGACCGAGGTAATATTCAGATTAATTTTATTTCTAACATGATCAACTCTTGAGACAAGTACATGGCTCAATTGTTCACTGGGCTAGGCGTTTTCCAACATACAATTTTACCCTCAACAAGTGACATGTTGGTTTTGATACTAGTTATAACATGGAGTTTTGTTCTCACTCATCCAGAAACTGCCAAACATTGATGCATTCGATTTAATGCTACTAACCATTGTTGGTGGATGTATGATGATAATTTCAGTGAGTATTAACGCTTGATTTCAATTGTTGGATGTTGTGTTTAAGTTTTTGTATTGTTAGGGAATAGTGAAATAGGTGCCACTTTCGCCATAAAAAGAACTTGTAATCTTTTTTACTCTACTAAGGCATTTTAACAAAATTTTAACCCCTATCTACAATAACCTATATTTAGTTGAGCTTTACCAAACATGAAATTGCTAGTCCGAAAAGAAGAAAGACAAAAACAATAATAATAATAAAAAAAAAAATTCACAATCTTTTATTTTTATCATTAATTTACCAATATTGAAAAGAGCCTTAACTAATATATTTTATTTTACATTTCATGTTGGTTCAGCTTATTCCAGGTTCACTGCCTAATGTTACTCCACCTGTAGGTAAGTACAGCATTTTCACTACGTAAGCCTTCAGCATAATATATCCCATCTGGTCTAGCCTCCCAATAGCAATTTACTTCACATCTTCTATCATCTCTTGTCTGGCGATATACTTCATAACTTCCACTTTTAGTAACTCTCCCATCATAGTATTGCATGGAACACCAAAAGAGAGTAGTACGGAAGAAGAATCTGGTTTTAAATTTCCAAGTAAAAAATTGATTATTGTCAAGGTAATGGATACCAAGATCATCATCTTTTGATTTGCAATGGATTACCAACCTTTGACCTTGCATCAACTTGTTGGAAACATATACATGAGTAGGGCGAGTAACATAATCACATGAAACAAAAGAACACTCGTAAAAAGCCAATATAACTAGAGCGAAAGCAACTATTATTGCATGATAAAAACTACCCATTGTGATTAATATTTTCATTGTGTTATGGGATGATTGTTATTATAGATAAAAACTAATTGGCAACATATATATTGTTAGAATTATCTATTTTACATTTAGATTATTACAAAATCTAAAAGCGAGAAAAGAAAAATCTTATAAAATATATTCCTTTGTGTTTATTGTAGATTTTATTTTCTCTTGAAGTCAACATAGTTATATAAAAAAAAATCTTTATAGATTTCTTTAAAAGTAAGAGTCTGGGATTTTTTTTGGAACATGATATCTTTGATTTGGATTAGTTATTGTCCCCAAATATCTGTTTAAATTAGTTTGGGTTTTGAGGTACAGTGTTCTTTGTTTATTAGAGTTTTCATTTATTTTTTGAATTAAATTAAAATAATATACCAATCAAACCACCTAAGTTTTTGTAATAATAGTAATACCCCCAAAATTAATGCACATGAGAAGTATGTGAAGAACTTTCACCTCAAAACCCTTTCAACCCATGAAAGTGGGACTCGAACCCAAAACCTTGGGCCCAACCATACATGAGTTTGGAGTTTGGAATGATAATAATTGGAAACACATTCTGAGACGTTCAGAAGTATAAACTATAGGTAAAATTGATAAATAATACAACGTTTTATGTATAAGATGATCAGAACCAAAACAATACTAAAATGTGTTGGTAGAAATAGAAGAAGAGAAGTATTGTATTGTCTCAATTGTTTCAAGTCTATTATTCTCATAACTGGGTTCTCTTTATATAAGAGATACATCATTAATGGGATAACTCAAAGGTCATGAGTTATAGCAACCTAAAAGCATTGAATAACACTTTAATTACATATTTTGATCATGTGGTCATCCAATGTATCACAACAATCCCCCTTGATCACAACAAGTATTAAGAGAACTGACTCGTTCAAACTTTTCTAGAAAAAACCTGATGGGACAAAAACATAGGTAAGAAAAAATAGTTATAAATCTCATAGTCTTCGAATTTTGTTGCCTCATTAAAACCTTGTAGGAAAACCCAAGTGGGACAAAAAACTTGGCAAAGAAAAAGAGTACATCTTCCATAATTATTTGGTTTTTATATGATGAAGATGTTCCTCCTGATGTCGATTGGACTAAATTGAGTTCCCACATTCCCATATTGTATACCAATTTCTTGAATGTGGTTGGAAGTATATATTTGGTGAACAAGTCAGCAAGATTGTCACATGAATGTATTTGTTTTACGGTAATCACTTGATTTCACTCAAGTTCATGCGGGATGAATGTTGGCACCCACACACCCATGGGCCTTATATTATCACCCCCTCCCCCTTGGGTGACATACATTTAATGACAGTTACCTAATTAAAACCTTGCTAAGAAAAACCCAGTTGAAAAAATCAAAGCGAAGGGAAAAAAGTACAACGTTCTTCAAGATCATTAACTAGGAAAACCCAACGACACAAAACCTAGAAAAGGAAAAGGAGTATAACGGATAATCCTAAGTTGCATACTTCGAGATACTCCCCCTGAATAGCATATTCAGGATGCTCCCCATGATAATAACAACCTGACCTTCATTTGATCGATGATGAACTTCTTGTTTATTAGTCTTGGACACAAATTATGAATAACTTACTTTGGCAATGTAATGAGAATGTTTAGTTTCTTAAATGTCATCTGTATTAATCTTCTTGGTTGTTGCATTATGCATTTTCTTGACTTCAATATCTTTATTCCTTGACTTTATAAGTAAAGAAGTACTGTGGGTTCTGTTCTATTTGATAGAAACTTCTAGAATCAAAACTATTCAAGCTCCATTGTTTTCATTGAGATTGTTTGGAACATCTGTGATAGAAGAAAATTGCCAAGGAATACAAATATCTCGAATACTTAGTCATACCAATTTATGACTAACTTCGTAAAGCAAAACTTTCAAAGTGGTTAGAAAACAATAGCTACTAAAAATTAGTAGAATGCCCAAAAGATACCCGTAATACCACTAAGAAATATATAACATGTTTGATATCAAACCTTTTTAAGGGTCAGTACAATAACATGAATTGCAAACTGCCAAGAAATTCTTGTATCCATTGTAAAGCGTTTATTTCATTACTATACCATTTAATTCTTTTCGATTGGTAAGCCACTATACCATTTCATTCTTCTCGATTTACTATTGAGGTAACAAAAATTTCCAACATTTTTGGGTAGTACGAAGGGGGAATCGGCCAAAAAATTGGATAGGGGTCAAGACGCAGCCGGGCGCCGGTGGCTGACTCAAGTGCCCCCCTGAAATAAAAATTGGTATTTTATTTCAGATTTCCCTCTTTGAAATATTTAACAATTTAACTCTTCAAGAGTCCCACAAAAACTGTCGACGTTATTAATCCATTGGAAAATTCCATTGCTCTCATTTCGTTTCCTTACGAATTCCTATAGGTAACCTTCAGGGTTTATACTATTTTTGCGTTTGTACAATATTTCCAAATATACCACACCTGTTGAAAGACTTTAATTATGCTCTTGTAGCATTTTCCCGGTCAAATTGCAAATTTTGTCAACAATGTTTATACCTTTTTTACAATTTTAACAACCATGTTCAAAATTTACAACAACGTTTCTTTTTTTGCAATTTTGAGACCTCGAAGGTAGAATTCTTAGCTCAAACACAATAAAAAGTAATAGTTTAAGAACACCACATGAACCAATAAATAAGATGTGATTGATTATACTTCTTACAAGCAATTAAATATTTAAACTAATAATACAAAATGGAAAGAGATAGAAAAAAGATCTTATGATGAATAGGGGGGAAAGTTGGTACCACAAACTAAACAATGCAAACATACATGTCATTCATTCATATTCAATCTATAGTAATTAATTAGTCACCTCTCAGCTATTCCAATTAATCACTAATGCCTATAATAATCAAGTAGTCACCTCTTAGCTATTCCACTCAATTAAAACGGGATCTTTATATGTGCTATTGAATATATCTCATTAATCAAACCGTCACTTCTCAGCTATTCAATTCAATTAATTCAACATATTGATTTGTATTAGAGTTGACACCTCTTAACTATTCAACTTGATTACAAATGGGGTCCAATTAAAAAGATTAATTCTAGATATATGATAGTCACCTCTCAGTTATTCCATCACATATCTCTAATTAATCTAATACAACCATTATAGCTAGGTCTTCCTATACTTTAGCAATAGTATTTAATCAACATGGATAACAATAATACATAAATAATCATGTTTACTTCATATCGCGAAATACAAATAAACAAACATTAAGAACTTTGAATCACAATGAACATAAAGAATAAACATGGTCTTTTTCCATTATCTAGAGTGCTTCAACCATTCCCCCTAAAGGGAAGTTAGCTACTCATCTTTGATAATGACACCATGGAATAAGTAAATAAAGAACAAAACATCATAATAGAACAGAGAATGGATTATTATTAAGAATAAGATGAATTGAGTTCAATACAAGAAAATGAACAGTCTAAACACTAGCTACTACTTCTCTTTATATAGAGAATACAAAACATGAGTCCTAATGAATTAAGAAATTACTTTGCTTGCACAAAAAGTATACTTGTTCTCCAACTTAGGTCAAAATTCGTGGTGATTACTGTATGCCTTCTAGAAGCATCAAGACCACGAGGAACCCTAATTGTTTAAAACCCATGTTGTAGCTTAGATCAACACCTTCAGATAGAAAGCTTACGGGCCCAAATCGGAGTTCTGGATCATCATATACAACCTTTTTAACATTAGACTTCAAGTAACGGGCTTTAAAGGATGTTTTGACATGTGGGCTTCATTACAACTTGGATTGAGGTGGGATTTGGACCACCCATATTGGAGAAGAAGTCAAGTCCACATGACCAGTCCAAGGGGTGCCCTCAGTAGCTGTGCAGATGCAAATAGCGATTTCTCTCCTGTAACACCCCAAAATCCGACCCATATCCCAATAAGACCTGAATCGAATCTCGAGGCATTATCATCAAAACCATAGGCAATTCGTCATTTCTACTCTATTAAGTATAACAAAAATCCATGAAAGTCTGGTGTTGAATCCATCATTTGATTAACTAGCGATTTTCACAAATCAACAAAAACACACTTTCATATTTATATATAGAAAACCATACTCTATACATCACAAGATTTTGATAATACATATATAAGATTGTTTTCGAGTGTGATATCTACGTATATACATATAAACAGACCTATCAAAAAGTTACAACCCTGGACTACACTCGATCTCACATCAGACAAATGTAGTGATCATCTCTGTAATCGTCTGCTGCAACAGCAGGTTCCTCAAAAACAGGCTCAACTGAAAAGGGTAATGGTAGGGTGAGCATAATCCACTTGCTCAGTAGAAACCCACATTCCCAAAATATTATCCAACCATGACGATAAATCATGCGAACAGTTTAAAATATGCAAGAGTTTAAATAGAACAACCGTAAATATAATGTAAAATATTTTCTGCTGTAAGTAATATGTAATATTCAAGCATTCATACAATAAGGCGGGTAGTTGCATCCTATTAGAGTGGTGAGAATACTACTGGAACTCAGCCCCAATCCCAGGCAATATCTTGGTTCATTACTTACCAGTGTGAACCTGCACCGTTATTCTTGATTCACGGACGGGTGATTACCATTTTGTGCACCAACCCTCTTTTAGGGCTCAGATGGGCCCTTTGACCACGACGCTCCAGAGGGAGAATCACCTATCACGGTGGTCAACCGTTTGACGACTGCAGAGTGCACAGGATCCTGACACACGTCCAGGAGTGGACTAACTCTCACCCCTCGCGTCTAAACCTCCTCGAGGTAACATGTATCCCCACAGCACACTAAACACCAACAACGTACCACTAAAAACATGGTAATCCAGGAAGGTAGAAAAAGAATTCCTGGAAACATCCAACAGTGTTCGCCTCTAGAAAGTGCCCATTCACCATCTAAATGAGAAACTACAAATAGTGCTAGTATAACAAATGTGAATTCAAACAAGCAAACAAACAATACGCAGAAAGTAAATAACACACAGAAATTTTTAACGTGGTAAAACCCAAACTGGGAAACGTCCACGGTTGTCCTCGCGACAACAAAATAATCCACTAGATGAATAGAGATGTACAAACCTATCAACTACCTGCACTCACTGCGAGTTGATACTCCTGGTTATCTCTAACACCTTGACTTCACCAGAGCACCTTGATGTACGCACAAGACACTCGACTTCTTGATGAACACACAAGAAGACTCGAAGCCGAATTCACAATAACTCTTGAAGATCACAAAGATATGAATTGGGAAAAGGGGGAAGAAAGGGAATTGAGTTCAATAGCCACAAACAATTTTACTATCACCAACCTAACCAAAACACATGAACAAGAAGAAGGATGGACGGCCAAAGAACTGCTTTGTTCTGTAGAAGAGAAACCCTATTTATACTTAGGGTTGAAAACCTAGAAAAATGGGCCGAAACTGTGCAAACCGACTTTGGACGTTCGTACGTCGATATGACGTTCGAACGTCGCCACACAAAAATAAGCCTGCTGCCTAACATGACGTACGAACGCTCTAAACAGTACGTACGTCTCCATACGAAAACATGTCTGCTGACTACCTGGACGTACGAACGTCCTAACTGAGTACGTACGTCCTGACCAAAATAAGTTCGCTGCTTCAGTGAACGTACGTACGTCCTAACTCGGTACGTACGTCCAGAATCCAATAACTTTCCCTAGACAGACCTAAGAGACACAAGGACACGAGACGACCATGCGTACATCCTGGTTTTCCTAACAATGAATTCAAGGCGAGATAACCAAAGACACTTTGTCACAAAATTGATGTCAAACCACTTCGTGCCGGTTTCAATCTCCCCCTTTGACATTGATTTTGTGACAAAAACCTATGACTCTAATAGCACTTATAAAACGTGCTTACAATCCCAAACCATGGCATTTATAAACCATGCCTACAAAAACTCTCAAAATAGAAACATATAACAAGTCACCAATTCTTGTTATCCAGCTTTAGGAAGATGCTTTAACCATCAGAGATCGAACGGAAGCAATCAAAGATTCAACAGAAGTTCCTTCGAGCAACTCCCCCATACTTCATGAGCTCCAAACTTCATGAGCAACTCCCCCATACGTGTAGCATACCTGAAACATGACCCAAAAATAACCTAACAAGAAGAAGACGATTGTTAGTAATTAGAGTCATAAATCTCCCCCTTTTTGTCACAATAAGTGATCAAAATAACCAACCATCAAAGGAAAAGAACAATAATAAACCAATAACCAAGAAAAAGAAATCAAAACCAAACAAAGAATACAAAACATATAAAATATAAAACGAACCCAACTTGTTAAAAGTTCAGAAAGTCAACTAATAACCAAACAGAGAAATCCATAAACAGAAAAACCAAAAGCTCGAATTAACGAATTCGAAAAACCCTTTCCCAATGACCTAGAGGAAGCTTAGAGAAGTAAGCCTCCGCACGAGCCGAAGGTCGATTCCACCGAGCAATCACATGATCATCATAATCCTCCAACCATTCACTCGTACAAAACAACTCCTCAATTCTGCTGTCCAAGCCACAGTCGGTAAGTGGAGCAGCAAGACCTGGAACCTTCGGATAACCAACTAACTCCAATATGTGATTTTGAAGATGTCCCGGTAATCTCTCCCAATGATTGACACGAACCAAACAAGGATTAAGGAAAGGACGATGAATATAGTCATATCCATGGGGAACGCGACACAAACGACAAACCTTAGCATTGTTCTTGTACTCCATTACCATGAACGACACATAACCAACATTCGGAACAAAAATTCCATGAAGTTCATATTCTGCCATAGAGAATTCTCAAAAAAAAAATTTACTGCAAAACAAGGAAACCAACTTGAGCTAATCTGAAAATAGCAATATCCAAGAACATGTACAATACTAAAAAAATAGAAACAAACCGATATATCAAAAAAAATTTAAGTACAAAAATGTGGAGAGTAAACCAGACAAACCACTACTCGGAGTCCGAGTCACCATCACTCGGTTCACCATCACCCTCGTCCTCACTCTCTGAGTCATCACCATCACTCGCACCTTGAACTGGAGGCACCTCTTCCGGAAACGGAGGCAAGTCTGTGGGAGTGAAGTCCAGCCGCAGATGCCGCATCTGAGCAACATTCATCGCATGAATATCACTGATCATGACATCATGACGAGAGAGAATGGCCCCGAAACGATCCAACCGAGCATCCATATGGTCCTGATGACGGCGGAGAGAGGAAACCCGAGCATCAATGGCTGCAACAGCCCGATTTCCCCTAGCAGAAGCAGGGATGGGGCGTCCAGTGGTCAAGGCCCGATCGAAATCATCATTACGCACAAGTGTCCTGCCTCCCCAAATGAGGTGGTGCGTCAGACGCGCACCCACGGACTCGAAAGCCAACTTTCGAGACTGACAGCCCTTTTTAATAGCGTTGACCCAGTCGTGGCCAACAAACTTTGGAGGGCTCACCCCCAGATACTGTCCCTGAAAACCCAAGTGCCTGAGAATTGTCATAATAAAGCTAGGGAAAGGAAGAGTACCCTTAGCTGCATCAATTTGAAGCATCCGATTGTAGATGACCTCAGAGAGATGAATATGGTGCACCGACATACAAACCACCAATTTGACCATGTCGTCGGTCATAATTATCTTGTTGCCCTTGGTGGGGTAGATGTTGGAGTGAGCAACCATGTGCAGGAGGATGGCGCTGTAGTGCTTGGCATGATACCTTTCCGTGACACCATCAATAAACATCTGCTGAACTTGATTGACAAAGTCAATTTGAATTGACTCCGGAACAGGCCATCTAACAGAGACAGCATCCTCAGGAACAAAGTCACCATCAATACCCAACGCCTCGCGTATCACCTTAGGAGAAATGGTGTATCGCCGACCTTCAATCAAAACCGAAAAACTCGATCGATTTTGCGAGGGTGTCTTTGTCTCATAGAAAGTTATCGTATGCTCAACCGAGTACTTGGTGATTGGTTGAGCCACCCTTAGCCAATTCCGAGTCTCAAAGAACAATGCGATATTGCCAAGTTGAGATGCCCCTAGAGGGGTGGCAGCAATGTCTCCCAAGTCGAAGAACCGCTCGGGAACAATGGCCTTGGCTCGAGGATGAGCGCCAAGGGATGATGGATGAGACAAACCCGGAGTGGAACCACGACCCCTCGGAGCGCGAGAAGAGGATGCCGCGTTGGAGGAAGTGGTGCGTGCGCGCTTGGAAGCCATTGCCTACACAATCACAACATCAAACAAACCAAAAATGTAAGAAACAATGACAAATAAACAACAAAGTCATTGTGACATTTAATCAAACACTTGATGTGCAGAAACAATACACATGTTATCGACAACAAGATAGCAATGGTGAGCACCCAACCATATCACAAATCAATCCCAACAGTAAAGAAGCCATAACAAGAGATAGAGATAGCCAATTCGTCCAACAATTTCAAGAAATTGAATGAAAATACTAACCAATAAAACAAACACATATTTCAAAGAAAAAAAAAACGAAAACTAAGCATGCAATCCAATCAATACCAAGAGGGGATGGAGAAGAGAAGAAGAAGAAGAAGAATAAAGGAAGAAGAATATGGGAAAAAGTAGAGTTTACTTACTTGAGTGAAAAACAGAGTATGCACTAGACAGAGAAACTTCTGGAAGTTAAGCAACAAACAACCTCCAAGAAAGAGGAGGAAAAAAAAATGCTAGAAGGAGAAGAGAGACCAAAACGGTTGAATGGGAGTGGAGATTACCAAGTGTACGTGCAAGAGAAGAAGAAGCACGATCGATATAACAATAGGCCATTTGTTTAAACAAAATTTGAATTTAAACAGCAAGTGGGCCGGACTGTATCAGGGACGTTCGTACGTCCTAAGTACGTTCGAACGTCGGGACCAAAAAAAAAAAAACATCTGACACACAACACGTTCGTACGTCCTATGAACGTTCGTACGTTGCAAAAAGATCTGTCCCCCTCCACGTACGAACGTCTTGAAAGCGTACGTACGAACCCCTTTTTTTTTTTTTTTTTTTTTTTTTTTATTTATGAAAATAAACCACATAACTAGAAAAACAGATATTGAGAGACATCACAAGAAAACACTTCTACGTATCATACGAATTCCAAATACAACCGAATATAGTTTAAACAATCCTCAACCACAAGAGAATGCAAAATCGAAGAACGACATCATACACCATGACAAGATAGTTACTAGAATGATGCAAGTATGTAGAAGAACCTGAGAGACCAATACCAACCTCCGAAAAACAAACTAAAGACATGATCATGGAGAATATTGAAGGTCACTTGCAACTAGCCCAAAAACACACACTATTGTTCTTCTTTTTTTTTTTTTTTTTTTTTTTTTTTTTTTGTAAACCATTGAAACAGATGCCATTCCCGTGTGGGAGTATGAAATATCTCCATCTTTTACCAGAACACGAGGGTAGGGTGTAGCCTACATCTTTTCGGCAAAACACACTCAAGAAGTGCAATACCATGATAACGTGCAACACAAGAACTAACATCTCTTGAGTGCATCCGTCAGAGCATGACCCTCACAGCCCCAACGGGTTCTTAGCCAAATGAGTATGCTCTCAAGACATTCAAATGGCTGGGGATTTTGTGAGTCATTGACCACTTACGAGAGGTGAGAGAATAAAGAAAATTAACACAACGATCATGGAAAATAAAACCATGGAAGACTGGAGTTATACAAGTTTTGAAAATGTCAAGTCAACCACATTGAAATGCATCATGCAAGAAACTACCAATACGAAGAGAGTATGATGTAACCCTACAACTATGCATGACACAAAAACAGTTGAGAACGCCAAACTAGAAACATCTGTAAAAAGAAATCCACACAATAGAGAATGTAGTATGTCCTCAATACCAACAACAACAATAAATGACCAACCCTAAACATCCTAAACACAGACAGTTCCAATGAACACATTAGACATATGAATGCAAAAGAGGTGTAGTGACAATGAAGCAGTTATCAGAGGAGCGACTACCAGATAACACCAAAATATTATTGGAATCAAAAACATCGCACCTATTATCCTCAAACACAACCTTAAATTTAGCATCACACAACTGACTAATACTCAATAAATTTGACCTAAGTCCCTTAACAAAAAGAAGCTC
Organism: Aquilegia eximia; assembly: GCA_023053565.1. NCBI lineage: Eukaryota > Viridiplantae > Streptophyta > Magnoliopsida > Ranunculales > Ranunculaceae > Aquilegia > Aquilegia eximia. The sequence goes on from JALIGU010000004.1 coordinate 29,196,296, forward strand.
ATGACTATTGAGCGATTCAACCTCAGAAAAGTGACCTTTACCTTCAACTGGAAGCAGTTTACCATTACCAAACCTAACCTTACCTCCATAACCAAGAGTCAGGTTATCAATGAGATCCTTATCACCTGTCATATGACGCGAACAACCGCTGTCAAGATACCATGATGAAGGCAATGATTCAACCAAACGAGCCGTGTGAGACACCATTTTCCTGGATGCATCCATACTCCTATCCCAGAAATGTGGTGGTGGAGTAGGCATCGGTGTTGCTTGAGGACGGTTTCCATAAGGAGAAGTTCTGGGTAAACCCCACGGAGCATAACCATTCCACATATATGGAGCCTGCATGGAGAAGGTGGAAGACTTGTTCCAATATGAGTTACCTGCAAAAGAAGGATGAGAAGCAGGATACAAATTATTCCAACAAAAGGCAGAAGTGTGACCCTTGCGACCACATGTTAGACATTTAAAGTCTTTGTGTCTAGAGTTCTTTTTCCGAACTTGCTTCACATGAGTAACCTTGGGTGGTGATACCACACTAGGCACCTGCACAGGAGCAGGAATAGCGACACTAGTTGGTCGCACAAAGGTAGTGCGGGAAGTGCTAGCAGTAGCAAGGGGAACAGAGGTGTCATAGCCTAAACCAGATTTATCTGAATGGGATTTACCGATTCCCAACAAAGAGTTTAGATTAGCACTTGCTTTACCAAACCCAACCAATTGTTTGTTAGCAGCAAACAACTCAGCCTTTACTCTCTCATGCTCCAGTACAAGGGATCGATACCGTGTTTCAAGATCATTATTCAGTTTTTCCAGAGTGACAATACGCACTTGGAAATCCTCCTTTTCCTTCACAAATTCTTCCTTCAACATGTTGGAATCACCTGTAAGGTTGCATATATCATGTCCAAGACTCTCTACCTGATCCTGCAAGACGGTGTTAGTTTTTTCAAGCAACTTTACTTGTTGCATAGAAAACTTATACATGTCACATAATTCACTAGTAGTAGCATGAACACCAGAATCAGAAACATTAATATCAGCAGAAGAAGATACAATACCTCCTGGATATTCATCCAGGGATGCACTGAAGACCACATAATTTGAGACAACATTTGAGAGATTCCCATCATCATCTTCATCCGAATCATCCCATGTTACGGTGAGATTCGCTTTGGAATTATCACCAGGTTTGCGATCGACCTTCTTATCACATTCATTTGCAAAGTGTCCATAATCACGACACTTGTAACATTGGACATCTTTACGATCAACCCGAGCTCTCCTCCCATCAACAGAGAACCGCTCAAAACCACGACTTCTAGGAGCATTTGAGGAATCAGGAAATCGCTTTCGAGGATCTCGATTCTGTTGATATTTCAGAATCTTCTGAAAGCTACGTGACAGGAACGCATAGTTATCATCCACATCCTGTTCTTCATCATCAGAAGGTCCTGTGGAAGGTTCTTTAGACGATGTAGCTTTGAATGCTACAGATTTGTTCTTCAAGGGTTCTTCCAAAGCCTGTTCCATCTCACATGTCCTTAGTTTGCCAGCAAGTGTCTCGATGGACATGTTCTTAATCACATTACTTTCAGTGATGGCATCCTTTCGTGAACGAAACCGAGGAGGCAAAGCACGCAATATCTTACGGACCACCTGTGTGTCAGTATATGCATGACCAATAGCCGCACTGCAGTTGATGATGTCTTGGAGACGAATAAAGAAATCATCAAAAGTCTCAGAATTATCCATCCGTAGATTCTCAAACTGAGATGTTAACAGTTCCAGCTTACTTTCTTTGACTGTTTCGTCACCTTCATGTGTACAGATAAGCCTGTTCCATGCATCTTTAGCCTCTTCACAGCCCTGTACCCTACGAAACTCACTAGCATTTAATGCCATGAAGATAGCATTGAGTGCCTTGTTGTTATAATTTGCCAACAACTTCTGTTCAGGCGTCCACTTTTCACGTGGCGTCAGTGATGTAACAGCAGTACCATCAGTACCTGTAGTAGTCAGAGGTTCTTTCCACCCCGTGACAACAGAAAGCCAGACTTCTTCTCCTAATGCTTGGAGATAAGCTCGCATACGTACTTTCCAATGACCAAAGTCCTTTCCACTGAATTGTGGAGGAAGACTTGAAGTAGCAGACTTGTGAGAATCCATAACGCACTATTGATCGTTAGCGTGAGCCTTTACGCTCCTTAACCAGCCCCCAGCGACTGATACCAATTGAGAAACTACAAATAGTGCTAGTATAACAAATGTGAATTCAAACAAGCAAACAAACAATACGCAGAAAGTAAATAACACACAGAAATTTTTAACGTGGTAAAACCCAAACTGGGAAACGTCCACGGTTGTCCTCGCGACAACAAAATAATCCACTAGATGAATAGAGATGTACAAACCTATCAACTACCTGCACTCACTGCGAGTTGATACTCCTGGTTATCTCTAACACCTTGACTTCACCAGAGCACCTTGATGTACGCACAAGACACTCGACTTCTTGATGAACACACAAGAAGACTCGAAGCCGAATTCACAATAACTCTTGAAGATCACAAAGATATGAATTGGGAAAAGGGGGAAGAAAGGGAATTGAGTTCAATAGCCACAAACAATTTTACTATCACCAACCTAACCAAAACACATGAACAAGAAGAAGGATGGACGGCCAAAGAACTGCTTTGTTCTGTAGAAGAGAAACCCTATTTATACTTAGGGTTGAAAACCTAGAAAAATGGGCCGAAACTGTGCAAACCGACTTTGGACGTTCGTACGTCGATATGACGTTCGAACGTCGCCACACAAAAATAAGCCTGCTGCCTAACATGACGTACGAACGCTCTAAACAGGTACGTACGTCTCCATACGAAAACATGTCTGCTGACTACCTGGACGTACGAACGTCCTAACTGAGTACGTACGTCCTGACCAAAATAAGTTCGCTGCTTCAGTGAACGTACGTACGTCCTAACTCGGTACGTACGTCCAGAATCCAATAACTTTCCCTAGACAGACCTAAGAGACACAAGGACACGAGACGACCATGCGTACATCCTGGTTTTCCTAACAATGAATTCAAGGCGAGATAACCAAAGACACTTTGTCACAAAATTGATGTCAAACCACTTCGTGCCGGTTTCACTAAAGGTGAACAACGCGTATGTAATCCTAGAAAGAACTGTCGTCTCCGAAATATGACAACAATTTCTTCTTTATAGAAATTCACAGATCCCTTGCCAGATCGCCTCGTGATACAATATATATAATACATAGGGTGTATTTTAATAATAATTAATTTAATTTGGCATGTGTGACGAGTCTCTAAATTTATCAACCATCAAACCAGTTCCCTATTCACGGCTACCAGACACGGGCACTAGCCGAAGGAACTATCCCCTATTCACGACTACCAGACATGGGCAATAGCCGAAGGGATTATAATCCGATTTGTAATAATATGTTCGTGTAAGCACCCAGATCATATATTTTCTCAATCCAAGGACCTCACACTATACCAACATACAACTGGGGACCCCACATCCCACATACAAAATCCATCTCCTTTTTCCCATCCTGAAAAAGAGATGCAATAAAAACTTCAATAGCTTTTCTGTTTATAAAATAATACCCTGTACTACTTTAACAACTTCAGTTTAAAACATGATATCTTAACTACTTACTTTGATAGAAGCTATAATCCATAAACCAGGAGTACTATATATATATATACCAAACAAAACCATGCATGCATTTTATCATCACTATACGAACTGTAGTGTAACATTTATTAAAAATATGAACCACGAGAGGATAATATAAAGGAAATGTAAGTCCCTACCTCGGCGCGCTCCCGCTTCAACTCTAAAACCCGAAGAACACTACTAAGGCCAAACACCTAAAACGGAAGCGAAAACACAATTATAATCTAAATACTGTATGTGAGGTAAAACTATTCTATATCTTCCAAATCGTGCGCACCCAGTGTTTCTAATAGGTATTCTAATATAGTGGCAGATCCAAACTATAGTCTATTGCTACCATTCATAAGTGAAAAAATTATAGTCTACGAAAAATTTATAAGTGAATACCTTTGTCAGAATACTACCATTCATTTTCTACTATATTGAAATATCCGCGCTCTAGGCAACTAAGATCATGTCGTATAATCATTCTTATAAGTTTATACGCTCGGTTCTGACCATAACTTCAAAACCCGGGTATATATATTCAGCTTATACACCACTTATATTTAGGACAGTTCATTAATTCAAAACCATATATTGAATTCCCTCCATGGAAACCACCCTAAACTGACACAATTAACAAGTGAACTTGGAACACCAATGACCTGGACTTATTGTTCATCAGTCCAACCTACCAACATCCTTCAAACTATATGGAAATTAACGGGTCATAATAACCTTTACCAACAGTACCAGAGATAGACAAAAGAGTTACATGTTTAGCAGACACTAGATACGCCAGAACTAAGCTTTTGATTTCTCTTCCCTAAAGCTTCCTTCTCCCAACACCTTTAATCACTTTAAGCTTCTATGGTCTCTCTCAACTGTTTATCCATCTTCCAAACATAAGGTTTCTTTCTAATCACAGTTGCTTGGTAGTTCAGTTTACACACATCTAAATTTTAGAAAGTTGTTTATGATATATAGCTAATCCATTGGAACAAACAGGTGATGAAGTAATGGACGTCTCAACTCTTTGTTTTGGTTTCACATCACTTTATATGTATAGGTTAGCTTTTGATAAACTTGAGTAAAGTGAGTGGACATCTGAGTAATCGAATTAGCATGAGGTGGAATGAAACTAATACCCTTCTTGTACAGATCATGCTTATGAGTCATTCCTATCTTTAATTGCTAAAGTGGTCTTGGTAGTATTTGATAGAGCGCCAAAGGTGTTAATCTCTAACCTCTATCAAAAGATTATATTTTTCTAGATTTTCTTTCTTGTGCCTGTATAAATTGGTTATCAAAGTAGACAAGTAACAAGCAAGGGTCGTACCCACCTCAGAGGGGGGAGATCTTAGCTCAAACACAATAGAAAACAATTGTTAAGAAACACCAAGGGAATCAATAATAAGAATTGAGATTGATTCTAACTTCCTACAGGCAATAATTAAATAAACCCTAACTTATAAGAAGATGGTAGAGATGTAATGAAGATTAATGATGACAAAGAGGGAAGAATCGGTATCTACAAACTAAATCATGCAAACAAAACATGTTGTTCCTTCATGTTCAATCTATAACAATTAATTAGTCACCTCTCAGTTATTCCAATTTAATCATTAATACCTATAATAATCAAGTAGTCACCTCTCAGGTATTCCACTCAATTAAAACTGGATTCTCTTATGCATGCTATTGAATATGTCTTATTAATCAAACCGTCACCTCTCAGCTATTCAATTTAATTAACTCAATATATTTATTCACAACTAAATCATCACCTCTCAGCTATTTGACTTAATTACAAAAGGGTTCCAATAAAAGATATCAACTGCAGATATGTAATAATCACCTCTCAGCTATTTCACTACACATCTTTAATCAATATAAATAAAACCATTAAAGGTAGGTCTCCCTAAACCCTAAAAATAGTATTTTAACAACATGGATAACAATAACATGCAAATAATCATACTTACCCCATACTGCAGATAAAAGTAAATAAGCATTAAGTACTTTGAATCACAGTGAACATTAAGAATAAACATGGTGCTTTTGCATTATCTAGAGTGCTTCAACCATCCCTCTAAGGAGATTTAGCTACTCATCCTTGATGATGACACCATGGGATAAATAATTAAATAACAAAACATCATAAAAAAAAAAGGTGATTTGATTTGATTGATATGAATTGAGTTTGATACAAAAGAAGAAGAAGGAGAAGATGAACTTTTCTCCTCAATCTTCCATTCATAAAAAGCTACCTAAAACTTAGCTACTATTTCTCTTATATAGAAAATACAAAGTAGAATACTTGCATGCAAAGACTTCCAAATTAGGTCAAATTCGTGACTGTTGCTGTTGGTCTTCTAGAGGTATTAGGTCTTCAGCAAAACCTAATTATTTTGGGCTTACGTTGTACCCTGAACCAAGACCTTCAGTTTGATAGCTTATGGGTCCAAATCAGACTTCTGGATCTCCTTGTAGAGTCTTTTTAAGTTTGGACTTTAAATAAGGCCTAAAATAGAAATTCTGACTTGTGGGCTTCAATAGGACCCGGTTTTGGCTGAGATTCGGACCGCCTCACCTTGACATAAAGTCAAATCAACTGGACTGACCGTGGGGTGCCCTCAGCATATCTGTGGGTGCAAATATCAATTCTCCTCCTTTAGTGCAAATAACACCTTTTTGGTTGTTTTTCTTGACTTTTTGCGGGCTTTAACGCAATATTCGCATTTCGGCTCATAAAACCTACACAATAGACAAGAAAGCACTAATCAATAGATATAGCAGGATAATATAAGCTAAGTGCTAGACAAACAAGGTGTTATTCGAAGGATAAATATACACTTTTGAGAACTTATCAGTATTTTACATAAGTTGCATTCAAGCTATTAAGTGAATTCCTTTCACCCATTCGATCTATGCCGAGCCCGATCGATGATCATAGATAAGTAATATATCTATATTGAGATAGCTATTTAAAATCTCAGTTTTATTCATATAATTTTATTATTTTATTATTATTATTTTCTTTCTTTCTCGTAATAACTACTCGACAATCCCACAAACTGTTAATTTAATTTACCAAATTTGCCCCAACTTATGATCAAAGCCTAGATTCATACGTAATGTTACTAAAATACCCCTAACAAGTGCACGGGTCTTTACATTCTATAAAAGTTAAAAGAAATTTCGTCCTCGAAATTAGAGTCATACCTCAGTATCGGAAAGAATACTCGTAGGACGCTCTAGGTACTACTATCCCATTTCAATTTGATTTCCTATGGTTCCTTGTTCTTTGGTAAGTGACTCTCACGCATCGAAACTCTTTCTGATCCTCTAATTAGGACTTTAGTTCTCTTATTTCAATTGGAGGCATGTGGTACGGATTATCGAGATTCGAAAAGTTCCAAAAATTAAGTCTATTACAAAATCGCTTTCTCGCAACCTGAGGAGGTAACCTTGACAATTATATTTATCTGGAAACACAACCTAGAGCTCCCAACTATTAGATGATGTTCAAGAGATGACATTTCTTTCTCTTGTCACATCTACATTATACCAAGCCACATTCAACTTCTTTAACAATGCCTAGGATAGTATAGAGTCAAAAGTAGATTTTCTCGTAACGCCATACTTTCAGCAATGAATGAGTAGCACAATAGTCAAACAACACATGTATAGAGCATAGGTGAAAAAATCGTTTAGGGGCGGATATCCGATCTGCCAAAAACCGGATTATTCCGTGGATATCCGACCTCCCGTGTCGGATTTTTGAGGTTTGGCAAATTCAAAAAACCGGAATTTTTCGCGAATATTCGCGAATATTCACGAAAAATTCGGCAAATTGGGAGGTTTTCTGCACTTTCCGTGTGTTTTTTTCTGATTTCGATATATAAACTTATAATTAAAAGAAAAACATACATTACAAATTAAACACACGACAAATCATACAAGGAAGCTAAGACGGAACTATTACACAAGATAGTTTTACTCATAGGTAAAAAAATCGTAAATATCAGGCGGATATTCATAGAACTTTTATATGTTTACAATACAAGAACTAAACACAAACAACCTCATTACAACTCAACCCATAGTTTTATTTTAATAATCAAAATAAAAGACATGCTAACCCCAGAATGATAGACGCCCCTTGTCAAACCGATGAGCTTCGAGTCGCATACGTGTGGGGACGAACTCAGTACAGTAATATTCCCATGACATTGTTTGCTCGTACGACCTGAATTGGTCAATATGCATATCTTATGCATCTTGATCCATACAATACGGAGCAAATGATTCAAAGATAGGAAATCTCGAGTATTGTTGAACCGGCATTAATGTATCGGCTGACTGCACGTCGGACCCACTTGTCATTGGGGCCAACCAACTCCCTATATTAGGAAACCAAGAACCACTGTCATCTGGTTGGGTTTGGTAGGATGGTACACTGGAATCATCACTTTGGGAGGTTCCTATGTTACCATAAGAAAAATGAGGGTAAACATAGGTAGGTTGGGTGTTGGTTTGAGAATAAGGGAGGTGCTTGGATACCAATTATTCATTGAACAAAAACAAACCTTGGATACAAACAGTATACTGGTTTGCCAAAAGTGAGAGAGAACTTCACTTTGGCATGGGCGTGCTTTTTTTTAGTTTCTTTCTGATATATTGCTCTTGGAGGGCCATCAAGTTCGTCGCGAAAGTTTCTAAACGTCTAGTGTCTTTTGGACCTTTTTTTGATAATCTCATCGAAAATTCTAGTTCGGGGGGATTAAAAATAAATGTGTTAATTTTATAATCGAAAATTTCATAAATTTCGATAAATATCGGTTTTTGCCGAATTATGCCGCGAATATCCGATAAATGCCGACCGGCATGGGGTGTTTTAAAATCCGTTTATATGCCGTATGCCGTACCGTGCCGATCTCCAAAAAAACGGAATATATCGCGAATATCCGGTCGGCAAAAACGATTTTTTCACCTATGGTATAGAGTAAGAAAAATAAGGAATTGTATCTTCGTTGACTTCATCAGACGCAATATTATCTCCATCTAACATAGCATATACCACACCTTCCTCCTGAATGGGATAATATTCCATTGTTTCTTCTTTTGGTACCGTATAATATATTTTCCCTTGAGATTTTTGTTCAGTATTCATCGGATGAAACTTATTTGGACAAAACCTCTTGATATGTCCTGGTTCACCACATCCATAACAGTTCTGTGCGGGTAGAATGGCTACCATCTGACCTTGTGGCCTAAAAGTCTGCTCTGGTGGTTTCACTTTTGGTGGACAAAGATCAAAGGGAACCATCTTATTCACTGGTCTAACACTTGGTGAGCTATGTACTGGCCTAACGACATTAATACTTTCGTGCACGGTAGCTGGCCTCAAGTACTGAACAGGTTGACCAGATGGTCGATAAAATGTTGATGCTCCTGAACCACTAGTCTGGTAAAATTGTCGTTTTCCGCTATAAGAGGGTAGAGGCTTATTGATGCGCAGATGTTCATCAACCCTTTCAATTCCCCGAGCTCTCCTCACAGCTTCAGCATAGTTATTGATATTCAAAACTGACATTTTATCCTGCATAAATGGTTTTAACCCATACATAAATTTTGTCGCTTTGGCTTTCTCAGTTGAAATAATTTCTTTCCCATAACGTGACAAAACAATAAACTTTTCTTCATACTGACTAACTGTCGTACTTCCTTGTTCTAGCATCAAGAATTCCAAATATTTTCTCTGTCGACCAGCTTCACTAACATATTTCTCTAGGAAAACCTCTTCAAACCTTGCCCAAGTTATAGGATGCACTTCAATATCTTTAACATTAATTCACAAATGTTTGGCTTGACCTCTAAGCATAAAGACAGCTAGGTTTACCCATTCCATGTTAGTACTCATGAAAGAGTCTAACATGCAAGAAATGTCTAACAACCATTCCTCGGGTGTAAAGGAACTCGAAGGTCCCTCAAATATAGGTGGATTTAGTCTAGCAAAGTCTGTCAGTATGGACCCTCCTCGACTTTGTACCACTGGATGAACGACAACTGGCGGCTGAACTACATTTTGCAAAACAGGTTGCCCATTCTCAAGTACTATAGCAGTTTGAATAACTGGTGGAGGTGGAAGTGCTTGATCTTGGTTCTGCCTAGCCCTCAATTCTGAAATTTCATCTCTGAGATCATTCTATTTCTGAGTCATATCCATCATTAAATCTAACATTTTCTGCATGGGATCAGTAGAACCCTGACCTACAGTCTCAGAACTATTAACATCTCTGATAGATTCCATAGTAACCCTTCTGCATTATGTCAAATATCACAATTTAACTGAGAATTGGCTCATTTCACAACATTACAAATTTCGGCAGAGTAATACCATACAAGTAGATAATCCTTAAATTGTCGGTCTCACACAAGGCATCGGATAACATATTTTATGTTATAAGTGTATTTTAAATTTCGTCAGCATTTCGGTAGCATGTCGGCATTCCTAGGGACGGCTTGGAGCGCCTTGCTTGTCTAGTGTATTTTATTCCATTTCTATATTTACCTTGTGTCGCCTCAAGGTTTACTAGACGATTATTATATTTGTTTACTAATAACTCTACCCATCCCCATTCAAGATATGACACTTTATCCTTATTACTAAGATTTTTAACTTTTCTATTAAAACAACATCCTTTATATAATAAAGAGATATCACTTATCCTAAACCTGTCATGTCTTAAATAAAGTAGCATCAAAACATCATTCCAATAGATCCCAGACGGATCTACTAGTGGCGCTTTGATACCAATCTGTAACACCCCAAAATCCTACCCATATCCTAATAAGACCTGAATTGAATCTCGAGGCATTATCATCAACACCATAGATAATTCGTCATTTCTACTCTATTAATCATACAAAAATCCATGAAAGTCTGGTGTTGAATCCATCATTTGATTAACTAGCGATTATCACAAATCCGCAAAAACACACTTTCATATTTATATATAGAAAACAGTACTCTATACATCACAAGATTCTGATAATACATATATAAGACTGTTTTCGAGTGTGATATCTATATATATACATAAAACAGACCTGTCAAAAAGTTACAACCCTGGACTACACTCGATCTCACATCAGACAAATGTAGTGATCATCTCTGTCATCGTCTGCTGCAACAGCAGGTTCCTCAACAACAGGCTCAACTAAAAAGGGTAATGGTAGGGTGAGCATAATCCACTTGCTCAGTAGAAACCCACATTCCCAAAATATTATCCAACCATGATGATAAATCACGCGAACAGTTTAAAATATGCAAGTTTAAATAGAACAATTATAAATATAATGTAAAATATTTTATGCTGTAAGTAATATGTAATATTCAAACATTCATACAATAAGGCGTGTAGTTGCATCCTCTTAGAGTGGTGAGAATACGACTGGAACTCAGCCCCAGTCCCAGGCAATATCTTGGTTCATTACTTACCAGTGTGAACATGCACCGTTATTCCTGAATCACGGAATCACGGTCGGGTGATTACCGTTTTTTGCACCAACCCTCTTTTAAGGCTCAGATAGGCCCTTTGACCACGACGCTCCAGAGGGAGAATCACCTATCACGGTGGTTAATCGTTTGACAACTGCAGACTACACAGGATCCTGACACACGTCCAGGAGTGGACTAACTCTCACCCCTCGCGTCTAAACCTCCTCGAGGTAACATGTATCCCCACAGCACACTAAACACCAACAACGTACCACTAAAAACATGGTAATCCAGGAAGGTAGAATAGGAATTCCTGAAAACATCCAACAGTGTTCGCCTGTAGAAAGTTCTCATTCACCGTCTAAAGATGAACAACGCGTATGTAATCCTAGAAAGAACTGTCGTCTCCGGAATATGACAACAATTCCTTCTTTATAGAAATTCACAGATCCCTTGCCAAATCGCCTCATGATACAATATATATAATATATATGGTATTTTTTAATAATAATTAATTTAATCTGGCATGTGTGACGAGTCCGTGAATTTATCAACCATAAAACCAGTTCCCTATTCACGGCTACCAGACACGGGCACTAGCCGAAGGGATTATAATCCGATCTGTAATAATATGTTCCTGTAAGCACCCAGATCATATATTTTCTCAATCCAGGAACCTCACACTATACCAACATGCAACTGGGACCCCACATCCCACATACAAAATCTATCTCCCTTTTCCCATCCTGAAAAATAGATGCAATAAAAACTTCAATATATTTTTTTTGTTTATAAAACAATATCCTGTACTACTTTAACAACTTCAGTTTAAAACATGATATCTTAAGTACTTACTTTGATAGAAGCTATAATCGGTAAACCACGAGTACTATATATATACCAAACAAAACCATGCATGCATTTTATCATCACTATACGAATTGTAGTGTAACATTTATTAAAAATATGAACCACGAGAGGATAATATAAAGGAAATGTAAGTCCCTACCTCGGCGCGCTCCCGCTTCAACTCTAAAACCCGAAGAACACTACTAAGGCCAAACACCTAAAACGGAAGCGAAAACACAATTATAATCTAAATACTATATATGAGGTAAAACTATTCTATATTTTCCAAATCGTGCGCGCCTAGTGTTTCTAATAGGTATTCTAATATAGTGGCAGATCCAAACTATAGTCTATTGCTAATCAACTTATTTTCATTGTAAGTGAACGGAAAATTTATAAGTGAATACCTTTGTCAGAATACTACCATTCATTTTCTACTATATTGAAAATATCCGCGCTCTCAACAACTAAGATCATGTCGTATAATCATTCTTATAAGTTTATAAGCTCGGTTCTGGCCATAACTTCAAAACCGAGGTATATATATTTAGCTTATACACCACTTATATTTAGGACAATTCATGAATTCAAAACCATATATTGAATTCCCTCCATGGAAACCACCTAAACCGACACAATTAACAAGTGAACTTGGAACCCCAATGACATTGTTCATCAGTCCAAGCTACCAACATCCTTCAAACTATATGGAAATTAACTGGTCATAATATCCTATACCAACAGTACCAGAGATAATCAAAAGAGTTACCTGTTTAGCAGACACTAGATACTCCAGAACTAAGCTTTTGATTTCTCTTTCCTAAAGCTTCCTTCTCCCAACACCTTTAATCACTTTAAGCTTCTATGGTCTCTCTCTCCCAACTGTTTATCCATCTTCCAAAATAAGGTTTCTTTCTAATCACAGTTGTTTGGTAGTTCAGTTTACACACATCTAAATTTTAGAAAGTTGTTTATGATATATAGCTAATCCATTGGAACAAACAGGTGATGGAGTAATGGACAGAGAATGGACGTCTCAACTCTTTGTTTTGGTTTCGCGTCACTTTATATGTATAGGTTAGCTTTTGATAAACTTGAGTAAAGTGAGTGGACATCTGAGTAATCTAATTAGAATGAGGTGGAATGAAACTAATACCCTCCTTGTACAGATCATGCTTATGAGTCATTCCTATCTTTAATTGCTAAAGTGGTCTTGGTAGTATTTTACATAAGTTGCATTCAAGCTATTAAGTGAATTCCTTTCACCTTTTCGATCTATGCCGAGCCCGATCGATGATCATAGATAAGTAATATATCTATATTGAGATAGCTATTTAAAATCTCAGTTTTATTCATATAATTTTATTATTATTATTTTCTTTCTTTCTCGTAATAACTACTCGACAATCCCACAAATTGTTAATTTAATTTACCAAGTTTGCCCCAACTTATGATCAAAGCCTAGATTCGTACGTAATGTTACTAAAATGCCCCTAACGAGTGCACGGGTCTTTACATCTCCTATGTGTAAATAACACTCTTTTAATGGTTTTTCTTGGCTTTTGGCGGACACACAATATTCAGGTTTTGGCTCATGAAACCTACACAAATGACAAGAAAACACTAATCAATAGATATAACACAATAATATAAGCTAAGTGCTATACAAACAATGTGCTATTCAGGGCATAAATATATACTTTTGAGGACTTATAAGAATGCCAGGGGCTGCCTCGTCATCGACGTGGTTGATAGGGTGGTCAGCCTTTGTTGTTTTCATTTTATTACTTGTACTTGCTTTTATTTGTTTTTAGCCCTTTTGTCTCAAAATGTAATAAATTTCATTCCATATACTTTATTAGAATATTTTTATGAAATGGATGAAATTTTTATTTTCCAACTTATTTGTCCTTTTCTGGAATTTTCAGTCATTTATGGGTTTTATTGCAAAAATCTGGACTTGTGGAGTTATTTCTAAAAAAATTCTGATCCCAGGGACCTTAGTCCAAATATTTTTTAGAAAAAGGATTAGGATTTTGATTTCTAGAAACCCTATGAGATATAGGTAATATTTTGAGTCCTAATTTGTTTTAAACTCTTGTGTTTTGCCTATAAATACCAAAATCAAAGAAGGAGTTCGTCACTTTAAAAAAAAATATTTTTTTGGAAACCGTTCAATCTAGAGTCGAGTTCTGATAAGCCCTCAAAAGTGTATATTTATCCTCCGAATAGCACCTTGTTTGCATAGCACTTAGCTCATATTATTGTGTTATATATATTGATTAGTGTTTTCTTGTCATTTGTGCAGGTTTGATGAGCCAAAATGTGAATATTGTGTTAAAGCCCGCCAAAAGCCAAGAAAAATCATTAAAAGAGTGTTATTTGCACAAGGAAAGAAGAATTACTATTTGCACCCACAGCGTTACTGAGGGCACCCCGTGGACTGGTCTTGTGGACTTGATTTTATGTCCAAGATGGGTGGTCTAAATCCCAGGTCAATCCAAGTTATAATGAAGCCCACAAGTCAAAAGTTCTATATGAAGATCCAGAACTCTGATTTGAAGCCTTTATTTGAGGCCCAATCTTAAAAAGGCTCTATATAAAGATCCAGAACTCTGATTTGGGCCCATGAGCTGTCTATCTAAAGGTCTTGGTCCAGACTACAACTTAGGCCCAAGAGAATTAGGTTTTCATGAAGTCTTGCTGCTTTTAGAAGGCCTATAGCAGCAGCCACGAATTTGACCTTGAAAATTCATCTTTCTCTTGAACTCATTTTATTGTATTCAATCTTTTTATTCTCAATATTAATCCATTCTCTTTTCTATTATGATATTGTGTTATTTATTTACTTATTCCATGGTGTCATTATCAAGGATGAATAACTAAATTCCCTTTAAGGGGGATGATTGAAGTACTCTAGATAATGCAAAAGCACCATGTTTATTCTTAATGTTCATTGTGATTCAAAGTACTTAATGCTTGTTTATTTCTATTCGCGCTATGAAGTAAGCATGATTATTTATGTGTTATTGATATCCATGTTTATAAAATACTATTGTTAGAGTATATGGAGACCTAGCTATAATGGTTGTATTAGATTAATTAGAGATATGTGATGGAATAGTTGAGAGGTGACTATCATATATATATATATATATATATATATATATATATATATATATATATCTTTTATTGGACCCCATTTGTAATCAAATTGAATAACGGAGAGGTGACGATTTGTTTATGAATTAATATGTTGAGTTAATTAAATTGAATAGCCGAGAGGTGACGGTTTAATTAATGAAGCATATTCAATAGCACATATAAAGGAATCCCATTTTAATTGAGTGGAATAGTTGAGAGGTGACTACTTGATTATTAAAGGCATTAATGATTGATTGGAATAGCTGAGAGGTGACTAATTAATTGTTATAAATTGAACATGAATGAATCGCATGTATGTTTGTATTGTTTAATTTGTGGATACCAACTCTTCTTCTATTCATCATAAGATCTTCTTTACATTTCTATCCATCTTCTTTATTTAGTTTAAGTATTAGTTTATTTATATATTGCCTGTAGGAAGTAGAATCAATCTCACTCTTGTTAATTGGTTCATGTGGTGTTCTTAAGTTATTGTTTTCTATTGTGTTTGAGCTAAGAATTCCCCCTTCGAGGTGGGTACGACCCTTGCTTGTTACTTGTCTACATTGATAATCAATATTTACAGGCACAAGAAGGAAAATCAATACAAATCTATCTTTTGATTAGTTGGATACACAAAAATCCATCTATCAAGTTCCAGGAAGGCTTGTTCAAACTCAACTCGATTCTTGTGCTGGTTTTTGGTGTTTTTTTCTTCCTTTTTCAATGGTTGACGTCCAAGAAGAGTTATGGGTGCCAAGTAGTATGGATATTGTTCTTCAAATGAATTTTTCTGGTAATATGAATGGTCCTTATGGAGCCTTTTTTAGGGATGAAATTCTTGATAAGGGGTCGGGAAGTTTTCTTTACGATTCTACTGCTGAGTATTCGCCTTCTATGGTAAGAGACTTCTACCTCATGTTACCCTATGTTGTTACTCTCCCATTTGATGGTTTCCAGGTTTACATGCATGAGACTATGGTTGCTTTTAATGTTGTCTCCATCTCTTTCATATTTGGCAACCCTTATGTTTTCACTCTTGAAACACCCTTTTGGTTGTACCGCCATGACAATGACATTGATGTCATGGAGAATTACTTTGACCTTTTTTAACCTAGCTTGCACTTTTCCTCTTTACCCAACTCCTGAGCCTGTTACACCTATTATCTCTCTTCCTGCTAATGTTACTACTGTTGCTTAATGGGTTATGAGAAATTTGTTGGGCTATGAGAAGTTGAAATATGTTTATGAGCCTGCTATGCATGCGGTGTTTGATACGGTCCAGGGTTACAATGCACTTGACATCTCTACTATGATTCTAAATGGTATCCGTAATGTGTTCGTCATGAGGAAGGAAAAGTTGTTATATCCTGCTGCTATTTGTAAGATAATTCTTTACAGCTTTCCTGAGTGGCCGGCCATGTATAATGATTGGACCCGACTACGATCTATGGATCCAACTCACCGGTACATTAAGAGGAGCCGCCAATTAACTTGGGTGGTTGATTTCGTGTATGAGAAGTTCCCTGTTTTTCTAAAAATGATGAGTTTATAGAAGGAGCTCGTAGTGTTTTGACTGAAGTGATGTTTGCAGTGTTTGCATGGCGTGATGACATGGATGGTTTTCAACCCCATGTTTAAACAAGTTGTTTGGTTTGGAGACATTAGATTAGGATTTCCCTTTATGTTGAGTCAATCTTTATTTTCAGGATATTATATTTCAGTTGTGTCTTAGTACGGAATTCCTTCTAATCCCTATGCATTTTGGGGATAATTTTGTTTGGCAGGAATTTATAAAAGCGGTTTGAATTTTTAGTACATTCATGGTAATATCTTTCTTATCTCTCATTCCTTTACTTAGACTTAGTATGAGTCTTGAAGACAAGGCAATCTTTTTGTTCAGGGGTGCGGAAGTATTACGACATTTTTACAAAATATTTTTAAACTTTTTTTTTCATACTTGTGTAAAAATTCTAAAATTTTGAAAAATCCAAAAAAATCTTTGTTACAAAGACTTTTTCAAAGTTGGGATAAGTACACCATCAATGATGAGTACAATGGTTTAATTCCATCTTTTTCAAGATAAAGACATTTATTGTTTCACCAAGTAGTTGAGTCTCATACTGCATTTGCATTTGCATTAGCATAAACATGACATTTCATTTGCATTTATGGCAGATATGTTTGCACATTCAATTACACCTTAAGAATCTTGCGGAATAAGTGCGGAGACTAAACACAGCAAGCTTTTCAGCCACGTCTTTTTCTTGGAGAGTTATTACGTACATCAGGAGTCAAAAGACTCAACCTCTCAGGGTTTTGTTTTTTTGTTTTTAGTCTCATATTCATTTTTCTGTTAGCTTTGAGATGACATCAAGTGGGTGTAATATAAACTTGGGTTTTGTAGCTTATTTCAAGACGTGATCACCATATCAATACTTAAAAATGATACAAAGATATTTAGTTAAGCCCTGTTTACCTTAGCCTACCCTGATGATGCATTATCCCTTAGGTTGACCATTTTGAGCCTTTCATGTTACTTAGCCTTTTTCTTTAGCCCATCATCCTCACGCAACTCCATTGTGGGAGTAATTACCTTAAAATGTTTAGGTCTATTTACCTATTGTTTTTAGAACATGAAGATGATTGTTTCTGTGGTTACAAAGGAGAAATACAAAGAAATCTCCAAACTACTGAGATGAACAAAATATTGAAAATCAAAACGTTTGAAGAGTTCCTGAAAAGCCAGGATATTCCAAAAATCAAGAAAATCAAAATAAAATGAAGATTCCACAAAATTAGCTAGAGCTTCATTGAATTTTCCCAAAGAAGAAGAAAAATATTTTTACTCAAGGAGAAAAATTTCAAAAATTTCTCCAAGTGTTGTTATTATAAATCACATGTATTGAAAGCCCGAATGTTCTAAAAATATTCCACAAAAGCCTTTTCTATTTCTAGCCCTGTCCTAAGCCTAGTTACAACATATTACTGTCTTTTGTAGATTTAAGCTGATATGGTAGGATGCGACGAATGAGAAAGTGTTAGAGTATACGGAGACCTAGCTATGATGGTAGTGTTAGATTAATTGGAGATATGTAAAGGAATAACTGAGAAGTGACTTTCACATATCTACAATTAATCTCTTTTATTGGACTCCTTTTGTAATCAAGTTGAATAGCTGTGAGGTGACAATTGGTTTATGAATCAATATGCTAAGTTAATTGAATTGAATAGCTGGGAGGTGACGGTTTAATTTATGAAGTATATTCAATGAATGCATATAAAGAATCCCGTTTTAATTGAATGGAATAGCTGAGAGGACTATTCAATTATTATAGGCATTAGTGATTATTTGGAATAGATGAGAGGTGACTAAGTAATTGCTATAGATTGAATATGATTGAATGATATGTATGTTTTGCATTGTTTAGTTTGTGGATACCAACTCTTCCCTCTATTCATCATAAGATCTTCTTTCCATCTTTTTCCATCTTCTAATATTAGTTTAAGTATTAGTTATTTATTGTATTGCCTGTAGGAAGTAGAATCAATCTCATTCTATTAGTTGATTCATTTGGTGTTCTTCAATTATTGTTTTGTATTGTGTTTGAGCTAAGAATTCCCCCTTCGAGGTGGGTACGACCCTTGCTTGTTACTTGTTCTATATTGATAACCAATTATTACAGGCACAAGAAGGAAAATCTCTCTATAAATTCATCTTTTGATTAGTGGATACTCTTTGGTCTACTATCACCTAGCAATAATAATAGTATTAGATTAATTGGAGATATGTGAAGGAATAGCTGAGAGGTGACTTTTGCATATCTGCAATTAATCTCTTTAATTGGAATCTTTTGTAATCAAGTTGAATAACTGAGAGGTGATGATTTGTTTATAAATCAACATATTGAGTTAATTGAATTGAATAGCTGAGAGGTGACGATATAATTAATGAGGTATATTCAATGAATACATATAAAGAATCACATTTTAATTGAATGGAATGGCTGAGAGGTGACTATTTGATTATTATGTGCATTAATAATTACTTGGAATAGCTGAGAGGTGACTAAGGAATTACTATAGATTGAATATGATTGAACATCATGTATGTTTTGCATCGTTTAGTTTGTGGATACCAAATTTTTTTCCCCTAATCCTCATAAGATTTTATTTCCATCTTCTAATATTAGTTTAAGTAGTAGTAGTTTATTTATTTTTTTGCCTGTTGGAAGTAGAATCGATCTTATCTTACTAATTGATTCATTTGGTGTTCTTTAGTTATTGTTTTCTATTGTGTTTGAGCTAAGAATTCCCCCTTCGAAGTGGGTATGACCCTTGCTTGTTACTTAATCTACATTGACAACCAATTATTACAAGCACAAGAAGGAACTCTCAATATAAATATATCTTTTGATTAGTGGTTACTCAAATAGCCTACTATTAGTGCTTCTAGCTATAAGAGAAAAGGTTTAAATACTATTTTACCGCTCTTAGTGACAATGAGAGCATGAGAATCTCTAATTGCACCACTTCTAAGGAAGCATGGGACATTCTTGAAATGGTCTATCAAGGTGATGATCGTGTTAAAGAAAGTAAGCTAGAAGCTCTCATCGCAAGGTTTGAAACCTTGAAGATGTCGGAAGATGAAAAGTTTGATGTTTTTTTATCTTAGGCTAACCGACATAGTAAATAAAGAAAAGACCTTAAGACACATTTTTGAAAATGTGAATATCCTTAGAAAAGTATTAAGGTCTTTGCCTATGCGATTTAGGGCCAAGAAAGATGCTACTGTTGGAGTACATGACCTTAAGTCCATGATCTTGGAAAGCCTTGCCAAAAAACTAAAAGCCTATGAATTTGAACTTGACCTTGAAAATGTCGACAAGAAAAAGGAGAAATCTATTGCCTTTCAAGCTAATGATAATTTCCCTTGTGATTTAAATCATGATGATATTAAAAATTGTGATATTATATCTATTGACAATGTTTGTTTTCTTCTTAGTCAAAAGTTTTTAGAAAATGATGGATCTAAAGAAACGGAGAAGCTGTGAAGGTATACTTTATGGTAAGAATGAGGTAACTAGGGATATGAGTTCTATTGTTTGCTATGTATGTGGTGAAAAGAAACATGTAGCTAAGGTGTGCTTTTATGTTGTTGGGTCCAAGGCACTCTCATCATCTTTAAATGAGGAGTGCGTGGACACATTAAATAAAAAGACCAACTATGTGTGCACAATGTCTAACAAGATAAACAATAAAACAAGAGAACAAGAATACCAAGATTTATAGTGGTTCGACAATGGTGCATGTGTCCACTCTTCAAGGGGGCTTTCTTTTATCCTAGGTTCAATTAATGACTCCTACTTGAGAAACCTACCTACTCTCCTTCAACCTTAGTACTCCAATTCCCTTAGAAACAACTTAGTCTATCTAGGATTTTCATTTTCTCATTCAAACTTCTTCAAGATTTAAGAACCAAATATAAAACCTTTGGATTAGGTTTCTCTTCACTCACACCACTCAATGGGTAAATAGAGAATTGTTATGAATCAATCACTCAAAGAGATAACTATTGAAGTTTTCCTTTTATAAATTGCACACACTAGTCACAAAGATAGAAAGTTGAAATCTAGAGTCAATTTGGGATGTGTTTGGATGAACAAAGCTTCAAGCTTGTTTGTCTCTTCTTCTTCATTTTAGATTCAAAACCCACAAGTGTAGAGAAGACCATCCTTTGGTTTATATACTTAGGTCATGAAAATATCCGTTGGTCAAGTCATGTTGACTACATCTTGAAAAGAGCCATTGGTAAACTCTTTTTGACCAGATTTAATTTTGGTCTACTGAGGTGCCTTATGTAATTGAGGTGCCTCAAGAACTTGAGATGCCTTAGGTAATTGAGGTGCAAGGTGCTTTAGAGTTTCCTATAAGAACATGAGGTGCTTATGTGCTAAAACTCATTAAGATGTTCTAATCTAAACCATTTAGATTAACTACTCAAAATACTTTAATCGGAGGAGTTTCGTTTACACAACATTTTGACACTAGTTCATAATCAAAATCTAGACCGTACATCTCGTTCGATCTAATAGTTAGTTTTTATCCATGTTTAGCAACCCTCTAGCACATAACAATGGATTTGGCTGCTCAAGCCAATTATTTTAGAATAAAGTTACTTTCTCCACTCTCTTCTTTCCCTTCTCCCCCTCCTTCACTCTCTAGCACATTTCTTCTCCTACTTTCTCTTGTTTTCTTTCATCTAAGGTTAAAGCAAAACTCATACATTAAATTGGACATAGCAAAAAGTCAAAGTATAAAATCAAATTGGGAGCAAAACAAAGAAAAGAAGAACAAATCTTAGTATTCTTGAAATTTTTGTATTATGCACTAGTGAATGGAATCCAGCATTTTATGCCATACACAATTTTATTTTGAATTATTTGTAAGGTTTTTAAGCAAATTTGAAAAAAAAATCATTAATCTTCTGTGTGAAGTTTGGATATTTCATCTCACAGTCATGAGCTCTTTGAATTGGTCATGGGCAGGAGCGGAACCAGGAATTTTATTTAGAGGGGTCAATATAAGATGATACACTTTCGAGAAAATTACTATAATCAGGGGTTCGGTGGGCAACACCCCCAAAATTATTTTATTCTTACTTATTAGTTAACAATAAACTAGATTATCTTGAGTTTAATGTAGATTTTAACTATGCAAACAATATATAAGATACATACATGATACCATTTATATCAAATTCTATAAAAGATAAAGTATTAATGAACAAAAAATATATATACAATGTCTTCTCGGTTGATAAATAAAATGTATGATGTTTTTCTTTTCTGTTTTTTTTGGTTGGCAAGCGAGGTTGAGGGGACCCCTACTCCTTTTAAATTACGTGTGAAAACTTATATCAACAATCCGCTGTTGACGTGTTTTGAACCCACGACCTCTCCACTTTGTGAGAGGGGTGCTACTATTGAGCCACATGCTCATTCGCAGAATGTTGTGGTAAGCCTGTTTTTAATGAGATCAGTAACTCGTAATGCTTGCGGGATTCGAACCCAGACCTCTGGTATCATCATCCAAAGGTTTTACCAGTTGAGCCCAACTCGTATAATAAGATCAGTAACTTGTATAATGTTTTTCTACTTAAAAATTTGTAAAATGAGATAAATAATAGATTAATAGGTACGAAAAAGTACAGTGAGTCTTTAAAAAATACCAATAAACTATTTTTTTTCTTTTGAATACTAAGTAACGTTTTTCTAAATTCTAAGGGGTTGACTTTAAAAATAGGGTAATATCCCCAAAAAACCCCATGTTTAGGTGCCTCTTTCCTAATAGGCCCTGACATGGGTCATCTTCTCAAACAAGCCCTTTGACTATTTCATAATTTTTAGCCGGTCAAAATTACCCTTGTATTATATCCTCTAACATCAACCTTTTGTCATCTAAAATCAGTATAAGACAAAAAAATCAGAAAAAGACAAAAAAAAATAATAAAAAAACAGTTGGTATATAACTTTTTGGTTTTAACATTTGAAAATTTTATTACTTGTGATTTATAAATCGAAAATCAACGTGGTGTAGATCCCACATGACTATAAAATTTTAAATTTTAAAAATTAAAATTTTTATAAAAATTCAAATATTCATAAAAATTTAAAATTTCATATTTTTTTTTTTACTGAGAAGTGGGTTTCAAAAATAAACTCCTTATGATTTCAAAAGGTTTTTCAAAATTACTCTAAAAATCTAAAAAAAATCACATTACTACCAAATTCAGGAGTTTTTATTTTTGTCCTCTAACAAATATTTTCTTGTCTTCTAACACCAAAGCAATATCCTCTAAATTATTGCTTGTTGTTCTGTAAATTACAAAGGTATGATATTTATTCCATATTATTAATATATGTGGATTGTAGTCTGTAATTTGATGCATGAGTTCGATGTCTCGAGTAAGAACAAAACCCTTATAGTACAGACAAAAAGAAAATTGTATTGCCATGAAAAGTTCATAAAAACGTCTAATGGATTGTAGTAAGAACAAAACCCTTATAGTACAAACAAAAAGAAAATTGTATTGTCATGAAAAGTTCATAAAAACGTTTAATGTATAATTAACTTCACAAAAGACTATATACTCTTTTAGGTTACAACCCAAACCATAAGAAAGAGAACATAACCTAGTCTTAACATAAATCCCTCATTTTGTCTGCTGTAATGCCCAAAAGCTCATCAAATTTGTACTCTATTCTCCCTTCTCATCCCGCACACCAGAACAATATAATAACTCACATCTCTAACCATTTTTTTTTTGGCAAACGGGGTTGAGGGCACCCTTTACCACTTTAAATTATGTGAAGAAACTTATATCAAACAATCATTTACTGACGTGTTTCGAACCAACGACCTCTCCATTTTGTGAGATGGATGCAACCGTTGAGCCACAGACTCATGTGCTCTCTAACCATCATTGAAACTGATAATCTCCCTTTGTTTAAGCACTCATGCATTCTTGTTTTTCTACAAAATCCAAGTAATACATATGAAACCATGACCAATATACTTTGATAACCAGCTTTAATCCACTTCTCGACATTTTTCAATATATAATGTGATTTAGCAAAATTGCATGTTAAGTGGATACAATAGCTTGTTTAGAGGATAAAGGTATATTGTTTAAAAAACAACAATCAATATTTTAGTGGACAAGACCCTTACAGTATATAGAGAAAAAATTATTGAGAAAATAAAAATCATATGTTTTTTTTTCATACCCATGTGGGATCTTGTTAGATAGATCTCGTTGAGATCTTTCGAACCATATACATCATATTGATTTTTAATTTCTTAATCAAAAGATATACAAGTTACAAATAATATAACAAAAAAAATTAATTAATATTAAAAAAATATGTTTTTGTCTCTTTCTTATTTGTCTTATTCTAATTTTCTCTTTTGTCTTTAGTGCAAAGGGCATTTTAGTCAAACAAAATAAAGAAAAGTGGGGTAAAGACTTCTTTGAGGAGATGACCCCATGTCAGGGCCTATTGGGGAAGAAAAACCTAAACATGGGGTTTTTTGGGGATATTACCCTTAAAAAGAACATGAATAGAGAAGATGATGGGTACATTATTTGTACTGATTATATGTTAAGACCATGAATTGGCCACAAGCTTCTTCTAATTTGAAAATGAGTTTCTTATTATTGTCAAATAGAACCACGATCATTCATGGCCGCAACACAAATATCCAACACTAAATTTTAAATTGGATTGAGTAGCAGATTGGTTGAGCATGAAAATGTAACATGTCCGAGAATGGGTTCGACGAGTCATAATCAATCTCGAACCCATGTTTGAGAAACTGAGAATGTAACCCATGAACCCAAATACCCAATGGCATAGGTGAAAAAATCAAAAAATTTGGGCAGATATTCACCAATTTTTCTGTTTTTTGGGAATTCGGAGCGGTACGGCATACAGATATATTACGAAACAAAAACCTCCCCATTCCGACCCGATAAATTCGGATATTAGCGAAAAATTCGAAAAATACGAAATTTATGAAAAATTCGGAATATATGGGTTGTCCCTAAGTTTCAAGGTCTGCAAAAACCACCATACCTTTTGTCTCCAAGTTTCAATGATTCTTACAATGTTTTATAACTTATCTCGTTTTCTCTATACTTGCAATTTCGAATTTCAATATCGAAATTTATCTATAAATGCATAACCCATATAATAAAAAGGGGTGTGTTTAAATTAAAACGCATGTTTTTCTTTGGATGATAATGGCC
Source organism: Aquilegia eximia (assembly GCA_023053565.1). Lineage (NCBI taxonomy): Eukaryota > Viridiplantae > Streptophyta > Magnoliopsida > Ranunculales > Ranunculaceae > Aquilegia > Aquilegia eximia. The sequence continues at coordinate 29,221,305 of JALIGU010000004.1, forward strand.
ATATAATAAAAAGGCGGTGTGTTTATATATTCTCTTGTTGAATTATAAGTTTATACATTGAAAGAAGAAGAAAAACATGATATTAGCAGAAAACCTCTCCATTCTGCCGAATTTTTCGGAATATTCGCGAATATTCGGGCAATATTTCGTGAGAAGCATATTTGCCAAACCTTTCCATTTCGACACTGGCTTTGGGATATTCGTGGAATAATCCGGTTTTTCACGAATCGGATATTCAGGATTATTCGATATTTTCACCTATGCCCAGTGGTTGAATTAGGCGGGGTTTAGTCTAGTTCTGGTCTAAGGATGGGCGCCCGTAAATGGGTGCCTTAAACAAAAAATAAAAAGATGGCGGGAAAATACTCGTCTATCACTGAAATCGAGCGGCAAAAGGTGTTTTAGGGGTAGCTGTTCATCTCTCTCTTTCTCTCTCCGCCGCCATTATCAACATCTTTCAACTCAATCGATTTCAACTGAAATTACAAATCATTTCTTTCGATTTCTCTTGCAAATTTCATCAATAAGAACTCATCATTCTTTACACGAAACTATGAATCGAAATGGTAAATGGAAAGATCGTAAAGATTTCCGAAACCCCAAAAAGCAAAAACTCATTCGTACTGTTGAAGAAGAACGAGAAGCTAAATTAGGGTTTGATTTGTTCTCTGAAGGTGATAAAAGACTCGGTTGGTTACTCACGTTCTCTTCTGTAAGTCAATTGATCTCAATTTCTAACTTTTCAATCTGCAAATTACTTTCGAAATTCAGGACTTTTTTCTTTCTTTCTAATTTGAAAGTTTCTTTCTAGTCTTCTTGGGAAGATCAAGACACGAAGAAGGTTTATAGCTGTGTAGATCTCTATTTTGTTACTCAGGTAAAGTTCAGTTGTTGTTTTTGACATTTATCGTGTTTACAAAAAGTTTGGTTTTTATACTTTTTCTTCAATTTCTTTTTGCAGGATGGATCTAATTTCAAATCTAAGTACAGATTTAGGCCATACTTCTACGTGGCAACAAAGGTATATTTGATATTTATTTTTCTTACAAATGATAAAAATGACAAATTAGTCCACAATTTTGTGTTCAAGTTTGATCTTAAGCTTAGTTGAATGATTATTGATGTTTGTATGTTAATTACTTAGGATGGAATGGAAAATGGAGTTGATGCATATCTCAAAAGACGTTATGAAGGTCAAATTGCGGATATTGAAATTGTACAGAAAGAGGACTTGAATCTGGTATGTAAATTTTTTAATCAATGTATTGTGAATACACATTATTAGTTGTCAACCGAATGGAAAATAATTTGTTCCAAAAATAACTAGAAATTAGGAAAAGAGGAAATCGGTTAAAAAGGAATATCAGTGTGATCCAATAAGGAACTACTCAATATTGCCACTACCTTGGGCTATCAGCCTATCATGCACTACCTGTAGCAATGCTCCATCGATAAAATACCTTATAAATTATTTCTCAATGGGATTGATACCCGGATACCGTAGGAGAGAATGCACTTTCCCTGGTGGAAAGTAGAAACAATTCAAAACGTTGAGCTAAAATAAAGGTTTTGCTGCTCCTCTGATTATTGTTGCTTTACAATAAATACGCCTACTTCTTTGGTTAAAGGGAGTCTGCTGTCTGCTATATTTTGTTGGATTCTAGAGATGGATCACAGAAGAAGATTAGGGTGATTTTTGAGAAAATCTAGTTAAGGAGAGTGTTTTTTTTTCTTCATTTGCTATTAATATGTGCTAAGATGATTTCTTGGTCCAAGGGTTATTAAACTAATAATATTATATCGTACTAGAAATTATTTATTTATTTTTCATTTTTTTATTTTCTTGTGTCAAGAAACAATAGATGGGTATGCTAAAGGGTTCATTTTTAAACTCTTCGATGTCCAAGGAAACCATAGCTTCCCAATTATCCACCACATCTTGGAACCTGAACCTTCTCCTTCCGATCCAGTGAGCACTCCAGTACTATTAGACTTTCAAACACAACGCTTCAACAGTATTGCTAATGTTCTCAAAGATCTTTTCATTTCACCCATTCCTTAAGACCCAAATAATTGCATAGTGTACATTACCTAGGTAAACTAAGCACGCCTTTACCAAGTGGCAGATTACTTAGCTAATCTGGGTTCTCTGAGTCCAAGAAGTGAGATATTTTGTAACCCTCTACATGTGGAACTCATGCGCCTTACTTGTGAGGATGCTGAAGGCTCTTTGTACACTAGAATTTAAATTCTAATAAACCGGTAGGTGTCTATGCCAAACCTCAGCTTGCCATTGCAAGAAAAAAAAAAAAAAAAAAAACTATCCACGCCATTCAATTCACTTAGTTTTTGTTGTACGCATGTTGTTGTAAAACAAAGCTGCAAGTTGTGATCAGCTGGTCGGCTGCAATAAACACACCTTTTGTTGCCATGCAAAGACAATGTTTCGGGTTTCCTATACCATGTTATATTCTTATGTGCATGATATACCTTTTTTTAATATGGACTTGGCACAAGTAGATGGAATACTTATACGTGTGATTTAGTTATTATCCAACACTTGTAGTAAATCTGATAATTAGAGCTTTCCTTACACGCAGTCACACTCACTTGTGTACTAGTATTATGCATCATATCTTCTCTGTTTTTGTACACAATCATTAATTTTAAGTTATCAAACATAGCCTGTGGGTACTCCCTCAAGCTCTAAATTACTCCATGTCCTTACAAATAAACGGGGTATAGCGAAAGAAACCTTTATCACGGGCATGTACTGCTTGTCCTAAGAGCACAAGGCACACTCCTTTCACCACTTACAGGGACTAATAATATGCTCTATTTTACTTTGTTTGGCCCCATGTGGGCCTACTCCATCTCCTGTAATCTCTTCAATATTGTGCAATGAACTTCGTTTAGTGAATGTATTTTTTATTGAAATAAAATAAAGGAGCAACATGCTAAACACATGGAGAGTGAGATTTATCCTTTAAACAATAAAATAGTTGCATATTTTTTTTACTCAGGTTAACTTGTACCATCATGATTTGATATATCCATAAAACATTTTTGACTTGTTTTTTGCAGAAGAATCATTTGTCTGGCTTACATAAATCATATTTAAAGATATCCTTTGAAACTGTCCAACAATTAATGCATGTAAAAAGTGATCTGCTGCCAGTTGTTGAACGCAACCAGGAAAAGAATGATACTGCAGAAGCATATGAATCCATCTTGACCGGAAGAAGGTATTGTGAACCATGTACCCATTAACAGAGATCATTACAATTGTTTATGCAGAAGCTTGTTTCTGTCAGCATAGTGCTGGGGTTTACATCTGCTTAAGTTTACCTCTTGCATCCTTTTCCCTGTTCTTAATTGGTTATTTTTGTCGGACAATCAATTGCAGCCTGCAAAGAAATCAGGATTTCATTGACTGCATCGTTGATATCCGCGAGTATGATGTACCGTATCATGTCCGCTTTGCCATTGATAATGGTAACATAATTTTTTGCTATTAGAGAGATGAGCTTTCCTCTGCTATACCATTTTTTTTTGGGTTTTGTTTTGTTTTTGTGCGGTTCTGAGAATTTCATCGTGTGCAGATTTAAGATGCGGGCTGTGGTATGATGTTAGTGTATCCAGTACTGGTGTAATCTTAGAGAAGAGGACCGATCTTTTACAACGTGCTGAAGTCCATGTATGCGCATTCGATATTGAAACAACAAAATTGCCGTTAAAATTTCCTGATGCTGAGATTGATTCAATAATGATGATTTCTTACATGGTAGATGGACAGGGGTACTTGATCATTAACAGAGAGGTGCACAACATTCATTCTTTATTTCCACTTCTTTTAACATGCTGTAAACTACTCTTTACAGTATTGAGTCTTTACGAATTACAAGTTTGCATGTTACATATTTTAGTTTGTCCCAGCCTGCATTTGGTTCTTGTCCTTAACGTGCTTGCTGCTCCATTTGTATTGAATAAGATGTTTGTGGATATTGACATCTCATTCTTTAGGGATTTCATTTTTCTTAAAGATTTTCTTTGTACATACCTTAGTTGCCAATTATCATAGTTCGTAAAGCTTTGCTCGAGTCATTACCACTGCCTATAACTTTCTGATTGGTTGATGCCATTGGATATTTCTGTGAATGGTACCATGTAAATGAAATTTGATTTAAATTCATTTGATTTTGTTTGGGCATTATGTGTACATAAGTCCAACACCCTTCAAAAATTGGGTTTTTTCGTTTAGAAAAGTTCTCAGCCTTAATATCATTGGCGGTAGTATACCCTCGTCGATTTTCATGCAACTGCAGAAAATAAGGAAGAGTCTGTTAGTTAACTCATGAATTTAGTAATTTATAGCTTTAACTTGTTTTAAATCTATTCTTCTCTCTTGTCAGAATATGATGGGTTCTCTGTTGTCTTAAAGACAGTCATTTAACTTCTCCTTCTTTCTCTTTTGGGGCTTATTGCTATTGTTTTCTCTTATGAGGGACTAAATTAATAAAATAAGTTTATGTCAGGCATGGTCCCAACCTGAAATACTAGCTAAATGACTTCAATAGTTTATCTTTCTTCAGAATTTTTTTATTATTCTTACTTCAACAGGCCAGCAAGAAATATTTTTTCCACAGCTTAACATAATTTGCTAAATGACCTGCTGCACTGTTAATTTCCCTGTAGACAGGGTGATACTCTAGTTCCACAGGCTCCACATTCAACTGATTCTCAAGGAGGCATTTCTATTTTATAATGCAGAAAAAACATTTCAGTCTGAACCTATTTAAGTCTCCTAAAGTTGAGACTTTACAGAGATTTTGTAACTTCAGTTTTATGGAATGATGGAAGGCAACTTAAAAAAAAAAATAATATGATGAAAGGCAACTTAAGCTTTCCTGATAGTTAGCCCTAGACTATCATTTGCACACCAAAAAATAAAATATTGATTGTCACACCTTGAAGACTGCCAGAGCAACTATAATTTCCCTTTTTACCTTTCACAGACCTTACAAATGCCCCACATGCGCTCTTTGGAGGCGATGATCCTTTTGATTAAGGCTTTTCACTTTTATCGATATTGTGGGAGGAACTAGGAAATACCATTCAAGAATTTAGATGAGAGGCTTTTATTGGTGGCTGACAAAGTTGGATATTTTAATTAATTTATGAAGTCATATGTTTGTTTTATCTATTATTTTTATTTTCTACCCGAGGCCACCTCTTTGTAAAAATCTCTTTTGATTGGAAAATAATATAAATGGATACATCTTGTTGTTGTTTAATGAGTAAATTTTTTGTTATATTCGTCTAGATTTATTTTGAGAGCACGAGGGTGGTATTTATCATAAAAACACTTTTGTTGCAAGATGCTGAAAGTTATGGAGACAGAGATTTGGTGGCTTGTTTCTTAGTTGGTTCTCTTTCTGCTTTTATATATTTCCCCTTCTTCCTGCTTTCAGAGCTATAGTAGGTTTTCTTAATCAATTTGCTTTCATATGCGTTGTCATAAATCACTTTCGGAGAAACAATTAAATTTATTTTAAACGACACAGAAATACTTCCAAAATCTGAGTAGATATTGTTGTACACACTCTCCATTATTATATGAATTAATTTCATATCCACAATGATCTATATTTGTTATTGCACTCTTTTTCAGTGTGTATGGGAGGATATCGAAGATTTGGAGTACACCCCCAAACCAGAATTTGAAGGATATTTTAAAGTGAAAAATGTGAAAAATGAGGTAGTGCAATTCCAATATTTAAATGTTCCACTGATAGAAAAGCAGATGATTTGTTCAATATATCACTTGGGTTGTCTAACGTATATAATTTTCTTGCATTAATTTTGTATTTGCAGGAAGAACTCCTTAGAGAGTGGTTTGCCCATATGCGAGAGGTCAAGCCTGGAATTTATGTCACTTACAATGGTGATTTTTTTGACTGGCCATTTCTGGAAACTAGAGCAGCTCATCACGGAATAGTAATGGGTGATGTATGTAGCAATTTTCTCTATGATGCTTATAACTTTTTAGTCACATGTGGCAAGATTGGCTAAAATAAGGATTGATTCTGCGAACTCGAATTTAAATTTTCTGTGTTGCTTCAGTTTTTGCATGTGCTTCATTTTATTTAAACAGAGGACAGTGTAAATAAAAATTTCAGTTTTTGTATTCTGTCCTTGAAGACACTGCTTTTGAGTATCTATTCGGAAAGTCAATTTCTTTGTCCATCTATATTTCAGATAAATTTTTTTACTTGTTAATTATTGTTGCCTCAATTTTGGGCTCCTATAGTAAATTATCTATTGTTCTTGAGCTTGCAGGAAGTAGGATTCCATTGTGACAAGAATCAGGATGAATGCCGTGCTAAATTTGCTTGTCATCTGGATTGTTTTGCTTGGGTCAAGCGTGATAGTTATCTCCCTCAAGGGAGCCATGGCCTAAAGGTGTGAAAATATTTTGGGAGCTAATTCTAATGGATAAACAAAAGATTTCATTTGTTTGTTGATGCCTTATATCTTGTATTATCAGTCATTCGTTTCTTTTTTCAATGACATGATTTATGCAAAATGAAGAACATAAGTCTGTATAAATTATTTAGGATTTGATAGACGATGGTAATATACTTGCATATGGTTATTCCACTTGGTTATATACTTGCATATGGTTATTCCACTTGGTTATATATATGTTTGATGATGCAACTGGTATGAAAGCTTATACCCACAAAAATGAACATATTTTTATCATTATGCAAATGAATAATGTTTAATTAATGTCTATTGTCTGATGATTAAATTTATTTCTATAATGTAGGAAGAATTTAATTGGGTGCTAGATGAATTACATTAAGCAAACATAGGTTATAGTAATTCACTACATGACCCCTATTATCCCGATAAGGTTAACGTTATGATCTGAGGCCTCTTATTTGCATTTTGCTAGAAGATACCTAAATTATATTTTTCTATTATATATATTAAAGGTGGGTTTAGTCCCATATTGCGAAGTTTTCTATCTTGCTACCTACCTCTCACCATATATACAGGGGGATTTTTCTTTTTTTGAAAAAATTGATTTACCTTTGTTACACTTCTTTCAGGCTGTTACGAAGGCCAAGTTGGGTTATGATCCACTGGAGGTGAATCCTGAGGATATGGTTCGTTTTGCAAAAGAACAGCCACAGGTAAAACTGATTCTGCTGGTCTTTCTTTTATCTTTTGCAAGATGCTTAGGCAATTTTGTAATCGCAAGATGTCCCCGGTCAAACAACAAGATGTAAAAAATAAAAAAAACTATAACTATGAAAAGCGACAACCCGGTCCAAAAAGGACACTCCCAAGAAAAACCGAAAGAAGCACAAGATATCTCCCCTTAGTCTGACCATCTCTGTTTTTGTTTTTTTATCAATAAAAGTATTCATTAATATAAAGCATTAGCAATTACATCAACTCATCAAGAAGAAAAGGAACAAGAACTCGCTAGGGACTAATCCTAAACTCCCCATAATAGCCCTTTGATGTTATGGGTTATATCGCCATATCAGAAGGCCTCACTGAAAATCTTGGAAATGTCTCTGATTCCACTCCAATTAGATACCCACAGGATTGCGAACAAAATGATGCCCAAATCCCCTTTCTCACCCGCCTTAATTCACGCCATATTAGAAGGTGATCGCCAACTGACTTGGGACCCACCCACTCCGGCGAAGCAGACCTGATGAAATAACCCCACACAGAATAGGGAAAACAGCAATTAATAAGCAAATGACTGACAGGCGTCCCAGCTTCATACCATAAAGGACAGAACTTAACAATGATCATACCATGCCTACCGAGATTATCTATGTTCAGGAGATCTCCCCCCAACCAACACACATTCACACATAACATACTTCGAAGGGAACCTGTTATACCATGCCTACCGAGATTATCTATGTTCAGGAAGCTCTTTTCCTGTAAAAGCTTTTACTCAGTCCATGTCTTTTATATCCAATGATTTTCAGAATAGTGAATTTGATGCATGAGATTTCAGTAATTAACATGTTGGTAGGCTTTCCTTATTAGTTTCTAACCTTTTTTTGGTTGACATTGTTATTTCAGACGATGGCTTCTTATTCTGTATCAGATGCTGTGTCAACTTATTACCTGTATATGACATATGTTCATCCATTCATTTTCTCTCTTGCAACTATAATCCCTATGCCGCCTGATGAAGTTTTGCGTAAAGGAAGTGGTACTCTCTGTGAAATGCTTCTCATGGTTCAGGTGGGTTCTGCAGAAAAGTTCTATCTCAGTTTCATATTTTTTAAAGTCTTGCAAATATTACTTTTCTACATTTTTCTAGGTGCATTGTCTAGTTTAGTGATTTTTGGCCAAGGGAGCCTATTTAAGCTGTGCCACTTCATACCGTTATGCATTTTAGTGATATATCATATACCTTTCATGAATTCATCAGGCATACAAGGCAAATGTTATCTGTCCTAACAAGTACCAGGCTGATCTGGAGAAGTTCTACAATGGTCATCTTTTGGAGAGTGAGACATATATAGGTGGCCATGTTGAATGCCTTGAAAGTGGTGTTTTCAGATCTGACCTGCCGTCGAAGTTTCAGCTTGATCCATCTGCCTATGAGGTACTGTCCCTGTATTCCTCTGGATTTTGTGTTTATATAATTTCACTAATTCATAGTTGTGCAGATTCTATACGTTGTCTTTTGGTAGACATGCATTCTTTGTGAACTGTGTCACTTAAAACAGCTTCTTCTCGTATATGACCCGTAATCTAAATGATCTGATTAATAATTTCCATTTGATATATATGCAAGCATCTTTATGTGGTACGCTTTCTTCACAAGGAAAACCTATAATTCTTATATTCAATGTTAATATTAAATATAATTAGAAGTAGAAATTCGAAAATCATAGTTTGTCTCTAATATCAGCATGAATTCATATTCTGAAAAGATATAGTAAAATAAGTACACGTCCAACTGGTTGGGGCAGGTGGTGAAGCAGCCCAAGCCAGGATGCTGTGGAATATAATGCAACCCAAGCCAGGATACTACTAGAAATATAAAAGATGAATTATATTGATAATAATTAGGTTTATTCTTACAAAGAAACTAACTCTCTATATATAGAGAGAGGAACTACATAAACTTTATATCTAAGCTATGTGGGACTAAACTACACATCTAAAGCCTACAATACTCTTACTTCCAACACTTCCTCTCAAGCTAAACATTCATACTCTGAATTTTAGCTTGAAATACAAAGAAGTTCTCTCACATCCCCCATAAAGTATCTTGAGAACGACACCAGGAAGGATGTTCAATGGCAGGGATGACCAGCTGCGAGAAGAACTGTCTATAGGGATGTCCAGCTGCAGAGACAATAAAGGAGCAAGGATTACCAGCTGCTCAACCAAGAAAAACGCCGGAGGTAATGGTGGTGGTGACTAGGGTCATGTTCTTTTCGGTGGCTAGGGTTTACTTTCTACAAAGCATCTGATATAACTTCAAAAGTCAATAAAGACGAGGTACTCCAGGACGAAAGAAGGCTGATTTTGGAGTAACAAAGCCGTTGAAAGGGTTGAACACGGATGGCAGTGCAGAAGATTAAGTGGTGGCAGTGCAGAAAAAGCCCTAGAGAAGTAGTGAGAGGGCCGGACAATAATGGCGCATGAAATCAAGAACGCAAACAAGGCCCTCGAAAAGGCTGGACAAGAGCGGCGCACTATGGCAGCAACGCATTCAAGGCCCTAGAAAGGGCTTGACAAGCCGCGCATGACATCAACAACGCAAACAAAACCCTAGAAAGGGTTGGATAAAGAGTGGCACATACCAACAACGCATGACGCATACCAACAACAGGAAGATCAATCCTGAATAAAAAAGAGAATAAATTTTTTGGATGAACAGTGATCCGTGAACAATACCGATGAACAGTGATCTGTGAACAACATCACGATGAACAGTGATTCCGGGTGGACAATAAATCTGATGAACAGTACCCCCATGAACAGTACTCATGAACAGTACTCAGGAAAAAACCCAGCAGCACAAGGCGCAGAAAAAAACAGTGGAAACAAGAATACAAATTGGACAAAAAGACTTTGCCGGAGCTCCGGCCACCGACACCTGAGTTAGTGTCGCCGGTGGCCGAAAACCATAACCTGACTTGGCTGTGATACCAACTAGAAATATAAAAGATGAATTATATTGATAATAATTAGGTTTATTCTTACAAAGAAGCTAACTCTTTATATATAGACTATGAAACACGGACACGGACACCGGACACCGACACGACACGACACGGACACGCTGACACGTAATTTTCTGAAAAATATTAACAATGTAGATTGCTAAAAAGTCATTTCTAACATTCATCAACTGAATTTGAAGATTACAAAATAGCAATACACGCACGAGTGATGACTAAACTAAAAACAATAACAATTAAAAGGTTATAATTGCCACCCCCTCCAACAGATTTGTCATATCGTGTAGTATAACGCCAAAGTGGCTTATTTAATTCTTCATCAAGAGGTGATGATGCACTACTACCATCTGTTGAAGCTGTTGAAGCTGAAGCCATGGAAGATGAAGAGAAAAGAATAGAGAAAGATGAAGAGTAGCAGAGAGAGAAAGTAGAAGATGAAGAGAGGGTAGGTGAGACTTGTAGAGAAGTTTTATCCTTGTGAAGCTTGTGAGAGAAGTTTCATGTTTGACTTGTTTCTCTCTCCACATTTATATGTTTTTTATTTTATTCTTGACCCCACTTTATTTATAAAAAAACTAAAATTACAAAACTATCCCCTAACTAAGGTGTCCTAATGCAGTGTCCGGAAGTGTCCTAATGCAGTGTCCGGAAGTGTCCAGCAGTGTCCGGAAGTGTCCAGATTAGGAATTTTTATTTTTTCAAGTAGGACACTTAATTTGGGGTGTCCGACACGTGTCCCAGCGTGTCCAGGACGTGTCGGTGTCCGACACGTGTCGGACACCGGTGCATAAGGTTTAGGGAGGTGTCCGTGCATCAGAGTATATATAGAGAGGATCCACATAAACTTTATATCTAAGCTATGTGGGACTAAACTACAAACCTAAAGCCTACAATACCCTTCCAACAATACTAAATGCATGCACTCTGATGGAAGATTCAGATTACCTAGACCTATGACATCGAAAAGAAAACCTTTGGCAAGCATTGAAACCGTACATATTCATTGCTTTAACTGTTGACATTGCGAGAAGATCTTCTGCTACATTACACTCACAATACACATGAATAAAATCAGCCCTCAAGATGAAAGCTCCCTCGATCTCGTAATATCCATCACTTGAGATTGGCCTGAGATTTTGAGGTTTCACCACAAGATAGCTGTGTAATGTGTCCATCTTGGAAAATTTCTACGGTACTTAATAAGGGGTCACACAAGACCTATCTCACCATAGTTTTTCTCAATGATAATCCCATACCTGTTTCCAAGTTATCAATAAAAACATGTGTACATTTCTACGATAAAACTACCCATGTTAGTAAATCTCAGCAGTTAATGCACAAAATGAAGACCCTATGCAACCACCAGCTCCTCTGCCCAAGTAGAAGGCTATACCTAATAGAAATAGACCCACCAGGGTCTCCAAAAATTACATCCACATCACCAGGAATTTTACAATGCTGTGATGAGTTCATTGTAGCCCCCACAAAGGAGGTTTCAGCCATTTGGATATTTAGACAGAACCAGTTTTTCAACTTTAACCTTTATGCCAAGAATATGATAGACGAATATTTTGATTTGGAAGAAGAATTTTAATGGTCTGACAAGCTTGCTAGTTCCCTTGCACTGTCTGAATTCGAAGAATAGTTACGTTATAAAGACATAAGTCTGTTCCTTTGTCTGCTGTAACTCCCAAACTACTAGAAGGCTCCATTGTATTTAAGCACCTGCACCATGACTCTTTTTGACTGCATACATCAATTATTCGTTACGGTACATATATTTCAATTATGAAATACCTTTGTGAAGATAAGAAAGACTAGATAATAAACCGAACCCACGTGTAGATAAACCCAAATTCAATCTCATCACTTCTCTTTTGAAGCCATGACAGAATATATGACAATTGGACAGCATGTTTTTCAAAAAAAAGTTGTCGGACACAGACACATGACACACTTGTCGAACATACCAAGATCACTTGCCAAACACATTAACCTAAACTAGAGGGTCTAATGAGAAGGTGGGAAAGGTTTTATTCTTTAATATGATTACAAATAGATGAAAAGAGAAAGAAGAAAGAAAACAAGGTGAGTATAAGAGTTATCATTGTTTTCTATCTAGATCATGAGTAAACATCATTCACTATCCATTTCCCTGTCTTCCAATGCTTGTAAGAAGCCCTGTCAGACACTCCCCGTGTCGGACACTGACACACATACTTATTTCAATGTTGCTATTGGAATGTAGTTTGGTCTGGGACTCTGGCCTCACCTATGTTCTGTAATATTTGAAGATTTCTTGTTGTTCTATATAAATGTGACAAACTTTATGATGTTTCACTAACTTTTTCTTTCACATCATTCAGCAATTAATCAATAACCTAGATCGAGATCTACAATATGCAATAAAAGTCGAAGGTAAGATGGAAATTGCTTCAGTCTCCAACTATGACGAAGTTAAGGATGCCATCATGAAAAAGGTGTTCTTTCTCCTTCTAACTCAAACTTTTTGTTCTTCAGAGTGAAAGGACTTCATTAATTTTATTATCCATTGCAAGCCAAATACATTTTACAGTGAATGGTTTTATAGGAAATGTGCTTCTTTCAAACCTGAAGTTTTCTTTGTATTGTCTTTTCTTATTCCTTTTATTCCCATGTATTGGGTTCATATGTCTCAACTTTTATGTCTCGTGCTTACTGATGAGCTCCTTATTTTTTTTTATATATAATGCAAGAAAGCTTTTTTTCCACTGCAGCTTAAGAGTTTGCGAGATGAGCCTGTGCGTGAGGAATGCCCTCTTATATATCATCTTGATGTTGCTGCAATGTATCCCAATATCATCTTAACCAACAGGCTCCAGGTATCTTTCGTGTAATAATATCATTTGTTGTGCCGTGTGTATGGCCATTTGAAATATTTGTTCTTAATTCCTTAGTCAGTGCTGGTGTTCCTTTTCCCCGTTCTTGATAAAAGAACCGAATAACAAATACTAATACCCTAGTTTATCTTTAACTTTAATTAACGAACCTATCATTCTAGTTTTCTTGTATTATCGTATGGAAATCGGAGTCATTGATGCAAGTCAATCCAACTAACTTCACTAAATCGACGAAATAAATCCTGTTGGAGCACTAATGCGTTTCTGGAAAAACAGATATTTAAACATTCCATGCACATTGGTCAACAAGTTTACATGTGCATGTAGACATCCTCTTGTTCCACATAAACAGGTAATGTGGTGTAATTTTGACCGATTTCAGTCCGATTTTCAGTCTTACTTTGGGCATTAGGGAAACTCCCAAAAGTTGGAGCCTAAAGAACAAAATTACTTATATCAAGCTTGATGTAAGTCATATATATTTTGAAAGATAAGCAGTCATCATATAAACCTTACTCTCCATCTACCGCTAGGAGAAAAGAAAAAACACGTTACTCTCCATTTCGACTTGATAGCAATGTATATAAAACCACCAACGGCCCTCTTGTGTCACATAGCTACATTAAACTATAAAATCAAATTGGATCTTACCTGAAAAGAGTAGCATAATATTCAGGAAAGATCTCAAAGGCCCGTACTCCCAGAATACTATCACCGTACAATGACATCAATAAACTAGACTCATATCGTCATACCACATAACCAAGCAGTTCTTGTTTATCTAATTTAATTTGGAGATTTTTCCAGAGTTTTGCAGCGTCAATTACCATGTTTATCTTATCTACGTCTTGAATGACAATTGGGTTGTTTATGAGTGCTCAAATTCCCTTTGCACATAGGAGTTCTTTGCTACAATGATAAATTCTACAAGTCTACTGTTGAGATGCAAATGAATCTTCCCTACTGTTGACATTGATATTGACTAAGTCCTTGGTTCATTATATTTTAAAAATAAATGAGAGATTATTTAAAACTTTTCTTAGTATTAATTACAATAATCACTTTTAGTTTGCTCCTCATATGTCGATTTCCGTGCTCTCTTTGGAATGTATCTTCCCCAAGTAAATATTATGTGTTGCACTGATTTTTTCCTTCTCAATTACAGCCTCCATCAATAGTTTCAGACGAGGTCTGTACTGCTTGTGACTTCAATCGTCCTGGGAAGAATTGTTTACGAAAGCTTGAGTGGGTTTGGCGAGGAGAAACGTTTATGGCAAAGAAAAGGTGCATTTTGCTCTCGTGTCATATTCTGGGTTTCCAAATTAACACATAATATGCATTTGTGAACATTTTTCTTTCTTTCCCAAAAAATACAGTGACTATTTTCATTTGAAGCGGCAAATTGAGTCTGAGCTTGTTGATAAAGTAGAGGGTCAGTGGTCAAAATCTTTTTTGGACCTTCCAAAATCAGAGCAACAAGCCAAGCTCAAAGATCGTCTCAAGAAGTATTCTCAAAAGGTAAAAAATTTGGTTTTTTTAGTATAAGTATTTGCACCATAACCTCTGACTGTGTTTTTTCATTTTTGGAAAGGCCTATAAAAGAGTCCTGGACAAGCCTGTTACTGAGCTTCGAGAAGCAGGGATATGCATGCGAGAAAATCCTTTCTACGTAGACACTGTCCGCAGGTCAGTAGTTAGATTTGAGATCTTCCATTTCCTTTATATGTTATTTCATAGAAAAGCACAAAAATATGCTGATCTTGTTCGTCTTTGGTGTTCTACTCAACTGTTTTTCATTGGAAAATTATTAAATTATCAAGAATGGTGTTATGGAGAAGGAATTTTTTCCTTTAAGAATGGCGAAAAGTTGTAGGAAGGGAAGAATTACTAGGGGAGTTGGAAAAGCTACCAAATCTAAGATCATTCCATTCAGGAATGCAACATTTTAAAATCAAAACCTTTCAACTTCAAAACTGTATACTTCATGCTAAGACCTATTATACCAATAGAACTTTCTCTTATCCATAATTCCTTTTTTTTTTTTTTTTGCCAATAAAACAAGTATTATATTGATAATTGTGTGATAAAGGTTATCACACTTTAACCAAGTACACCATAGACGTCAATAGTTGGTACAATGAACATCAAAAATCACATTTTCACAAAACGCCATAATCCCCGGATCAAAGGTGATGCTCTAAGAACTGAAACAAAGAAAATCCAGCTTCACAGCAATGGCTTAATATTATAGGTCATCCTCTCATTTAATGCATCTTTGTACTCAAAATCCTTCTTGTTTCTTTTCAACCATACTCCCCAGAATATGAAAAGATCACTGGATTCATGACTGGAACATTTTAAAATTGGAATAATTCAGTTTGAAAGACAATACATCAAAAGCCACTTTGAGATTTGCAGACTTCATGCTACAACATATTATAACACTACAAGGTTTCCTATTCCACTCTTCAGATTCGCATAATAAGGGTACTACATAATTCCTTTAACTTCTTCAGTTTGCCTAAGAATACAAAAACTCACCGATACCCTTCAAGAGCCAAGTACAAATTTGTTAGAGAAGCCACTCTATAAAGTATGACTAAGTCAATAAAAACCAGAACTTAATTTCGTATCTGTCTCTATTATTAAATGCAAGCTAAATTAAAAAGCACTATTAATGGTTTTGTTGTTTGAAGTCTGCATATAGTTTATCTGGTTACACTTGATACTAAATTATGCTTGTTGCCTATCTATGTCAGTTTCCGGGATAGGAGGTATGAGTATAAAGGACTTAATAAGGTCTGGAAGGGAAAACTGGGAGATGCTAAGGCAAGTGGAAACTCTATAAAAATCCAGGAGGCACAGGTATGGCTGTCATATTAGGATTCAGTAGAGACGGATATGGTATTTTCTTCAGAGAATGGTGATTGGTTATTTGTTTGTTTATAATTGCAGGATATGGTAGTTTTATATGATTCTTTGCAACTTGCTCACAAATGTATTCTCAATTCGTTCTATGGATATGTCATGCGCAAGTGAGCTTTCATATTATGACCTTTTGTTTTCCAGGGATGTGAATTTTTTATTTTCCTCTTTACAGTCACCTTACATAATTATTCTATTTACTGTAGGGGTGCAAGATGGTACTCAATGGAAATGGCTGGTGTGGTCACTTATACAGGAGCTAAAATCATTCAGAATGCTCGTTTACTAGTTGAGAAAATTGGGAGACCATTAGAACTGGACACAGATGGTATCTGGTGTGCGCTTCCTGGATCTTTTCCAGAAAACTTTACATTTAAAACTATGTAAGTAACTTTTGCATTTCAAATTCATCTTTGGGTGATGTGTTGGATTATAAACAGAAGATTACCATTTACAATAGTAAACTCTTAACGATCAACTTAGAGGAAACCTTGCAATCTCTTTGGATTTGTATCTACGACAGTAACATCTGCTTAAGCATATTTTTGCAGGGACTTGAAGAAAAAGTTGACAATTTCGTACCCTTGTGTTATGCTTAATGTCGATGTGGCCAGAAACAATACAAATGATCAATATCAGGTAAGAGGGCCTTATCTTTTACCATTTACTTTTGAAATATGCTCTATACTTATTTTCCTACTTTCCTAGAGTTAAGGTTTTACTGCTAGCAGTTGAGTTGTATTAAAAAGGCATTTGAATGGCAGTTAATTACTTTCTATTTGTTTTGTTATGTAGACACTCAGCGATCCAATCAGTAAGACCTATACTACACACAGTGAATGCTCTATTGAGTTTGAAGTAGATGGACCATATAAGGTGACATAAAGCATTAAGATATATTCAAATCTTGATTTGTTGTTACATGTGGTACTGATTGGGTCTTCACCATAGGCAATGATTCTTCCAGCTTCGAAAGAAGAAGGAATTTTAATCAAGAAGCGGTATGCCGTTTTTAATGATGATGGGACCCTTGCGGAGCTTAAAGGTTTTGAGATCAAACGCAGAGGCGAACTGAAACTGATCAAAGTTTTCCAGGTATGGTTTGTTCTTCCGTTTTATTCTTACATTCCCGTTTGCTTGAAGAGATGGATGCTTTGTTCTCTGTATATTGTTTTCAGTAGTTTTTTCTCATGCTTACTAGATTAAAATCATGTAATTTTTATTTATTGATTCAATTTAATTTTTGTTTTTGAGAGGTAAATGATTAAGTTATTCATTTATAATAAAAAAAAAAGATCAAAGTACCGACTCTCTAAGGGATGAGCTATCCCTCGACATCAACCTAAAAAGAAACAACCATTTAACTTTTCGACTATCTCTTTTCTTTCATTAAGAACATTTGCATCTTATTTGTGAAGGTTTCGTAATCTCAAGGTCAATTCAATAAATATACTATATTAAATAATGTTTTTGGACCACATAATTCATAACATATAATTATACCCATACTATAAATCGGTTTTAAAGTTGAACTTAAATAAATTTTCTTTTTCAAAGCCTAGTCTATTTCTTCGTCCTGGTTTTGACTATATTATTGTATTGGTTTATTATGTTGAAATGTTGCTGCTATATAACGAAGACAGTCTCATATTTAAGATGTTGACTTCGCGTGACCGCGATACACTTGATATCCTCATCCATTAAAAACAAATTTATATTATTTATTAGAGGCTCCTACATCTTTTTGTGGTGCTTAGCTTGAAGGGTCAAGATACAGGAGAGACTGATTAGGAAACGAATGGCAGTTCAGAGAGGTGTGACATTATGTAAAATGGAGGGGCCTGAACAAAATTTCTCAGATTTTTTTTTGCCCGATAAAACACTAGCTTTTATAACAGTGTGATTGAGGGAATCACACTAAACTCCCCAAAAGATGGTTACATCAGTTATACTCTATTACAGTATTGCAAGTCTTATCCCTCCAATTATATATGAGATCATGCAAAGCGATTCCCCTAAGAGCACGAGTGCAGAAAGTCCAGTTCCAGATAGTGGTAATGATAGGAATCCGGACTTGTTCCCAGGTGCTTTCTTTCTCCTAAAATATTCTGCGATTTCTCTCCATCCACACTTCCCAGCATATGACGTGGAAAAGAATTTTCCATATATGCCTCCCTGTCATACTGAGATATCTGCCTTTCTCTGCACCAGCAATTCTCTGACAGAGCTTCTAGGTACCCACACTACTCCCATGGATTTATGAAACCATTCCCAGATCTGTCTGACGAAAGTACATTCGATGAAGAGATGCTGAATACTCTCCTCTTCAGATTTGCAGAGAACACATCTATTGGCCATGTTGTTACCCATCTTCTTGAGGTTATAATACTGAGGATTCTGCCCAATGGAAGAGTCCACAAAAAATCTTAGTTGGAACTCTACAACACACTTTTTCGCAGGGAAGTTTTAATAGAGAAAGCTTATCTGATCTGTAGGGTGTTAAACCTCTTTTCTTCTATTAGTCATACATAAACTTAATAGAGAAAGGTATAGGCTTAACCTCCCACTTCCGAACATCTGCATTGCCATTTAGCTTTAGACTTTGTACTTTTGTAGTGCGTTTAGAAAAAGAGGACAACTCCTCCATTTCCCTTTCGAAGAATACCCTTCTGAAGTGGAAGTCCCAAGCATGACCACCATTCTGCAGGTCCCAGTGTTGCTGTACTGTCCCTATTTTGAGGCCTGCATTTAAGTATACCAGTGGGAAAATTCTTTCAATGGTTGGGGCATGCACCACTTATCCTCCCAAAACATTACCTGCTTCCATGACCAACTTGATAGCTAATGCCTTCATTGAAAATTGGTTTACAGTCTATGATATGGCACCACGTTGAACAACCATAGGTGGTTATGATCTCCTTAGTATACCAGCCTCCTTCTTGCCACCAATATATTATTGAGAGTATAAGGGTGGTTTGGTAATTCCCATATTAGGGTTTAGTAGGTCTTTATATATAGGCAATCTTGCCTCTTTATTTGTAACAATGCATTATGATAATGTTATTCCGCTTCTCTACATGGTATCACAGCTAATAGGTTAGACATTGGGTTTAAGAAAAAAAATGATCTCTCAAAAGTTGCAGAATTTCTGCGCAGTTTTGTTTTGTTGATCGGATGAAACTCTTTTTGTTTTCCGATCGTCCTGAAATTTTTACAGATTGTCAAGATCATTATGGTGAACATGATGCGAAATTTTCATGATAATCCAACGGTTGGATGTTGATATATTTATAGAATCGTGTCACTATTTATTATCGGTTTTTTCTGCTTCCGTCAGTTTTCGTTGATTATTTTGATTGGTTATAAATTCCTTACTCTTTAATATTTCGAATTTCACTCTCGCCTTCATACTCCTTCCGTTGTTATTCAATGTTGATTATTGATGATATAATTTGGATGTTCAAATCTCGTTCTCTTTGTTCAAATCACAATTTCTTATTCATTTGTTCAAATTTGTTTGTTTGAACAATATTCTTGTTGGTCAAGTTTTTCATCATCGTTGTCCCAATTGTTTGCTTTTGTTTCTCGAAAAGCAATTTTCTTATGCCATAGTTAGTATACTATTGGCCTTGTTTGTTCCCTACACAGCTACTTGTTTGTTTTGCCCATAATGGGCTCTTTTTCGGGTTTCGGTCATGCCATAACCGATTTTCTTGTTGCTGTTGTTTTGGAGCCTCTTTTGTCGTTATTGGGTGCTCATTTGAAGATGATGCATGCAACTGAAGTTTGGAAATTGAGATTTGTGGGAGTGTTGAATTTGTTATTCTTGAGATATATGTATTTGCAAGCCTGAAATATACAAAGTCTGTATATTTCGGCTTGAGGGGGAGTATTGAGAGTATAATGGTGGTTTGGTAATACCCATATTAGGGTTTAGTAGGTCTTTATATATAGGCAATCTTGCCTCTTTATTTGTAACAATGCATTATGATAATGTTATTCCGCTTCTCTACATATATATCAGCCACAACCTGTTTCCAGAGATCTGGCTCACCATAAGCAAACCTCCAAATCCATTTGCCGAGAGCAGCCAAATTCATGTCTTTGATCCTCCTTAGCCCTAGGCCACCTTGCTGTTTGGCATGCACATTTCTTCCAAGAGACCAGATTGTATTTATTATTGCCACCCTTAGTACCCCACAAGGATTGTCTAATCAGGTTTTCAATTGAGTTAGCAATGCTAGATGATATCTTGAGCAAGGAGAGAAAATATACTGCCACATTTGAGAGGGTTGATTTGATGAGGAGAATCCTCACACCCTTAGAAAGGTATTTCCGTTTCCACACAGCGAGTCTTTCAAGCACCAGAGTCCAGGGTTGCTTAGATTTGTATTTTGAAGCAAGTGGGAGACCCAAATAAGCTGAGGGGAGGCACCCAATATCACAGCCTAGAACCTCAGCAAGTATGTTACAATCTTGCTCCACGGTAATCCCATAGATCTTGCTCTTACTGAAGTGGACATGTCAGGTCCAAACAGAAGCAGAGTGGAGAGATTAATCAAATACAGTGAAGTTTGCAGAACTTTGAAATACTGGCCTAAAGGAAGATGAGATAGCTTAGGAGGTAAAATATGGCAGCTGGTTCTGTGGTATGGTAGACCATTTGGCAGACCAGGCATGAGTGAAGCTCTGAAGCAAAGCGTGGAAGATGGAAAGATTTATGATGCTAAGGCATTACTTTGAAACTGGTTGCTGGGTGAGAACATCAGAAAAGATATCAGTTCTCAGAACTAATAACAGATTGGGAAATCATCTTGACTTAAATCTATTTGGCAAGTTAAAAGGATATCAACTTAAAAGGATATTTCAGTTAGATATACTTTCTCTTTTTTCTGTTGGGTTGGTGAGACACTCCCTCACCATCCCCCCATATTATGCTTGTAGCCTTTCTCGTTTCTTAATAGATGTTTCATTCAGCTTAAAAAAAGTTAGAAATCTGAGTCAAACTTAAAATATTTATTTTTCTAGGGGTGCACACATCGAAGTCGGAATAGTACCTTCATGTCCCATATTCAGATTAGTCGAGAGCTGTAAAATAATTTGTCCCTTGAGAAATACAAGTGCAAACTCCTTAGAAAATTGTCCTATTATGCTTGATACACCTAATGTTTAGAGTCATGTCATTGTTCTTATTGATTTTCTTGTTTATTGGATCAGTTTTACCTAGAGCCCAGACTGCTACTGTAAGATAGCGCATCAATGCATTTGCACTATTACATACTCCCCGTAAGGCTATTATACCCTCCAATGGGATGATAACATTTACACATGCATGGTAGGAACTTGAGGGTGCATTTTTTCTCGGCTGTCTCACATTCTGACACTTAAGAATTAAGATCCGTTATTAACTTATTTTTGACAATGAGTTCTCCATTTACTATTTAGAGGCAATACCTTAGACAGTACGTTTGCTGTAAGCTGTATAATTCCTTTATCATGTTTTTCATAAGTTTATTTTATCATGTGCTAACTATTTGATACATCAAAACTTTATTGCATTGTCAATAAATACACTTTATTACATTATGAGCTACTTATCTTAATAACAGGCTGAAGTTTTTGACAAGTTCCTCCATGGTCAAACCTTAGAGGAATGCTATTTAGCAGTTGCATCTGTTGCAAACCGCTGGCTGGATCTTCTTGATGTAAGTACTCTATGAATTTTATCATTGAATTCATCTTTTTCTTAATTTGGTTATTGAAGTCGTCAAGTGTAGCATAATTGGGTGTTTGGTGGCTACTCACAGTTTATATTCATTTGCTAGAATCAAGGAACTGATGTTGCTGATAGTGAGTTGCTTGATTACATATCAGAATCAAGCACCATGAGTAAATCTCTAGCTGATTATGGGGAGCAGAAGTCATGTGCAGTAACCACTGCAAGAAGACTTGCTGATTTTCTTGGTAGTGCAATGGTTAAAGACAAAGGGTTGCGTTGTCAGTATATTATTGCACGTGAACCACAGGTATGTCATGATAGGGCATAGCTCAGTCTCTATATGTATGGGTAATTGGTTGATTTTACTTGTGTACGTCTCCCAATCCACTGGATAATTCAACTCTCTTTTACTTGTCTAATGCACATATATGCAATCTAATAAGGCTAATTACTTCAACTAAAAAACTAACTAAAATGAAACATTTAATAGCAACTTCTAATAAAATAAGATGACCAGCGGCAGCGTGCAGCGCAGATCAGGAAAGGTCCAACCTTCACGCATTTATTAAAGAGGCTAGCTTAATCTCCTATTTAATGAAATCATCATGACATTTTGTGAATATATATATATATATATATATATATATATATATATATATATATATATATATATATATATATATGACAATCCTGTTTTTAACGAGATCAGTAACTCAAAGATGCACTACCTGGGATTGAACCCCACAGACCTCTGGTATCATCGCCCAGAGGTATTACCTACTGAGCTCAGCTGGCATCTGTGAAATAAGTTATTTAGCGCGCGGAACATTTTTTGTTTGGTATCTTAGAAAGAAATAAAAATAGTTATGGAGGTTTGGTGACAAAGAGCTTATCTTTTGGGGGCAAATCATCGTTTGTACAGACTGTATTCATGGGTTGAGTCCTATTGTTTGGGTGAGTCGATGGTGACTATTCCTACAGGTATGGGGTCTGTGAATGGATCATGAAAGGAGACCAAGGATTTGAGAAAGAACATACCTTTCAAAGTCGAGAATAGTTATAAGATCAGACTCTGGTTGATGGAGGGACACTGGTGCTTATGCCATGCCAAACACGTAGAACCAACCTGTCTTGTGGAAAAGGTTTTGCATAATGGGTGGGTGATCTTAGACAAGTTTTATGATTAGGAGATTGATGACCTAAGTATCTTTTTTGGCTATGATTGAATCTCAACCTTTACTGAAGCACCAGGAAGATCTCCATTTCTGAGCTTATGATGCCAAAGGCGTTCACTGTTAGGCTATAGTATAAATACTCCGTTTTTAAATCCCTTGACCCCCTAGTTTACCTCACAGGACTGCCCCTTGGAAATATTATTGGTGATAAGGTTCCACCTTCACCTGGTACGACTAATTCATCGTTGATTTATCCTTTTGGTATAATTTTGGCATTGGGTTATTCGTATCCATATATATTGTCCTTCTTCTCTGTCCATATAGGGTTATTTTCGCAACTCAGGTCTGTCCTGAGTTGTGATTTGTATGTTTCATGATCCTAGGTAAGATGAGTATGCAGAGTTTCTTGGGTTTGATTTTTTTTGCTTATGGACTGCCCCTACATTCTATTCTTCCAGTGCTAATTTTCACATTTCAAACACCATTCTTTCACTTAAAAGGTGGCACATACAGGATTTTTTCTCTTTAGATACAAAGATTGATGGTGCACTATTAATTTCTTTGGTTGCACATGATTTGTTAAATGGCCTTTTTCTGTTTCTTAAATCAGGGCTCCCCAGTTAGCGAGCGTGCTATCCCTGTTGCAATATTTGAAAGTGCTGGTATGAAATCTCTTTTTTAGTTTAATTTTTTCACTTTTTATGAATAGGAACAAAACCTTTGTTTCTTCTGACATATGCAGAGGTGAAGCTTTTCCTGCGGAAATGGTGCAAAATATCAGCAGATGAGGGCATTCGATCTCTTATTGATTGGTCCTATTACAAGCAAAGACTTAGTTCAGCCATTCAGAAAATTATTACCATCCCTGCCGCAATGCAAAAGGTTTAAAAGTTGAGCATTTGATTGTAAGTTCTGATAAATGTTCCATGCCTATCTAAAAAGAGCTTAACTATTTCAGGTTGCTAATCCGGTCCCCAGAGTAATACATCCCGATTGGTTGCATAAAAAGGTGCGAGAGAAAGATGACAAATTTCGACAAAGAAAAATGGTAGATATGTTCAGGCCCTTGAAGAAAGCTGATGGTGAGGATATAGAAGATTTCAGAAACAAAGATAATGCCTCTATTAATGGACCTCTACCTATCGCTCGTAGCTATGCAGTTAGCAAAGAGAGAAATTTGGCGAATGCATCTGGTTCTGTGGTATCAATGCAACAACAAACTGAGGCTACTAACGGAATTCAGCAATCAGTCATTCCATTGCATAAAGATGTTACCAAAGAAAATATCGACAGAAATGTTGATTATCATGGATGGCTTGCGTTGAAGAAGAGAAAATGGAAAGCCACTCTGGAGGTTAGAAAGAAGCGCAGGTTAGTAAGGGACTTCTTGCCATATTAGAATCTGACTTGTTAGCTGTAAGGGTTGTCCGAGAAATCTCATTTTTTTTATTGTTTTTTAACATTTTTGTGGCAGGTTAGATAATTCTAAGAAATATCATCAATCTGATGGAATTTCCAATTTGTCTGGTTTTGGGACTTATGATAAAGAAGTTCATGGTTCGAATGGGGTCAGTTCACTCTTCAGAAGACATGAATCGACCCTTGTACGCTCACACTGGCAGGTGATACTCTACTTTAATCTTTCATAGCCATTTTAGCAGGATTAGATTGCAGAAGAAATCATTTATTATATCTATTGTATTTCAGATAATACAACTTGTTCCAACCACACAAGTCGGTCACTTTTTTGCTTGGGTTGTTGTAGATGGAACCATGCTTAAGGTTCCAGTGCATGTTCCAAGGGTATTTTATCTTAATTCAAAAGCACCCATTACAGAGGAATTTCCTGGAAAGCGTGTAAACAAAATTCTTCCTCATGGGCGTCCAAGCTTCAATCTTATTGAGGTACATTTGATAGATTCTCACAGAAACTCAACTGCAGTCACTTAACTCTCATCAGCTTTCAGAGTAAAAAGGAATGAACAAATTTAAAATTATACTAAAAGATGCTTGCTGCCCACCTTGCATATCTTAAAGTTAAGAGGCCTTTGGATTACTTTTTGTTTTGTAGGTAATGATCGATGAAGATCAGTTCATGGCAGAAAGCAAAAAGCTTGCAGCTCACCTAGCCGATCCAGAAGTTGAGGTTAAGTCATAAAACCAATTTTGTGCAGCATACACTTTTTCAAACGGAAAGGGATATGCTACTCTTTCTGATTTTATTTTATTTTATTTTAATTTCACTGTGACCAATTCTGTTTTGCTTGCTGATACGTGCACATAAATATGTCATTAGTATCAAAACGTTCTATTTGGTTCACTCATTAATGATCTAATATAATTTATACTAGTTAGAGGCTCAGGCGACACCTAGGCACTTGGGGTGAGCCTAAAGCCTAGGCTCTTAGCCTAGAGCCTAGGCGAGAGCCTAGCACATCTACCCTTTTTACTAAATTACATATAATAATTATATGTAATATAGATTCTTAAGCATAAGTTCACATTTGAGTACTTGACTAACAAATAATATCAGAGAGGCATTGACACACCAAACAATAATCATCAAGGAAAGATGAAGAATATGTAGGAGATGTAGATTATGGAAGAAGCAGAGGCAAGAGGAAGAGTGGAAAAGAGGAATCAAGAAAGATAGAAGACTTCTCTGTATATTAAACCCTAGATCTCTCTCTTGGGCTTATATTATATAAATTCCAAAAAATATAAAGTGGCATGTATCCCGATCTGAGTTTCTGGAACACGGTATGTGAGTTTTTAAGTCGTCTGTAGTGTTAAAATTTTGAGAAAATTGGGGTTTCCAGACCAAGTTTTATAAGACAGTTTTTTCTATGTTCCTATTATCATTACTGACGCAAGCGTGGTTACGCTTGATCATTACTCTTGTTCTGTGCTTCTGTATTTATTATGTAAGTTGATTTGAGTCCCATCTTTTGATTAGGGTATTTACGAGTCGAAAGTGCCGCTAGAATTTAACGCCATTCTCCAGATTGGATGTGTTTGCAAAGTGGACAGAGCAGCCAAGAAACGAAATGCCCAAGATGGATGGAATCTAACTGAGCTGCATATG
The DNA here is from genome assembly GCA_023053565.1 of Aquilegia eximia. Taxonomy (NCBI): domain Eukaryota; kingdom Viridiplantae; phylum Streptophyta; class Magnoliopsida; order Ranunculales; family Ranunculaceae; genus Aquilegia; species Aquilegia eximia. Next base: position 29,247,329 of record JALIGU010000004.1, read on the forward strand.
AAGACGACAACAGAATGCTCTTATCTGGAGCAATCCATCCCTTTCTTTTACTTGTATCATAGGTATGTTGTGGAATATGAAGTTGCAATAGTCTTGCTAGTTGCTTGAGCTCCAATTTCTAATAAATAAGATCTGGAATTAGACCATTTGACATTTTCTCTTCGTGACTTATATAGTCTTTGTCCCTGAGGTATAATTCATATTACTACTCATTTCTATAGAAATATAGGAGCAAAAAATAAGGATTATTTGAAACAAGTGTTGTAGAGTAGTTCACTTTCATGCATAGGAACAGAATTGATGTCTGATTCAGTAGCATCTGTGTGCAAACAAGTTATCGCTTGACTGAGTGTTGAAATTATAATTTTGAATTTTTGTGGTTTTCCATACATATAAGATTTGCTGTTTTTTCAGGTCATCATATTTTGTTATGTGCTTTTATTGGTAAAGATATTAACTTATATTATAGGTCCCAAATTGTATAGCCTTCTGTTGGTGAGTCCAGCCCCCATGTTTGGTTATGTGTGGGCCTAACTGTGTGTGCTGTCCGTGACTCCTTTGTGGGTGAGTGGAAAATAATTGTGTTCACCCCTGTGTTTGGTTTATAGGCATGTGCTTACCAGTTTCTCTGGTTGATATACATTGTGGTCGTCTCTCTCTACAAGTTCGAGCTTTTAGAGTAACTGGTTTACAACACCTTCAAACCTTTGATGTGGAGGTGAGGGGCTACTTCAGTGGATCGTAGCTAAAAATAAAAATCTTCATAGAGCTACATGGCTGTTCTGGTCATTTGAAGATGTTTGGGATGCTTAGGAGTCAAACAACTCAATAACTTGGTAATATAGCCTTTGTACCGGTTTCCCTAGTGCCAATTATAGCTCCTTATTCGATTACCCAACAAGGACAGGGATGGAATTATACTAATAGGCATCATAGTTGTATTAAAAAGTAACAATAATAAGAAATTATTTTAAAAGGTAAACTCTAGCTTGAGGTAACTACTAACAAACAACAACGATAATATTTATTTCTTAAAACGTAAACTTTAGATTGAGGCAACCAGTGTTGTTAAATCGTCCGAGTTAAATCGGAAAATCGTACATTGGAGGCAACCACTAACGGCCAGAATATACTTAAAACATCACAGGCATCCAACACGGTTGCTAGACATTGTGTTTGAAAGTTATGCTATACACCTTTCTCTCCTCAAATGGCAAGGGCATTATTTTTAGTGATATCTTTTTATTCGTTGATGCCTAATGCCTTATTTCCGTTTCTGGATTTAGTGTTTTTCATATTCTCATGGTATCATAGTTGTTGAGTCGGAAATGTGTCAAACTATTATAGTTGACTATTTCAGCATTTGTATAACATGAACCATTATCCTTAAGAATGTGTTTCATTTTTCAATTTGCATGATCAGATTTTGCCTTCCTTATCGCACAAATTTATTCATGTTACCAATTACCAAATTATATATCTCTATAGCTGATGACTTCGTATTCATCTCAGTGTCTCGGAAGGACGTGCAATATATGTGATATATTTTTCTGCATCTGGAACGGTGTTTGTCGTTGTCGTGAATCCTTTCCAGAACAAAGAGTTGTCACCCACCATTCTTGAAAGACAATTCCGGGAAGCTTGCCAAGCATTGTCCGTTGAACCTCCTTCATTTGGACCTAGGCTTGTTTTCAAGGTTAGCTATAGTTGCTCATTATCATGTATGTTTCTTTCCTGATTATGAAATTTTACGCTAAAGAAAACATACCTTTCAAAGTACACCCAAAGGAAGCTGAAAGGGTAGAGAGGCTTGCGAAAAGATTTACCCCATTTTTTTTCTACAGAGCAAATTACTGTTTTCATTCGTGAAAGAGTTAATAAACAGTACTCAAAGTTGGTCCCCATATCTTAAAATTAAAAGAAAAGAGTAGTCCACATTCCATACTCCATAGGCAAATTAGTCACTCCGCTTCAAATTCAACAATAATTTCATTCAATCTATTTGAATTATTTTTTTTTAATGCATTTTCCATTGAGACTTTCCCATTTGATTTTTAGCCTCCTAGAACCTGATTAGAACCTGATAAGTTATAGGCTTCAGTTCTGCATGAGAATCCGTCTCAATAAGTCAATATAGATTTATAGAGTCCTGATATTGACACTAGCAACTAGAGAATCTGCAACTTCCATAGGCAAATAGCCACTCCACTTTAAATCAATTACTAACTTTCACCTAATCTACCTAAAAAAATCTGAATGTGTTTTCAGAAGTAAGTAATTAATCCTCCAAGGATGCGATAATTTATTGGCATAAGCTTTACCTTAGAATCCATCTCAAATAGACAGTAAGTGAACATCTGATAAGTATTTGTCTATTTGATAGCATAAAACTCCCTTCCAATTATCCCACTGATCATGAAAATCACCTCAATTTACCAGGCCAGTGTAACCCATCAGTGTTAAGCTTAATTTTATTGTGCTGAATGAGAAGTTGAGAACCTGGTGTTTTCTTGGTTCATATATGCAGGTGGAATATGTGGGGTATGTCAAAGATGCTGAAAAATTGTTGCAAAGAACAATAAATGACTACAGGTTTTTTATCATCCATACTCTAAGAAGCAATGTGCATTTTAAGTTCGTATTAGTGTTGTCAGGTTTCAAAGCCTGCAATATTTTTTGCAATATCTTGTGAAATGTTGTTATATCAATTCTTCAGAGTTCAGATCATGAAAGTTTCAACTGCATAGTGTGTTTTGCATATCATTTCCTTGATTCCAGATGCTAATAACTATTTGTCGAACCCACTCTTCAAGATCGATCAAAAGGCATTGCAACAAGTCTGTCACTGTTATATTTTTTGTCTATCAGTAGTATTTTTCCTTCGTCAATTTCGTCTCTATTCCTACTTCTCCTAATTTCCACTGCTGTCGAATCAATTTCCTTTTGGATGCAAACATACCCTTATTGATAAAAAAAAGTTTGTTTTGAGACAGATGGTCCTATGTCCGTTGGTTTGATACTGTCCTTGTGATACCCAGGTTTTGGCAGCTTTTTATTCACTAGGGTGGTTGGGTTCAAAATTGTTTAGGAGTATGTTCTGACTTTGGAATATGAGGAATGATCCGGATATACTCACGTCGAGTCGTTTCAGTAGCACATTTAGAATTTGAAAACGCTCTAGAGTCAAGTGTGCTTCCGCTCGATGAAAACCCGACACTGTCAGATGACCGCAGTGGCTGAGTGGCGACAGTATCGGTGTTGAGTATGGGCCGGATAGTGGCAATACAATATAATGGTTGTTATTTATTATTTCTACGGATTTGTCAAGTCAATTTAATTGTTCTTGCTTATTAGTGAGAGATTGAGCTTTTTTATTGTGATAATAAGACATAAGCAGATTGTATCTTGAACCTTCATTTCTCACAGCTATCAGTGTCCTTTTTATCTTGCATGTTAAATCAATTTTTATAGTAAAAATTTATTGATGGCAGACATCAACGTCATGGACCTGTGGTTGGTTTAATTGAGTGCCCAAAGGTTCATTCTCTGAAGTCTGGAATAAGTGTTTTGAGTGATGTTCCATGTGTCAGCATTCCTTGCAATGCTCGTGATAGCCATTATCAGGTAACATTGTCTCATTTTATGAATGCTTTTTCATGCACTTGATTCTTTTTCCTCTACTGTGTTGTCATTCTATCTGATCAAAAACATTTGTTGGCTGTTGATTCCTTGCTCTATAGGCCCTTGGCTGGCAAAGTGTGGCTGCAAAAATTGGAATGCAACGATGTGCTGCATCTTCACAGTGGTTAAAAGAGAGAATTTCTCTTTCAAGATATGCACATGTAATGTGTTTAATGCTTTTATCTTTTATATCAAACTTAAATTATGGCTGAATATGAAGACATAAGCCGAATATACCGTCCCTGGAGCAGGTACCCTTGGGGAATTTCGAACTTGATTGGCTTCTATTTACAGCAGATATATTTTTCTCCAGAGCATTGCGTGATCAGCAACAGGTCTCCTCGAAATAATTAAGCTTTGTTGTAAAATTTGATCACTTTCCTAACTACTTACAACATGGTTGGCCTATATTAGCTATATTTGTTTTGGTTGTCACAGGTACTTTGGATATCAGATGATGGCATTCCAGATCTTGGAGGTATTACTGAAGATGATACCTGCTTTGCTGATGAAGTAAGTCTCCTCGTATATTTCATAAAGATATTATTGCAATTGGTATATAACAGTTTGGCTTTAATAACATTTGTTAACAGATCTGACATACTTTTTAAGTTTACATTTCTTGCTCTGTGATGGGGTTGCGGATAGCCGTCTGTAACAATGTTGGTTTAATATATTTTTTAATATGTATTGTAACATCTTGGAACTCTTCTGAATGCTTCTTTTGTTTTAAAGGTTCATCAACCTGTTCTTAGCTACCCCGGGGCATATAGAAGAGTGACTCTGGAGCTAAAGGTCAGAATATCCATACCAAAGTTTTGACTCTTTGTTCCTTTTCCACTTATTGAAATAATGAACGATGCATAAGATTCATTTTATGATGCAGATCCATCACTTGGCTGTAAATGCTCTTCTGAAGAGCAATCAAGTGAATGAAATGGAAGGAGGGGCTCTTTTCGGATATGACCAGGACATGAATTCAGGACCACAGGAACAGACTGGCTTTGATGAGACTCGTTCATGTGCATCTGCATTCCGAGTTCTGAAGCATTTGATTCAAAGATGTCTTCAAGATGCAATCAAATTTGGAAATGTGTTTGCTGATGCATTTCTGCAACATCTTTATCGATGGCTTTGCAGGTCCATCTGTCAACGTCTTGTCTGGTGCCAGCCTTCTTTACCTAGATCAGTTACTTACTTCTTGTTTAATACATTGCAGCCCACAATCCAAACTTCACGATCCATCTCTTCATCGGGTACTACACAAGGTAACCTAGTTTAAGGAAAATCTTAATTGAAATAAATTGAATAATTTCCATTCAAAAATAAAATACACTTCATGGATACATTCATTTGTTGCACACAGTATGCTATTTTTGGAGGACTATTTCATTTTTATTCAATTATTAATGTTCTTTTTTTTTTTTTTTAATCGGAAAGTGGGGTTGTTACTGTCTTACTGAGCTCCCCTACCCCGTTTCATTAATAATATAGCTGGTTACATTCTTATATAAGATGCGCCTATAGCATCATTGAATACAATTTTCCTGATGTCCTCAGAAAATGAACTTGGGATGATGTCAATGGACATTACGGTGGGAATGTTTGATGCTAGTGCATCAGCCAGCTTGTTAGCCTCTCTATAGATGTGCATCAATGTGAAGATGTCCATTGTTGCTATCATAACTCTGAGCCTCTTGATCATGTGATGTGCCTGCCAAGGATAGTCGCTGCCTTGCTTTAGGAAACTGATTACATTAGGAGAGTCTGTTTGGGCTTTGACCCTAGTAATGCCGTGTTGTACTGCCATCTCCATACCCTTTGGCAGCCCTTCGAGCTCTACTAGTGCTATGGTGTTGTATTTTGACTTCCCAGCTCTAGCATATAGGACCTCACCTTTATGATCTCTTAGAACGGCTGACCACCCTCCCATATTGTCCTGGACTGTCCCATCATTATTAAGAGCATACTCTTCTCTGCCTGGTTTTTCCCATGAGCATTGCTTGCTTTGTCTTACCTTTATACTAATACTTAAGTTCCATTGGTCCATTAGGTTATCTCTTTCTGGTCCACCTTCAGTGAGTGTAGTTTTATCTTTCTGGTCCTATTTTTAATGTTCTTGCTCTAGTGAATTCCCCTCCTATAGTCCTATAGTATTTTTTTAGGAATTCCTCAAGGAGTGGAAGAGCAAGGTTACTATTGTTACCTACCGGTTTTCTAAGTTTACCGCACCAGTTTTCTTCTCAACTGGTCGCTACGTCGATTAGGGAATGGGATGGATCCATCCATTCTATTTGAAATTTTTCTGGACACTTCTTGTTTAATCTTGATTTTCTCTTAAGAACCGTTTTTCTGCTATAAGTCTTCATGAGTATAACAATTTCCAAGAGTAAAAAAGAGTGTATGTTGAGTGATTACTGAGTATTGAAAGATCTGAAGTTAAATTCTGACAAGTTATAGTATTGGAACCTTCTATGAAGTAAATTAGTGCATTATCATTGTAAGACCATGGATTATTAATTGAACTGAACGGTTTTCATTTAATTGAAGCTATAATTTGATAGTGCTTTTATGTCTAATATCAACAGGTCATGCAAAAGGTGTTCGCGATGTTGTTGGCGGAGATTCGTAGATTGGGTGCTACAGTTGTCTTTGCGAACTTCTCAAAAGTTATAATAGATACAGGAAAGGCAGATTTATCTGCAGCTCAAGCTTATTGTGATTGTTTGTTAAAAACTCTGCAAACAAGGTCAGAACTAGAAATTTCATCAAATTCCTTTGTTGACAAATCTTCCTATTTTTGATGAGTTCTTTTGTTTTCTATAGAGATCTTTTCGAGTGGATTGAGCTTGAACCACAACACTTTTGGCATTCTTTGTTATTTATGGATCAGGTCTGTTTGTAGTGACTTGTGCTTGTTTACAATTTTGACATGAGCTTCCTATTAATATCATAATTAGTATCCCTGTAAATTCATCTTTCTCTTTGATACTATTTACCTGGAGTCAGTTTGATTTTGGTCTATCTCCTACAATACTTTTTCGTATATGGAACATTTTCTCTAATTACTTTTCTATGGCAGTACAACTATGGAGGAATCCAGGCTAGAGCAGTTAATGATGGTGGAAATGGTGAACCAGAAGTGGATATTGTTTCAAGCTGGAATATTGCTGAATACTTACCAAGCGTGACTCAGGTACAAGACAGTTAAGCTGTTTTCAGAATCGAACTCTATACGTTTTATCTTTTATAGATTTCAGGCCTTACAGCAGCATTTCGCTTATGGATTGATGGACCATAAACGTTCCAATTGATAAAACTTATTTTGCACGGCTTCGCAGGATCATTTTGTTTTAATTGTGTCTGAATTTATGCTCAAGCCATGGCAATATGCACAAGAGCTAGCTGCACGTACAGCCTCTTCTAAAGATGGAACCCTGTGCACTCCATCAATCACTACTGCAGCAGCTGAGACTTTCGAATCACGTGTGACAGAATATCTTAAAGACCAGGTAAGAAGCAAAGATAATGTAATTGAGGTTGCTTTTGAACCCCTTGAGTTCTGCTTTATATAATGATTCTCTTACTTGCCCTACAGATAAGCGCTTACTTCACAGAAAAAATTCTTAAGATTATTCAGGATACCAAATACCATATTAAAGGAATAAATAAATCTGTGAGTGATGCGCATGCTCACGGACTCTCACAGTTGGCTGGTTCTAATGTAAATTTGGGAGATGCTTCATTGGACTTCATTAAGCATGTTTGTTCCGTTCTTGCTCTTGACCGCAATGTTCAGCATGATATCCTGGTAATTCCTTTCCAAACATTGATAAATGTTTGCCATGTATAATGATCGCTTGGAACTCCATAAGCTCTTCTTTCTGTCTAATAGAATATTCCTAAAATATGATGCCATATGTCTCAGCCTCTGTTGTTAATCTTTAAAGAGAGAGAGAGTGGAACTCAGTTGCCTTATTTATCAACAATCTGTTAAAATTTTAGGTTATCGTATGCATGTAGGTAATCTAAACTAGACAGTGCGTCTTTCCACGTTCTTGAAATAAAACTATCAGAAGATTTTAATCTGATGACTTACGAACATACAGTAATTGCAAGGTTCTAATAACAACCAAGAGTTTTTTAAAGAAAGTTGAACATTATTTGTAGGCAGCTGGAAATTTACTATTTGCGATGTATTCGTTATTTACTTCTACGTACTTACAAGTTACAAAAGCATGATTAGGAGTATGCATTTAGATTTTAAATGTATAAATTGAAGTGTTAACTGTAGGTAACGGAACCCTATGACAATATGGATGTTTATGATTACATGATTGTTAAATCATTTCTGAAATGTCATTGGATGTCATTGACTCATTGCAACTTCAAAAATCATTTATGTGAGTTTTATACTCCACTGAAATTTTCTTTTTCTATGTGGACATAGTTCCTAGACATCAAAATTTGATACCTTACTGAGCATAGATCTTTAGGAGTTCCCTATTGAAGTTTTTATCTATACAGTATGATGCTCTTTAAAAGTTTTGATTAAAAAGTAAAGTTGTTTTTATCGATTGCTGCATCCATAAAAATAGTAGAGACGAATGAGCCTGTGGCTCAATGGTAGCACCCCTCTCACAAAGTGGAGAGGTTGTGGGTTCGAAACACGTCAACAGCTGATTGTTGATATAAGTTTCCACACGTAATTTAAAGGGGTAGTGGTCCCCTCAACCCCGCTTGCCAATAAAAAAAAAAAAAACTGGGATCCGGACTGTATTACCCCTAAAGAGAGAACAACAAGAATAACATGCATATAACACAAAAAGAAAAGAGAGACACAACCCTCGATTGTCACATCCCAACATTCTTTCTTACTACTGTAAAAACATTTTTGGTCAACCAAGTCATCTCTGTAGCACCCTAAAAGTTTTCAAAGCTAGGTGGGTGTATATTATCATTCTGGAGGACCCTCAACAAAGAAACAACACACACACACACACCAATGAAGCCCTTTATTGAATAAACAGGTGGTTAGATTATCTTCTAACCCATGTAAAGGTGGTCGATCTTTGAAATTGATCCATTACAATGTTTTTACTAAAGCTTCTATTCTTGGAGAAAAAGCAAAAACCAAACAAGGACCATCAGAGACAAGATGTTATCATGTGTCTAAACAAGGCTACATAGATGGGTTATATGACTTATATCATCTAAACTGGAGATTTCTTTTCCACATTTTATGATATTTTGTATGCAATAAATTCTTGTGCGGTACAACAAAAAGAAAAGAGAAACTTTATGTGACCAAAATAAAGTTTAGACTATATTTCACAAGACAAAATTGAAACGTAGAGGAGTTATAGTTTGGTACTAGTTCATCACACTCAAAATTCAAGTTAATATGTTTTTTATTCATTGTTGGTGGCTGAAATTCTGATATCATCATTTGCTTGATCCCCCCTTCCCATGTAAACACAGGTAATGAGGAAGAACCTGCTAAGATATGTAAAAATGAGGGACTACAATCCGGAAGCTGAGTTCTTTGATCCCTGCCAATCATTCACCTTGCCGAATGTAATTTGCAGGTAAGAGGCTCGTGAAAGAATTTTGCTGTATTTGATGATGCAATGGTTAATATCGTTTAATAGAATCATATAGATGAATCTCGTATTGTGGTGCTCATGCCTCATGCTACTCATCATGGTTTTGGTTGAGGTAAGGTTGTGTGGCAGTTGTGAGGTGTGACATACAGAAGATGTATGTTAGCCAATGTTTTTCATCAGAATTCCACCTAATAACTTCAAGATTGCACTATCTTCAGTACTCGTCAGTTGTCAGACTTAAAATTGCAATGTCCTTCGACTGTGAAAGCAGCACAACTTGCACACTTTCCACTCACCAACTCAGCTGCATCTGATGGTGTATACTGTGTACAATGGGAGCCTAGGTTTACATACTTGTATTTGACTTTGACCTGGAAAGTCTGTATTATGAGTTTGACCTAGTGTTGGATTTTTGTGCAATATTGTTGAAGTTCTCTTATCTCCAAAGTTGCCGCTTTCTATCCTTTGGTGTACAGTGTTTTGCGTGTGTCCCTCTATATAGTACTCAAATGGCATGATCACATACGGACATACACAAATAGCAGACTTCACTAATTGTTGTTCTTCTTTGCAGTTACTGCAATGACTGCAGGGACCTCGATTTATGTCGTGATTCGGCCTTACTAGCCCAAGAATGGCGTTGTGCTGTGCCCCAATGTGGACAGCCTTATGATCGTGAGGTGATGGAGAATGCCCTTATCCAAATAATCCGGCAGAGAGAACGCCTATACCATCTACAAGACCTCGTGTGTCTCAAGTGCTCTCAGGTGAAGCCTGCCCATTTAGCTGAACAGTGCACATGTGGCGGTTCATTTAGGTGCAAGGAAGATATGTCCGAGTTTTGCAGTAAAATGCAGGTTTTCTTTAAAATAGCATCCCGTCAAAAGTTTCATCTATTGCAAGAATATGTTTCGTGGATTCTGGAACTTACATAATAATGAAAACCCCCAAAGCAAAGTTACTCTGTAAATTGTGCCTTGTAAATGGTCCCATGTTGATAAAAGGGGGCTAGGATAAATTGATTTCCATGAGGTGATGAAACTGGAGAACACTAATGTACATTGGTACACGGAAGCAAATGGGTGCAAGATTTGGATTCTGATTGTGGCAGATTGACAAGGCTAGTCATAACAGATTAACGGGGATGCAAATGATTGTGTTTGCTCTCTGCCATCAGATCCTCAGGTATCAAGTCTCAATCTGTTGTGGAAATTTGTACTCTTTCTTACACAGACAACCTTAGATTCTTTTATTACTCCGATCAGTATGATGTAAATATGTCAATGTACACAGGAATCACTAATTTAATACAAATCAATGGAAAAACTCATGATAACAATATCTCATCAGATTTTTGCTTAATTATTTGTTTCGGCACAAATTATATGGTTCTTTGTGTATATATGAAATTAATTCCATTCACCTTACTCTGGGGACTGTGGAAGAATTCGCCTCCTCGAAGTCTAAACTGAAGATTCCAAGTTACATTTACTATTACAGTAAAACCTCGATAAATGAATGTTCGATAAAGTAATAATCTCAATTAGATAATAATTTCTTCCGGTCCTGACTTGGGTATATTTGCATATGTACTAAAGTAATAACCTCGCTAAATGCATTAAGTAATAAAAAAAATTGAATCCTTAAAAGCCCGACAAAAATATAAATTAATAATTACTAAATCTTAGACAAAAATTTATATATACAATTCACATAACTTTTATTTATAAATTCATTTTTTTTTTAAATATGCATATAAAGTTGTACCCAAACCAAATTCAACCCCATCTTTAACTTTTTGTAAAACATACACAACTTCCAAAATATTTTGCTCATAGTATAGCAAATAGTTATATAATGTGATTATTGATTGAAATGTTTTTTTTGACGAAACATTTGGTATAACCATATTTGTTTTTTGATTTTTTTTTCTTTGACCACATACATAGATCGAAAATCTTCCTCTAAAATAATAAATATTAATTTATCAATAAAATAATATATTTTTTCGTATGCATATATCGAGGTTTTAATGTACTATTGTTCATGCTAAACACAGATTACATTACATAGGCCATTGCCTATGCCCGCTGAGATCGGTTGGTAAAAGTCCCTACTGACACAAAACAAGGTCTGGGGTCTGGGATTCGATCTCGGCCAGCATTATTGTGCGACTGATCTTGTTAAAAGCAGGCCTGCGCACACACAATCACACATGTTTGAGTGTGGGCAAGTGATTCCAAACTAAAGGAAAGAGAGATGACCACAACTTATCAGCTTATGATTGAGTGGCAACGGTTAGCCGTTATCATAATGAAAAGATAGAAAACACAACATTTCAAAAACTTTGTAACAAAGAGCACTAATGCTCTCAATGCTAACATGCGAAGCCTTATTTCCATGCCCTCCTCCTTCCTTTCCTCACCCTCGCCATCCTCCTTCCTTTCCTCACCCTCGCCATCTTCTTCAGACTAATAGAATCACAACCCATGAAATCAAAAAGCTTAAGAAATCAATCCATGCACGTGAAACCCATTCTCGTACAAAATCAACACTTCTGTTTTTCCATTTCTACCTACAACTCTATGCAAGTGTTGGCCTTATCCATGAAGCCCAGAAACTGTTTAATGAAATGCCTGAAAGAACTCTTATTTCATGGACTATACTTATGTCCGAGTATACTCGTAATGGATTTGCCAATGAAACCTTGAGGGTTTTTCAAAATATGGTGGAATGTGAGTCATTGCAGCCTGATTCTTTTGTTTACGCTATTGTTTTGCGCGCTTGTTCTTTGACGAAAGACTTGAATTACGGTCGTCAGTTGCATTGTCGGGTGGTAAAGATTGATGGGGTGGTTGATTCTTATGTGGAAAATGCACTTGTCACTATGTATTCAAGTTGTGGCTCTATTTGGGATTCAGTTCGTGCTTTTAAGAGGATTGTGATGCCTGATTTGATATCTTGGAGCTCATTGCTTAGAGGTTATGTGCAGAATGGGTTAGAAGAAGAGGGATTAAGACTTTTTGTTGAGATGATTCGGTCTGGAGTTAGACCTGATGTTACTGTCTTCTCCATTGTTATCGGGGCAGCTGCCAATGTAGGATGTTTACAGTCTGGAGTTCAGATGCATTGCTACGTAATTAAAGCAGGTTTAAATTCTTCCTTGTTTTTGGATGATACATTGATGAATTTTTATGTGAAATGTGGCGATTTAGACTCCTCAATGCAAATTTTCAGGTTGATGCCCAAAAGAGATTTGGTTTCATGGAATACAATCATTAAAGGTTATGCTGATAGTCACCATAATCATGAAACATTCAGAGTGTTCCGAGCTATGATGAATGAAGGTTTCATTTGTGATAACTTTACATTAACTAGTATACTTCAATCAGCTACTCGTGTGGGAGCTTTGGATCTTGGCAGAGAGATTCATGGATACATAATAAGAGCTGGGTTAGAATCTGACGTTTATGTGACCAGCTCCCTCTTGGATATGTACATAGAGTGCATTGATTATAAAAGCTTATGCCCAATGAAGGAAATTCCTCTAAAGATTTTTTTAAACCACTTGAAAGGTGGAAGGTCTGATGAGTTCATCATTGCAAGTGTTCTAAAATGGTGTTCTTTGCGGTTTAATCTCGAAACAGGAAAAGCTCTCCATTCTCACATTGTAAAACATGATCTTCTATCTGATTCCTATGTCATCAGCTCCTTAATTGACATGTACTCCAAGTGTGAGATGCCAGAAGAAGCTCAAAGGTTATTTGAAAGAGTTGAGGACAAAGGTATGGTTCCTTGGGCAGCAATTATTGCCGGTTGTTGCTGTAATGGATGGTTTCAAAAAGCATTACAACTGTTTCGCAGGATGCAAGTCGAATGTGTGGTAGTTAATGAGTACATTTATACTTCTGTTCTTATGGCATGCTTGGGCCTTGGAGATTTGAGAAAGGCCAAAGAATTGCACTGTAACATAATCAGAAGTGGCTATGGATCAAATATCTCTATTCTGAACACCCTTGTCAACGTCTATTCAAACCTATGGCATCCTCAACGAGCTCTTGGATTATGTTCTTTGATTCCTGAGTCTGAGATCATATGGAGTTCCCTAATTGAAGCATGTGCGAGGAATAAAGATCATGAAACAAATCTCAAACTTCTTCAAAAAATCCAAAGATCTTATGGGAAACTTGACAGTACATCTGCATACTATATTCTCAGTTCCTGTGAAAATTTTGTTCTTTTGAATGTGGGAACGCAGGTACAAGCCTATTTGACTAAAAGAGGACTTATATCAGACACCATTAGTAACAACTCTCTTATAAAGATGTATTCTGGATGTGGAATGGTTAGTGATGCTGTCACTGTTTTTAAAGGCATGCCTGAGAGAAACTCTGATTCATGGACTGCGGTTATTTCAGCTAATGTAGATAATGGCAACCCATTGGAAGCTATCGAGCTGTTTGCTGAGTTGCGTTTGAAGAACAAGTCACCCGATTCAAGCACACTCATCTCTGTTTTGAAGGCCTATGGACAAATGGGTCTAGTAGATGAAGCATTCCGTTTATTCAACTCAATGGATGGGCATTACGGGATTGAACCATCCATAGAGCATTATTCCTGCATGATCGAAGTTCTGGGTCGTTCTGAAAAGTTTGAAAATGCACACAGCTTCATCGATGGTTCTATCCCATTCAAACCAGTGCCCTTAGTTTGGAAAACTCTTTTGTCAGTCAGTCGAATACAAGGGAACATGAAAGTTGCAAAGTATGCAGCAGAGAAACTTTTAGAGCTTGAGCCAAGGAATCTAACAGCAAATCTGTTGTTGGAACAGGTTCTTTTAACTGAAGGGATCTGGGATGATGCATCAAAGATGCATCCCAAGAATAAATTAGTGAAAACAAATTCTAGTTGGATCGAAATACGAAACATAATATACGAGTTTACCTCAAATCAGATTCCAACAGAAGACATTTCTATCAAATTAGTGGAGATGGAATTTATGATGGAGGAAATGGGTTATGTTGCTGATAGAAACCATATGCTTCATAATGCAGAAGAGGAAGATTACGTAGGAGTGGGTCTTAATCACACTGAAATGAAAGCATTGGCCTTTGGTCTTCTTTCGTTGCCCCATGGAATGCCAATACGTGTTATCAAAAGTGTTCGAATGTGTGGAGATTGTCATTCTGCTTTCAAGTTCATGTCAACATTCTTACTCAGAGAGTTACTTGTTAGGGACACTTGTACTTTTCACCATTTCCGTAATGGAAAGTGTAGCTGCAAAGATAGATGGTAGAAAAACTGTATATTTGTACATATTGATTGTTTCTTAGGCAAAAAAGATGCAAAACATGAGCCTGATTTGTACAAACACAGACTACTCTGAATTACGGTGACAATCGTATGATCATTCATCCCAGACTGTGTTGCTACAGGTAATGATCCACTAAGGCAATAGTAGTGATGCATGAATTATTGTGTCAAGATTAAATGAAGAATACCAATTACCTCCGTACGCTAATTATTTCCCACAATTAATGTTGCTGACAATCGATTATTTAACCAGGATCCTACAAACTTAGCAAACCTTGCTTGTAATCAGGAAGCACTTTTTGTGACAGGCTGATGCAGTGTATATTTCAATATTTCATTGAAGAAGCCAAACACTTGACCAAATCACCAAACAGGACCTTGTCCATTGTGGGTACATTTAGGGCAAAAGTGGGTACATATAATAGTGTCTTGCATGGGAACCTGAAATTGTGTAAACCATGCCACATGTGAGAAAATCTCTTAAACAAAATGTGAAAGGTTATAGAATTGAAGAAGAAGAATTCAATCTCTCTCTAAACGACTCTGCTTGTTTCAAAAAAAGGTTAATTAATATCCAATTCTCTCTTTTAATCTTTAAATTCTGGTATAATTAATTTAGTATCTATTTGTTTTATATTGATGTGTTCATTTACTTTCACAGAGATACAAAGAAAACTCTTGGATCTCACATATTTTCTTTTACAGTTTCAGACAAATTTTCATTGTTTATATTTTTATATGTTCTTTTTCTAGATTTGATATTTTTATTTAAACAAGTATGAATTATGTCACTTTGATTGCTCAATAGGGTTCTCAAATTATTTTAATACCTGAAAGAATAAATTAATGCTTCCATCAACATGTTTATGATTTGCTGCAATTTGAATGTCGTCTTCTAACTAATGCAATCTTGAATTTGTACCACCAAATAAGGCTCTAGTAATTAATAAAATGATTGGATTGGATTATTGTTAGTACTAAAATGCGAAAAAATTGATTTATCACCTACTGAAATAATAAAATGGTTTGAGTGCGATCGGAATCCACGGATCATGTATGTGTTGAGCAAATGTCTAGTCTAGTTGTATAAAACTTTCTAAATGATGATGGTCAAAATGGAGTTTTTCACGCAAAGGCGAAGCTTAGTGCATTCAAGGGAAATATTGCATGCATAGAAAACTGTGGATGAGATTATGTTCTTCACAAGAGTATAAAGCGCTATCCTATGTGCATGCATTGCTTGAAAATGAGAATCATAGAGTAAAGGAAGTAAATGTAAATAAAGTTAGTTCCAGACATTTGGTTGTGGCTAGTGGCTACAGTATTCTTTTGTGAGATGCATCTGCCTTTCCATGACTGATACGATGACGTGGTTTAGCAAGGCACAACAGAACTCTTTTATAATAGTTTGATCGTACATAATTCACCTTCTTAACTGATATTTTGAAGGTTGCATTTTGTCGCATGTTGACTATATTAATTAGAATTGTTGTGCTCAAATTTGTTTCTAGGTACCTAGCTATAAGAATGGATTTTACAGATATAAACTTGATGGAGGATGAGAAGAAGTTTGAAAAGGTAAAAGAAGGGCCATCGTTTCATTGTGATCTTTGTGACTCGGAAGTAGTTCGTGAGATAGCAGATGTCCTTGTTATGGGATTGTCAACTGCTTGTGTTGACAACACAACTGCTGATCTTTTTAAAGGCCCTGCTTTTGTGGCTGTCGATATGAGGAAGGAAATGATTGAATATCTTACTCAGAGAAGTGAAACATACGTTGCAGAAGTTGTGGTCCAGGAAGGTGGTGCAGATGCAGAAACTTCTGACCATCCTACTGAGATCATTTCAGATTTCATCGATGATTTTGCAAGTTCAAAGAGAAATATGTTTAGTCGGGTTTCTGGATGGCTATTGAGTGAAACAAGAGAAGATAAGATAGATGACTTTGTGCAGGAGATGGACTTAAGTACTTTTTGGTTGATGGAGAGGAGGGAAGCTATTGGAAAGACGTTGTTGAGAAATGTTGATTTTAAGGACAAGTTCCATTGCAAAATGAAATTTCACACTACTGAAGAGCTCACTGAGCATAGAAACCAGTGCTCATTTAGGTATATAAGGTGCATTAATGAGGGATGTAATATTAGCTATAGTGAACTACATAAGGAAAAGCATGACTTAACCTGCCCCTTCAAGATCCTTCCATGTGAGCAAAATTGCTCAACTAGCCTCATGAGACGTGAGATGGATAGGCACTGTATAACTGTCTGTCCAATGAAGCTTGTCAGTTGTCCTTTCTACCAAGTAGGTTGTGAATCCACTATTCCACAGTCCATGGTAGTCCAACACTGTTCAGAGCTTCTCCGTTCTCACCTTGTACAAATTCTCCATGTAATTCATAAGGTGGCATCTGCTGAACAACTGACTAGCCGTGTGGAGCAAATTGAAAAGGTCAGTATTATTATTATCTCTAAATAATATATTCGTTTTTTCTTTCTTCTCATGAAGTCATGAGTCTTCTAATATTTTTGGCTTATGTAAAACACATACTATATCAGAGGTGTTACTCAAGACATTGACCTTACTAATTCTTTGCAATTTCTTTGCTCACTGAGATGCTAATCCTTGTTACTCTTGACTCTATTCATGGAATGTATAAATTGGAACTGCATTTCTTTAGAGATAGATGAAAAGTCGAGTTCTTTCCATTTTCATTGTAGAACTCTACAAACATGATTAGTTTAGCCAAGTCATAAGTGTGTGGATTTAGATAATAGGCAAACTCAGATTTAGCTTAAGTAGGGATTTTTAACGGGTGCTTTCTACAATTTTCTCTGCTTTCCCATGTTAGACAAATATTAGATCTAAGGTAGTATGGAATCTCTTTAGTTACAAAGATTCTCCGACTGAATAGCACGGAGTGTAAGGAAGATTTGCTTTGAAGTGGCTCTAATAAATTTTGGTTCCATTTCTTCAAGATGCATGCATTATCTTGGAAGATCCTTTGGTTATACTCTTATATAAGAACAAAAAAGTTGACAACAGACTCCTATTTAAGCAGATTCTGGCAATCTGGCCATCCGAAAATAGAGATGCCACCATAAAAACATTTTTTCATTCTGAGGGGATTAGCTCTAAGACAATACATACCTTTATAATACTTCTGGAAGCATGTTCGCGCGATGCTAGTAGAACAATTTTAAGAAACATATACCTTTACTGAAGATAAGTAGAACAAATACAAGGGACATATATAATACTGGTGTCATTGCCTTTAGGCCGTCGTGACAATGTATGCCCTTTGAAGAGGCTGTTCACAGAGACTAATGGATTGAATTTACAAAGTATATAGCCAATGCACCAGTCTTTCAGGTATATACCATTTCTGTTATGTATAGGATTGTCATCTCAACTGCTCAACAGGCCATATGCCTGCCTTGTCAAAGTTTTGGAACTTACAATGTCCTTTTTGCTGTATTTCCTCAGAAGCTAGTGTTAGTGATGTTTATTTTGTCCACAAATGCTGACTAATTTGTGCGTGATACAATCTTAGGAGATAGACTTAATCATCTGTGATTCTGTTTCACTTGCACCATTCCATGGTCATTACAGACCTATGTCAATTTTACTAGAACTAGAAGAAAAGATATGTATGAGATAGTTCTTGACTTTCGTTTATGTAAACGGTTGTTGAAGGACAATTCAGAACAAACTTCTTTGTACATATTATTTTTTATGAATTGAAATGAAAAGAACAGAAATTTTTATGAATGTCCACGATATGCTATTTTTCGTATTTGTTTTATTGCATCAGAATTGCTAATTTGCTATGCTATACTTGTGGAAATATCTTTTTGGCAGTCATCATCTGTGAGCGAGTTGGCAGCAGTGCGGGATATGAGATCTTTGACATTGTTAGTCAAGGAGCTAGACACAAAGTTGGGACCACTGGAATGAATGCATCAATGTGCTTGAGTTGTGCGGATAGATCATAAAACATAGAAACATAAATACACACCTACTGGAGATGTCATCAGCAATGGACCAAAAGGTACAAATTATTAGCAATGATCATAAAAACATGAGATATCTTACCTCCCGAAAGAATTACCAAGTATGAAGATATTTCCCTTGGTTTCATTTTCCATGTATATCTCTGGTGGCTGGAGATCCGAACTAAGGTCTCAGCTTGTATAATTGTATCTGCTCTTTGTCTGTTGATGTAGATGAATCATTCAGAAGAATTGTTCCATATATGCAATTTTCAAAAATTTATTAAAACAATTAATTATGATTTTGTACGAAATACCCCTGTTTATTATTTATTTTAGCAGGAAAATATGATACATTGACATTTCTAACTGACTGCAAGTCTGCAATCAAAACTATCGTCTCCTTTTTACTCAAGGATACAGAGTTAATTCCCTATAGAACAGATCCTGTTCAAGTAAGGTCGTAAAACTATCTTATCTAAATGCAACTATCAAACAATCAACTCTGATACAAACCTTAATTATAGCACACGGTATATACAGTCTGTGGACATGAGAGCCCAATGAGGGTCACATTGTCGGACCTCGGACCTAATTAAGATTTCAATTCGTATTAGTGTGACTGTCAAATGTGCAAGAGGACCAGGTTAGGACTTAGGAGGGTTTGCTCATCAAAGTCTGTGGTTCAGGTTGGGTAATGTTTAGGATCTAAATGCCATTATGAAGATGGTTATTCCAATATATGTTGTTTAACTTAAATTAATTAATCTCCATACTTCCGAAAGGCAATTGTCATAAACAGCGGCAGAGGAAAAATAACACAGTATGCAACGCACTTAAGCTTGTCCAGAGACTGGAATGTGTATCCAAATACCTCTTGCTACTGAGGGAGCAAGTCAGCAAACAGAAGCCCAGTCTAGCAGCATTTTTGGATGAACATGCAAATTAAACATGAATAGAAATATAGAATCCATAGCCTTGTTATAAATAAAAGAGATTTTACCCCCCCCCCCCCCCCCCCTACCCCTAGAAATTTGCGTTACCCCATTTGAAAAAATATAGCACTTACCCCCAATTGGACGGAAAAAATAGACTGTGTTACAAAAATTAATTTTTAAATTTTTGTAAAATAAAATATTTTGATAATACCAAAATTACCCTTCTCTAAACATGTAAATAATAAACATAATTAGTAAAACCCCCCACTGAAACATACATAATTAACAATATCCCCAAATCGATTTGCAAAAAAATTTGAAGGAGAAGATGAATTTTTTGAAAAAAAGATGAAATTTGTTAAATTTAAAGAACATAAAATTTATTTGAGAAAAGTTAGGTTTATTTATAAACTTTTGGGGATTTTGAATTTTTGGGGAAGACCACAAAGTTGACCGTTAGATTAAGTACTAAATAGATGGATAAGATTACGACACATGTCATTATTACTAGAATAAAAAGGGTATTTTTGATATTATTAAAATATTTTATTTTAAAAAAATTTAAAAATTGATTTTGGTAACACCGTTAAAATTTTTCATCCAATGGGGGGTAAGTGCTATATTTTTTCAAATGAGGGTAACATAAATTTCGACTTTCAAATGGGGTAAGTGCCAAAATCTCTAAATAAAATTGCACTATTTAATTTAATATAATTTTAGCATCTTATCATAACATATCCAGTTTTTTGAAAAAAACCTTATCGTTAGCTTAAACAAACTGATTCTTGATAAACAGTACAGCCTATTGACAGAATAGAATAGTCCTACATAAACAACTAAATCTCTTTAATCCTAAATAATGCATATCATTTGGAGTTAAACATGTTAATGATAACTTAGCTTACATATGTATACGAAAACAACTAGATGTATTGATATGGACAGACAGTAATCAGACAATATTAGTTAGATTAAGGGTTTAATAACAAAACTTCCACAGTCAAATTAGGTGTTTAAGATTAAAAAAATTAAACAAGACTAGCTAATTGCAGATTAAATAAATATGATGAGAAGATGACTGGTGTTTGGTATATATAGTTTTTCTACTCTTATATGGTTGTTGAAACAGTGTTGTCAATACTCAATAGTCATGCATGCACAAGGAGTCGAGGACTAAGGAGCAACTTCTTCACATTCTGATGACATTTGATCATAGAACAAATTTTGAGGAATGGTTCTCAAACAACAAAGTGCAGAACCATGGGTGGTAGTTGTTTCTTTACATAATTACATCACATGTACTTGTCGGTGGCTGGTCAAGAGTCATGTTGACTTACTCATAACTTGTAAAATACTTATATTTGACTGTGAAGAAACCATATATATATATATATATGAGCTAGAAACCATTCATATATTTTTGTCACTTATATTCTACTTACTAAAGGAAAATGAGAATAAGTACAAGCATGTGGGGAAGGGAGTTATCAAAATTATTGTTAATTAGCTTAACTTTTGTACGACATTTTACTGGGAGTGGTCAGGGTGCATAATATGTGTCTCATAGACTCAGTGGTCATCTTCAAATGACATTTTTTTTTCCCAGTCAAAATAGAACCAAGCAAACGCTTGAATGAACTTTACTGACCTTCTGCCTTCTGGGAAATTCAATCAATATGGTTCACATTGCTTTTATATATGTTGACATGTTGTCTATTGTGATCACTACTGATCAACCACTTCACTTAGGTCCCAGCTAGTTAGCTAGGGTCTTGATCAAATTATTGAAGGCTTGGGACCAAATTAATTTTTTACATTTCTGTGAGCAGTGTGATCAGTAACTGTGGCCCAAGTTCTATATTGTATTGATGATGAACAATACATTATTTATTTAAAGTGCAACTTGGTCTAGGTATAGTAGATAGATAGCAGAAAGAATATACAGTATACTACTTTTAGTTGTTAATTGAATAATAAAAACATGTTTTTTTTTGGAGACAGAATCTACTTAAAATCCAATTCTCAAGAAGTACCTTGGTAGTGTGAACTGTGAAGAAAGCTAGCAGATAAATAATGAAACTTCAAGTTCCAACTTGCACGTGAAAAATAACCTACAATAGAGTGAAAAAGTTCTGAGAAACTGTAGAAACAATGCTTTCTATCATAGGTGAAAATATCGTGCGTGCCGGGCGGATATTTGCGATATTTTCCGTTTTTTCAGAGATCGGCACGGTACGGATCACGGCATATATTCGGATATTAAAACACCCCATGCCGGTCGGCATTTATCGGATATTCGCGGCATAAATCGGCAAAAACCGATATTTATCGAAATTTTGGAAATTTTCGATTTTAAAATTAACACATTTATTTTTAATCCCCCCGAACTAGAATTTTCGATGAGATTATCAAAAAAATGTCCAAAAGGCACTAGACGTTTGGAAACTTTCGCGACGAACTTGATGGCCCTCCAAGAGCAATATATCAGAAAGAAACGAAAAAAAAGCACGCCCATGCCAAAGTGAAGTTCTCTCTCACTTTTGGCAAACCAGTATACTGTTTGTATCCAAGGTTTGTTTTTGTGTAATGAATAATTGGTATCGAATTGGTAACATAGGAACCTCCCAAAGTGATGATTCCAGTGTACCATCCTACCAAACCCAACCAGATGACAGTGGTTCTTGGTTTCCTAATATAGGGAGTTGGTTGGCCCCAATGACAAGTGGGTCCGACGTGCAGTCAGCCGATACATTAATGCCGGTTCAACAATACTCGAGATTTCCTATATTTGAATCATTTGCTCCGTATTGTATGGATCAAGATGCATATGATATGCATATTGACCAATTCAGGTCGTACGAGCAAATAATGTCATGGGAATATTACTGTACTGAGTTCGTCCCCACACGTATGCGACTCGAAGCTCATCGGTTTGACAATGGGCGTCTATCATTCTGGGGTTAGCATGTCTTTTATTTTGATTATTAAAATAAAACTATGGGTTGAGTTGTAATGAGGTTGTTTGTGTTTAGTTCTTGTATTGTAAACATATAAAATTTCTATGAATATCCGCCCGATATTTACGATTTTTTCACCTATGAGTAAAACTATCTTGTGTAATAGTTCCGTCTTAGCTTCCTTGTATGATTTGTCGTGTGTTTAATTTGTAATGTATGTTTTTCTTTTAATTATAAGTTTATATATCGAAATCCGCGAAAAAACACGTAAAATGCAGAAAACCTCCCAATTTGCCGAATTTTTCGCGAATATTCGCGAATATCCGCGGCATAAACAGATTTTTTCGAATTTGCCAAACCAATAAAATCCGACACAGGAGGTCGGATATCCGCGATATTTTCCGGTTTTTGGGGGATCGGATATCCGCCCCTAAACGATATTTTAGCCTATGCTTTCTATGATTCTAATTTCTATCCACAACGCGATAGAAAGAAGTGGCCCAACTTGTCTGGTTCTATAATGCAACACCACTGCTGCAACAACATGCATGTACTTTTACTTGGTTTCTGAATTTGTATAATCAAGTAATATATATCAACAAATTAACACTTGAATAGTTCAATGGTGTAATTAAGTAATATGACCATTTCACCAAACACTCGAACAACTGTGGGATATAATGGTGGTGGTGTAATTAAGTAATGTCATCAAACACTTGAACAACTGTGGGACATAGAGACACAGTACATTAAAGAGATTTTGGGATATACCCCGTCTAGAAGTCTAAATTTGAGATACCCCATTTGAATTTTATTTTTTTCGAGATACCCCATTTTAAGATGTGGTGTTATCATAGCCATCCATCTAAAAACTAACCTACGGTTGTAAATTTCTTTTGTTTTTGTACCTCAGTTTTTTTTTTCTTTCAAATTGAGATATCTCAAATTTTGACTTTCAAACGAGGGTACGTCCAAAAATCTCTACATTAAAAGAGTAATTAAATGATATGGTGGTACCTATGCTAATCAAACACTCTTCTTTCAGTGTCATAGCATCATCAACTCATCCCCACTAGCTAGATGGGAAATATTTTGATCTATTTGGTAATCAATAAAAACTGTACTGATGTGTGATATAGTCCACTTGTTGAACCATATTTGCACCAATGCACCATTTGAATTGATTGTATATTTGTAATGATTGATTTGGTTTAATGTAACAGGTCTAGCTGAAAGCCTTAGAGCATCTCCAATGGTCTCTCAAATTTGTAAGTTTAAGAGAAAACACTCAAAAACCATCTCCAATAGTATGAGAGTTTCTCAAAGTGTCTTTTAACTAAAAACGTAAAACTATTACTTTCGCGCGAAATTGATAACTGTACGTGAAACTATTAACTGTGTGTCAACGGTGTATATATTCCGACCATTTTTTCTGGTTAGCTCCCACACTCCACAATATTTGTCACCTTTCCTCCATTTTATTTTACGTTTTCTTCTTGTTCTCAACTATGTCTCACTCTCAATCTATGCATGATATGAATGAAGATGACATAGATGACTTGGTTCAACAAACTCAAACAGGAACTCAAAGCTAAAGCCAAAAAGAAAAAGGAAAAAAAGATCGAGGTCATAATTGGAGCGTATTTGAAGATTTGACATTATGTATAGCTTGGTTGGCAATTGGGGAGGATGGATCTGTTGGGACCGACCAAAACATGGTAGTATTTTGGAATGAGTATGCAAATTTTGTACAAGATTTTGAAAATGCATGCAACGGATCGTAATGGGAAAAAACTCCAAACTTGCTTTGGAATAGTTCTACCGATGCTAAACAAGTGGGGTGTTATTCTTACTCAACTCGAAAGTAATAAGCCAAGTGGAATGACTGATCAAAATATGGTAAGTATTTTATTTATTAAAATATTTGCAAATTAGATTAGTTATTTTATTTGCATATTAGAATAATTATTTTATTTTTATTTGTAGTATGATGAAGCATGCAGTAATTTTAAAAAATATATTTAAGGAGTGAAAATGGAATACTTGTTATATTCCTTTTTAAGGATACTACCAAGTTTAAGAAGCTGACAACAAAAAATGATCTGACTCCAAGATATCTCGACACAAAAAACGTTCAAGTGATGGAGAACCCAAGGGACCTGACTCAACCCCCATTCCTTCTGTGAACGCTGATGTTGTCGTAGAGAGACCAGTAGGGAAGAAAGAGTTGAAAGATAGAAGAAGAAAAGAAAAAGAAGGTGCCAATAGTAACTTAGTAGATTCCCATGAAGCAGTCAATAAACTGGCTTCTCAATTGGAAATAAGAGTTATTAAAAGGGATGATATTGAGTTCAAAAAGTTGGAATAGAAACGTGAGATTGAGTTGCAGAAACTACAAATCAAGCATGATTTTCTTCAACGTGCAGATGATATAAAAATACTTTCAACTTCGCTTGACACAATCCCTGCAGAATTTTGTGAGGCGTGTAAAGCACGACAAAAAGCAGTAACAACAAAGTGGAAAGCTTAAGATCAAGGTCAAGGAAGTTATGGGATGCCACAAGGAAGCTATGGGGTGCTGCCACCAGGAAGCTATGGGGTGCCTCAACCACCGTATGCGGTGCCACAAGGAAGTTATGGGGTGCTTCAACTAAACTATGGGATACCTCAATCAAACTATGTGATTCCACAACCACAATCCTATGTAGTTCTACATCCAAGCTATGGGAGGCCTACTACTATTCTAGGAAGTGCAGCTAGTTCAAATTTTGGTGATGTTGATGACAGACACAACTTTAGTGCTAGTGATGAAGAGTAAAAAAGTAATTTTATATTATTGTATTTGAATCCTTGTTTTTAAGTAATGCATTAGTATTTGAATTTTTTTATTTTTAAGCAATCTACAAACTATTTTAACCACAAGTACTTAAATATTCTTTACTTATTGAAAACAAACAAGCCAACTACATTTAGAGATCATCTAAGCCAAGTACTGAATTTAAATCAATACTTAAATCATTTGAATGAACTTGTGAATATACCAGCAATCTGTCCAGTCAAACCAAAATCCATGACTATTTTTAAAAATAGTCAAGGCTTCTGAAATACGATCATCTTCTGTCTTGAGAACTTTGTAACGTTCAAGATAAACCATTATATCTTGAAAATGGATGATATTAGTTTTTATTATATCAAACCGTGCATGAATTGCTTTCATAAATCGTTTACTCAGATGAACTTCCAATTCAACCTATTTTTTATGGAGTCGTCTCCAGAACAATATTTCTGTTTCACTAGTTTCTCTTGGTGTTTGCTTCCAAGCATGACAGATATATTCATCTTCAATGGGGAACCAAAGATCACTTCTCTTTCTTGTGGACATTGGAAAGATACATAAAACTAAAATGACAAACTATTTATAAGTTCTTCACATGATTTTTGTAATGTCGCACGAGTATTGTAATTTCGCGCAAGTTTTGTAATGTCGTTTGAGTTTTGTAACGTCGCGCGAGTTTAAATTAACTTAATTTAAAATACGTAAACTTAATAAAAAGTGCATCAACTGAATGAAAGATATATTAGCTTAATAAAAACTACAACTTTAGTAAAAACATTAATAAAATATATTAACTTAATAAAAAATACATCAATTGAATGAAATGTACATTAACTTAATTAAACTACAACTTAGTAAAGACATTAATAAAATACTAATCATCTCCAACTTCGTCTGCAAGATCTCCCTATCTATTCGACATATGCTGGATGACATCATTTTTCTAATTACTGTTTGAAGATTGCAACAAATCCATTCGAGTGTTGAGACTCGTCATCATAGCTATTAAATTACCCCTTATGTTAACATCATGATCAGTAAGCTCATAATAAGGAATGTAGTGAAGAATGTTATCTCCGCGCTCATCATTTATAATCATGTTGTCTAACACAATGCAAGCTCTCATAACATTTTTCATTGTCTCCTCCTTCCAAAATAAACAAGGTCTTGCAAGAATATGCCACCGAGCCTTTAAACCTCCAAATGCTCGTTCCATATCCTTCCGCGTTGATTCTTGTTTTGTGATAAAATACTTCTCTTTGACCCCATTAGGAACTTTTTTTAAATTTGATGAAACAAACCCATGTTGCATATATCCCACCAGCCAAATAATAACCTATATAGTAAGAATTACCATTTCTCTCAAAGTTGACGTTCGACATGTGTCCATTGATGTAATCGTTGAATATAGGTGAATGATCCAACACGTTGAGGTCGTTGTGGGACCTTGACATACCAAAGTATGAATGGAATATTCAAAGGTCTCTTGTTGCTATAGCCTTTAAAACAAGTGTGGGCTCTTTGTGATGACCAACATGAGCTCCACACCAACTAGATGGGCAGTTCTTCTATACTTAATGAGTGCAGTCTGTACTACCAAGACACCCAAGAAATCCACGCGCAGCTGATTCTATAAGAATGCGCTCAAGATCAACTTTAGTAGGGGGATATAAGTACTCATCTCCAAAAACATCAAGCACAGTTTCACAAAAACTTTGCAAAGCATCAAAAGTTATCGTTTCTCCTAACTTGCAATAATCATCTTGAGAATCTGCAAAGGTACCTAAGCTTAACATGCGAAGTGCAGCTGTCATCCTTAACTTGGATGTATACCAGACTTTTCGGCTACATCAACCATGTGATCCCATCTACTATTATGCTCACGAAGACCTTCTAAAATCTGTAGAAACAATCTTCTACTCATTCGAAATTTACGACGAAAATCGACGTCAGAATGGATACAATTTGGGGCAAAGTATTCCCGTTCCAATTATTCCAAACCAAGCTCTTTGAGTCGTTGTTTTTATATTCTACCAAACTGAGAACCTCCATGTGGACCTTTGTAATCCAAACAATGAAAGTTGTGATGTACATTTTCAAGATGAACTCGAAGAGATGGTATCACCGCAACAGTTAATTCATCTACTTCTTCATCAGAACGATCCATGTCTGATGACGATGAACTTGAGGTTTGAAGAATCATATTTATTTCTTCTTCATAAACATCATTTGGATCCATTTCTATATAGTTTGAAGTGCAAGAAGTAGAAAACAAGAAGGAATTGCTAAAAAATATATGAAATATGGTGAATGGAAGGTGGTATTTATAATGAAATTCAAAATTTTGACAGTTGGGAGCTATCTGACGTGCAATTACCACTTTTGCAGTTGGGAGCTATCTGACGTGCAATTACCACTTTTGCGCACAGATAATATTTTTGCGCACAACTAGTGCTTTCGCGCAGTTGATGAATTTTTAGTGAACCATTTTTAATGGCCAAAAAATTAATCTTTTTAAATTTATAAAATAAATCTATGTAGCATCTTAAATTTAAGAGACCATCGGAGATGTTCTTAGACTTGATAAACTTGATAGTCGATATACCAAATCAAATGGTAGGTCCGTAGGTAGCCTTAAACTCGAAGGCTGAAAGATGAACCAGCTACTTGGCTAGTGGAGTTGGGCAAAACATAGTCCCTTGGGGACTATTTGGTGTTGCATGCATGCAACATTCCAATTGCACTCGTAATATATATTTATATGAACACTCACTTTGGATATTGGGTTATTGACCCAATCTCCCAAGTCCTAAGTACGTATATGCTACGTATGTAATGTACGGTTGTGTTATATAGTCAACTTCACAGCGAATAAGTCAAAATTCACACACAAACAAAACAAAAGCTAGTGGTCTTGAAATTCGAAATTTTGCTATAAATAAGTGTACAAGTGTGTGTGTCTTCTCACTTCATTCATTCGTGTTTTTGCTATAAATAAGTGTACAAGTGTGTGTGTCTTCTCACTTCATTCATTCGTGTTAAATAGAAGAGAATAGAAAGAAGAAGAAGAAGAAGAGAAGAGTTCGTCGTCTCTTTCTTTGATTCTTTCTACAAATTTCATTTCATAGTGAAAGCGAGAGTGAAAAAGAGAGTTTGAACTAAATCTTGTTTATTTAATGGAGGTTGAAACACAACCACTTCTCGCAAACATACAGAACTCTTCTTCTTCTTCTTCTTCTTCTTCTTTATTTCCTCATCATTCTTCTTCTACTACTACTACTGATTTCTCTCTTGATTTCAATTTCATTATCAATAATAAACCTTCTTCTATTACTCAGATTCAAAGCAAAGATGTTGATAAATTAATTGATGATTTGAATCAAGTTGGAGAGATTTCAAACAAATGTGAAACTAATAGTACTAAAATATCTTCTTCGATTATTGATTTGATTTCTATAAATCAAGAATCAATCAAAATCAACGGTCAAGAAGAAACTGAGAGTTCTGAATCAATAACGAAGACGATTACATCTTCTGCTGCAGTGAAAGTTCAGAAAGTTTATAGAAGTTACCGTACTCGGCGTAGGTTAGCTGATTCTGCTGTTGTTGCTGAAGAACTCTGGTGGCAAGCATTGGATTTTGCTAGATTGAATCACAGCACCATTTCTTTCTTCAACTTTGAAAAGTCAGAGTCAGTAGTTTCACGCTGGAATCGAATCACCTTGAATGCTTCTAAAGTGAGTTTCTCTTCTTTTAATCTTACTAAAATTAAGTGTTTTTAAGTGAGTTCATAATTATTGTTTACTTTTTGTTAAAAAGTAGCTACTTTTTTAGAGAATTGTTTATGTTCTGATTCGACAGGTTGGTAAAGGATTGTCGAAAGACGCCAAAGCTCAGAAACTAGCTTTTCAGCATTGGATTGAAGCTGTAATTACCTATTTACCTGTTCTGAATTTGTTTTGTTTTATTGAGTAATTTTGAAGAACATTTGCTTATTCTTCAATTTTTTTTTTTAATGAATGACTTTGATGTAGATTGATCCACGACATCGGTATGGACATAGCTTGCATTTATATTATGAGCAATGGTGTAACGCAGATGCGGGCCAGCCATTTTTCTACTGGTGAGTGTTTTCGCTTTTTGCTTTATCAGGTGATTTCTAGAAATGATACCATATAATCCCAAGTATGATAAAACAGATAAATCTTGATGTAAATAAAGTTCTTAAATGCTTCGGGTTTACAAATCTAAATAATAAAAAAACATGTAAATTGGTACTAGTTGTAGACTTGGAGTTAAGTATTCAGTTGAGCAGGTTAACTCATAGTAATAGGTGATGAAATTAACATTATTCATTTATCACAAGTGGAGTTTCTTTCCTTGTTGATGTTAGGGAAGAAAAACTAAGAGATAGTGTGGATATTTTATTTTTTTCTTGTGTAGAGCCTTGACATAAACATTTCTATGATAAACCTCTTGCTCTGCCTATTTCGCCCAGGTTGGACATTGGTGATGGAAAAGATGTTGAACTTAAAGAGTGCCCAAGATCAAAGCTTAGACAGCAATGCATCAAGTATCTTGGACCTGTACGTGATCCATTATTCAACATCTAAAGTAGATAGAATTGTTATTTAGATTTGTATTTAACTAATATTTGTGTGATGTCTAATAAGTGCTCCTTGTTTCTGATCATTCTTATTTGAAATCAGCAAGAGAGGGAACACTATGAATACATAGTTATTGAAGGCAATATCGTGCACAAACAAAGTGGGGAACTATTGGATACAACTAAAGGATCTCAAGGGGCAAAATGGATTTTTGTGATGAGCACCTTTAACAAACTCTATGCTGGCGAGGTAACGATACATGCATACATGATTAATTCTTAGTATCCTGTTCTTCTGTTGCATCTGTTTTAATATTAGGCTAATATTGTGTCAATCTGTCCAGAAAAAGAAGGGGATATTTCATCATTCCAGCTTCCTTGCGGGTGGGGTTACTTTAGCAGCTGGAAGACTTGTTGCAGTAAATGGAGTGCTTAAGGTACATGACACTATCTGTTTGGTGTTCACATTTCATATTTTTTCTAACATTTCTTGACCATAAAATATACCTAGTTAGTGAATAAATGCCAGTTTCGCAACTTAGAATCAAATTGGATTAGCCCCTGGATTTGGGAGGATTTAGATTGTGTTGGACAAAAATTATGGTTTTTTTTTTCGGACAAAATTACACATGCTTCAATTGGGGGACTGCTATGCAAGTTTCAGTGTGGCGAAATGTGATTTTTTGCCCAAAATTTGTGTAGTCCTGGGATCGGATGATCTATATGCATGTTATTAAGGACATTTTTAACTGTGTAGTTCTTCCATACACCTAGTTTATTTCAGGATAAAGCGATCCTTGCTGTCAATAGAACTTTTTAATATAAAAGGGATAGGATTCACACACCAGGAGAGAAGAGAGAGGAGGGGGGGGGGGGGGGGGTTGGTGGCATATGTGGTCGCAACTGTCATTGTCTTCTCATTTGCAGAGTTGAAATGAGGTTCGTTGCTTGTGTGTTCATTTCTCTTGCATATGGTTTTAAAATGCTTCCTTCTATTGCAGTCTATTTGGGCATACAGTGGACATTACCGCCCAACGGATGACAACCTTAATGGCCTCTTAGACTTCCTCAAGGAAAATGGAGTCAGCATGGATGAAGTTGAGGTATTCAAAGTTTTACGTAGTAATCATGCATACAATCTTCTAGTCTTCTTAATGCCTCTAAATCCTACTGTGTATCTTCTAGTCTTCTAATGTCTCTAAATCCTACTGTGTTAAAAGTTTTACGTAGTAAACTCTGGTCAGAGTATGCCATGTGGTAATACCTTTTTCCTATGCCTGTGCTAGATTTCTTTATTCTCCTGAATTTATGTCTGTTGTCTATAGATACGCTCCTCTACTGAAGATTATGAAAACAATGGAGATAGCAAACCCAACCCAGGAGAAACTGCAGTTGGAGTACCTTCAAAACCTTTAGAGTCTTCAGATCCCAAACCTGCCCCAATTGAAATTCCGAAAATGGGGCTGAAATACCTACCTGAACCAGATGAAGCCACCCCAAAGGGAAGCGGAGCAATTTATAAAAGAACCTTATCTGGTGGTCTCCAGAGCCCAAGAGCAGAGGTCCCCAAGAATAAATTGCTACAGAGGATCAATTCCAAGAAGATAGCAAGTTCATATCAGCTGGGACGTCAAGTATCATTAAAATGGTCAACTGGAGTTGGTCCTAGAATTGGTTGTGTTGCTGATTACCCTCTAGAACTGAGGTTGCAAGCCCTGGAGTTTGTGAATCTCTCACCAAGAATCCCCCCTACACCGTCTTCTCGACAGCTTGCCAGTCTTATTTCACCTACATCTCGCATGAATCCTGATATCTGCAACTTGGAGTTGAACTCTCAGCCTGTGTTGTCTAGATAACTGCTGTCAGCATCTCTTTCTTATGCACAAATTTTTCAGCATTTGAGATGAAAGAATGCATCTGACGAACCTATTGTAAACAATACATTGTTTTTGCAATGAGCAAGCCGGGGTTTGGCATGATATATTGTTTACATCACTTCTCCCCCCCCCTTGGTACTATATATATGACCAAATTACTCACTTTGACAACGAACTTTGAAGTTGGTTGCAAAACTGACAACCAACTACAAAGTTGACAATGAACTTCGATTTAGCTTTCTTAACTAACATTGGGAACGGAATCCGGCGAAATTTGTCGGCGCACTTGCTGACGTGTAAAATATTTGGACACGTGGCGTTGACTGCTACACTGTGTCACTAACTATTGCCACGTTGGCACGATAAGAAGCTCGTGGTAGGCACGTGATTAGTTAAACAATTGATTACAATCTTTCAGACAACAATTAAAACTAATTTAATGAAATCAAATTAATTTAATCTTTCTTTCTTTACAAAAAGTCACTTTCACTCAAAACTGTCCCTTTCCGGCAACTCCACTCAAAACTGTCTTCGTCTTACCAACAAAGTGGTCCAAGTAGGGTATGTTTGTACTGTTAAAGCTTCAATTCGTGTCGGAATAGTGAAGAACATGGTGGGGCCGTATGACATTTTGAAGAAAGTTTGTAAGTTTTCTAATCTAGGTTTTCAATAAACTAGGGTTTTATTTTTGTTTGTTTAGAAGCTTTGAAATTGGTAGTTTGTTTGTTTAGAAGCTTTGAAATTGGTAGTTTGTTTGTTTAGAAGCTTTGAAATTGATTTATTTCTGCAATTTTGGGATTTTCCGAAATTAGGGTTTTTTAATTTGGGGATTTTCAAAAATTAGGGTTTTTAAATTTGGGGGTTTTGTGAATTAGGTTAATTTAATGTTATTGGTCTAAATTAAACATTGATTAATGGTGTATATGTTACAAAGCAATAATATTTTCTCTACATTGTTACATTAGCATCTACATTGTTAGTTTATATTATGACTGTAAACTATATATTAGTATATTTAACATCTACATTAGCATCTACATTGTTACATTAGCATCTACATTGTTAGTTTATATTAATGGTATATATTGTTAGTGATTTACATTAGTTTATATTGTTAGTTTATATTGTTAGTTTATATGTTGTTTATATTATGATTAACAAATGTAAACTGTTAAGAACTAGTATTATTAGTTTACAATATACACTTTTATATTGTTAGTTTACGATATACATGTAAAATGAACTAGTATAAATTAGTTTATATTATGACTGTAAACTATATATTAGTATATTTAAAATTTGTTTATTTTTTTTCTTTTCTTATTTTGGTTGTGTAGTTCCTGAGGAGCCAGATATTTCAATTGAACTCCATCAT
Source organism: Aquilegia eximia (assembly GCA_023053565.1). NCBI lineage: Eukaryota > Viridiplantae > Streptophyta > Magnoliopsida > Ranunculales > Ranunculaceae > Aquilegia > Aquilegia eximia. Next base: position 29,280,507 of record JALIGU010000004.1, read on the forward strand.
GGAGGTTATTTTGAATGGAAACCATATTGGTGGTATAGGGGTGGGAAGTTGAACTACTATTATAACATACCTAAGTCCCAACTGAACTATACCAACCTATTTGATACGATCAAATAACTTGGATACAATAACATAGATAAGATTCATTTCAAGCAGTGTCATCAGTCTTTTGAGAATGGCCTTAGGTGCATTGTTGATGGTGACAGTATTAAAGCAATGATAGAAGGGTCTAAGCATCATGGGATGGTGGAGGTTTATGTTGAACATGATCCTGAGTATGTTAGTGAAGGTAATGCTGGAGATGAGTGTGCAAAAGGGGATAATGAAAGTGAAGAAGAAAGTGAGTCAGAAGAAGAGAGTGAGGAAGAAGAAGAGGAAAGTGAGAATGAAGAAGAAAAAAGTGAGAATGAAAAAGAAGAGAGTGAAGTACCAAGTGCAGGAGAGAATGAAGAAGAAGAAATTGCTGGTGCAGAAGATATTCACAATGAGCCAAGTCAGATACCTGGTATGGCTTTAGGTGAGGTTGCGAGGTTGTACAAAGATTTTTCTTCTGACAGTGAAAGTGAGAGTGAGGTTCATAGTGTTAATAATATGAGTGGAGATGATGATGATGGACTTCAAACCATTAGGAAGGAGAAGAAGCTTTCCCACATTGAAAATGGAGACATTATTCCTGAAGAACTTCCTAATGCATGGATTGACCAGAAGGGAGAGGTTGATGAAAAATTTGAAGAGTATGAGGATGATGTGGACTATGACAGTCCCAAAGAAGGTGAAGAAAGGAGGAAAAAACTGACAAAACCTAAATGGGATTGCAACAAAGATAACATCATGGGTTATGAACCAAACATTGATCAGAAGTTTTTTACGGTTGAACAACTACAACTGTGCTTAAAGGGTTATGCTGTACAACATGGATATGACATTACTTGTCCAAGGAAAACCCCTCGTACTTTGCTTGCAGTTTGTAACAAAGGTGAATGCCCATGGAGACTTTGGGCTAGCAACTGTAAAGAGTTGAAATGCATAAGGGTCAAAACTATTGAGACTAAACACACATGTAAGAAGTCATATAGTTGTAGAGCAATGAATTCTAAGTTTTTGTGTCATTTGTATCAACACAAGATCCTGAGTAACCCAGAATGGAAGATGGCTGACTTCAAAAAAGATGTGTTGGAGTATTATGAACAAGATGTAACTCTTTTAATGTGTTACAGAGCAGAGCTTAGAGCACTAGGAGAAGTTGAGAAAACTCTGATGGAGCATTATGGAAAAATTTGGAGTTATGGAGAAGAGTTAAGAGATAAGAATAAATGGAGTACATTTAAAATCACAACTCATAGGCTTGTGCCTAATGGTCCATTATACTTGAAGGGATTCTATATCTGTTTTGAAGCATGCAGAGAGGGATGGAAGAAGGGGTGTAGGCCAGTCATAGGCATTGATGGTTGTTTCTTCAAAGGTTTTGTAAAGGGTGAGTTGTTAACTGCCATAGGAAGGGATGCAAATAACCAGATGTTCCCTATTGCCTGGGCAGTTGTTGATAAGGAAAATACTGAAATCTGGACATGGTTTATTAGGGAGTTGATAGTGGACTTGGACATTGCTGAAGGGGATGGAAATGGTTTGACTATCATATCCGACAAGCAAAAAGGATTAATCAAGGCAGTGAGGACTCTTTTACCCAACTCTGAGCATAGGCATTGTGCAAGACACATATATGCCAAGTTTAGAAAGACATGGAGTACTTACAGAATGAGGAGACTGTTTTGGCAAGCTGCAAAGAGTTACACAAAAAATGAGTTCTTGGCTACCATGGATGCTATTAAAGAAGAAGATGAGGAAGCATTCGATTTTCTGATGGAAGAACAAGATCCTGTAACATATGTCAGGGCTTTTCAGAGTAATAAGTTGTCAAAGTGTGAAAATGTGGAGAACAATATGTGTGAAAGTTTCAATGGAGCTATTCTAAAAGCCAGGGCAAAACCTATAATATCATTGTTGGAAGATGTAAGGCAGTATGTGATGAAGAAAATGAATACGCAGAGAGAGGAAATGAAGAAATGGGGGGATGACTTGCTTACTCCTAAAGCCAGGGAAATATTGAACTTGAAGAAAGCAGATTGGAGGTATTGGAGTATAGTTTATGGTGGAAACCATAAATATGAAGTCACAAAAGGTTCTCGGGGATTTGTAGTTGATATGTATCATCAAGACTGTACATGTAACTATTGGGAGTTGGTTGGGATTCCATGTACTCATGGAATTGCTGTGATATATCATTTGAAGATGGAACCTGATCATTTTGTTTCTAATTGGTGCCATGTAAGTACTTTTAGAAAAACCTATGAGATGTATATTCATGGACTTAATGGACCAGACATGTGGCCAAGGACAACAAATGATCCCATTCAGCCACCATTGAAAAGAAGAAAACCTGGTAGGCCAAAGAGAGCTAGGAGGAAGGAGATGCATGAGGATGAAGCTGGAACAAAGAAGGTACTGCCAAGAACAGGGAAACAAATGACATGTACAAATTGTGGAATAGCTGGTCATAACAAGAGAGGTTGTAGAAATGCAGGGGTTAGTACTCTATCTATTATATGCATACTAACATTTCATTTTATGTATACCAACATTTATATATACTAACATTTATATGTTTTATGTCATAGCTTCCACCTAGTGCATCAACTGGTACTAAGAAAAAGAAGAAGACAACTGCACCAACAAGTGCTCAACAGAAAGATGGTGCATCAACAAGTGGTACGAAATCCAAAAATACTGTAAGTACATAACATGTTTCATTGATAGTGAAAGTGTTTTTTTTTTAAGTTATGTTGTTATAAATGTTAGTTGTTACATAATTCCAGCAGGGGAATGCCAATCCTAAGGCCAAGACCAAAACCAAAACAAATGACACTGTTCCTGAAAATGTAAATGAGAGTCCTATATTTAGTGATGTTCGAACAGCCCCGACAGATAAGAGTCCTGTAAAGTTACCAACTAGGAGGAAGGGAACAGCCCCGACAAGAGAGAGACCTGCAAAGTTACCAACTAGGAGGAAGGGAACAGCCCCGACAGATGAGAGTCCTGTAGTTGGTGATGGTGGACCAATAGAGAGACCTGCAAAGTTACCAACTAGGAGGAAGGGAACAGCCAAGACAGATGAGAGTCTTGTAGTTGGTGATAGTGGACCAAGTGAGAGGCCTGCAACAAAACCAGTTAGAAAGGGAAGAAAGAACAAAAAAAATGAAGATAAGGACTTTGAAGTTGAGCATGAAGTAGCAGTACCATTTAAACCTGCAAAGAAAACAAATGTTAGGAGGAAGGGTATAAACAAAGCACCTGCTGGGATGGGAGTCCTTAATCTTCCTAATGGAGAGGTTTTTGTAAAGGTAAGTATCAACTGCTTGTGTTATTATTTGTATTTGTGTATTACAATTAATTGGTATAATTTGTATATTTGTTATCTGACAGCTTGGAACAAAAAGAGGCAAATATATTCCACCAGATTATGTGAGTGATCATGGACCCTCACAAACTTCAGCATCAACTCCAGGTTCAACTCCACAAAATATTCCAAGTACACCACCACCGCCTCCAGTTAGGAGATCACCTAGGAAGCCAGCTGAGTCTCAAGTTGTATCTCCTAGAACTAGGTTTTCTTTGAGGAAGATGGCTGTTGATGCTTTGGTTGATCTTCAGAGTGCACCACCTAGGAGGAGTCCAAGGAAAGGAAAAAAGGTTGCAGCAGCATCTACTGAAAAAACAAATGCTACCAAAACTCTGGGTGTAAAGAGAAAAAATGCTACTGCATTCAACAAAGGAGGGATTGTTATAAATTGATGTACTGCAGACTAATGAATGTGTATTTTGGTCCTTTGATGTACTGCAGACTACTGAATGTGTATTTTGGTCCTTTGATGTACTGCAGACTAATGGGAGTTTGTTTATGTTTCTTTATGTAGTTTGTTTATGTAAATTGATGTACTGCAAACTATGTAGTATTGTAATGGAAACTTTGGTGTCCTTCAGATGTACTGCAGCCTATGTACTATTTTCAGCTTAATGAAAATCTGTTGGTCAGGTTTTATTTCTTCATTCCTATGTTGATATTGTGTTGTAGTATTTCCAGCTTAATGAAAATCTTTGCAGGTCAGGTTTTATTTGTTCATTCCTATGTAGTATTTTTAGCTTAATGAAAAGAATTGGTCAGGTTCTATTTTCAGCCTATGTTGATATTGTGTAGATTTTTTTTTTTGAAGTTCAGAACTGCTACAAAAAATACACTGAATTCATCATTTTATTCAAAGATATAAAATAAAATAAAAACAACAACAACAATTACAACCAACACTAACATCCAATTCTTCCTTGCTATCTGCTTCTTCATTTCTTTGATCATGTTGTAATCTTCAATTTTTTTTTTCAAGAGCAAGCTTTGATTTCTCTAATTTTGCATTCCTATTTTCCAAAATGCGATTTCTGTTTTCCAGCTCTTCAATTCGATTCATGAAGTATTCTTCTCTCTTCATCGTCTCCAATTGAGTTTTTGGCACAAGATTATCAACCCACACAAAGTAATTACATTCTCCCCTCACACAGTTGATGAATTTTCGATTTTTGTTGGTTTTCGTACCTGAAACTCTAATTGGAGCAGGAATTCCACATTTGCAGGTGGCGAATGCATTGGTATAAGACTTAGTGGAGCTTGAAGACATGGTTTTCATGATATTTGGGGAAGAAAGAGTAAGAAGAGCTTTAATTAGAATTCTAGGGCTTCACTGGTATAAAACGAAGGAAGAAGATGATGTTTAAACAAGGGTTACCGTTATTGCTTTTTCTCACGTGCAAAGCACGCATGGACTTAACCGTTATTGATTTTTCGGTTTTTATTATTTACTTACGTGTCATTAAATGGCAAGCCACGTCATACATATTCTTCCACGTCACACAGTTCAACGGAGAAAACTACCGGAGACTTTTTCAATGTTAGTCAAGAAAGTTGACTCAAAGTTCATTGTCAAGTTTGTTCTTCGTTGTCAGTTATGCAACCAACTTCAAAGTTCTTGTCAAATTTAATTTATTTGAAAGAATAAAATCATAAAAGTAAGCTGTCATAAAAAACACGCTTTCAGATGTGAGACTAATTATTTGCGTTCTTGCTGTTATTGTGTGGCTTAAAAAGATCCTTAGTAAAAAGTATATCAGTGAAAAACTGAAAATGGCTATTAGTTGGCTCCTTTCCATTCATCTTTGAAATAGTCCAGTTTTAATAAGAAAATCAAAGCAATTACCAGAAATAAGTACATTATAAATTCATAACTACATAACTAAACTGAAATTAGAAATGGAAATGATAGATATACAGTATTCCCTTGTATGTGTGTTTTGCAAATCATGCTTTCCCTTCGGAATCATCTCAATTGCTCGGCTTTATACAATGACCACTTCTCTTCTCCAGCCTTGCAAATTACAAAAGATGAAAGGACTTCACTTTTCGACTGAAATGAAAACCACCAAAACATTAAAACCACCAAAAGATGAAAGAACTCAAACAAAGTGCAATTGCTATCTTCAGTAGACACTTGAGAATCTAGTTCAACTTCCAAACTTCTTCTTGCACGGGAAAGTGTAGATCATCTTGTACTCATAAAACGTTGTATACAAACAAAAGTTAAAGATTAGCCTTGGGAAAGTCGTCATCCTCAAAATTCCATAGACATTGAAGTACTAAGAGCAGGAACATCGATAATGACATTACAAACTCCAACATTGAAGTACTTTGAGAGTCCTTACAAGCTAAGTTACACCATCTTTATGGAAAGAGGTAGAAGGATATCTTGATTAAACACTCTAGAGATTCACTCATTCAACCATGGAGACTCCAAGTCATGTTTGTCAATACGTCCATTCATGTCATTGACTTAGAAGCAACTTGTGTATGTATATACATATCGAGCTACATCGACTTCAACCTTACTTTTATTGAGCTCAAGCCTATTTCCAACGACTTGGTCCGCCCGACATGCAGTACAAGTCATAATCCAATTTGGCTCAAGTCGATGACTCATGAGCTCGTGTGGCGCTTACGAGGCAATGCATGTTAATTGTAGGGGTACTAGATACAACATACATGTGGCACCATCTCTACCGTCCATCATGGTGCCACATGTCATCATCTAATGGGCTCTCTCTTGATGACATAAGTTACAAAGTTAAAGCCAATTACTACAAAGATATTCTCTCATCATTACCTCATTAAATGCTAAAAATGAAGTTACATTGTAAGCCTATAAATATGAAGGCAAGTTACTCATTCTATTCATATTCTGATCTTCTCATAGTCTCATGCTCTCAACACTATCTCATCGTGAGGTTTCATGATCAACGATCTCCCCAATCTCTCATGATGAGACCTCACCTCTCAGGTCTCATCTCTCTCGAGCTCTCCTCATAATCGAGCTCCCATTTTGTATCACCACCACTACTATAATAAACTTCTTTCTCCCTCTCCGTGGATGTAGGCACAATTGCCGAACCACGTACACAATGGTGTTCATGTCTCTACTTTATTATTATTGTTCATAATCTTTCATTAATGTATTGACCAACCTCACCAATATGGTTAATACATTAGGCGCCGACTACAAGGACTTTGGATTTTCTCAAACGAATTCCACCCACCATTACACCATTGTTGTAAGGTTCTCAAAGTGGTGACTTTCAAAAATTCAACAAATTCTAAAAGGTAGAACTACAACTCATAGTTGGGGGCATGGAGCAAATTGTCTACACAATTACTGGCCTCGGCAGAAGCAAGATAAGTATCACTTTAATATTTTTTTTGTCATTGAAATGAAGCAACGAGCTACCAAGGAGCGACCTTATCATCTACTGTTTATTCTACACAGTTTTACACATATATTTATCTGGTGATATATTTTCATGAACATTTGATCAATCACATGATTACAAATATCAGTTTACATTCTCATTATATTGATATGTTTAATTATCAATTCAACATGTGGCCATGGTTCAACAACTTATTTAAGATCCACTTTCCATGCCACATTAATTCTCATGGTTATTTACAGAAAACCATGGAATGGATTCAGTTACTGATTCACCTTTTTTTACCTTGGTCATATGGTATTTCATGTCCAGGTCTCTATTCGTGACCTCACCAGGTCTACCAATGACCTCTCAGGTCTCGTCGCGACCTCACCAGGTCCCTAATCGTGACCTCACCAGGTCCCTAATCACGACCTCACCAGGTTTTTAATCGCGACCTCTCCACCACTCAGGTCTCATCGCGACCTCACTTCATGTTCAGGTCTCTATCTGGGACCTCACCAGGTCTATCAACGACCTCTTCAAATTATAGGTCTTTCAACGACCTCAAAAATATTTATGCCATATAGGGGGTTATTCTCACTTTATCTAATTCCTTTAACTTATTATTGGCACAATTAGATATTAATGATATTTTTTGTAGCTCTCTCTATGTGCAGGTCACATGAACACGACCTCACTCCCCATGACCTATTTTTGCACAAATGTGCGACATTGCTTTCACTGAACTCTTTATAAGTGAAATGCTTGATATAAAATATGGCCACCCTCATTGACTAGTGAGTCACTCGTATGCGGGATGACCTCAACCACAATTCTCTAGCCACATGCCTGGTCGAACGCATTCACTCTCAACGCAATGCAGACCCACAAATGCCACATGCCCGAGAATTGTCAAACAGGTCTCCACGATGCGACCATTCACTAGATCGGGCACCAAAAGGTTCCAAGTAACTCTCAAAACACTTGGTCAACCAATGCTCTTTCTCGAAACTAGAATCCATAAAATGTGGTACTAAAGCCACCAAAAAAAGCAAGATCAGGAAGATGGTTTCTCAAATGGCTTGGACAAGTAGAGACATTTGGAAGAGGTTGCACATCCATAAAGGATTAGAAGCACAAGAAGAACCAAAGTTTGACTAACAATCAAAGTAACATTTTTAGGATTATTTGCTAATAAATTAAAAAATTGGGTTCACATGTGAATTATTGATCTTCTAGAGGGACCAAATACAAAATAACTTTTAATTATTTGTATGCTCTCGATAGTGTAATTATGCTCTTGGGTCTGGATTTTGTTTTTCACTACAGCTTTTTAAGGGACATCTGGTGCAGGCTTCTCAATGATGTCTTTGATAGTGATACTTTCCTTAACAAAACCGGAGGGGTGGTTGAGCCAGCCTCCTCCGGTCTACTACAAATACAGGAGTTTTTAACCTTATGAACTACGAGTGTTTCACTGAGAAACTCCATTAGAGCGTAGTGGAAGCAGAGACTTGATTCCAAGTTCATCTTCTTGGATACGTAGGCAGCCTGATCCTCATCAGGTCCAGTCTCATTGTATACTCCCATCCCATCTCAGTCTATACAAGGCTTTCTTTGTAACTGTTCGATTAATCAATACACATCTCGAGTTTGTGGATCAAATTCTTGCACCCACACTCTTTGGCGCCCACCGTGGGGTTGAATCTCCCATCAGTTCCAAAGCCTCGAAAAAATCTCGATTCAGTCATACCGGAATCGCTGCAGCAATGGCTGGAAGTAAGAGACGCCCGACTCGTTCCAACAATGGAATGAGCCAAGTTACTGAAAGTCAGACTGAGAATCTTTCTCCTCTGTCTCCGGTCCTTGAAAGAACAGAGCACATTATGATTAAGAATCCGTTCTCGGGAGTGGGGGCCATAAACATGGCTCACAACATTCTGAAAGTGGACAGCAGGAAATAAAAAACTTAGTGGTACAAATCACTAATGATCTTAATGATCCGAATACAGTCAACCGGACTGTCAGGATACCAGCATCGCAAGATCCTGAACCTTCCAGAGTAGCCGCTGCAAGAAGGGACAAGAGAACCATTCTTCCAGCCACGGGAGGAGGTTACACCGAGCAACAGAAGGGGGAAAGGCCTAGCGGCCAAATCCCCAACTGCAATCATCAACCGGCTAACCAGAGAAAATGCAGAATTGAGAATAAAGAAAAGAACCAGGGCCGAAGATAGCCAGTCATCTTCAGCCCCATCTTCAAGTCCATCTCCCCAGAAGAAGATTAGGCCACAGTCAGGAAGTGATCAGAGCCTAACCCCCCATAGCCGTGATCTCCGCCCCTGTTTGGGACAGTCTAGCACTGGGGAGAGATAGGATATCTGTCTCCCCAGTTGAGAAACATCGCCGCGGACGTGCAAGAACACCTAGACCACATCATGGCCGCAGGGTTACCCGTAGCAGGTCCATAGAAGAAGTCACTCCACCAGAAGGGTTGCGCCGAAGGAGGAACCAAAACACTCCTCCCGCCCGCAATGACCGGAGGGGAAGGAGTCCCCAAAGGGCTCACACCCATCAGAGACAACTGGAGCTGAACGTGGAACAGATGAATCAACTCAAGCTGCATAAGATGACCGACCTGGCCGTTTCCAACAAGGCCTGCAGGGATGAACGAATCAGGAAGCTTACTATCTCAAGGTTGGTTGTGTCACCCCTGGGAGAAGAGGTCAGGAAACATATAGTCCCGACCAGCTTCAAGCAGCCGCTTTTTGAACAGTATGACAAAACAAACGGCTGTCCGGTTCAGCATGTCATGAACTACAAGAGCACCATCGCCATCTTAGACCATGATGACAAGTTACTCGCAAAAATCTTTGCTGCTTCACTCAAAGGTGAAGCACAGACATGGTATCATAACCTGCCGCTCGCATCCATCTGCACATTTGTACAACTGCCTGAGTTGTTTGAGTAAAAGTACCGGTTCAACGCGCAGACAAAAAAGGTTTAACATTCATCGAAGAAGACGAAAGGGGAATGCATTATCCACATAATGACGCCCTGGTTATCACAGCATGGATTGGCGTCTACCGGGTCTGGCGAGTCATGGTCGACCCCGGTAGTACCTCCAGCGTCATGTTCTCATGCGCTTACAAAGCTATGGAGCTATCAAAGGGTCTCATCGAATCTGGTGAGAGTCCTATCTATGGGTTCAACGGGGAGCTAACACAGTCCTTTGGGCGGGTCCACCTGCCAATCACGGTGGGGTTCGATACCGTCGGGATAGACTTCCTGCTGGTCGACTCCCCCTCCTACTACAACGTCATCTTGGGAAGGGACTGGATTTATCAGATGAAAGCAATCATATCCACCTTCCACCAAAGCCTCAAACTCCCGACTCCCAACGGAATTTGCAGGGTCAAAGGAGATCAAGGAATGGTATTCAAATGCCATCTCGATGCTGTCAAAGGAAAGTCCATCTCAGAGACCAAGGGAAATACTATTTTCTTGACGGACTCTCATCAATAGCAATCAGCTCCCGGTAAGTCTGTCAAGGGGAAGCCAAACATGAAAATCGGGATATAGCGGTCAACGAGCTGGAAGAAGTTATACTGGGACTGGAGTCCCACAGGACAACTTACATCGCTTCCGGCCTACCAAGGGATGAGAAGGATCTCATGATCACACTGCTCCAGCAGAATCACCACGTGTTCGCATGGAGTGTCAGCGAGATGCCAGGAATTGATCCTTTGGTCGCCTATCATAGACTGGACATTGATCCTTAGCACAAGCCGGTCAAGCAGAAACCAAGGTGAATGACACCAGATCGAAAGCTGGCGGTTAACGAAGAAGTCGATCGGCTACTGTCAGTCAACTTCATCAAACCAGTCATCTACCCTACCTGGGTATCCCAAATCATGGTTGTCCCAAAGAAGAATGGTAATATTCAAGTTTGGATCGATTTTACTAAACTTAATAAAGCATGTCCTGTGCACCCATATCCACTCCCCAGGATCACAGATATGGTGGACGCCACTGCTGGTTATCAAAGACTGTTCTTCATGGACGCCTACTCTGGATACAACCAGAATCCACTTCACGAAGAAGATCAGGAACATACCACATTCATCACTGACCGGGGGATTTACTGCTACCGGGTGATGCCATTTGGTCTGAAGAACGCCGGAGCAACGTACCAGAAGCTGGTCGACACCATCTTCAGCGAGCTCATAGGCCGGACCATGGAAGTCTACATAGACGACATGGTGGTCAAAACCAAGGAGAGAGACAATCATTTGCAAGATTTGCAGGAGACTTTCGATATCCTGGCACGGTACAACATGAAGCTGAATCCAACCAAATGTTCTTTTGGTCTTTCTTCTGGCAAGTTCTTTGGCTTTCTGATGACAAACCCGGGCATAGAAGCCAATCCAGATCAGATCTGGGCAGTCCTGGAGATGCCTGCCCCAAAGACTGTGAATGAATTTCCGAGTTTAACCGGGAGGTTAGCCGCTCTCAACAGGTTCATCTCCCAGTACTCAGACCGATGCAAGCCATTCTTCAATGCAATCAAAGCTAATGCGGAATGGAATCCTACTTGTCAGCAAGCCTTTGACGAGATCAATGCATGTCTTACTCAACCTTCGGTTCTTACAGCACCACAAACCGGACAACCAGTCGGCATTTACCTAACCGCATCCGATATTGCGGTTAGTGCGGTCATATTTGTGGAAGAGCCGGAGGAGAAGCCAGTATACTTCATGAGTAAAGTGTTGTAGGGAACTGAGACAAGATATTCAATAATAGAGAAGATCGCCTTAGCCATGGTACATGCAGCCAGGAGGCTAAAGCCATATTTTCAAGAGAGGGCATTCAAAGTCTACACAGAGTACCCGCTCAGAAAAGCTCTTGAAAAGTAGGAAGAATCTAATCGACTGATCGAATGGTCCAGTTACCTCAGTGCGTACCACATCCGGTATGAACCCAGAACCGCGGAGAAAGGGCACGCGATAGCCTCCTTGATGGCAGATTTTCCTATCGAGGATATTCCCGTCAACCCAGATTTTGAAGAAGATACACTGGGGGCGAATGATACCCCCCGGTCACAGGAGTCTCCGGCCAAAGAAGACAACGAAGCATGTACAATCTACACTCACGGGTTTAATAACTGAACATGATCCGGCATTGGTTGTCTCCTGATCATCCCGGATAGATAAAAAATAGAAAAGCCCATCAGGCTGGGATTCCCGGCATCAAACAACGAATCTGAATACGAAGCTCTAATATATGGTCTCCAGACAGCACTCCAACTAGGGCGCGAAGGGTCAAGATCAATACAGATTCCAAGCTAGTGGCGAACCAGTTCGTCGGGTCCTTCCAAGCCAAGGACGACTGGATGGCAATGTATCTTGATGTCGTCCACTCCATGGCAAGGAAGTTCGAATTCATCACGGTCGAGCAACGACCAAGGATAGATGTCAGGCATGCAGACGCCCTGCCATATCTTTCCTCTCTTATCAGCACTACAGAGCCCCGATAACTATCAATCGGATACCAGAAATAGCCGAGTATCGGGCCCAAAGATCCAGACATGCCATTACCGAAGGTGTACCTCCTGGAATGCAGCCATTGGAAGGAAGTCTTCATGGTAACCACTAGAGGACAGAAAAGGAAGAGAGATGAAGAATCTTCATAGCCCGGCACCGGGCCAAGTACACAGAGCGAGCCAAGTCCTCCATCTCATGGTCAGACACAAGACCCACCAGAATCACAACTTGAAGACTGGAATCCTTGCCTCACCAGAGGCCGGACAGAAGCAATGCCACCTTCGACGGAGCTGGACGAACTGGACCCGTCAGAACCACCGCTCTCTCATGTTCGATTTTGAGCTCCCACCGGAGGAACCAATCGAAGAGATTCCTGACAACCTGAATTTCGAAGTGGACAAAATTGATGCCGAATTGCAGTCCAACAACGACCAAGATTGGAGGAGGCCATACATCAACTTCCTCATCCACCATTTACTTCCCGAAGATCAAAAGCTATCAGCCAAAGTCAGGAGGGATGCGTGGAAGTACACTATCATCCTACACTGGGAGTCACACAAGCTATACATGAAAAGCCATGGCTCCGAGGTCTTGTTCAGGTGTGTCACTCCAGAACAAAGCCTGATCATACTAAAGAAACTCTATGCTGGGATCTGTGGCAACCATTCCGGGAGCAAAAACCTGGCACAGAAAACAATGACCCAAGGATACTGGTGGCCGCACATGATGACAGACGCCAAGAAGTTCACCCAGGCATGCCTCTCTTGTCAGAAGCATGCCCCGGTCTGTCATGCCCCGGCGAATGAACTGCACCCTATCCTGAGCGCATGGTATTTCGCCAAGTGGGGACTAGATATTGTGGGACCACTCTCAAAAGCTCCACACTTAGTCAAGTTCCTACTTGTCGCTACAGATTATTTCACCAAATGGGTTGAAGACGTAGCATTGGTACAGGTATGCGTCTCTGATCTCAGAAGATTTCTGTGGAAAGATATAATCTGCAAGTTTGGAATTCCCTAGGAGCTGGTGTCAGATAATGGAAAACAGTTCGACTGCGATAATTTCTGTTTATTCTGCAAATCTTTGGTGATCAAACACAACTTCTCGGCCCCCTACTACCCTCAGGGAAACGGGCAAGCAGAAGCATCCAACCGGGTTATCTTGGACACACTCAAGAAGCGACTGGATAAATCAAAAAGCAACTGGCTAATGCAACTCCCGCGGGTCTTATGGGCATACCGGACCACTCCAAGAAGGTTCACCGGTATGACACCCTTTCAAATTACCTTTGGAGCAGAAGCGGTAATGCCAACAGAACTGCTATCCCCGATAACTCGCACTGATGCAGTCCTTACCGGGGAGAATGAAGGGATCTTAGCAAGAGAAAAGGCCGTTCTTGACGACAAGAGAAAACAAGCCCTACAACACCTGCTTCGGTACCAGAAAACTATCAAAAAAGGATACGACAAGCGAGTCGTAGAGAGAAAGTTCAATCCGGGCGACTGGGTTGTAAGAACCGGTGCACTCTTTAGGGGCATTCTGGTAATCTTACTTTTGAGCCTAGGGTCATGATCGATAAATTTAGATTAAATATGAAATGATAAAAATAACGACAAATAAACTACGAAAATTTAAAGCACCTTTAGAAAAGTTTGCAAACTCGACGTAAGTATAGAAGTGTATTTCGATAATAGTAAGAATCACCTTATTATCATTAACACATGAACTCATTAAATTTAATTAGGATCGAGTGTGCGTAAAATGGGTTTAAATGGACTCACATGCGATATAGAGAAAAAATTATTAATAGGGGGTCACTTAGCTAGGATACTTCTAGTACCATAGGATATGGAGTATGACTCATCTAATTGTTTAGCATGAGCTGTAAGAATTCAGCTCTCACTTATCATAATCTAACCCAACCAGAATATTTAGTGGGAACTCAAAAGAAGATTAATACTATACTTTGAGAAACATTCTTTGCTTCATCTATCTCATGTGTTCCCTGAGAGCATAAACTTATATTATCTAAAGTCTTAAGAGTACTACGGTGTTGGGAAGTTTATCAACTGGTGGTTCAAAGGTAGAAGACAAGGAAAACAAAAGGAGGGAAAGACCAGGAAACAAATCATATAGGTAAGAGCTTTTATTTGTTAGATTTGTTTTTAAACAAATTAGTCTCCAAAAATCTGGTATACCCACTTTTAATAACCTTAATATCTAGTGAAATTACCAAAGGTTATGTCTGGTTTTGATGGATGGAATAGACTTATATCTTTAAGTCTATATGGAAGAACTGACCACTTGTAAAGTAGAGAAGGTCCATGTTATATGGAAACTCTTGTAGTTCAGTTTGATTGGTTCGGCATGATCGGGAAAATACAAACTGGTTGTTGGTTTAAATTGGGAAATAGCTAGACTCTGAGGTGTATTATGAGTTTAAAACCATAGTAATAGATGTAGGAAAACTAGTTATTAGAATTATATGTATGTGGGAGCTCGCCTTGAACTGAATCTATTTGGCTCAAGAAATTAATAGCCTTTGTACTACTCCATACCATTGAAATTAATATTCAGAAAATGATCCTACGGTGCGAAATTTCACCTAATTCTTTATACTGAAATGCGAACTATAGAGTTAAGTGATACATGTTTAGATTATATTATTACCCTAGTATATACAATAGGTTAATGTTTATACACATATAGATTTCACCCGAGAACCATTAGAAGCATAAGACACACACAAATAGAAAAATATATAATACTTTTTCCTATATAGATTATAATTATGTTATCGCTTGCGTTTTAGGTGTTTGGCTTTAGTAGTGTTCTTCGAGTTTTAGAGGTGACGCGGGAGCGCGCTGAGGTAGGGACTTACATTTCCTTAATATTATCCTCTCGTGGTTCATATTTTAATAAATGTTACAGTACAGTTCGTATAGTGATGATAAAAATGCATGCATGGTTTTGTTTGGTATATATATATAGTACTCGTGGTTTATCAATGATAGTTTTCTATTAAAGTGATTAGTTACAAATATCATGTTTTATACTGGAGTTAGTAAAGCAGTATATGTATATTGAAATAGTTTTATAAACAGAAAAACTATTGAAGTTTTTATTGCATCTCTTTTCTAGGATGGGAAAAGGGAGATGGATTTTTTGTACGGGATGTGGGATCCCAGTTGTATGTTGGTATGGTGTGAGGTTCCTAAATTGGGAATATGATCTGGGTGCTTACACGAACATATTATTATAGATCGAATTATAATCCCTACGGCTAGTGCCCGTGTCTGGTAGCTGTGAATATGGGATAGTTCCTTCGGCTAGTGCCCGTGCCTGGTAGCCGTGAGTAGGGAACTGGTTTGATGGTTGATAAATTCAGGGACTCGTCACACATGCCAGATTAATTAATTATTATTAAAAGACACTTATATATTATATATATTGTATCACGAGGCGGTTTGGTAAGGGATATGTGAATTCAAACAAAGAAGGAATTGTTGTCATATTCTAGAGATGACAGTTCTTTCTAGGATTACATATGCAGTGTTCACCGTTAGACGGTGAATGGGCACTTTCTAGAGGCGAACATTGTCGGATGTTTCCGGGAATTCTTCTTCTACCTTTCTGGATTGCCATGCCTTTAGTGGTATTTGCTGTGGATGGTTAGTGTGTTGTGGGGATACATGTTACCTCGAGGAGGTTAGACGCGGGGAGTGAGAGGTAGTCCACTCCTGGACGTGTGTCAGGATCCTGTGCAGTCTGCAGCCGTCAAACGGTTGACCACCGTGATAGGTGATTCTCCCTCTGGAGCGTCGTGGTCAGAGGGCCCACTTGAGCCCTGAAAGAGGGTTAGTGTTCTCGAGACACAAAATGGTAATCACCCGACCGGATAATCAGGAATTAACGGTGCATGTTCACATCGGTAAGTACTGAACTAAGAATTTGCCTGGGACTGGGGCTGAGTTCCAGTCATACCCTCACCACTCTAATAGGATACAAGTACCCGACCTATTGTATAATTGCTTGTATATTAGCTATTACTTATAGTAGAAAGTATTTTTAAAAATCATAGTTATTGTCTTTACCGTTCTTTTATTCAAACTTGCATATTTAACTGTTAGCGTGATTAATCGTCATGATTTGATAATATATTGGGAATGTGGGTTTCTATTGAGCAAGTGCATTATGCTCACCCTACTATTACCCTTTTCAGCTGAGGCTGTTGTTGAGAAGCCTGCTATTGCAGCAGACGATGACAGGGACGATCATTATATCTGTCTGATGTGAGAGTGCAGTCCAGGGTTGTAACTTTTTGACAGGTCTTTTTATATGTATATATGTAGATATCACCCTCGATAACATCTTATATACGTATTATCACAATCATGTATTGTATACAGTATGGTTTTCTATATAAATATGAAAGTGTGTTTTTTTTGCGGATTTGTGTTAATTGCTAGTTAACAAATGGATAGATTCAACACCAGACTTCCACGGATTTTGTTATGATTTAGAGAGTAGAAATGACAAATTGCCTATGGTGTTGATGTTAATGTCTCGAGATTCGATTCAGGTCTTATTGGGATATGGGTCGGATTTTGGGGTGTTACATGGGTCATGAGGAAAGTCAAAGTTATGACTAAAGATACAACAGCCGGCAAGCTAGGAGAAAACTGGGAAGGGCCCTACATCATAGACATACATGCTGCAAAGGTCTCATACTTCCTCAGAACTCTGACCGACGTCCTCTTTTCCAGACCATGGAATGCTTTCCACCTCAAGAAATTCTACAAGTAATGTACTCCATTTGAGGATTTCAATAAAGATTCTTTCCCACAAGAATTCGAGTAATTTGTTGTTTACTGTTGAAAATCCTAGTGCAAGATAATGTCTCCACTAAGGTCTAGGATGCCCGGACCTAGCTTCCGATCCTGGCTAAGTCCTAAATGCAGAGTTATGCTCCTTTTAGGCCTAAGGTGCCTGGACCTAGCTTCTAGTCGTGGAAACCAAGGATGACAGGGATCAAAACCCTATCCAACACAGGATGCCCGAACCTAGCTTCCGATCCTGTCGAAGTCCTAAAAGTGGAGTCAAGCTCCTTCTAGGCCCAAGACGCCTGGACCTAGCTTCCAGTCTTGGAAACCAGTTTTAAGAGCGAGGCTATACACTCTTAAAAAACCGGGTGTGTACCCTAGGTAAAAAACCCGACAGGTGCACCGATGGCTGTATAAGAAGCTAAACCGGGAGCACCTGAGCAATAGCCAGTCAGGACTGGGTTATCGGGTAGGGCCGAACCCAGTCTCAAGGAGTCCACATACGCTTTGTGGACCTTGACCCACCGGATCGTCCACGACCAATGGGTAGGCCCCCGGTTACTGTATAAGAAGTTGAACCGTGGGCTCCCATACATCGACCAGGCCCACCTCAGTCAAGTAGGCCAGGTCCGGCCCAGTAAAGTCTAGCAGCGACAGAGGCTTATCTGAAGGCTTAACACAAAAGTCCAGAGGACTTGGCCAGCGTGTATGCAATGAAGATTGGGCCTCCGGTCAGAGGAGTCAAGCCCAAGTCTTTGCTTTCAGGCATGGTCAATCCAAGTCCCAACCAACTGGATAGGTCCAGCGAGATTCCAGGCTAACAGAACCCATGGTTCTAGCCCGCTGGAGAAGATAAAGGAAGACCCAGGTTGAACCAGGACCTATCAGAGGATGCTACGTGGCAATCATCCTGGTCAAAGGGGATTCAAACCAAGGGGATAACCGCTCGGCAACATGCGGAAAACATCTTCACAGTTGAACTACCTGACTTCATGGAGTCAAAACCGGAGGGGTGGTTGAGCCAGCCTCCTCCGGCCTACTACAAATACAGGAGTTCTAAACCTCCTGAATTACGAGTCTTTCACTGAGCAACTCCATTAGAGCTTAGTAGAAGCAGGGACTTGATTCCAAGTTTACCTTCTTGGATACGTAGGTAGCCTGATCCCGATCACGTCCAGTCTCATTGTATACCCCCCATCTTACCTCTGTCTATACAAGGCTTTCATTGTAACTGTTCGATTAATCTATACGTATATCGAGTTTGTGGATCAAATTTTTGCACCCACACTTTTTGGCGCCCACCGTGGGGCTGAATCTCCCATCAGTTCCAGAGCCTTGCAAGAAATCTCGATCCAGTCATACTGAAGTTGTTGCAGCAATGGCTAGAAGTAAAAGACACCCGACCCTTTCCAACAATGGAATGAGCCAAGTTACTGAAAGTCAGACAAAAAACCTTTCTCCTCTGTCTCCGGTTCTTGAAGCAACAGAGCCTGTGCATCAAGAATCAGTTCTCGAGAGTGAGGGCCACGATCAGGACTCGCAACACTCTGAAAGTGGACAGCCGGAGGTAGAAAATTTAGTGGTGCAAATCACTAATGATCCTGGTAATCCTAATACAGCTAACCGGACCGTCAGGATGCCGACATCACAAGATCCAGAACCATCCAGAGTAGCCGCTGCAAGAAGAGACCAGAGAACCTCTCCCCTGGCAACGGGAGGAGGTTATACCGAGCAACAAAAGGGAAAAGGCCCGACAGCCGAGTCCCCAACTGCAATCATCAAGCGGCCAACCAAGAAAAATGAAGAACTGAGAAGAAAGAAGAGAACCAGGGCCGGAGATAGCCAGTCATCTACGGCCCCATCTTCAAGTCCATCTCCTCAGAAGAAGATAAGACAACGGTTGGGTAGTGACCGGAGTCTGACCCCCCGTAGCCATGATCCCCGCCCTGTCTGGGACAGGTTAGCACCAGGGAGAGATAGGATGTCTATCTCCCCAGTTCAGAGACATCGCCACGGACGTGCAAGAACACCCATGCCACGTCATGGCCACAGGATTACCCGCAGCAGGTCCGTAGAAGAAGTCACTCCACCAGAAAGACAACGCCGGAGGAGGCACCAGAGCACTCCCCCAGTACGCCACTGTCAGAGGGAAAAGAGTCCTCATAGGGCCCGCGCCCATCACAGACAACCGAAGCTGAATATCGAAAAGATGAATCAACTCAAGCTACAGGAGATGATCGATCTGGCTGTTTCCAACAAAGCCAACCGGGATGAACGAATCAGGATGCTTACTCTCTCAAGGCTAGCTGTGTCACCACTGGCAGAAGGAGTCAGGAGTCATATAGTCCCGGTCAGTTTCAAGCAGCCGCCCTTCGAGCAGTATTCTCTCTGCAGATGGATCGGAGCGAAACACTCACGAATTTCGCCCGAAGGATCTGAACCTTATTGTCAGAAGTACACTACGCATCTGATAACGTCGTTATTCAAGCCTTCAAATATGCCTTGAACAACAACCATGAAGAATTATACCGGTCACTGGCAAGGAAGCCTTCATCCTCTGTCTGGCCTTGCTCGAGAAGGTAGAAAGGTACGCTCAGGAAGAAGATGACCTGAAAGCCAGGAAAAAGAGACTTACCGAATGCCAGACCTCCGAGAAGCCGCAGAAGGCAAAGGAAGAAAGCTCCGGCAGGGATCACAAGGAGGAAAAGAAACAAAGACCGGAAAGGGAAAACACCAGCCCGACAACTAGACCGTCGGTCGGAGAAGTCTACCGGGGGAGAACGCAAAGAGAGGGAATTCACCCCTCGGAGGTTCCCGATCGAGGAAGTATTCAAAAAGATCAAGAACAGAGGGTTGCTCAACAAACCTGCCCCTCTCCCGGCAGACCCGGAGGGCAGAAGAGAGAAGTCCAAGAAGTGTGATCATCACAATGATTACGGTCACGAACTGAAGAACTGCAGGTCATTGAAGTATGATATGTAGCGTCTGGTCGACGCCGACCTCATCCTTGACATGGTGCAGACTGGAGCAGTCGAACAGGTAAAAACCGGAGACCGAATTGTATATGTTTGCCATGTACGGGCACCCGGTTCTTCCAAGACAGAAAGGAAGAATTGCGCCCGAGAAAAGCTCCGGTGGATAGGACATGTCTATGAAGTTGGACAGGTCAACTTAAACGAAGGGACAAACACTGAGTCCATCGTCCCCGGAGTTGGTTTAGAAAGATGGAAGTGTAAATTTGTTAGTGAATACTTAGGAAAAGAAGAATTCAAAGATGTAGTAGTAAAGATGTGAAGTTCATGCCCTCTTTTGGCTAGAACTAAGTGCAGAGTCAAGGCATGTCTTTCAAGACCACCAGCCTGGTTTCTTTGTGGCCATTTTTTGACAAACACGGCTATTTTAAGAAGCTTTGGAGGTGGATTTGATGAAAATGAAAGGTGGTTCCAAGCCTTAGGGTAAGAGAGTAGATTGATGGCTTCATTTTGCTGCAGTTCAGTAGTGTCCTCTTGTGAAAACCAAAATGAGTTTGAATAGTGAGACCAATAGAGGAATGAAACAGAAGAGATGGCAGAGAGGAAAACAAGAATGGAACAGAAATAACGAAAACTGGGCATGTTGGATGATTGATCTTTCACCATGATTACTATTTATCTGCATGATAGAAAGACACAGAAGATGAAGCAGCAGAAGGAGAGGAAGACATAAGAAGTAGATAGGATGTGACCTTAACCAAACGCATTAAACAGAGGGGAGAAAATAAACATACTTCGGTAGAAATCCAAGACGACTTAGATCCAACGCTGGACATGGGAGTTTCTACTTTCTAGTATATAGATTCATTGTATAGGGAACAGCTTCTTGGGGTCACCACTCACCACTTCAGTTGACTAATGGATTCTATAGCAGCTGCAGAATGATTATTTATTTATTTATTACCTTACTCGGGTTGGGTAAGGACGCCGCTTTGGTTCACTTTTATATTACCAGTTTCTTAAGTTAGAGGCTTCAGCTTCTGCACTAACACAAAGTCCAGTGCCTGGCAGAGTAAAAGGGGGCTTCGAGTGACTGGATTCTCTGCTCTTCGACTGGCGTCAACTTCTTCTCAGGCGGATATAAGACGTGGAGGCAAGCAGTTGGTGTGCTGCAGAACTTGTGTTCGTGGATGCCTGATCAAGCAAGGCTCCTTCAAGAGGACATGCTTACAGATTACTCAGATTCATTATGCAGGGAGCAGATGAGGCTTATAGCCTAGAAAAGCAGAGCATCAATTGTACACTAAAAATTCTTCAAACCCATGAGTTTCTTAAGAATGTCATTCCAGTACTAAAATAGTGTTCCTCTCCTTTCCACATTGTGTGTAACCCCAATCAAATTCAATTGTTGAACATTTGGCCGAAGAAGTTCCGCAAATGGATAACAAATAGACATCAATTGTATCCAAGTGAGTCCACAAACTGTGCACATAAATCATGAGCTTCAAGCAAATGCCATCCACCCTAAAATATATCAAACAAGATTGATGAAATTGAGAACACCTGCAATCATAATGTACTCTTTGGGTGAACACCAGTACCACTGTAACACACCCACTATAATCACTTGCAAACCTCCTATGTGCCGCAATTTCAACACAATTTCAAAACATCCAACCATCTGGTAAGCTATAGGTAAAAAAGTTTTGTTCTACAATAGTATAGTATGTCACAAGAATAAAAATATCATGCAGATTCCATCAAGGGTAAACAAAGTAAGAAGAAAATCTTTCATTTTAACAGAAAATGTAGACCAGTCAAATAAAACAACCATTATCATCACAAGTCAAAATTTGCAATAAGGATAATACTAGTCTAGCAAAAACAACAGAGTAATCTTAACCTTCAAAAGTTACAAATCCACCTAATGCAAACTTTCTACTACCCTGTGATATTCTGGGACTTGTTGAGAATCACACCCTCGTACTTCACCTGGAACCACTTCATGGCATCGTCCTTTGTCACACGATGTTGGATCCCAATGCGAGACTTGCACCTACGACGACGTCCCACACGGTATCCAGGACGTTCCAAGACAACATAGAAATCCATACCATAGATACCAGTTGAAGGATCATACCTATTGGAGAAAGAAACACAAACAAATGATTAGCAAATCATGTCTTGTACATTCAACTAATAAATAAAGATCACTCAATGTCCTTACGAAAATCTTATTTTCCTTACTAGCATAACATAGATTCATACAGAGTCAAGTACCAAAATTATGTGTTTCTATTTATATCATGTTCCATCAAGGATTACTGTATATGGTGTTCAATGAGGTTAAAAATGAGAAAACGTGTTGATAGCCTCTCAGGAAGGATGTTCCGAGCACAATAAAAGCTCTAACTAAATAGTTATTAACTCAAAAAATAAATTCCCAAAAAAATAAATATAAAATGGTCAAGAAACAAAAGTTGTTTTGCAATTGTGAATCACATTCATTTCCTTATACAACATAATCATGTACAGTACTAGGGCAGAAGATGGAAAGCAACAACTTGCTCATTCTTCAGATTTACTAATTCTTACAATGTCAAGTTGCATAAACACAAGGGCTAAAATGTTCTAAATTCATTTAATCACAACCAGAGACAAATGGATACCATATAACTTACTGCTTAATCACCTCATCAGTTATGACCATGACGATAAACAATAACAGAAAATATAGTATACAACACAAAGGTATTGCAAAAGGTCCTAGGAGTGAACAAGTACGTTGGTTACACTTCTTACATGGGGGGAGGGGGGTTGGGGCAGAGGCAGATACAATGAAAAGTAATCTAATATGAATGATGTAATCCAACTATGTGCCCATAAGATTTAAAAGTATCTCATGGTCAAGTAAGTTGGAAAGAAGAATCAATTCTTCAAATTTACTCTTGCAAACATAGAAATTGCCTCAAAACATTCGTAATCGGTCTTGGGACAGAGTGTGTTTGCTTCACTTTCTGATAATTTAATTGATTGTTCACTCCGAGAGACTACAGCTACAATAAAAAAAAAATGTTCCAGATTCTAAGGGCCTGAACAATCAACAGATCATGTCCAGGCGAGTGATACTGGACTATATATTGCAAGGTACATGTAGTTATTATTGTCTGAATCGTTATTAATGAATCAAGATTCAAACAAGAAGCTTCCTTGCTGGTATTCAAGAGATAGCTTAAACAATGGAAAGCAGGCCATGACAGTAACACTAATTTAGAACTCATGTAACCTAAGTCAGCTACACTAAAGAAACCCTCTGATATTCTTCACATTATAATTTATTTCACCACAAACAACAAGTAAAATGGCAAGTACATATTTCTCAGATACAAGGCGAAGTCTTTAAACATGAATACCCCATTTAAAACAAATTTATAGAACACAAAAATACTTAACCAAGATACAACCCGACATGAAATCAATAAAGGGGCAAAAAATGATTTTCAAAAAGAACTATATAACACAAACTTACTTAATCCCCAAGTCAATGTGCTCCTGGATACCGAAACCAAAGCAACCAGTATCACTGAAGTTCCTTCTCAACAACTCATATTCCTTGACCTTCAATCCACTTTCCAAAAGCTGCATAGCTTTATCACCTCTAACAGTGACATAACAAGCAATCTTCTCATTACGCCTGATTCCAAAAGACCTCACAGTGTATCTAGCTGTAATAATCATCAAATCAACTGTCAAAACCCAATCTAACTAACCAATCAATCTAAATGAAGAAAAACTTCACCTTTGGAGAAAACTGGTGATTGTCCACTCAACTGTTCTAACACCTATACAATAAATCAAACAAAAACACGATTTAGAGAGAGACACACACAGAAATGAAATGGAGGTTAAATTAGTAAAGTGGGTTGTTAAATACCTTAGCTGCTCTGGTGAGACGATCTCCACTTTCTCCGACTGAGATGTTGAGAACAAGTTTCTGAACTTTGATTTCCCTCATTGGGTTCGCTAGTTTCTGTTCTGATGCCTGTTTTTTTTTTTTTCATTTTTATCAAAGATTAGTAGAAAGAAAATGAAAAGAAATCACAATTACAGAAGATCAAAGAGAGAGAGAGAGAGAGTCACCATGGCTGTAGATGGATGGAGAAGCAAGAAGAAAGAAAAAAGGAGACGAGAAAGTGATGAATATAAATGATAAACCCTAACTAAGAAGAAGAGATATGAGATTAGGGTTTTGTTGGTTGTCTTTCGATGTTGACGAATATGTCCTTGGATTGGGTCTGGCTTGGGCCGGTAGGATAAAAACGTCCATATAATTTCAGGACCGGGCCAGTGGATTGATATAGCCCATAAGAAGATTTTTCAGTTTTATTTTCCAGCAACAAAAACTCAGCTTCAGCTTTTGTTATAAAATTTGAGACATGTATTTTTAACATATGATTATGTGATTGAAGATTATCACTCAAGGTCTATTTGATTCTGGCAGGAAAATAAATTTTTGGGAAATAGATTTATCATATGCAAATATTTAAGAAATAATTTTTTTATAAAACAAATATAGTGCTATAGAGATTATGTCATTATGAAATCATTGAAAAAACATGTAAATATGTTTTTAGAGAGAGTTCATCAACAATGAACTCCAAAAGTTTACCATTTATTAATTTATTTTCTGGACTCGAATCAAATAGACCCTCAGCTATATTTTGTAACATACCATTTTGGTTTATTCAAAATATAGTCAATAATAAAGTTCTTAATAATAGGATAGATCTTGGCTCCATTCCTCATAACTTCAATCACTATATGAAACTAGGGTTGGGCATAGTTCGGTTCGGTTTGGTTTTCGTCAAAATTGGCAACCGAACACCTAGTAGGTGTTTTGTAAAAGCTAAAACCGAAACCAAACTGTTTCATTTTTGAAACCGAACCGAACCGAACCGAATTTTTTTTACTAGAATCGAAACATAACCGAACATGTGATTCGGTTCGGTTAACAGAATAAAACCGAACCAAACACCTAATAGATGGGCTGGACTGTTGGAGTGTTGGACAAATGGGCTGGACTGCTGGAGAGATGGACTGGACTATATACAGAATTACATGATGGGCTGGACTATATACAGAATTACATGTTTGGTTCGGTTTTGGGTGTTCGAAAATTTTTGAAACTGCAACCGAACACCCAAAGTAGGTGTTTTGCAAAATTAGAAACTGCAACCGAACATGTAAACATGTAAACACCTTATTTTCGGTTCGGATCGGTTCAGTTCCGTTCGGTTTGCATATTTCGGATCGGTTTTGTCCAGCCCTATATGAAACCCTTGTGAAAAATGTGGTTTTCTAAACCTTTGTCTCTTTTTCCCCGCTCCGAGTATCTAAGTTATAAGTCACAACCCTTAGACAGTTTTATATATTTTTAGATATTTTAAGGCGTCGGATACTTATTATTGAGATATATCTGACTTAGTTGTACCCTTGTATCAAAGTATATTGTATCAAATATGTATCAAGTATAATTTTTGTAAGCTTTAATTTAATTTTGATTGATATTTATATATATTTTAATTTTTCTTATAATTATTTTCTAGTCATCTCTTATGTCGTTGAAAATGAAAGATGAACAATAATGGCATATTAAAACTAAAACTGGTTATTGGTAGGGGTGGGCAAAAAAACGAAAAACCGAAAACCGAACCGAAAAAACCGAGTCAAAACCGAGTTGACCAGAAATCGGTCAAGACCGAACCGAACCGAACCATATAGATATTGGTCCGGTCTCGGTTTCTATTTTTATAAAACCGAGGGAACCGAACCGAACCGAATTACATGGATATTGGGCTTTTCTTCTATTTAGTACTAGATTTGGTTTGATTTGGTCTATGTCTTATTTTGTTTAAAGCCCCAAACTTAAGAACAATCTTTAATATTTTAGTGGACTAAAGGCCCAATAACAAAAGCCCAGAACCGAGTTTCGAACCAAAACCGGACCGACTATATTTGGTCCGGCTCGGTCCGGTTATATTCAAATATTTTCGGTCCATGAACCGAAACCGAACCAAAAATTTAAAATCGGTTTGGTCCCAGTCCTATTACTTTTTGGGACCGGACCGGACCGTGCCCACCCCTAGTTATTGGAGTTCATGTTAGCATTATCTCAATTCTATTCGGGTAAGCTATGATCAAATTTTAAATAAAATTACATGCATAAATAATCGATCGACGTTAGGAGGTCCATTTAGAGTCGGGTGGAACTCAAACTCGTGTTTGTCCCTTTTTTCCTTTTTAATTTTCTGTTCCCCTAACATCGGTCCACTGTATCACGGTTCTATATTAAATTATTTTAACAAATATTTTTAAAATAATAATATATTAATTACTAATGCATTATTTGAAAACAGCCTAAAAAATAGTGCATGAGGGATTAGTGCATGCAATAAGGAGTTGTATTACAAGTTAATGTATTGTGGAACGTTCATTTTTACAGTTGAATTTAATATTACATTTGATAGGTCTAAATATATTCAAATGAGCTGATTTTTTATGTAGTAGATCTTTATAGTAAGGAGATCATATCTACTAAAAATCATGCCAATCCAATATGTACAAGTACCCTAAATAGGATTGAGTCAAAATTGAGTCAAACATTTCCTGAGTCCCTGGAACCCCTCCCGAATAATAACTCATTATATAAAGGAAAGAGCCTCCGTTTTCCCAAATTGTTCACAGTAACATGCAGCTAGTAGTATATTGAACCCTTCATTTAAGAAACAAATATTTTCTTTTACCTAAAATAAAACAATACAATCAGAGCATCCAATTTTCACCCAACTTATGAAGCATGAACCCATGTAACAGTCCATGTCAGTCCACACCAGGGGTACCCTTCCAAGATCCTAATCCTTTTAATTCGATCTTAGAAATACATGATATTAGAGAATGATACTGAAGTTGGTTGAACAATTAACATAGAGATGATACCATCCCTTCATTGATCGCACAATGGTTGAATAGATGTAACGTCATAGAACCTCCTCTGTATATTAAGGTTATTCTTGTAAGGAGAGTCAGACCTATCACAGGTTTGTTGGTGAGAAACCAATTTGAAAATCAAACATTGGATTCCATTTTAACTTCCCATAGAACGATTTGACTCTGTTCTGGATTTAAGCACTGAACATTATTCCGTCGAGTGTAGAAGAAAAATTCAATCATTCAATGAAAACATACCTGTTAGGATTTTTGCTTGCTTCCAGTGTGATTCCTTCTCCACTTCCATCCCAAGGGAAAATTTGAAATCGGTTGCTATATCAGAAGTAAATAGTCATGATAGCTGTTGTGTGCTATGCAGAAAAAACAAGTGGCTAATGGAAGTCTGTTGATGGAACAAATGTACAGTTACAATCAGTTTTTTCTAAGCACAAACGCCCATCCCCACTGAGGCAGCACTCGAATTTGTCAAAAATCGAATCGTTGTTATAAAGATCACTTATCGTTGTTTTCACATGTGGCAGATTCTCCTTCTAACTTCAATCTAGCACTATTTCAAATTCAAAGAAAATCATTCTACCGCCCAACCCAACTAAGAAGGTGTATTCACTATTTAGTGTTAGTGTCGTATTAAACCAGTACAGCAGCACGTACTGCAGCGTGCGCAGTATATACTCATTCTTCAAACAGAGCAGCTTTGATCAGTACAAGCTAAGTAAAACTAGCTATAGTAATTCTGCTATGAGAACTTGATTTCTACTAAGAAACTCATATTCCCACGAACAAAAACTAACAAATCAAACTTTTAGCAAATATTACCAAGCTTAATCAAATTTAATCAGAACATGACCAATGATAATTTGAAATTTATATATGGACGAGCTTAAAAACTAATTCACATGATTGAAACCCTAGAAAACTAAAATGATGAATTAAATTTAAATTTCAATAATTTGAACTTGAAATAAAAATATTTAGGGTTTGTTCAAAATTTACAGCCAATTAATCATATTCAAGTTAATTAAACAACAGAAGAAGATAAAAGAGTAAGGGTGAGAAGAAGATGCTTACCCAAGGAGAAGAAGATGAGATGACGACGTGAAGAATCACAACGGTGGTGGTGGTGGTGGTGGTGGCGAAATAGAAATGAAGAAGATGGAAGAGAAAGAGAGTGAAGAGGATACCCTTCTCTCTTTCGAGCCTTCTTTTTTATAAAGAAGAGCCCTTGGTCCACCGGCTAATGGTATTCCAAATATCTTAATAAACCAACTGGTTTAATGACTCGATCAGCGAAGAGTAACATGCTTTCATTGGAAGTTGAAGTGTACATCTTCCCACCAACGAAGGAAGATTTAGAGAAGACGGAGTAGGGCCCACTTAACACAGTTAGTTGGGGCTCCCACTGCACAGTCAGTTGGGACCCACGTCAGCTGGGACCCACATCATGTACTTAGCCAAGATCCACTCAACATGTACAGGTGGGGTCCACATGGTCCAAGTCAGTGACATGTGGACCTCCGGTCCATGTCATCACAATCAAGGGAAGATTGACCGGTATGTGTTCCTGCACTCATCATGATGAGAAAGTAACCGGACCTATCTACCGGAGCTCAAGACGTCGATAAAAAAAATTATTTTATTACAAAATGCATTATACGGGGTGCACCAAATCCCCTACATAGTGCGACCGAAACTGAACTACATCAGAGAAGGAGGATCCAGACTAGACCCCTCCGGCGAGTCAGGAAGGCCATACTTAATCTTGGCAGTGGCATACCCAGCCTTCCAAGATGAAGCCACAACGAAGTCTGCTCGCTCCTTGGCCTCTGACAGCTCGGCTACCTTCTCCTCCAGCTTCACCCGGTAGTATCCTATAGTTTCTTTCATACCCGCCATCCGATTATCATGCATATCTTCATGAAGAAGCTGCTCGTCACGAAGCTCGCTGATCTTTTTGAGGTCAACCACCTGACGCGACAATTTTCAAACTATCTCAGATCGATTGTCACTTACTGCACTGGAGAGAGGCCTAGAATCTGCCATTGTTAAGAAAGCGGGAAGAAAGCCGGGTTATCAAAGGGACTCCTTCATCCAAGAAGAAAGGGAGTCACGAGTCATTCAAAACAAGCCCCTTACAAGGGGCTGGTGCCATTCACAAGAGCAACTCACAAGAGCATCCTCATCCTCAGAAGACTGACAGAGTGGTGACTCAACAGTTGGAAGGAAACAAAAATAAAATAAACAAATAATTTCATTGATTTGTTTCAATCAGGGGCACTACTCCCCTACATAGTGCAGGAAGCCAGGCGAATACAGGTCAGGGGTTTTTCTCTTCCTTGACCGGATGATACCCCAGCTTCTCCAACAGTACATATGCGGTGGCCAGTTCGCTCTGAAGAACCCGGATCCGTTGGGTAGCAGCCTCGAACCTCTGGATTTTGTCAGCAAGCTGGCCGTTCAAGGCAAATAGGCTCAAGCGCGCCTGACGAATATCTTCCAAACAAACGGTTGTCATCAGCTCTATACATCGATCCCGACCTTCGACCTCTAGAGTCATTTCCTCCCGCATATCCACAGTATACTTCTGGATGGTACTCCGGTCGTCAGCCATTCTTCAGTAGAAGCAGCAACAGCAACAAAAACCGGAGGAAAGGAAGTGGATATCCTTCTTCGCCTCCGGCCTGCTATTTATAGGTGGCATAAGCAAACCCTAGTCCTTGGTCCAAGGGATGCAAAGTCGTCATCAAGAGTCGTATCAAAGAAGGAATCCTCCAAATCTCAATAGCCGGGGAAGATATTTCAAAGATCTTTCCCAAGCAGATTTTCTACTACTTGACAAAGAGGGGGCGATGCGTGTACCCCAGGTAAAATACTCGATAGATGTCATTGGTGGCTGTATAAGAAGTTAAACCGGGAGCACCTGAGCATTAGACAGCCAGGCCTGGGCTATCGGATAGGGCCCAGCCCGATCTCAAGGAGTTCACATACGCTCTGTGGATCTTGACCCACCGGATGGTCCACGATCAGTGGGTGGAGCCCCGGTTACTGTATAAGATGTTAAACCGTGGGCTCCTATACATCAACCAGGCCCACCTCAATCAAGTGAGCCATGTCCGGTCCAGTAAAGTCCAGCAGCGACAGAGGCTCATCCAGAGGCTTATCATAGAAGCCCAAAGGACCTGGCCAGGGTGTATGCAATGCAGATTGGGCCTCCGATCCGAGGAGTTAAGCCCAAGTCTTTGCTTTCAGAGTTGGTCAAATCCAAGTCCCAACCAACTGGATAAGTCTAGCAAGATTCCAGGGTAACAGAACCCACTGTTCTAGCCCGCTGGAGAAGAGAAAAGAATACCCAAGTTGAACCAGAGCCTATCAGAAGATGCCACATGGCAGTCATACTGGTCAAAGGGGATTCAAACCGAAGGGATAACCGCCCAGCGACATGCAAGCTATCTAAGCGGAAGCATCTTCACAGTTGAACTACCTGAGTTCATGGAGTCAAAACTGGAGGGGTGGTTGAGCTAGTCTCCTCCGGTCTACTATAAATACAGGAGTTCTTAACCTCCTGAACTACGAGTCTTTCACTGAGCAACTCCATTAGAGCTTAGTGGAAGCAGAAACTTGATTCCGACTTCATCTTCTTGGATACGTAGGCAACCTGATCCTCATCAGGTCTAGTCTCATTGTATATTCCCATCCCATCTCAGTCTGTACAAGGCTTTCTTTGTAACTGTTCGATTAATCAATACACATCTCGAGTTTGTGGATCAAATTTTTGCACCCACAGTACAGTTTTAGTTTCGCAAGGTTTTGATGCCTCTAGACTTAATAACTTATTGAAAATTTTATGGTAGTTAGAAAACTTAATGTATTACAACATATTTAAATTTCAGATTTTTTTGTTGGATAATTAATTCTAAATAATTTATTTAACGAAGTTGTTTTCTGATTCCAGTACAATTTTACTGCTAATTTTTTGTTTGCGTGGTTGTGGTAGAAAATATATATAAAATTCGTTATTTAGTATTTTTGTATGATTGAGTCTTGGTTATAATTCTATAATGATTGTATTCGTTGGTTCAGTGTGAGCTTAAGGGATTTTTATATTGAGTAGTATGTTTATCATAATGGTGTATTGTATATCTAATTGTTTACAACTTGTCTTTGATTAAAGTATTATGTTGAATCTCGAGGCCGAGCTTCCTTTGAGGTGTGCAAATGTAAGACCCTGTTTATATTATAAATTTTTATTATTTAAATTTTATTGGATTATGAAATATTGCATATATGTCTTTAAAGGTTTAGAGTTAATTTTCTATTAAGTTGAAGGATGATATAATAATTAAAAAAAAAAAAAAAAAGGTAGATAAAATTGGGTTGGGGAGCAGATTCATTTATGGTTCTAAAATAAAGCCCAATAACTTCTCCATATTATTTATATTAAAATCTTAGGGTTTTCATTCATTTTTTTTACAACACCATATTTGGGAGAAGAAGAAAAAGAATAGAAGAAAGCTAGAAGAAGATTTGGATTTTTATGCTTATACAAGTGAGTAGACGTTTTTGTTTGAAACAATCTTTTACCCCTTATCAAAAAAAAAAAAAAAAGTAGACGTTTTTTTTTTTTTTTTTTTTTTTTCTAATTTTGCAATTTCAAATTTTCGACTCGTCTTTCAAAAATCATAGAAAATTCGTTTCAAAATATTTTTATTTGATTTAAAAATCCTGTACTGCTGGATATCCGCAGTGACTAAAGGGGGACAATATCGACATTAGTGAGCGGTATGGTGCTCGACGCATAGGGATGAACAAGGATGAAATCTCGGGGCGTTACACAGGTGGTTCCCATGGTGAGCACCAGTTAGTACGATGGCTACATGTGACAACCATGGATAGTGAACATATTAGGTTATGGATAGGCAGCCACCAGAACAACTGTTATACTGCTTTGTGCATCAAAATTTGAAAATGAGTATTATATAAATTTAATGACAATTAATCTCATTGTTGTAGTTTTAATAAAGGAATATTTGTACGATTGACCCTTTCCATATATTCATAGATTTTTAATTCATAAAAAAAGAGCTATTGATAATGATAAAATTATACCTACAAATAAATGTGTCATTGCATAATCCTACTTCTTAACTATAAACAGAATAACCTTAATATTTTGTCCTTTTAGATTCCTTATTTTAAACAGGGGGAAAGGCTAGGGGAAAAGACGTCAGGTTA
The DNA here is from genome assembly GCA_023053565.1 of Aquilegia eximia. Lineage (NCBI taxonomy): Eukaryota > Viridiplantae > Streptophyta > Magnoliopsida > Ranunculales > Ranunculaceae > Aquilegia > Aquilegia eximia. The sequence continues at coordinate 29,312,924 of JALIGU010000004.1, forward strand.
ATTCCAATTTTTAATGACATCATGTGACTAAAGGATCATGGTGGATCCCAAATGATAATTGATCTCAACTCTCGGATGGGGTGGTCCATTCTTCACAGAAATGTTAGTTGACCTTGTACCAATGGGACAATGTATACGACTGAAAGAAGGTTACATAGAGAAGCTATTATTCTTCATTTTACTAAGATAAAAAGAGAGGTTTTCTTCATTTTCCTATTTTTCCTCTTCGATCCATGTCTTTTTTTTTTTTTTTTTTATGTTCATTTTCTGTAATATTTGATGTTTTTTGAGGCTCTCATATATCTAGTAGAAATGTATTGATCATTAATTGCAGGAAGATAATGGATTACTCACAAGGTTGCCTGTCAATTCCATTGATTTGTGAAGAAAATGGTAGTTAGTACATATGTTGAACTTTTATTTTCATAGAATTTGTACAGATCAATGGTAGAAAAAAAAGCCTTGCCATATGTTTTTTTAGTTTACATGTATTAAAATAAAAGAATTGAGAAAAACTTGAGAGATCTATTGATTTGGCGTCAATGGGTCAGTTTTGGTTGGGTTTGATCAATTTCAGTTCGGATTTGACTTTTGCCGGGTTTTAGGATTTGGTGTCAATGGGTCGGTTTCGGTTGAGTTTGATCGATTTCGGTTCGGGTTTGACTTTTGCGAGGTTTCGCGGTTTTAGTATCCTGTTATAAAAACCCAAAACTTAATGGTTAAAAACTTCGGGTTTTTGTCGGTTTTGGTTTTGGGGTTTTCAAAATTACTATATAGAATATTAAAATTATTATTATAATATAACCAAAACAAAATATACAAATTTAAATTATCAATAAGAATAAATTATATAATTGAATATTTCTATAAATAAGATGGTCGTCAATGAAACATATGAAATAGTTTCGTGGTTCATAATCCCTAAAGTAAAATAATACATTAGTTGTCATACGAATGTATATACAAGGAATGTACAAAAATGTAAAAAAAGAAATTTCATTATTAAAAAAAAATTACAATTTATAATGTTAGGACTCCTCGGAACATTATATATATGAACATAGTTAAATTCTTCCGAAATTTTTTTTAGTATTTATGTGCACACGTATTTTCAATTAAAGAAATTTAGTCAAATGTACCAAATAAAAACTGATTTAAAATTTATCTAAGTTTAATTAATAAAATCATGTAGTAAGTGTAAATAATTTCTCTATCAATATTATACATATAAAAAATATTAAATTTTGACATCAAAATTAATCGGTTTCCGATTTTTCGTTGGAAACCTATGTAACCGCCACATAAAAACCATCGGTTTCGGATTCTATCAGTTCGGTTTTTAAAACACCTATCTTAATTTTTCTAACTATTTTAGAACCCAAAACCGTTATAAATGATTTCAGTTTCGGTTAACCATTGACAATCCTGAGTGATTATTATAGGTAAAGTTTAAAGAATATTACTGATAAAATAACTATACTATGGTGAAAAACGGTAAGAGAAGTACATTAATTACATAGTATGAAGATATGGAGGTAAAATTTCTGATTGTTATATACGGTCGTATCAAGAAGCTAACAAGGGGATAAGGGACGAAAAAAAAAAAAAAAGGAACATCAGAAACAATGGCCTAATTGTAAGAGGATATGCAATGGTATACACATACAAGTGAAAAGCTAAAAATGGTTATTAGTTGGCTCCTTTCCATTAATCTTTGACATAGTCAGTTTTAATGAAAAAAACACTCACTAGAAATAACATCTTGTACTGGTTTCTCGCGTAACTTATCATATGAAGGAAAACCAACGGGAAGAATTTCACGTACTGCCATCAGTAGCAAAAGCCTTTGTATCTTCATCCATTTCATTAGGTTGCCCTTGATTATTTGTTTTAATAAGCCCCTTCACTCCTTCTGGTAGTGCTGGTGGTCCTTGAGATGCGCCTCTCTTTCTAGATGAACGGGAGGAACGGGAAGCACTGGAGGAAGCCATTTGTCCTATAAAAGTAAAATTACAATGTTTTATTGAGGAAATTAAAAATGCAAATATAACAACTTGAGATTATAATAACTATATTGTTTTACCTTCATTCTCACTATCATGTGTTTCATGCTCCATGGATAACCTGGAATACAATACAATCAAGAAGAAAAACATTAATACATGTACTATATATCATTATATCATTTAATAAGAATTTATCAATATGCCAATACTACAGGACATTGAATCATTAGAGCCATTATATAAATAATACATTTGAAAACTGAAATTCACAAATATTATACCATGAACATAAACCAAACCATATACCTATTATTATTTTCTAAGTCGTTTGCGTTTACTAGGATTCTCAACAACAACTTCACTGTCATCATCATCATGGAATATCAACTCATCAAAGACATGTACATTGATGGTAGGTCCAACATCTTCATCAGTTACAACTGGTTGGTTTAACAAAAATGAAGTTTCATTTTCAACATAAACTTTTCGTGGAACATCTAGGACCACGTGCCATTCAGGATCCATTGGATAAGATGAGTAAAACACTTGACTAACATGTTCCGCAAGAATGAACGACTCATCATCCAGTTGGTTAGAGCTAATTGTACCAGACAAATTAACCAGTTTTAAGTTTGCATCCTCATCCCATCTAACGCCATGGTGTGTCACCTTTGCCCAGTCACACTTAAATAAGACAGGCTTGTACCTATTTTGATACTCTAACTGAATTATATCCTTCAAAACACCATAATAGGTTACAGGCTGGGGATTTATCCTTGGCACTTGAACGAAATGTGGTATTGGAATTAGTGCTAACACCACTATTCTGATTTCTTTTCTTTTCCTCATGGTCTTTAGTAACAAACCAAAACCCATTAATGCAATATTTTTTGTAACGTTTAGCAAAAAACTTTGGACCATAGACAATCTCAACAAAATTGGGATCCACATTTTCTGTAACCTTCAACTACAAAGAAGAGAGCAAACAAAATATATAATCAGTATACTAAATTATATCATGCAAAGGGCCTGAAATGATAGATTATATTTTATATTTTATATTACCTGTTCTTTCAACCAAGGTATAAATTGTTGTTCTTTAGAGAGTTTAAAAGACCAGACCTTTTCCCAGCAGCTAGCTTAAGGCGTTTTACGAAATCATCATACTGAATTTCCCACTCATTATAACAAAGTTGACTCTTAAGTACCCATCTACGAGCTTGCTCGTATTGGGTACCTGATAATAGAAACTTCTGACTTGTACCTATTGGCCCACTATCATCCTGACTTTTAACTTCATCACCAATATCATCCAAGTGTTGGACTTCATCTACTCCGTCAGATTTATTCCCAAGAGATTGCTTAAAAACAGAGTCACCATCGACCCTATACGATTTTCAATACATTATCGCTTCCCCCTTAAGATACCTTTGAGCTATACATGCTTCAGGATGTGCCTTATTAGTAACGTATCGCTTGTATGTCATCATCAACCTTTTATAATAAGAAAGATGTCAGAAATATGCTTTTAAGTATATAAATGCCAAAAAAAATGAACAATTAAGTTATTCTACCTTTCAAATGGATACATCCATCGATAGTAAACTGGGCCACATACACGAGCCTCATAAGCTAAGTGGATTGGAAGATGCATCATCATAACAAATATAGAAGGCGGAAAATTTTTCTCCATTTCACATAATGTCCTTGCCATGCCCCTCTCCAATACAGAAAGTGTATCAATATCTATGATTCTTGAACATAAAGCACTGAAGAAAGTAAAATAACTTCTAATTATTGCACGAATTTCTTTCCTGTTTTTGAACGCATGTTGTAACAACATAAGAAACAAATGTTGCATTAAGCTCTTGAAATCTAACCCATCGTCAGTAATCAAATTCTTCCAATTACTACTAAAACCAACAGGAACACGTAAATCTCGCAAAGATTTGAAAAATAATTTCTTCTCTTCCTTTGTCAACCAAAAACGACATGGTGGTTGAATTACCTTGCCATTTTGTGTTTTCAACCACAAACATTTCTTAAGTTTTAGACGCTTTAAATCTTTACGTGCATTTGCATCATCTTTAGTTTTCCCCCTTGTGTTCAACATCAATGCGATCAAGATTTCACAAACATTTTTCTCGATATGCATTACATCCAACTTGTGCCACACATTGATGTATTTCCAATACTCGAGTTCAAAAAAAATTGATCTTTTGTTGAAACACATTGATGCCTGGTCCTGTTTATCTTTACCAGATTTCTTATCCTATTGGAGCTTTTTTTATACTTTCCCCATTGAACATTGAGATTGGCAGTCATATCAATCACCTTAGTTCCATCTAAACGAAGTGGTTGATGTCGAAGCTCTGCTTTCTTATTAAATGTGCCAGCAGTTGTATCTTTTCTACTAAGCTCATCTGTCAAAGGCAATCATCTCCTAGAACCCATGTATACATCTTTACAACCATAGTGAAGCCATAAGGAATCAGTGTGTGGACCACAAACTGGACATGCAAATTTACCCTTCGTCTTACACCTTGAAATATTTCCATAAGCAAGAAAATCATGAATAGTCCACAATAAAGTTGCACGCATATTAAAGTTTTTACGGCTTGATGCATCAAATATTGTGGCCCCTTTATCCCACAACTCTTTTAACTCTTTGATCAAAGGCTGCAAATACACATTGATATCTTTTTTGGGTTGTTTTGGGCCATCAATGAGTAACGTAAGCATTGTGAATTGAGGCTTCATACATAGTTCAAGTGGAAGATTATATGCCACACACATCACAGGCCAACAACTACAGGATGATCGGTATGTTCCAAAAGGGTTAAACCCATCAGTAGCTCATCCCAACCTGATGTTACGAGATTCAGTTGAGAAATCTTTGAATTGGTAATCGAAAGACTTCCACACACTAGAATCACAAGGATGCCCCATCTTTCCAACTGGCAATCTACCAGTTACATGTCAAGTCATATTTTTAGCTACCCAAGGAACATCATACATCCATTTAAGTCTGGGTGTTATTGGGAAATACCTCAAGACCTTAGCAGGGACTCGGACATGCTTATTCTTAGACACTTTTTCTATCTTATACCTGGGTTCTTTACATTTTGGACATTTTTTCTCATTGGCGTATTTCTCCCAGTATAAGATACAATCGTTTCGGCAAGCATCAATCTTTTGAAAATCAAGACCTACATTCTCCATCACTTTACTAGCATGATAAGTATCAGATGGTACATTGTTTTCAGAAGGAAAAGATTTTTTTAGTAGTTGAAGCAACCCAGTAAAACTATTGTCACTCCACCGACCCCTAACTTTTAAGTCATAGAGTTCTGCAGTAAAAGAACCAACATTAAAATCTTCACAACCAGGGTAGAGTTCCTTAATGAACTCTGTAATATTTCCTAACTCATTGGTTCCATCCTCCAGAACCTTTTCACCACATCCATCCACCTGGTCTTCAACAACCTCATTTGATTTACCACCAATGTCCTCATCTACTTGGCTTATAAAACCATCTTCAAAATTAGTGTATGCATCATTATTTTGTTCTTGGAACCTGGTATCACCTTGATATCCCTCTGATGTTCCCTCCTCTCCATGAAAGTTCCACAGTGTATATGTTGAGGTGAATCCATATTTTACCAAGTGAAACTCAACGTCCGCGTATGAAAGCGAGATTCGCTTGTTTCCACACTTTGTACACGGACACTTAATTTTTTTCTTATTAGGTATATGAGCTTTAGCAAAGTTCAGAAAAGATTTAACACCAGCATGAAATAGTGGGTCATCTTGTCGAAGAGTTATCCAAGTTTTATCCAAAGGACAAGACATTCATTTTTTAACTACCTAGACATCCATGCACAAAACAAATCACAGATCAACAACAAGCCAAAATCAAAGATATGGAAGTACTATTTAAATGTCTTAGGCTTGGTTTCCTTGCAGTCCACAGTTCAAAAGTTGTCTTAGAAACTGCCTTACTAGGAACTGTATGTAGTTGTTTGGAGAGCATGAGTCCACAATGATATGGGAAAAGTTGAATTACTTAACATACTTCGAAACATTTTCATAATAGTACGATTACACCTTTCTACAACTCCATTTTGCTGAGGCATACCTGGCATAGTGTATTGAGCAAAAATACTTTTCTAGAAGTTTGGCAAATGGGCTAGAGTATTGACCAAATTCATTATATTAGTCATAATATTCACCACCTCTATCTGATCGTACGACTTTCACTTTTCTATTTAATTGACTTTCTACTTTCTTAATGTAGACATCAAAGACATCTATAGATTGGCACTTGTCATGCAATAGATAAATATAGCAATACTGTGAATAATCATCGATAAAATATTTTTCTCCGACGAATGATGGAACATGAAATGGACCATAAATATCTGTATGTATTATCTCAAGAAGCTCAGTACTTCTTGTGGCTCCTTTCTTAGGATATTTAGTTTGCTTTCCCTTTATGCAGTCTATACATGCGTTACCAAAGTCACTAAAATCCAAATTTGGAAGAATGTCATCTTTTATTAATCTTCCAATTCTTTCCTTGGATATATGACCTAAGCGTTTATACCACAAAAATGATGAATTTTCGTTCATCATTTATTTTTTCCAACCTTAGGATGCAAGGTTATAAGGGCTTGAGAAAAATGATTATCAAGACTGAATTTGTATAAACCATCAGTAAGAAATCCTAAACCAACATGGATAGTATTCTTAAATAAATAAAAACTTTTATTGCAAAAGTTAAATACCTAACCAAAGTCACTAAAACCCAAATTTGGAAGAATGTCATCTTTTATTAATCTTCCAACTCTTTCCTTGGATATATGACCTAAGCGTTTATGCAACTAGAATGGTGAATTTTCATTCATCATTTTTCTTTTGTTTCCAACTTTAGGATGCAAAGTTATAAGATCTTGAGAAAAATGATTATCAAGATTGAATTTGTATAAACCATCATTAAGAATTCTTGAACCAACATGGATAGTATGCTTAAATAAATTAGAACTTTTATTGCCAAAGTTAAATACCTAACCAAGTATACCAAGCTTTGACATCGATACTAGGTTTCTGGAAATAGATGGTACATATAAGGTTTGATACAAATCAACATAGTGACTGGAAGACCGAAAAAACCGATAAGTCTGTATAACTTCAAGATCTATTTTGACTCTATTTCCCATGTACAAAAAATGTTCATTTGGTCTTATGGTTTGGCTTGTAAAGAATCCCTACATTGTTATAGAAACATGAACAGTAGCACCAGTATCAAGCCACCAAATATTGGATAGAACTGTAATTAAATTTGATTCGAAACATACAAAAACACAAGGCTTACCTTTCTTTTAGAGCCAAGCCTTACATTTTGGGCAATCTTTTTGGAAATACTCAGGTTTCTTACAGAAACTACCTTTGTCAGGTTTTTGTTCCTTCCCTTATCCTTGTTGGAGGTGTCACCATTCTACCTTTTTCTTTCATTTTCCGGTTTTCTTCCATACTTTTTGCTTGTTTGTTGGGTAACAAGATAGATGGGCTTGTTTCTTGGGTAACAAGATAGATGGGCTTGTTTCTTGTTTCAGCCTTGCTTCCTTTTGAACTATCATACTGGCCAACTTATTGATGTTTCATAGCCTTGTTTCCTTAATAGTGTTGTAATGAACATGAAATGGCCCATATTCAGAAGTTGGGAGTTCAATATGAAATGCATAAGAAAGGTGTCATCCACAGCCATCCCCAGGTTCTTAAGTTTAGCAGCGATGTTGATCATGTAAAGGACATGGTCATGCATGGTACGACTATCATCAAATTTCTTGGTGGTTAGTTTTGCTATAAGTGTTCCAACAAGTGACTTATCTACACTTTTGAAACGTTCCTCAACATTCTTCATATACTAATATTCCTTAGCATCATCCGTTTTCGGTAAGGTAGACTTAATGTTATTCGCTATAGTCTAACGCATGGACATAACGCTAAGTCTGTTTGATCTCTCCCACTTATTATAGAGATTCTTCTGAGCCTCAGTGCTAGTTGCAGTACGTGATGACATCAGGCTTATCAATATGAAATACTGGATCAAGATCAAACCCTCCAAGATTGAATTGGACTTGTTCAGACCAATCTGCAAAAGTCAAGCTAGTAAGCATGGGAATAGATGCAGCTTGTATATGAAGCGCGACAATGATGATGATACTACAATTACAAGTAAAATATACTCACAATATAAATACTTTGAGATTAACAATCATAAAGTAATATCATGCATCACCTTTGGGTAAATTAAACATGATATATTGACATACCCATAATGATGCTTATTATTAGGCGATAAACGATAACTTCTAAGTCATAGATTTAGACAAGTATGCTATCTTTGGATAGACGGTACAAATTAAAATAAAGACGCAAATTATATTTATCAAACACTAAATAACAATCCACCTTTGGGCGATTATATGTATTTGGTGGGTGATAAAAAACATTGCATATACTCGATAACAAAATATTCTAGGCAATAAACATCTTTATAGTGGGAATTAATATATTGATATTATAACACCACGGGTCGGCAGGTGGTTTACCGAGGGGGTGAGTCCTACGACACTTAAGAGGGCGATGTCCTGACTCTTGAGTTCACTTAGCTCCAGAGTTTGAACACCTCCTAGGATTACTCCCACTTGAGCACACCTAATTTTGAAGTTCTTACAACTCTGGAGTCAAGTGAACCCAAAAGGCCTCAGTGATAATATATGACATATCTATACCTGTATTCCAATGTCAGGACCCACCCCCTCAGCAAACCACCTGTCACCCGGGGTTTTATAGGATTAAGCTAGTTTGTAACAAGATTAACACTCCTAAACATGCATTTATCACTTGACTTATTAACTCAAGAAACGTTGTTTAACTGGGGACCCATACATGAGAGTATGAGACAAACTCTATATTCCGCAACATGGACTATGGTGTACCAACAAGGACACAACAGAGACCGCCTTCACATGCCGGGAGCCACCAACAGACCAAGGTCAGCTTGCCATAGATATGCTTCACTACTGGTACCCCAATGGGGTTTAGGGTTTAGGATTTACCACCCCTTGGCCCCAGTACTAGCATAACAACAGTTTTTTAGGATACAAAACACTTGTTTTTCAATTGTAGCTACTCAACGAAGGTCTAGACCGATGTACAGAAGTAGTGTGAGCTCCAAAGGATAGTCAAGACTATAATAAATGTAGATGGTTGTACAATATTAAAAAGGTAAAGACTTGCAAGGAAAGGAAATTCAGGCATCTCTATGTGCAACAACCTATTGGCTCTGGAGGGAGAGAATTTCAAGGATGTTTTAGGGGAGATCCAACACTTCAGTGCAGCTATGTAGCAGAATTATTGAGTCTGGGAAGTTGAGGAAAGGGAAGAGATAGAACATCGAAAGACAACTGACAAACAAGTTCTTTGCTCACAAACTAAATGTGAATACTAAGTACAGACGAAATCTAATTCAGTTGGGCAAATGGGTGAAACCTACACCAGGTATGATGTGTCTCAACACAGATGGCCCACTGGAAGACAAAAAGGCAGGTTTTGGACGTCTGTTTAGAGACCATGGTGGCAATAGGACTTTAGCACATGCAGCAGCAAATCCAAAGAAAGGGCTATCACTACAATTGAAATTGAGGCAATCACTACAGGAATGCAGATGGTTTGTAGAAAAGCTATACTAAACTCAGGGTAGAATCTTATTCTAAGCAGGCAGTTGATAGCATTAATTAGAAAGATTCAGCCTTCATGGAAATCAAAGCAACTTTTTAACAATTAATGCAGGAAGAATGACACAGTTGTTTAAGATCATCACAGTTAGCCGTGCTTACAGGGAGACGAACATGTGTGCAGATTTTTTGGCTCACCAGAGAACTAATATGGTTGCTCTCAATGTTGTCTATAGGCCCCTTTCTTGAGCACCCGAGTAAACTTATAAACCAGGATGCTGCAGGAACCTTGTAGGCTTGTATCCTAGAATGTAATTGTTTTTATATTTTCAGTATAATCAAGTCGGGGTTGCCTAACCCCAGTTTGCTTCATGCAAAAAAAAAACTTGTCCTTGTTGTTTGAAATCCAAACGAAAAAGGATTATTTAAACAAAATCAAATAAGGGTAAAGAAACAAAATTATTCTTATAACTAGGACTTGCTTGGTAAAATATAATCCTGGCTAGGTTCTGGTTAAGTGGTAAGTAATCCTTCACGCCTTAAACAACGTCCAGTGGCTTCAAGATCATTGACAAAAGAAAATGGAACCAGATGCAGTACGTGCAGGATGTCTCGTGTAAATTCAATTACACTATCCAATTGTTCCTAAAGGTATACGTAAAGTATAATATACACAATAAAACTTCTAAACTATTGTTGATATCACACATTTACTATTTGTCTGCATGCTCGTTCTATGTACGAACTAACTAATCTTGTAGAAAATTGTTCAACAGATTAATTGAAATGCTATTTTTCTAGTAATGAATACTCCCGACTGACTTCCTTTAAATAAAAAATTCTTGTCTACTCGTGAAATAAAAATTCATAAATTAAATTAATTCCATAAAAAAAAAAAAATATTCAATGTCAATTGTTTTTATGGTAGACAAGAACACTGACAACATTAGTTCTTTCTTTTTCCGTTACCAAAAAAATAAAAGGCTGTATTGGTTGATGCTAAATTCCATTCACGCACAAACTTCTAATAAAAATGTAGAAACCTCTAGATTGTTTCATACTTCCAACTGCAAAACATATCTAGCTAGGCAACTGCAAATATCATGCTTTTAATAAGAAAATCATGCTTATAACTGTTAATAAGTAATTCTACTGGAGGGTTCGCGGCAGCTGTCCCTAATCAGCAGCCTCCTCTTTTTTGATGCTATCTTGGAATTGTAGGGGAATGGGTTTCTCCTCTGCAGTCCAAAATCTAAAGGACCTTATCTGGGTAGGTAACCCGGAGGTGATCTTTATTTCTGAGACAAAAGTGAAGGTTAGTAGAATGGAAATAGTTAGGAAAAAAATAAAGTATAGTGGGTGTTATTTTGTTGCTTCTAATGGAAGAAGTGGTGGTTTGGCTTTACTTTGGAAAAAGGGAATTAATCTGCAGAACATAGCCTCATCCCGCCATGTGATTACAGGTAAAATTTCTGATTTCCTAAATAATATTGCTTGGTTCTTCTCTTGTGTTTATGGTCATCCGACTCCCTATTGAAGAAAAGAAGTGTGGAACGAATTAAGAGTTACTGCAACTAATGTTCCTGGTCCTTGGGTTTTGCTTGGGGAATTTAATGCAATAGCCACCGCTGATGAAAATATTGGTGGTAATGGCATTCTGTGGAAAAGTTTAGAGGAGTTTAATGAATTAATAACTGAGATTGGGCTGTTTGATATGGGTTTTTGTGGGTCTAAATTTACTTGGTCGAATTGTAGAAGGGTAGGTGATAGAATTATTGAAAGGTTGGATAGGGTGTTAGCCAATACTGATTGGGTTGATAGTTTTCCTGAAGCTATGGTTCAAAATGTGTCGTGTGGCTCTTCGGATCATACTGCATTGTTAGTGTCTTTGGTTAAAATGGAGAAACCTGGTCGTAGACCGTTTAGATTTCATGAAATGTGGTTAAAGGATTCCACATGTTTAAATGTGATTGAATCTGCTTTGTCCACCAGATTTACAGGGTTTTCTGGATTTCAATTAGTGTAAATTAAATATGACTAGGTATAGACTTAAAGTTTGGAATAAAACTCATTTTGGAAATATCTTTCATGATATTAAAAAACTGAGATCTGAACTGGATAATTTTATGCTTAATATAGAGGATGAACAGAGTTACACTTTGATGTTAGGAAAGAAAAAAGAACTGAATATTCTGCTTGATAAAGAAGATGCATACTGGAGACAATTATTTGATTTTTCTTGGTTAAAGGATAAAGGTAGAAATACAAGATTTTTTCATCTTTCGACTGTTTATAGGAGAAGAAAGAATTGGATTTCTAAAATAAAAAATAAGGATAATGATTGGGTAGATAGTAGAGTTAATATTGGTAAGGTCTTTAATGAGTATTTTGCTGATATTTTTTCTACAAGTCTACCTTTAGTCAATCAGGATGTCCTTAATCTTTTTCAACCAATTTTGACCCAGGAGGATAATGATTTTCTAATTAGTATTCCTTCACCATCTGAAGTATGGGATACTGTTAAAAAAATTGGTAGTTTGAAGCCACCTGGTCCAGATGGTTTCCAAGGTTTATTTTATAAGAAGAGTTGGGAATGGGTTGGCCCAGCTGTGATTAAAGTTGTGCAAGAGTTCTTTTCAAATGGATGGTTGTCTTCCTCTTTAAATGAAACTTTCATCACTTGGATCCCAAAAGTCCAGAGTCCTGAAACTCCAAGCCAGTTTAGGCCTATAAGTTTATGTAATTTTTCGTATAAAATTATTTCAAAAATTATGGCTAACAGACTTAAAACTTTTTTGGATTCGATTATATCCCCTTATCAGAGTGCATTTGTCAAGGGTAGGGCTATTGGAGATAATACTTCCATGGTGCATGAAATGTTTTACAAGATGAAAAAACATGAAAAAAGGTAAACCTGGTTGGATGGCTGTGAAACTTGATATGGCTAAGGCCTATGATCGAGTTGAATGGGGATGTTTAGCCAATATTTTTAGACAGTTGGGTTTTTCTGAACATTGGGTTAATCTGGTTAATCAATGTTTAAGTACTGTTAAATTTCAGGTTCTGCTGAATGGTGCACCAATTGAAGAAATTATTCCTAGTAGGGGTATAAGGCAGAGTGACCCTCTGTCACCCTATCTTTTTATTATCCTCTCGGAAGCTCTCTCTAGAATGATCTCAAAAGCTGAAGAAGTGGATCAGGTGCATGGTTTTAAGCCTAAAAGGGGTGCTCTTGGAATTTCACATTTGCTCTATGCGGACGATTTGATCTTGTTCTGCCGGGCGGAGAAAGAAGAGCTAACAAATTTATTAAATGTTGTTAATGAGTACTGTCAGGTTACAGGACAGTTAGTTAATTTCGATAAATCTGCTGCTTTTTTTAGTTCAAATGTCCCTAGTAATCGTCAGATAGAACTAAGGAATATATGGGGAGTAAAGAAATTCAGGGATAATGATAAATATTTGGGAGTCCCTGTTCTTTTGAGTAGAAAAAGGAAAGATAGTTTTCATTATATAGTAGATAGGATTCAGAGTAAGATAGCGGGGTGGAAATCAAAGCTTTTATCTCAATCTGGTAGGTTAATAATGCTGAAATCTGTGACTGAATCGATGCCCATTTATGCTATGTCAACTTATTCTTTACCTGGATCTATTTGTGATGAAATTGAAAAAATACAAAGAGATTTTTGGTGGAAGAATTCTGCTGATAGAAAGGTTGTATGTCTTATGAGTTGGGAAAGAATTTGTAGAACTAAGTCTGAAGGAGGGCTTGGTTTGAGGAGAATGAAAATACTGAATAAAGCTCTATTAGTGAAACACTGGTGGAGACTTAAATCAGATAGAGAATCCCTATGGTCCAAGTTTTTTCGAAGCTTGTACCCAGAATGGGAATTAGAATGGAAAGGTGAGGTGCACAAAGTGCATGATGAATCAGTTTTCTGGCAGGGTTTAGGTTCATGCAAGGATATGTTTAAAGAAAACTGTGTTTGGCAGATTGGTAATGGTATGGGAATTAATATGTGGGATGAACCTTGGCTTGTCTTCATGAATAAGCCTATGATTCTTAGAGAGGTTCTAGATATTCCAAATGGGATGGAAGCTATGGTGGTTAATCAGTTACTTAACCCTGTTACTTTTACTTGGAATTTACCTTTAATAGAGAGATTAATCCCGGCACCTATTCGTAAGTCTGTTATAAATACTAATCTGAGAAGAGGAATGAGTGATAAGGTGATCTGGTTAGCGAACCAAAAAGGTAAGTTTAGTGTTAAAACTGCTTACCTTAGTGGTAGTCAGGAGACTGGTTCATCTAGTCAGATGGAAACAGAGAAGTGTTTCTTAAAAAAAATTTGGAAGTTAAAAACTCCAGCCCATATTATGCTATTTATATGGAAAAAAATTTCTGGAATTTTGCCAAGAAGGGATAGACTTGTTGAAAGGAAAATGGTGGGAGATTTTACTTGTTGTTGGTGTCAAAAGGAGGTTGAATCTATAAATCATTGTTTTTTCCAATGTGATTGGATTCAGAGGTTATGGTTTCTTAGCCCAATTAATATTAACATTGTGAGTCGTAAGGAGTGGGACTATAAAGAGTGGATTAAATATTTTATTACTTGGTATACTCTGGAATCAAAAGTGCAGTTTTTCCACCCAACCTTCAGTTTATATTTGCTCTATTATATCTGGTTTTTCAGAAATCTAGTAAAGTTTGAGAAAAAACTGGTTAAACATGAAGATATTCTGATTAACTGTAACTTTGCTTGGAATATGTGGCTGGAATCTTTGTTGCTTGATAGGTGTAATGGTTCTACTGACCTGATTTCTATTAATAATGGTGTGGGTTGTTTGGATGTTGACAGTGATGCAGTTTGGTTTGCCCCATCGCCAGGATTTCTAACAATTAATTTTGATGCTGCATATAATAGAGTTAATGGGGAAGGTGCTGCTGGGGTAGTTTGTAGAGATGCAGATGGAAGGATGCAGGCTTGTTCCTTTAGAAGATTTAAAGCTAAGTCGTCAGAAGAGGCAGAGGCAGTTGCAGCTGAAGTTAGTGTGTTGATGGCGCTTGCACTTGATATGGATAATTTTATAGTTGAAGGAGACTGTCAAGAGGTGATCAAAACACTCAAAACTCAGCCATCAAATGCAAATTGGGAATGTCAGTTAATTCTAGAGCATGTTTTGAGTCTATGTAATAATTTTTCTTTTTGTAACTTTAGGTGGTGTAATAGGTTAGCTAATTCAGTTGCACATGAGCTTGCTTCATGGGCTGTTAGAAATAGTTTGGAGAGTCTGCCACCTAGAGAGTGTCTTGAGTCTGTAAGACCTCTTTTTATGATTTAATAAATTGATCTTTTCAGCGAAAAAAAAACTTTTAATAAGAAAAGATAGGCAAAAACCACAAATATGTCATAAATTCATAAATACATAATTAGGGTGAAATTGTAATTGGAACTGATAGTTATATCCCTTGTATATATTTTCTGCAAATGATGCTTTTCTTTTAGAATTGTCTCCATTGCTCAGCTTTATACCATGACCACTTCTGCCCTCCAGCCTTGCAAATGGCAAGGGATGAAAGGATTTCACTTTTCAAGTAAAATGAAACCACTAAAATATTGAGGCCTAACATATTAAAAAAACACTAATAATAAACTTTTAAAATTTTCAAAGGATGAAAGATCACTTACAAAGTGCACTTGCTAATTTGCTCTCTCCTCCATGTCTTCGAAATTTACGGCCAAAGATATGTCTTTTAAATGATTGAGTTTTTTCGGAAGTTTCTTAGGCACAATCCCAGTTGACAAGAAATGTGATACGAATGTTTTACATAAGATAAGCAAAATGAATATAAAAAATTGGATGATAGTTTTGTAGCGAAGTTCATTTACCTTAATAGAATGTGATATCACTTCAACCTTCTCAATCTTTGGTAGAATCTAGTGATCAATATGCAAATTTCATCTTGCACGATCCACAGCCAATGCAGTCAATGATAGCATTCACACCAGGATAACTTTGAGACATCATAGTTGCTATACTACTCCAGGCTAACTTTGAATCGTCGAACTTCCATGCACAGAGAATTTTGGTTCCAACCTCGTCTTCAATCAGTGTCATCATACGAATTCGGCCACCGTTTCTTGCCATGTCAAATGAGAAATTAGAGTTCTCAGGGATGAGTGCAGGGTATACAACTGCAAGCTTCAGTCTAGAGTTGCAACACACTAGCGATTACGAGGTTCAATGTAGTAAACTAATACTCACTCTAGTTTGAACACTTTCAAAGGAAATTCAGTCCAACCATTGTGCACTAATGAGAAGATGCACATGTGAAGACACAGTTTGACCTCCATAAAACTACAAAGACGTGGTAAGATGATCCCAAGGCCTGCATTGCTATAGCCTTGAAGTGCACAGTACTGCAGACCCTATCTATTTTAGGCGCAGATCCATCCTGAAAAGCAGCACATGAGACTATTTGAGGTTGCCAAAGGAATTGATGGTACTCCAATTTATGTGCAGCTTGATAGGGAAATGTGGCGCCAACTATCCACTTCTATGTCATACACCACACTTGACGGGTACTGAAAATTAAGCATAAAAAATCATGCATGGATCTTCATTGGAAAGGAGGTACTTGCTAGTAAACGTACTTCTTGATGTGAATTTATTTATATAAACCCTATTTTTAGGCAATGAGATGGTTATGGTACCATAAATGGATATTGCTAATCTAACTACTTTATAATGAGGTTGGGCGAGTTGCTACAGTGAGCTGTTGTCACACACACATGGTCATAGTTTAATTTTATGACTTATTTACCCCCTATCTTTTAAAGTACTACTTAAAAACATCAACAACAAAAATAATAACTATTAGGGATGTAGGCTCAAAAGAGTTCAACCTTGTGTACAAATTCGATAAAGTGATAGACATTTATGTGAATATGTGATAGATCCACTTATATGATTTAGCTATAAAAGTCTTTGATCAGGTGCACCCAAACATAAGTTATAGTTGTAAAGATTGATAAATTGTCAGCCATATTAATTTTAAATAAATTCATGTTTCATGTTCATGCTCTTATTTGTCCATAGTCTATTTTGTTTTTTTAATTTTTTTAAAATACAATAATATTATTTGTGATCTTTTTCATTTTTTTTTATTGGTGGGCGAGGTTGAGGGGACCCCTACCCTTTTTAAATTACATGTGAAAACTTATATCAACAATCAGCTGTTGACGTGTTTCGAACCCACAATCTCTCCACTTTTATGAGAGGGGTGCTACCATTGAGCCACAAGCCCATTCGTAATGTTTTTTTTTTTCTATTTGTGATCTTATCCCCTAAACATTCTTTTTCTATTGTTATTATCAGAAATTACTTAAATTATGTTATCTAATCTTATATTTCTTTTATAATTTAAAACAATATTTATAAACAAATAATTATGTATATTATAAATCTAAGTAATGTGTATTTTGTGATCTTAATATATCACAAATTTATATTTTAAATTAAATTTATCACAATCAAATATTTTTGAATATTCCTTTTTCTCTTCAAGCCTCCCGTAATATAGTGCCTTCTCTTATAATACATCCAACGAATGTGCATTCCACTTGTTAGATTAAAGTTCTACATTTCTCATTTGTCGTGAAGGTAAATTAATACAATATGTGTATTCTTTTCTCATACGTTTTCTTCTCTAATCTAAGTTTCAACTTTTTTTATCTCTTGCCCCCCACCCCCCACCCCAATCTCCTAGCATCTTCGTTTTGACATTAAGCAGTTGACATGGTTCCTATTGAGTTCTGTTGTCATTTATTGATATACTGAACATATAGAACACAAGCCTCTCCATCTACTTTTCCTCCATATTTTTCCGTCCAAATTAGCAAAGTAATTACTCTTTTTCCCCATGTATGAGTTAAAAAAAAACTATCTTTCTAATTTTCAGATCTAGGGAAAAAATTATCTATGAAAGTCCTAATGAAATTGATAAAATTAAATAAATCCAATGGTAAAAGATGTTTGTATCTTATAGATCTATTGATTAAAAAGAAAACAAATTATGTACAAACCTTCATTTGATGAAGGGCTTGTGTCGTTCTGGTAAATCGCTGATCCCATATGGATTTTGTCTTGGTGAAGGACTCATCTTTCCTGCGTTTTCCATGGATGACAACATCAAAACAATTTTATATATTATTCATGTTCTTGAAATTCATTTTTGCAAGCTTTAGAAAGAAAAATGAATAAATATCAATTCCAATCATGTGCTCTGAACAAACCAATGGCTTTAGTTGGATTAGAGAAGGTTAGTATCATCCAAATTTTAACAATCGAAAATCATTTCATAAGTATTTTTTTCGCAAGCCAATGAGAATATGAAGGAAAAAACTTTTTATCCTTACCACAAATTGTTTATTTTTTTTTTCGCTTCTTCATTTCTAACTTTCTCTTCCTCTATCTGCATATAACAAATGTGTACGCGTAGATGAGATCTTGAGCTTTGTTAATGGTTATTGTTGTTTGGCTTCTGTATAAGGGGGTAAGATCGAGGCTTGGTGAGAAGAGAATGTTCAACGAGGGAAAACAATATGAGGGAATTAATGGAGGCAAATGAGGAAGTTGGAAGGGAAAGGAAAGCTAAGAAGCAGAAGAGCAAAGAGAAAGAAAGCCTTGGGAACAATGAATCTGGCTAGGGTTTCTTAAGCTATCTTTATATAGCAATTTTCTAGTGGTCCATGGCATACATGTGGCTGCCATGGAGAGCACCATCTAGTATGAGGGCTACAAGTGGAAGCCATGGGGAGTGAACGTGTTAGACTATGGATAGGCAGCCACCAAAGCAGTTGTCATATTGTCTTATGCATGGAGATCTGAAAACGAGTATCGGATGAACCAACGACTTAGATGTGATTTCCCTCTATTGTAGTGGTCCAAAGGTTATATGTTGTTTTCTTTAATTTTTGTTTGTTCCTGATTAAATGGAGCATTTGCAAACTATAAATTAATGATAATTAATGTCATTATTTTAGTTTTTCCTAATGGAATATTTCTACATTTGACGACCTTGCCATATAGAAATTAATTTAAATCAGCATACCAAATAAGGCTACAGATAATGAAGGAAACATAGCCTAAAAATGTACCAATGCACAGTCCTTCTTAACCATAAGAAGAATAACCTTACTTTTTGATATAATTCTTATTTTAACATAATTTAAGAAGAAAGGCTATTTTACATCCATTTTGTCTTCTTTTCGATCTTTTATGTTCGTTTTTCTGTAATATTTGAAGTTTTTTGTTGTTGTCAATTTAGGTAGCAAATGGATTTACATCTAAATAGTTTGTTAATCGTGGAATTTTAGTTTTTTGAGTCTCTAACATCTAATGGCAAGATCTTGATCATTGATTGCAAGAAGCTAATAGATTACTCACAAGATTGCCTATTCCATTGATTTATCAAGAAAACGGGAGGTTATTGCATAAGGTGAACTTTTGTTTTAGTAGAATTTGTTTAGACCAATAGTAGAGAGAAAAAAATTACTCAAAGATAATTTTTTTAAGAAAAAATGAAAAAGGATAAGAGTTCCAGGAGGGTTTTATAGTGTCCCAACCACTAGTTTACAAAACGATGATACACGAGTATGGATTCTCTGATGGGAGATTGAATGGTGGTTTCGCAGCCCACTAACATCTCTCCCCTTTGTGCAAGTCATTTCCCTTTTTTAAACATGCATTCGCTGCGAAGTTCACTTCTTTCCTATTCACTAAAAGAACCATATTTGGAAGTTTACTCCTAACAGTCTCCTATTCTGCTTTGAGAAGCCAGTGAACTGTGTTGGTTTGGAAAGATTGGATTGGCGGTTCAGAATCTGCTTCTATCCAAAGGTTACTCCAACTTTGTGCAACTACAAGTTTTAGAGCCTCAATAATTGTCGTTGATTCAGCAAAAACATTTGCAGCTACCCCTAGGCCGCCATACCATGTTCCCAGGACCTCACACTTTTTGTTTCTGAAAATAACCCCCTATCCAGCCTGACCCTGCCTCTTGCTGCCCCCTCTGTATTAGCATTGACATAACTTGGAGGAGGTTCGCACCAATAGCATTCCAGCACTTTCAATGGTTTTTTCACTCTAGTCTGCAGCTCAAAGTTGTGTAAGATTACCAAGTCTGACACACTATTGTTCATACAGTTATTACATTTATCTCAACCCTTTTTGTTGCGGCTCTACACATATACATAATTGTTCCTGTGCTTGTGGCCTTTTCATGATACAAAGCTCTGTTTCTGGCCTTCCATAGCTGCACTATAGCTGTGATAGAGCATGCTTGCCAAATTTTATTCACTAGGGGACTATTTAGCTTGTTCATTCTAAGAACGCCTTCTATGTTAGTTTCTCGGGCATTTGTGATGCTTGAAAAGAGTTGCAAGCATAGTCCACACCACCTTTGCTAATTTACCCTCATATTACATCTTCATTAGTTTCACTTTTTTCTCTGCAAATAGAGCATCTAGAAGCAAGTTGAAAGTTCCTTGGTTGAAGAGATTCATCAGTATTCATGGCCCCATGTAAGACTTTGCATCCCAATGCAGAAACCCTAGTCGTAATGTTGCTTACGTTTCAAAATAGTGCGACAGGCCATAACCATCGCAATCTAAAAATAGGCGACAACCTATAGCCGTCGCAAAGTTATATATAATTTTTTTTAAAAAACAATTACTAAAAAATTTTGCTCATTATTGCACCATTTAAATATTATATTATAGAGGCAAAGCCCAAATACGAATTGATACACTATTATTGTTACAATTAGTCAATTACTATGAATGACCATTATCATGCACCAACAACTCATTACACTAATTAAACTATGTAAACATTGTCAAATTGCCATATAACAACCTAATCAAAACAACACCAATTGAGTAAAACAAAAAACTTAAACATAATATGTACCTAGATGGCCAGGAACTTTCTGAGACTACAAAGGAAACAGTAAATTGTATATGTTGTCAAACCTGTAAAATTCATATTTATGACTCTCAAACACTTGGCCTGAAGTTGAAGCAATATTCATATCCTTTGCATCTATTCCATTCGCGTACTACCAAATATATCTTGCACAAATGGTACACTGTACAAAATTTATATACAATTGATCGAGTTCAAGTTACACTGCACAAAACATATGTACAAAAACATAAATATATAGATCGAGAATGCCACCAGTGTACAAGGAATGAATAGATGCAAACCATAAAACTAAACTTCGTTAAAGCACCAATTCTGAATACCTGAGTCCCATTGATGAACGCATTTATGGGCTTCTCCTGACACGTGTATGTTGTTCTAGCCATATTGTACAATTCGTAACTGTTATCAACTTCTTCAATGAGTTGATGTTAAGCAAAGCTTTTCAATGAGTGGTTCAACCTACATGATTTTGAAAAGTTTCACATTAGAAATTGCAAATAGGTTATGATGTATAGAGTACTAAATTTTAATTCAATAGAAAAAATGACACAATTCTACTAGTAATAACAGCTGGACAGATTACATGAGAGGCTCACCCACTGTACAAGGAGTATAATTGTTCTTCCCTTTTTTCTTTATTGTCAATGATTTTACGTCCAGATAGCAATTGTAACAGAACAACTACATATGAATAGACATCTGTTCTAACAGACAGAATCCCACCCTTAACATATTCTGGTGCTAGGTAATTGTACAAGAATAGTACTACTTAGTTGAGTTTTCTTACCTGATTAATATGGAGACAACATATAAGAAACATTATAATCTCATCCTAATGTGCCAACTACCCTAGTTTGGATTGCTCATTTCATGTCTTCCATTTTGCATGACTTATGTCTCCAATCTGTTTCAATAAACACAAAAGTAACATGCAAATTTATGAGCAAGGATGAATCTACATGATAACCAACTTCTAACCATACAAAGTATATATACCTTATATTAAAGAAGCTTCGATGATCAAATTAAGTTAACTATATCATATATTTATTTAGTTTTCAAGTTCTTCGCATCATAGATTTGTTCGGTTTCCATTATCACCAGTTCCTATGGAATTTGTGATATCAGGACATAATTCTGCAAATAGAATAGGCACTATCTTAAATACAATGAAGCCACACTGCTTATTCTACCATACAAAATCAATGAGACTTGATATATACCTGTTTTTGAAGGGCACTACCATCATATGCTAAAAGTTCCAAACTGTAATCATAGTCATCATCATCATCCGAGCCTACTCATGATAAAAGTACAAAGAAACATATTGTTGATCATGCGTAAAGCTTTCGGTCCATGGAACTAAAAGAACAAATAAAATGGAAAATAAAAGTCCTAACAAAAACATTTATTTAACATACCTTCTTCATTATGGTCACATGGCCATTCACCAATCGTTCGTTCTCCCTCCTCCTTTATCCTGGCTTGGGACCGGCAATGCAAGATAAACTATTGCATTGGCGGAGTTAAAGATTTTTTTTTAATGGAGTGGAACACACCATTAAACCTGCAAATGGTAAGAAATACAAGCAAGTTCATATACTGTGCTTCTCATTGATGAAATAGTATCTAACAAAATAAATTCCAACTTGAAAATTGCGTTACCATTCAAAATAAGACATTAACCCATTTAGGACACTGCTTACACGTACATTAACCAAAATAAAGACATCCAAGCTTCATATACTGTGCTTCTCATTGATGAAATAGTATCTAACAAAATAAATTCCAACTTGAAAATTGCGTTACCATTCAAAATAAGATATTAACCCATTTAGGACACTGCTTACACGTACATTAACCAAAATAAAGACATCCAAGCTTTACATTATAGACATCTAAGTGCTACATATAGTAACCAAAAAAGAACTTATCGAACATATGGGTCAATTAACGAACTTCAGAAATTGCTTAGGCCATACTATATAACCTCCCACAACATCATTAACGATAGTAACTTGGCTATTCCGTTTAAATAATGGAGCTCCCATGTCCACAGCTGAGTCTATTGCAATCTTGTAATTCCCTTCTCCAATCAGAACATTATGGACAAGTACTTTTGGATCCACCTCCACGACTTCGCCCAGTGCAACTAAGTCACTCCAACAATACACTTCACATTTTTTACCAATATCCATGACTGCATCATGCTGAGGCTGTCCATGCAAGATCAAATTAACAAATTACTCATATACAACTTGGAGTCAGGTCTTTTATATAAAATTATTATTATTTGAATGCACCATACCATAAATGTTGGTGCCGAAGAACTTGTAGACTGTGGTGAAGAAACATCTTTTTCCATGTCATTTTTCGCCTAAAATAAGAAAATTTAATTAGTTTGATCATCTATTACACAATGAAAGAGTAAAAATGTTTTGTAGTATCAAAATAAAATACTTTTCTATTACCATCTGCTTGTTCATAAAATCTGTGAAAACGTTCATATGTTTTTCCAGCTTATCTATTTTCGAGTTATTTTCGGTGTTTTGGCGTTGTATGTCAACAATCTTGGCTACCATATGGGTCATCTTCTTAATAAAACCCGGGGACACACCTGGACCCATAGCACAGGACGGGGTGGAAGAAGGGAGGCGATTCTCGAACGAGGAAAAGGATCCAATGACTTCGAAAGAGTTGAACGAGGAGCCGTATGAGGTGAAAATATCATGTACGGTTCTGTAGAGTGACAGTAAGGGTGACTTATCTGTCAACTTTTCCACTATCACCCCCAAAACCCAACCTAGAGAGAGACGTTATTCAAGAGAAGAAGGAGTACCCTTTGGTATCTTTCCCTATTGTCCAGAAAATAAACAATTAGAATAAGAGACCATAACAACCTGGAACTAACTGTTTTAAATAATAAATATAAGTTACATACCTTAGCTAATGCATCATCTACTCCAGTCAATCGTGTCTCAGGGTTTTCAATCATGATGGCCTTCATTTTACTTTATTGAAAAAAAAAAAAGGTTAGAAACCAAGTTGTGCTTAAAGCTAGAATATGTCTAGTACAAAAACGCTTACCATCTTCTCAGGGCATTGTTCAGTTTTATCTTTTTTGGTATGAAGTGCTATGAAAGTGTCAGACCTACGAACATCATCATCATTGTCCAAGTTCCTCTCTATGGCCTTCGTTGGGCAAGATACAATATACACACACACCCCAAAAAAAAAAGTGTTAAAAATATAAACAAGTGTTCCCAATGGTAATAGAATTTAGGTAGTAACAATATTTTTTTTTTGTCTAGAGTACTTACAATTCTATGACGAACTTGAGTTGCACTGTGTCTACCAGAGACATTTGGCATTGTTAATTGCTTTCTATTGGCTATGGCTTGCTCACTTAAAGCCTGCATGATGATAGAATGGACGGATACCAAGCATGAGAAGTGATCAAAATATTAAAGTATTCATAATTTGACATACTTTGAATTCAATAGTAGTACTCAAGTCAATTAACTGTTGCCAATCGTCTAGGGCTACGAAATCAGGGGGTTCACTTGCTCTCACAATAGATAACTCTTTCCCATAAATATATTTCTTCCTAAGTCGATGTTTCTTATCTCTCCATGCCTTATTAACTTTGGAGTGCAGCCATACCGAATTAACATATCTCAGATCATATGAACGCTGGCATGCCAAGAAAAAAAATTATATTAAAATCTACATTTCCATTTCAGTTTTCTTGATATAAACATTGTTGTTCCTACCAAAATTAAGCAAAGTAATTGAACAAAAAGTTCTTACTGTCAAAGTTTTCATAACATCTTGTACTGGTTTCTCGGGTAACTTATCATATGAAGGAAAACCAACGGGAAGAATTTCACGTACTGCCATCAGTAGCAAAAGCCTTTGTATCTTCATCCATTTCATTAGGTTGCCCTTGATTATTTGTTTTAATAAGCCCCTTCACTCCTTCTGGTAGTGCTGGTGGTCCTTGAGATGCGCCTCTCTTTCTAGATGAACGGGAGGAACGGGAAGCACTGGAGGAAGCCATTTGTCCTATAAAAGTAAAATTACAATGTTTTATTGAGGAAATTAAAAATGCAAATATAACAACTTGAGATTATAATAACTATATTGTTTTACCTTCATTCTCACTATCATGTGTTTCATGCTCCATGGATAACCTGGAATACAATACAATCAAGAAGAAAAACATTAATACATGTACTATATATCATTATATCATTTAATAAGAATTTATCAATATGCCAATACTACAGGACATTGAATCATTAGAGCCATTATATAAATAATACATTTGAAAACTGAAATTCACAAATATTATACCATGAACATAAACCAAACCATATACCTATTATTATTTTCTAAGTCGTTTGCGTTTACTAGGATTCTCAACAACAACTTCACTGTCATCATCATCATGGAATATCAACTCATCAAAGACATGTACATTGATGGTAGGTCCAACATCTTCATCAGTTACAACTGGTTGGTTTAACAAAAATGAAGTTTCATTTTCAACATAAACTTTTCGTGGAACATCTAGGACCACGTGCCATTCAGGATCCATTGGATAAGATGAGTAAAACACTTGACTAACATGTTCCGCAAGAATGAACGACTCATCATCCAGTTGGTTAGAGCTAATTGTACCAGACAAATTAACCAGTTTTAAGTTTGCATCCTCATCCCATCTAACGCCATGGTGTGTCACCTTTGCCCAGTCACACTTAAATAAGACAGGCTTGTACCTATTTTGATACTCTAACTGAATTATATCCTTCAAAACACCATAATAGGTTACAGGCTGGGGATTTATCCTTGGCACTTGAACGAAATGTGGTATTGGAATTAGTGCTAACACCACTATTCTGATTTCTTTTCTTTTCCTCATGGTCTTTAGTAACAAACCAAAACCCATTAATGCAATATTTTTTGTAACGTTTAGCAAAAAACTTTGGACCATAGACAATCTCAACAAAATTGGGATCCACATTTTCTGTAACCTTCAACTACAAAGAAGAGAGCAAACAAAATATATAATCAGTATACTAAATTATATCATGCAAAGGGCCTGAAATGATAGATTATATTTTATATTTTATATTACCTGTTCTTTCAACCAAGGTATAAATTGTTGTTCTTTAGAGAGTTTAAAAGACCAGACCTTTTCCCAGCAGCTAGCTTAAGGCGTTTTACGAAATCATCATACTGAATTTCCCACTCATTATAACAAAGTTGACTCTTAAGTACCCATCTACGAGCTTGCTCGTATTGGGTACCTGATAATAGAAACTTCTGACTTGTACCTATTGGCCCACTATCATCCTGACTTTTAACTTCATCACCAATATCATCCAAGTGTTGGACTTCATCTACTCCGTCAGATTTATTCCCAAGAGATTGCTTAAAAACAGAGTCACCATCGACCCTATACGATTTTCAATACATTATCGCTTCCCCCTTAAGATACCTTTGAGCTATACATGCTTCAGGATGTGCCTTATTAGTAACGTATCGCTTGTATGTCATCATCAACCTTTTATAATAAGAAAGATGTCAGAAATATGCTTTTAAGTATATAAATGCCAAAAAAAATGAACAATTAAGTTATTCTACCTTTCAAATGGATACATCCATCGATAGTAAACTGGGCCACATACACGAGCCTCATAAGCTAAGTGGATTGGAAGATGCATCATCATAACAAATATAGAAGGCGGAAAATTTTTCTCCATTTCACATAATGTCCTTGCCATGCCCCTCTCCAATACAGAAAGTGTATCAATATCTATGATTCTTGAACATAAAGCACTGAAGAAAGTAAAATAACTTCTAATTATTGCACGAATTTCTTTCCTGTTTTTGAACGCATGTTGTAACAACATAAGAAACAAATGTTGCATTAAGCTCTTGAAATCTAACCCATCGTCAGTAATCAAATTCTTCCAATTACTACTAAAACCAACAGGAACACGTAAATCTCGCAAAGATTTGAAAAATAATTTCTTCTCTTCCTTTGTCAACCAAAAACGACATGGTGGTTGAATTACCTTGCCATTTTGTGTTTTCAACCACAAACATTTCTTAAGTTTTAGACGCTTTAAATCTTTACGTGCATTTGCATCATCTTTAGTTTTCCCCCTTGTGTTCAACATCAATGCGATCAAGATTTCACAAACATTTTTCTCGATATGCATTACATCCAACTTGTGCCACACATTGATGTATTTCCAATACTCGAGTTCAAAAAAAATTGATCTTTTGTTGAAACACATTGATGCCTGGTCCTGTTTATCTTTACCAGATTTCTTATCCTATTGGAGCTTTTTTTATACTTTCCCCATTGAACATTGAGATTGGCAGTCATATCAATCACCTTAGTTCCATCTAAACGAAGTGGTTGATGTCGAAGCTCTGCTTTCTTATTAAATGTGCCAGCAGTTGTATCTTTTCTACTAAGCTCATCTGTCAAAGGCAATCATCTCCTAGAACCCATGTATACATCTTTACAACCATAGTGAAGCCATAAGGAATCAGTGTGTGGACCACAAACTGGACATGCAAATTTACCCTTCGTCTTACACCTTGAAATATTTCCATAAGCAAGAAAATCATGAATAGTCCACAATAAAGTTGCACGCATATTAAAGTTTTTACGGCTTGATGCATCAAATATTGTGGCCCCTTTATCCCACAACTCTTTTAACTCTTTGATCAAAGGCTGCAAATACACATTGATATCTTTTTTGGGTTGTTTTGGGCCATCAATGAGTAACGTAAGCATTGTGAATTGAGGCTTCATACATAGTTCAAGTGGAAGATTATATGCCACACACATCACAGGCCAACAACTACAGGATGATCGGTATGTTCCAAAAGGGTTAAACCCATCAGTAGCTCATCCCAACCTGATGTTACGAGATTCAGTTGAGAAATCTTTGAATTGGTAATCGAAAGACTTCCACACACTAGAATCACAAGGATGCCCCATCTTTCCAACTGGCAATCTACCAGTTACATGTCAAGTCATATTTTTAGCTACCCAAGGAACATCATACATCCATTTAAGTCTGGGTGTTATTGGGAAATACCTCAAGACCTTAGCAGGGACTCGGACATGCTTATTCTTAGACACTTTTTCTATCTTATACCTGGGTTCTTTACATTTTGGACATTTTTTCTCATTGGCGTATTTCTCCCAGTATAAGATACAATCGTTTCGGCAAGCATCAATGTTTTGAAAATCAAGACCTACATTCTCCATCACTTTACTAGCATGATAAGTATCAGATGGTACATTGTTTTCAGAAGGAAAAGATTTTTTTAGTAGTTGAAGCAACCCAGTAAAACTATTGTCACTCCACCGACCCCTAACTTTTAAGTCATAGAGTTCTGCAGTAAAAGAACCAACATTAAAATCTTCACAACCAGGGTAGAGTTCCTTAATGAACTCTGTAATATTTCCTAACTCATTGGTTCCATCCTCCAGAACCTTTTCACCACATCCATCCACCTGGTCTTCAACAACCTCATTTGATTTACCACCAATGTCCTCATCTACTTGGCTTATAAAACCATCTTCAAAATTAGTGTATGCATCATTATTTTGTTCTTGGAACCTGGTATCACCTTGATATCCCTCTGATGTTCCCTCCTCTCCATGAAAGTTCCACAGTGTATATGTTGAGGTGAATCCATATTTTACCAAGTGAAACTCAACGTCCGCGTATGAAAGCGAGATTCGCTTGTTTCCACACTTTGTACACGGACACTTAATTTTTTTCTTATTAGGTATATGAGCTTTAGCAAAGTTCAGAAAAGATTTAACACCAGCATGAAATAGTGGGTCATCTTGTCGAAGAGTTATCCAAGTTTTATCCAAAGGACAAGACATTCATTTTTTAACTACCTAGACATCCATGCACAAAACAAATCACAGATCAACAACAAGCCAAAATCAAAGATATGGAAGTACTATTTAAATGTCTTAGGCTTGGTTTCCTTGCAGTCCACAGTTCAAAAGTTGTCTTAGAAACTGCCTTACTAGGAACTGTATGTAGTTGTTTGGAGAGCATGAGTCCACAATGATATGGGAAAAGTTGAATTACTTAACATACTTCGAAACATTTTCATAATAGTACGATTACACCTTTCTACAACTCCATTTTGCTGAGGCATACCTGGCATAGTGTATTGAGCAAAAATACTTTTCTAGAAGTTTGGCAAATGGGCTAGAGTATTGACCAAATTCATTATATTAGTCATAATATTCACCACCTCTATCTGATCGTACGACTTTCACTTTTCTATTTAATTGACTTTCTACTTTCTTAATGTAGACATCAAAGACATCTATAGATTGGCACTTGTCATGCAATAGATAAATATAGCAATACTGTGAATAATCATCGATAAAATATTTTTCTCCGACGAATGATGGAACATGAAATGGACCATAAATATCTGTATGTATTATCTCAAGAAGCTCAGTACTTCTTGTGGCTCCTTTCTTAGGATATTTAGTTTGCTTTCCCTTTATGCAGTCTATACATGCGTTACCAAAGTCACTAAAATCCAAATTTGGAAGAATGTCATCTTTTATTAATCTTCCAATTCTTTCCTTGGATATATGACCTAAGCGTTTATACCACAAAAATGATGAATTTTCGTTCATCATTTATTTTTTCCAACCTTAGGATGCAAGGTTATAAGGGCTTGAGAAAAATGATTATCAAGACTGAATTTGTATAAACCATCAGTAAGAAATCCTAAACCAACATGGATAGTATTCTTAAATAAATAAAAACTTTTATTGCAAAAGTTAAATACCTAACCAAAGTCACTAAAACCCAAATTTGGAAGAATGTCATCTTTTATTAATCTTCCAACTCTTTCCTTGGATATATGACCTAAGCGTTTATGCAACTAGAATGGTGAATTTTCATTCATCATTTTTCTTTTGTTTCCAACTTTAGGATGCAAAGTTATAAGATCTTGAGAAAAATGATTATCAAGATTGAATTTGTATAAACCATCATTAAGAATTCTTGAACCAACATGGATAGTATGCTTAAATAAATTAGAACTTTTATTGCCAAAGTTAAATACCTAACCAAGTATACCAAGCTTTGACATCGATACTAGGTTTCTGGAAATAGATGGTACATATAAGGTTTGATACAAATCAACATAGTGACTGGAAGACCGAAAAAACCGATAAGTCTGTATAACTTCAAGATCTATTTTGACTCTATTTCCCATGTACAAAAAATGTTCATTTGGTCTTATGGTTTGGCTTGTAAAGAATCCCTACATTGTTATAGAAACATGAACAGTAGCACCAGTATCAAGCCACCAAATATTGGATAGAACTGTAATTAAATTTGATTCGAAACATACAAAAACACAAGGCTTACCTTTCTTTTAGAGCCAAGCCTTACATTTTGGGCAATCTTTTTGGAAATACTCAGGTTTCTTACAGAAACTACCTTTGTCAGGTTTTTGTTCCTTCCCTTATCCTTGTTGGAGGTGTCACCATTCTACCTTTTTCTTTCATTTTCCGGTTTTCTTCCATACTTTTTGCTTGTTTGTTGGGTAACAAGATAGATGGGCTTGTTTCTTGGGTAACAAGATAGATGGGCTTGTTTCTTGTTTCAGCCTTGCTTCCTTTTGAACTATCATACTGGCCAACTTATTGATGTTTCATAGCCTTGTTTCCTTAATAGTGTTGTAATGAACATGAAATGGCCCATATTCAGAAGTTGGGAGTTCAATATGAAATGCATAAGAAAGGTGTCATCCACAGCCATCCCCAGGTTCTTAAGTTTAGCAGCGATGTTGATCATGTAAAGGACATGGTCATGCATGGTACGACTATCATCAAATTTCTTGGTGGTTAGTTTTGCTATAAGTGTTCCAACAAGTGACTTATCTACACTTTTGAAACGTTCCTCAACATTCTTCATATACTAATATTCCTTAGCATCATCCGTTTTCGGTAAGGTAGACTTAATGTTATTCGCTATAGTCTAACGCATGGACATAACGCTAAGTCTGTTTGATCTCTCCCACTTATTATAGAGATTCTTCTGAGCCTCAGTGCTAGTTGCAGTACGTGATGACATCAGGCTTATCAATATGAAATACTGGATCAAGATCAAACCCTCCAAGATTGAATTGGACTTGTTCAGACCAATCTGCAAAAGTCAAGCTAGTAAGCATGGGAATAGATGCAGCTTGTATATGAAGCGCGACAATGATGATGATACTACAATTACAAGTAAAATATACTCACAATATAAATACTTTGAGATTAACAATCATAAAGTAATATCATGCATCACCTTTGGGTAAATTAAACATGATATATTGACATACCCATAATGATGCTTATTATTAGGCGATAAACGATAACTTCTAAGTCATAGATTTAGACAAGTATGCTATCTTTGGATAGACGGTACAAATTAAAATAAAGACGCAAATTATATTTATCAAACACTAAATAACAATCCACCTTTGGGCGATTATATGTATTTGGTGGGTGATAAAAAACATTGCATATACTCGATAACAAAATATTCTAGGCAATAAACATCTTTATAGTGGGAATTAATATATTGATATTATAACACCACGGGTCGGCAGGTGGTTTACCGAGGGGGTGAGTCCTACGACACTTAAGAGGGCGATGTCCTGACTCTTGAGTTCACTTAGCTCCAGAGTTTGAACACCTCCTAGGATTACTCCCACTTGAGCACACCTAATTTTGAAGTTCTTACAACTCTGGAGTCAAGTGAACCCAAAAGGCCTCAGTGATAATATATGACAGATCTATACCTGTATTCCAATGTCAGGACCCACCCCCTCAGCAAACCACCTGTCACCCGGGGTTTTATAGGATTAAGCTAGTTTGTAACAAGATTAACACTCCTAAACATGCATTTATCACTTGACTTATTAACTCAAGAAACGTTGTTTAACTGGGGACCCATACATGAGAGTATGAGACAAACTCTATATTCCGCAACATGGACTATGGTGTACCAACAAGGACACAACAGAGATCGCCTTCACATGCCGGGAGCCACCAACAGACCAAGGTCAGCTTGCCATAGATATGCTTCACTACTGGTACCCCAATGGGGTTTAGGGTTTAGGATTTACCGCCCCTTGGCCCCAGTACTAGCATAACAACAGTTTTTTAGGATACAAAACACTTGTTTTTCAATTGTAGCTACTCAACGAAGGTCTAGACCGATGTACAGAAGTAGTGTGAGCTCCAAAGGATAGTCAAGACTATAATAAATGTAGATGGTTGTACAATATTAAAAAGGTAAAGACTTGCAAGGAAAGGAAATTCAGGCATCTCTATGTGCAACAACCTATTGGCTCTGGAGGGAGAGAATTTCAAGGATGTTTTAGGGGAGATCCAACACTTCAGTGCAGCTATGTAGCAGAATTATTGAGTCTGGGAAGTTGAGGAAAGGGAAGAGATAGAACATCGAAAGACAACTGACAAACAAGTTCTTTGCTCACAAACTAAATGTGAATACTAAGTACAGACGAAATCTAATTCAGTTGGGCAAATGGGTGAAACCTACACCAGGTATGATGTGTCTCAACACAGATGGCCCACTGGAAGACAAAAAGGCAGGTTTTGGACGTCTGTTTAGAGACCATGGTGGCAATAGGACTTTAGCACATGCAGCAGCAAATCCAAAGAAAGGGCTATCACTACAATTGAAATTGAGGCAATCACTACAGGAATGCAGATGGTTTGTAGAAAAGCTATACTAAACTCAGGGTAGAATCTTATTCTAAGCAGGCAGTTGATAGCATTAATTAGAAAGATTCAGCCTTCATGGAAATCAAAGCAACTTTTTAACAATTAATGCAGGAAGAATGACACAGTTGTTTAAGATCATCACAGTTAGCCGTGCTTACAGGGAGACGAACATGTGTGCAGATTTTTTGGCTCACCAGAGAACTAATATGGTTGCTCTCAATGTTGTCTATAGGCCCCTTTCTTGAGCACCCGAGTAAACTTATAAACCAGGATGCTGCAGGAACCTTGTAGGCTTGTACCCTAGAATGTAATTGTTTTTATATTTTCAGTATAATCAAGTCGGGGTTGCCTAACCCCAGTTTGCTTCATGCAAAAAAAAAACTTGTCCTTGTTGTTTGAAATCCAAACGAAAAAGGATTATTTAAACAAAATCAAATAAGGGTAAAGAAACAAAATTATTCTTATAACTAGGACTTGCTTGGTAAAATATAATCCTGGCTAGGTTCTGGTTAAGTGGTAAGTAATCCTTCACGCCTTAAACAACGTCCAGTGGCTTCAAGATCATTGACAAAAGAAAATGGAACCAGATGCAGTACGTGCAGGATGTCTCGTGTAAATTCAATTACACTATCCAATTGTTCCTAAAGGTATACGTAAAGTATAATATACACAATAAAACTTCTAAACTATTGTTGATATCACACATTTACTATTTGTCTGCATGCTCGTTCTATGTACGAACTAACTAATCTTGTAGAAAATTGTTCAACAGATTAATTGAAATGCTATTTGTCTAGTAATGAATACTCCCGACTGACTTCCTTTAAATAAAAAATTCTTGTCTACTCGTGAAATAAAAATTCATAAATTAAATTAATTCCATAAAAAAAAAAAAATATTCAATGTCAATTGTTTTTATGGTAGACAAAAACACTGACAACATTAGTTCTTTCTTTTTCCGTTACCAAAAAAATAAAAGGCTGTATTGGTTGATGCTAAATTCCATTCACGCACAAACTTCTAATAAAAATGTAGAAACCTCTAGATTGTTTCATACTTCCAACTGCAAAACATATCTAGCTAGGCAACTGCAAATATCATGCTTTTAATAAGAAAATCATGCTTATAACTGTTAATAAGTAATTCTACTGGAGGGTTCGCGGCAGCTGTCCCTAATCAGCAGCCTCCTCTTTTTTGATGCTATCTTGGAATTGTAGGGGAATGGGTTTCTCCTCTGCAGTCCAAAATCTAAAGGACCTTATCTGGGTAGGTAACCCGGAGGTGATCTTTATTTCTGAGACAAAAGTGAAGGTTAGTAGAATGGAAATAGTTAGGAAAAAAATAAAGTATAGTGGGTGTTATTTTGTTGCTTCTAATGGAAGAAGTGGTGGTTTGGCTTTACTTTGGAAAAAGGGAATTAATCTGCAGAACATAGCCTCATCCCGCCATGTGATTACAGGTAAAATTTCTGATTTCCTAAATAATATTGCTTGGTTCTTCTCTTGTGTTTATGGTCATCCGACTCCCTATTGAAGAAAAGAAGTGTGGAACGAATTAAGAGTTACTGCAACTAATGTTCCTGGTCCTTGGGTTTTGCTTGGGGAATTTAATGCAATAGCCACCGCTGATGAAAATATTGGAGGTAATGGCATTCTGTGGAAAAGTTTAGAGGAGTTTAATGAATTAATAACTGAGATTGGGCTGTTTGATATGGGTTTTTGTGGGTCTAAATTTACTTGGTCGAATTGTAGAAGGGTAGGTGATAGAATTATTGAAAGGTTGGATAGGGTGTTAGCCAATACTGATTGGGTTGATAGTTTTCCTGAAGCTATGGTTCAAAATGTGTCGTGTGGCTCTTCGGATCATACTGCATTGTTAGTGTCTTTGGTTAAAATGGAGAAACCTGGTCGTAGACCGTTTAGATTTCATGAAATGTGGTTAAAGGATTCCACATGTTTAAATGTGATTGAATCTGCTTTGTCCACCAGATTTACAGGGTCTTCTGGATTTCAATTAGTGTAAATTAAATATGACTAGGTATAGACTTAAAGTTTGGAATAAAACTCATTTTGGAAATATCTTTCATGATATTAAAAAACTGAGATCTGAACTGGATAATTTTATGCTTAATATAGAGGATGAACAGAGTTACACTTTGATGTTAGGAAAGAAAAAAGAACTGAATATTCTGCTTGATAAAGAAGATGCATACTGGAGACAATTATTTGATTTTTCTTGGTTAAAGGATAAAGGTAGAAATACAAGATTTTTTCATCTTTCGACTGTTTATAGGAGAAGAAAGAATTGGATTTCTAAAATAAAAAATAAGGATAATGATTGGGTAGATAGTAGAGTTAATATTGGTAAGGTCTTTAATGAGTATTTTGCTGATATTTTTTCTACAAGTCTACCTTTAGTCAATCAGGATGTCCTTAATCTTTTTCAACCAATTTTGACCCAGGAGGATAATGATTTTCTAATTAGTATTCCTTCACCATCTGAAGTATGGGATACTGTTAAAAAAATTGGTAGTTTGAAGCCACCTGGTCCAGATGGTTTCCAAGGTTTATTTTATAAGAAGAGTTGGGAATGGGTTGGCCCAGCTGTGATTAAAGTTGTGCAAGAGTTCTTTTCAAATGGATGGTTGTCTTCCTCTTTAAATGAAACTTTCATCACTTGGATCCCAAAAGTCCAGAGTCCTGAAACTCCAAGCCAGTTTAGGCCTATAAGTTTATGTAATTTTTCGTATAAAATTATTTCAAAAATTATGGCTAACAGACTTAAAACTTTTTTGGATTCGATTATATCCCCTTATCAGAGTGCATTTGTCAAGGGTAGGGCTATTGGAGATAATACTTCCATGGTGCATGAAATGTTTTACAAGATGAAAAAACATGAAAAAAGGTAAACCTGGTTGGATGGCTGTGAAACTTGATATGGCTAAGGCCTATGATCGAGTTGAATGGGGATGTTTAGCCAATATTTTTAGACAGTTGGGTTTTTCTGAACATTGGGTTAATCTGGTTAATCAATGTTTAAGTACTGTTAAATTTCAGGTTCTGCTGAATGGTGCACCAATTGAAGAAATTATTCCTAGTAGGGGTATAAGGCAGAGTGACCCTCTGTCACCCTATCTTTTTATTATCCTCTCGGAAGCTCTCTCTAGAATGATCTCAAAAGCTGAAGAAGTGGATCAGGTGCATGGTTTTAAGCCTAAAAGGGGTACTCTTGGAATTTCACATTTGCTCTATGCGGACGATTTGATCTTGTTCTGCCGGGCGGAGAAAGAAGAGCTAACAAATTTATTAAATGTTGTTAATGAGTACTGTCAGGTTACAGGACAGTTAGTTAATTTCGATAAATCTGCTGTTTTTTTTAGTTCAAATGTCCCTAGTAATCGTCAGATAGAACTAAGGAATATATGGGGAGTAAAGAAATTCAGGGATAATGATAAATATTTGGGAGTCCCTGTTCTTTTGAGTAGAAAAAGGAAAGATAGTTTTCATTATATAGTAGATAGGATTCAGAGTAAGATAGCGGGGTGGAAATCAAAGCTTTTATCTCAATCTGGTAGGTTAATAATGCTGAAATCTGTGACTGAATCGATGCCCATTTATGCTATGTCAACTTATTCTTTACCTGGATCTATTTGTGATGAAATTGAAAAAATACAAAGAGATTTTTGGTGGAAGAATTCTGCTGATAGAAAGGTTGTATGTCTTATGAGTTGGGAAAGAATTTGTAGAACTAAGTCTGAAGGAGGGCTTGGTTTGAGGAGAAAGAAAATACTGAATAAAGCTCTATTAGTGAAACACTGGTGGAGACTTAAATCAGATAGAGAATCCCTATGGTCCAAGTTTTTTCGAAGCTTGTACCCAGAATGGGAATTAGAATGGAAAGGTGAGGTGCACAAAGTGCATGATGAATCAGTTTTCTGGCAGGGTTTAGGTTCATGCAAGGATATGTTTAAAGAAAACTGTGTTTGGCAGATTGGTAATGGTATGGGAATTAATATGTGGGATGAACCTTGGCTTGTCTTCATGAATAAGCCTATGATTCTTAGAGAGGTTCTAGATATTCCAAATGGGATGGAAGCTATGGTGGTTAATCAGTTACTTAACCCTGTTACTTTTACTTGGAATTTACCTTTAATAGAGAGATTAATCCCGGCACCTATTCGTAAGTCTGTTATAAATACTAATCTGAGAAGAGGAATGAGTGATAAGGTGATCTGGTTAGCGAACCAAAAAGGTAAGTTTAGTGTTAAAACTGCTTACCTTAGTGGTAGTCAGGAGACTGGTTCATCTAGTCAGATGGAAACAGAGAAGTGTTTCTTAAAAAAAATTTGGAAGTTAAAAACTCCAGCCCATATTATGCTATTTATATGGAAAAAAATTTCTGGAATTTTGCCAAGAAGGGATAGACTTGTTGAAAGGAAAATGGTGGGAGATTTTACTTGTTGTTGGTGTCAAAAGGAGGTTGAATCTATAAATCATTGTTTTTTCCAATGTGATTGGATTCAGAGGTTATGGTTTCTTAGCCCAATTAATATTAACATTGTGAGTCGTAAGGAGTGGGACTATAAAGAGTGGATTAAATATTTTATTACTTGGTATACTCTGGAATCAAAAGTGCAGTTTTTCCACCCAACCTTCAGTTTATATTTGCTCTATTATATCTGGTTTTTCAGAAATCTAGTAAAGTTTGAGAAAAAACTGGTTAAACATGAAGATATTCTGATTAACTGTAACTTTGCTTGGAATATGTGGCTGGAATCTTTGTTGCTTGATAGGTGTAATGGTTCTACTGACCTGATTTCTATTAATAATGGTGTGGGTTGTTTGGATGTTGACAGTGATGCAGTTTGGTTTGCCCCATCGCCAGGATTTCTAACAATTAATTTTGATGCTGCATATAATAGAGTTAATGGGGAAGGTGCTGCTGGGGTAGTTTGTAGAGATGCAGATGGAAGGATGCAGGCTTGTTCCTTTAGAAGATTTAAAGCTAAGTCATCAGAAGAGGCAGAGGCAGTTGCAGCTGAAGTTAGTGTGTTGATGGCGCTTGCACTTGATATGGATAATTTTATAGTTGAAGGAGACTGTCAAGAGGTGATCAAAACACTCAAAACTCAGCCATCAAATGCAAATTGGGAATGTCAGTTAATTCTAGAGCATGTTTTGAGTCTATGTAATAATTTTTCTTTTTGTAACTTTAGGTGGTGTAATAGGTTAGCTAATTCAGTTGCACATGAGCTTGCTTCATGGGCTGTTAGAAATAGTTTGGAGAGTCTGCCACCTAGAGAGTGTCTTGAGTCTGTAAGACCTCTTTTTATGATTTAATAAATTGATCTTTTCAGCGAAAAAAAAACTTTTAATAAGAAAAGATAGGCAAAAACCACAAATATGTCATAAATTCATAAATACATAATTAGGGTGAAATTGTAATTGGAACTGATAGTTATATCCCTTGTATATATTTTCTGCAAATGATGCTTTTCTTTTAGAATTGTCTCCATTGCTCAGCTTTATACCATGACCACTTCTGCCCTCCAGCCTTGCAAATGGCAAGGGATGAAAGGATTTCACTTTTCAAGTAAAATGAAACCACTAAAATATTGAGGCCTAACATATTAAAAAAACACTAATAATAAACTTTTAAAATTTTCAAAGGATGAAAGATCACTTACAAAGTGCACTTGCTAATTTGCTCTCTCCTCCATGTCTTCGAAATTTACGGCCAAAGATATGTCTTTTAAATGATTGAGTTTTTTCGGAAGTTTCTTAGGCACAATCCCAGTTGACAAGAAATGTGATACAAATGTTTTACATAAGATAAGCAAAATGAATATAAAAAATTGGATGATAGTTTTGTAGCGAAGTTCATTTACCTTAATAGAATGTGATATCACTTCAACCTTCTCAATCTTTGGTAGAATCTAGTGATCAATATGCAAATTTCATCTTGCACGATCCATAGCCAATGCAGTCAATGATAGCATTCACACCAGGATAACTTTGAGACATCATAGTTGCTATACTACTCCAGGCTAACTTTGAATCGTCGAACTTCCATGCACAGAGAATTTTGGTTCCAACCTCGTCTTCAATCAGTGTCATCATACGAATTCGGCCACCGTTTCTTGCCATGTCAAATGAGAAATTAGAGTTCTCAGGGATGAGTGCAGGGTATACAACTGCAAGCTTCAGTCTAGAGTTGCAACACACTAGCGATTACGAGGTTCAATGTAGTAAACTAATACTCACTCTAGTTTGAACACTTTCAAAGGAAATTCAGTCCAACCATTGTGCACTAATGAGAAGATGCACATGTGAAGACACAGTTTGACCTCCATAAAACTACAAAGACGTGGTAAGATGATCCCAAGGCCTGCATTGCTATAGCCTTGAAGTGCACAGTACTGCAGACCCTATCTATTTTAGGCGCAGATCCATCCTGAAAAGCAGCACATGAGACTATTTGAGGTTGCCAAAGGAATTGACGGTACTCCAATTTATGTGCAGCTTGATAGGGAAATGTGGCGCCAACTATCCACTTCTATGTCATACACCACACTTGACGGGTACTGAAAATTAAGCATAAAAAATCATGCATGGATCTTCATTGGAAAGGAGGTACTTGCTAGTAAACGTACTTCTTGATGTGAATTTATTTATATAAACCCCATTTTTAGGCAATGAGATGGTTATGGTACCATAAATGGATATTGCTAATCTAACTACTTTATAATGAGGTTGGGCGAGTTGCTACAGTGAGCTGTTGTCACACACACATGGTCATAGTTTAATTTTATGACTTATTTACCCCCTATCTTTTAAAGTACTACTTAAAAACATCAACAACAAAAATAATAACTATTAGGGATGTAGGCTCAAAAGAGTTCAACCTTGTGTACAAATTCGATAAAGTGATAGACATTTATGTGATAGATCCACTTATATGATTTAGCTATAAAAGTCTTTGATCAGGTGCACCCAAACATAAGTTATAGTTGTAAAGATTGATAAATTGTCAGCCATATTAATTTTAAATAAATTCATGTTTCATGTTCATGCTCTTATTTGTCCATAGTCTATTTTGTTTTTTTAATTTTTTTAAAATACAATAATATTATTTGTGATCTTTTTCATTTTTTTTTATTGGTGGGCGAGGTTGAGGGGACCCCTACCCTTTTTAAATTACATGTGAAAACTTATATCAACAATCAGCTGTTGACGTGTTTCGAACCCACAATCTCTCCACTTTTATGAGAGGGGTGCTACCATTGAGCCACAAGCCCATTCGTAATGTTTTTTTTTTCTATTTGTGATCTTATCCCCTAAACATTCTTTTTCTATTGTTATTATCAGAAATTACTTAAATTATGTTATCTAATCTTATATTTCTTTTATAATTTAAAACAATATTTATAAACAAATAATTATGTATATTATAAATCTAAGTAATGTGTATTTTGTGATCTTAATATATCACAAATTTATATTTTAAATTAAATTTATCACAATCAAATATTTTTGAATATTCCTTTTTCTCTTCAAGCCTCCCGTAATATAGTGCCTTCTCTTATAATACATCCAACGAATGTGCATTCCACTTGTTAGATTAAAGTTCTACATTTCTCATTTGTCGTGAAGGTAAATTAATACAATATGTGTATTCTTTTCTCATACGTTTTCTTCTCTAATCTAAGTTTCAACTTTTTTTATCTCTTGCCCCCCACCCCCCACCCCAATCTCCTAGCATCTTCGTTTTGACATTAAGCAGTTGACATGGTTCCTATTGAGTTCTGTTGTCATTTATTGATATACTGAACATATAGAACACAAGCCTCTCCATCTACTTTTCCTCCATATTTTTCCGTCCAAATTAGCAAAGTAATTACTCTTTTTCCCCATGTATGAGTTAAAAAAAAACTATCTTTCTAATTTTCAGATCTAGGGAAAAAATTATCTATGAAAGTCCTAATGAAATTGATAAAATTAAATAAATCCAATGGTAAAAGATGTTTGTATCTTATAGATCTATTGATTAAAAAGAAAACAAATTATGTACAAACCTTCATTTGATGAAGGGCTTGTGTCGTTCTGGTAAATCGCTGATCCCATATGGATTTTGTCTTGGTGAAGGACTCATCTTTCCTGCGTTTTCCATGGATGACAACATCAAAACAATTTTATATATTATTCATGTTCTTGAAATTCATTTTTGCAAGCTTTAGAAAGAAAAATGAATAAATATCAATTCCAATCATGTGCTCTGAACAAACCAATGGCTTTAGTTGGATTAGAGAAGGTTAGTATCATCCAAATTTTAACAATCGAAAATCATTTCATAAGTATTTTTTTCGCAAGCCAATGAGAATATGAAGGAAAAAACTTTTTATCCTTACCACAAATTGTTTATTTTTTTTTTCGCTTCTTCATTTCTAACTTTCTCTTCCTCTATCTGCATATAACAAATGTGTACGCGTAGATGAGATCTTGAGCTTTGTTAATGGTTATTGTTGTTTGGCTTCTGTATAAGGGGGTAAGATCGAGGCTTGGTGAGAAGAGAATGTTCAACGAGGGAAAACAATATGAGGGAATTAATGGAGGCAAATGAGGAAGTTGGAAGGGAAAGGAAAGCTAAGAAGCAGAAGAGCAAAGAGAAAGAAAGCCTTGGGAACAATGAATCTGGCTAGGGTTTCTTAAGCTATCTTTATATAGCAATTTTCTAGTGGTCCATGGCATACATGTGGCTGCCATGGAGAGCACCATCTAGTATGAGGGCTACAAGTGGAAGCCATGGGGAGTGAACGTGTTAGACTATGGATAGGCAGCCACCAAAGCAGTTGTCATATTGTCTTATGCATGGAGATCTGAAAACGAGTATCGGATGAACCAACGACTTAGATGTGATTTCCCTCTATTGTAGTGGTCCAAAGGTTATATGTTGTTTTCTTTAATTTTTGTTTGTTCCTGATTAAATGGAGCATTTGCAAACTATAAATTAATGATAATTAATGTCATTATTTTAGTTTTTCCTAATGGAATATTTCTACATTTGACGACCTTGCCATATAGAAATTAATTTAAATCAGCATACCAAATAAGGCTACAGATAATGAAGGAAACATAGCCTAAAAATGTACCAATGCACAGTCCTTCTTAACCATAAGAAGAATAACCTTACTTTTTGATATAATTCTTATTTTAACATAATTTAAGAAGAAAGGCTATTTTACATCCATTTTGTCTTCTTTTCGATCTTTTATGTTCGTTTTTCTGTAATATTTGAAGTTTTTTGTTGTTGTCAATTTAGGTAGCAAATGGATTTACATCTAAATAGTTTGTTAATCGTGGAATTTTAGTTTTTTGAGTCTCTAACATCTAATGGCAAGATCTTGATCATTGATTGCAAGAAGCTAATAGATTACTCACAAGATTGCCTATTCCATTGATTTATCAAGAAAACGGGAGGTTATTGCATAAGGTGAACTTTTGTTTTAGTAGAATTTGTTTAGACCAATAGTAGAGAGAAAAAAATTACTCAAAGATAATTTTTTTAAGAAAAAATGAAAAAGGATAAGAGTTCCAGGAGGGTTTTATAGTGTCCCAACCACTAGTTTACAAAACGATGATACACGAGTATGGATTCTCTGATGGGAGATTGAATGGTGGTTTCGCAGCCCACTAACATCTCTCCCCTTTGTGCAAGTCATTTCCCTTTTTTAAACATGCATTCGCTGCGAAGTTCACTTCTCTCCTATTCACTAAAAGAACCATATTTGGAAGTTTACTCCTAACAGTCTCCTATTCTGCTTTGAGAAGCCAGTGAACTGTGTTGGTTTGGAAAGATTGGATTGGCGGTTCAGAATCTGCTTCTATCCAAAGGTTACTCCAACTTTGTGCAACTACAAGTTTTAGAGCCTCAA
Organism: Aquilegia eximia; assembly: GCA_023053565.1. NCBI lineage: Eukaryota > Viridiplantae > Streptophyta > Magnoliopsida > Ranunculales > Ranunculaceae > Aquilegia > Aquilegia eximia. The sequence goes on from JALIGU010000004.1 coordinate 29,355,416, forward strand.
TAATTGTCGTTGATTCAGCAAAAACATTTGCAGCTACCCCTAGGCCGCCATACCATGTTCCCAGGACCTCACACTTTTTGTTTCTGAAAATAACCCCCTATCCAGCCTGACCCTGCCTCTTGCTGCCCCCTCTGTATTAGCATTGACATAACTTGGAGGAGGTTCGCACCAATAGCATTCCAGCACTTTCAATGGTTTTTTCACTCTAGTCTGCAGCTCAAAGTTGTGTAAGATTACCAAGTCTGACACACTATTGTTCATACAGTTATTACATTTATCTCAACCCTTTTTGTTGCGGCTCTACACATATACATAATTGTTCCTGTGCTTGTGGCCTTTTCATGATACAAAGCTCTGTTCCTGGCCTTCCATAGCTGCACTATAGCTGTGATAGAGCATGCTTGCCAAATTTTATTCACTAGGGGACTATTTAGCTTGTTCATTCTAAGAACGCCTTCTATGTTAGTTTCTCGGGCATTTGTGATGCTTGAAAAGAGTTGCAAGCATAGTCCACACCACCTTTGCTAATTTACCCTCATATTACATCTTCATTAGTTTCACTTTTTTCTCTGCAAATAGAGCATCTAGAAGCAAGTTGAAAGTTCCTTGGTTGAAGAGATTCATCAGTATTCATGGCCCCATGTAAGACTTTCCATCCCAATGCAGAAACCCTAGTCGTAATGTTGCTTACGTTTCAAAATAGTGCGACAGGCCATAACCATCGCAATCTAAAAATAGGCGACAACCTATAGCCGTCGCAAAGTTATATATAATTTTTTTTAAAAAACAATTACTAAAAAATTTTGCTCATTATTGCACCATTTAAATATTATATTATAGAGGCAAAGCCCAAATACGAATTGATACACTATTATTGTTACAATTAGTCAATTACTATGAATGACCATTATCATGCACCAACAACTCATTACACTAATTAAACTATGTAAACATTGTCAAATTGCCATATAACAACCTAATCAAAACAACACCAATTGAGTAAAACAAAAAACTTAAACATAATATGTACCTAGATGGCCAGGAACTTTCTGAGACTACAAAGGAAACAGTAAATTGTATATGTTGTCAAACCTGTAAAATTCATATTTATGACTCTCAAACACTTGGCCTGAAGTTGAAGCAATATTCATATCCTTTGCATCTATTCCATTCGCGTACTACCAAATATATCTTGCACAAATGGTACACTGTACAAAATTTATATACAATTGATCGAGTTCAAGTTACACTGCACAAAACATATGTACAAAAACATAAATATATAGATCGAGAATGCCACCAGTGTACAAGGAATGAATAGATGCAAACCATAAAACTAAACTTCCTTAAAGCACCAATTCTGAATACCTGAGTCCCATTGATGAACGCATTTATGGGCTTCTCCTGACACGTGTATGTTGTTCTAGCCATATTGTACAATTCGTAACTGTTATCAACTTCTTCAATGAGTTGATGTTAAGCAAAGCTTTTCAATGAGTGGTTCAACCTACATGATTTTGAAAAGTTTCACATTAGAAATTGCAAATAGGTTATGATGTATAGAGTACTAAATTTTAATTCAATAGAAAAAATGACACAATTCTACTAGTAATAACAGCTGGACAGATTACATGAGAGGCTCACCCACTGTACAAGGAGTATAATTGTTCTTCCCTTTTTTCTTTATTGTCAATGATTTTACGTCCAGATAGCAATTGTAACAGAACAACTACATATGAATAGACATCTGTTCTAACAGACAGAATCCCACCCTTAACATATTCTGGTGCTAGGTAATTGTACAAGAATAGTACTACTTAGTTGAGTTTTCTTACCTGATTAATATGGAGACAACATATAAGAAACATTATAATCTCATCCTAATGTGCCAACTACCCTAGTTTGGATTGCTCATTTCATGTCTTCCATTTTGCATGACTTATGTCTCCAATCTGTTTCAATAAACACAAAAGTAACATGCAAATTTATGAGCAAGGATGAATCAACATGATAACCAACTTCTAACCATACAAAGTATATATACCTTATATTAAAGAAGCTTCGATGATCAAATTAAGTTAACTATATCATATATTTATTTAGTTTTCAAGTTCTTCGCATCATAGATTTGTTCGGTTTCCATTATCACCAGTTCCTATGGAATTTGTGATATCAGGACATAATTCTGCAAATAGAATAGGCACTATCTTAAATACAATGAAGCCACACTGCTTATTCTACCATACAAAATCAATGAGACTTGATATATACCTGTTTTTGAAGGGCACTACCATCATATGCTAAAAGTTCCAAACTGTAATCATAGTCATCATCATCATCCGAGCCTACTCATGATAAAAGTACAAAGAAACATATTGTTGATCATGCGTAAAGCTTTCGGTCCATGGAACTAAAAGAACAAATAAAATGGAAAATAAAAGTCCTAACAAAAACATTTATTTAACATACCTTCTTCATTATGGTCACATGGCCATTCACCAATCGTTCGTTCTCCCTCCTCCTTTATCCTGGCTTGGGACCGGCAATGCAAGATAAACTATTGCATTGGCGGAGTTAAAGATTTTTTTTTAATGGAGTGGAACACACCATTAAACCTGCAAATGGTAAGAAATACAAGCAAGTTCATATACTGTGCTTCTCATTGATGAAATAGTATCTAACAAAATAAATTCCAACTTGAAAATTGCGTTACCATTCAAAATAAGACATTAACCCATTTAGGACACTGCTTACACGTACATTAACCAAAATAAAGACATCCAAGCTTCATATACTGTGCTTCTCATTGATGAAATAGTATCTAACAAAATAAATTCCAACTTGAAAATTGCGTTACCATTCAAAATAAGATATTAACCCATTTAGGACACTGCTTACACGTACATTAACCAAAATAAAGACATCCAAGCTTTACATTATAGACATCTAAGTGCTACATATAGTAACCAAAAAAGAACTTATCGAACATATGTGTCAATTAACGAACTTCAGAAATTGCTTAGGCCATACTATATAACCTCCCACAACATCATTAACGATAGCAACTTGGCTATTCCGATTAAATAATGGAGCTCCCATGTCCACAGCTGAGTCTATTGCAATCTTGTAATTCCCTTCTCCAATCAGAACATTATGGACAAGTACTTTTGGATCCACCTCCACGACTTCGCCCAGTGCAACTAAGTCACTCCAACAATACACTTCACATTTTTTACCAATATCCATGACTGCATCATGCTGAGGCTGTCCATGCAAGATCAAATTAACAAATTACTCATATACAACTTGGAGTCAGGTCTTTTATATAAAATTATTATTATTTGAATGCACCATACCATAAATGTTGGTGCCGAAGAACTTGTAGACTGTGGTGAAGAAACATCTTTTTCCATGTCATTTTTCGCCTAAAATAAGAAAATTTAATTAGTTTGATCATCTATTACACAATGAAAGAGTAAAAATGTTTTGTAGTATCAAAATAAAATACTTTTCTATTACCATCTGCTTGTTCATAAAATCTGTGAAAACGTTCATATGTTTTTCCAGCTTATCTATTTTTGAGTTATTTTCGGTGTTTTGGCGTTGTATGTCAACAATCTTGGCTACCATATGGGTCATCTTCTTAATAAAACCCGGGGACACACCTGGACCCATAGCACAGGACGGGGTGGAAGAAGGGAGGCGATTCTCGAACGAGGAAAAGGATCCAATGACTTCGAAAGAGTTGAACGAGGAGCCGTATGAGGTGAAAATATCATGTACGGTTCTGTAGAGTGACAGTAAGGGTGACTTATCTGTCAACTTTTCCACTATCACCCCCAAAACCCAACCTAGAGAGAGACGTTATTCAAGAGAAGAAGGAGTACCCTTTGGTATCTTTCCCTATTGTCCAGAAAATAAACAATTAGAATAAGAGACCATAACAACCTGGAACTAACTGTTTTAAATAATAAATATAAGTTACATACCTTAGCTAATGCATCATCTACTCCAGTCAATCGTGTCTCAGGGTTTTCAATCATGATGGCCTTCATTTTACTCTATTGAAAAAAAAAAAAGGTTAGAAACCAAGTTGTGCTTAAAGCTAGAATATGTCTAGTACAAAAACGCTTACCATCTTCTCAGGGCATTGTTCAGTTTTATCTTTTTTGGTATGAAGTGCTATGAAAGTGTCAGACCTACGAACATCATCATCATTGTCCAAGTTCCTCTCTATGGCCTTCGTTGGGCAAGATACAATATACACACACACCCCAAAAAAAAAAGTGTTAAAAATATAAACAAGTGTTCCCAATGGTAATAGAATTTAGGTAGTAACAATATTTTTTTTTTGTCTAGAGTACTTACAATTCTATGACGAACTTGAGTTGCACTGTGTCTACCAGAGACATTTGGCATTGTTAATTGCTTTCTATTGGCTATGGCTTGCTCACTTAAAGCCTGCATGATGATAGAATGGACGGATACCAAGCATGAGAAGTGATCAAAATATTAAAGTATTCATAATTTGACATACTTTGAATTCAACAGTAGTACTCAAGTCAATTAACTGTTGCCAATCGTCTAGGGCTACGAAATCAGGGGGTTCACTTGCTCTCACAATAGATAACTCTTTCCCATAAATATATTTCTTCCTAAGTCGATGTTTCTTATCTCTCCATGCCTTATTAACTTTGGAGTGCAGCCATACCGAATTAACATATCTCAGATCATATGAACGCTGGCATGCCAAGAAAAAAAATTATATTAAAATCTACATTTCCATTTCAGTTTTCTTGATATAAACATTGTTGTTCGTACCAAAATTAAGCAAAGTAATTGAACAAAAAGTTCTTACTGTCAAAGTTTTCATAACATCTTGTACTGGTTTCTCGGGTAACTTATCATATGAAGGAAAACCAACGGGAAGAATTTCACGTACTGCCATCAGTAGCAAAAGCCTTTGTATCTTCATCCATTTCATTAGGTTGCCCTTGATTATTTGTTTTAATAAGCCCCTTCACTCCTTCTGGTAGTGCTGGTGGTCCTTGAGATGCGCCTCTCTTTCTAGATGAACGGGAGGAACGGGAAGCACTGGAGGAAGCCATTTGTCCTATAAAAGTAAAATTACAATGTTTTATTGAGGAAATTAAAAATGCAAATATAACAACTTGAGATTATAATAACTATATTGTTTTACCTTCATTCTCACTATCATGTGTTTCATGCTCCATGGATAACCTGGAATACAATACAATCAAGAAGAAAAACATTAATACATGTACTATATATCATTATATCATTTAATAAGAATTTATCAATATGCCAATACTACAGGACATTGAATCATTAGAGCCATTATATAAATAATACATTTGAAAACTGAAATTCACAAATATTATACCATGAACATAAACCAAACCATATACCTATTATTATTTTCTAAGTCGTTTGCGTTTACTAGGATTCTCAACAACAACTTCACTGTCATCATCATCATGGAATATCAACTCATCAAAGACATGTACATTGATGGTAGGTCCAACATCTTCATCAGTTACAACTGGTTGGTTTAACAAAAATGAAGTTTCATTTTCAACATAAACTTTTCGTGGAACATCTAGGACCACGTGCCATTCAGGATCCATTGGATAAGATGAGTAAAACACTTGACTAACATGTTCCGCAAGAATGAACGACTCATCATCCAGTTGGTTAGAGCTAATTGTACCAGACAAATTAACCAGTTTTAAGTTTGCATCCTCATCCCATCTAACGCCATGGTGTGTCACCTTTGCCCAGTCACACTTAAATAAGACAGGCTTGTACCTATTTTGATACTCTAACTGAATTATATCCTTCAAAACACCATAATAGGTTACAGGCTGGGGATTTATCCTTGGCACTTGAACGAAATGTGGTATTGGAATTAGTGCTAACACCACTATTCTGATTTCTTTTCTTTTCCTCATGGTCTTTAGTAACAAACCGAAACACATTAATGCAATATTTTTTGTAACGTTTAGCAAAAAACTTTGGACCATAGACAATCTCAACAAAATTGGGATCCACATTTTCTGTAACCTTCAACTACAAAGAAGAGAGCAAACAAAATATATAATCAGTATACTAAATTATATCATGCAAAGGGCCTGAAATGATAGATTATATTTTATATTTTATATTACCTGTTCTTTCAACCAAGGTATAAATTGTTGTTCTTTAGAGAGTTTAAAAGACCAGACCTTTTCCCAGCAGCTAGCTTAAGGCGTTTTACGAAATCATCATACTGAATTTCCCACTCATTATAACAAAGTTGACTCTTAAGTACCCATCTACGAGCTTGCTCGTATTGGGTACCTGATAATTGAAACTTCTGACTTGTACCTATTGGCCCACTATCATCCTGACTTTCAACTTCATCACCAATATCATCCAAGTGTTGGACTTCATCTACTCCGTCAGATTTATTCCCAAGAGATTGCTTAAAAACAGAGTCACCATCGACCCTATACGATTTTCAATACATTATCGCTTCCCCCTTAAGATACCTTTGAGCTATACATGCTTCAGGATGTGCCTTATTAGTAACGTATCGCTTGTATGTCATCATCAACCTTTTATAATAAGAAAGATGTCAGAAATATGCTTTTAAGTATATAAATGCCAAAAAAAATGAACAATTAAGTTATTCTACCTTTCAAATGGATACATCCATCGATAGAAAACTGGGCCACATACACGAGCCTCATAAGCTAAGTGGATTGGAAGATGCATCATCATAACAAATATAGAAGGCGGAAAATTTTTCTCCATTTCACATAATGTCCTTGCCATGCCCCTCTCCAATACAGAAAGTGTATCAATATCTATGATTCTTGAACATAAAGCACTGAAGAAAGTAAAATAACTTCTAATTATTGCACGAATTTCTTTCCTGTTTTTGAACACATGTTGTAACAACATAAGAAACAAATGTTGCATTAAGCTCTTGAAATCTAACCCATCGTCAGTAATCAAATTCTTCCAATTACTACTAAAACCAACAGGAACACGTAAATCTCGCAAAGATTTGAAAAATAATTTCTTCTCTTCCTTTGTCAACCAAAAACGACATGGTGGTTGAATTACCTTGCCATTTTGTGTTTTCAACCACAAACATTTCTTAAGTTTTAGACGCTTTAAATCTTTACGTGCATTTGCATCATCTTTAGTTTTCCCCCTTGTGTTCAACATCAATGCGATCAAGATTTCACAAACATTTTTCTCGATATGCATTACATCCAACTTGTGCCACACATTGATGTATTTCCAATACTCGAGTTCAAAAAAAATTGATCTTTTGTTGAAACACATTGATGCCTGGTCCTGTTTATCTTTACCAGATTTCTTATCCTATTGGAGCTTTTTTTATACTTTCCCCATTGAACATTGAGATTGGCAGTCATATCAATCACCTTAGTTCCATCTAAACGAAGTGGTTGATGTCGAAGCTCTGCTTTCTTATTAAATGTGCCAGCAGTTGTATCTTTTCTACTAAGCTCATCTGTCAAAGGCAATCATCTCCTAGAACCCATGTATACATCTTTACAACCATAGTGAAGCCATAAGGAATCAGTGTGTGGACCACAAACTGGACATGCAAATTTACCCTTCGTCTTACACCTTGAAATATTTCCATAAGCAAGAAAATCATGAATAGTCCACAATAAAGTTGCACGCATATTAAAGTTTTTACGGCTTGATGCATCAAATATTGTGGCCCCTTTATCCCACAACTCTTTTAACTCTTTGATCAAAGGCTGCAAATACACATTGATATCTTTTTTGGGTTGTTTTGGGCCATCAATGAGTAACGTAAGCATTGTGAATTGAGGCTTCATACATAGTTCAAGTGGAAGATTATATGCCACACACATCACAGGCCAACAACTACAGGATGATCGGTATGTTCCAAAAGGGTTAAACCCATCAGTAGCTAATCCCAACCTGATGTTACGAGATTCAGTTGAGAAATCTTTGAATTGGTAATCGAAAGACTTCCACACACTAGAATCACAAGGATGCCCCATCTTTCCAACTGGCAATCTACCAGTTACATGTCAAGTCATATTTTTAGCTACCCAAGGAACATCATACATCCATTTAAGTCTGGGTGTTATTGGGAAATACCTCAAGACCTTAGCAGGGACTCGGACATGCTTATTCTTAGACACTTTTTCTATCTTATACCTGGGTTCTTTACATTTTGGACATTTTTTCTCATTGGCGTATTTCTCCCAGTATAAGATACAATCGTTTCGGCAAGCATCAATCTTTTGAAAATCAAGACCTACATTCTCCATCACTTTACTAGCATGATAAGTATCAGATGGTACATTGTTTTCAGAAGGAAAAGATTTTTTTAGTAGTTGAAGCAACCCAGTAAAACTATTGTCACTCCACCGACCCCTAACTTTTAAGTCATAGAGTTCTGCAGTAAAAGAACCAACATTAAAATCTTCACAACCAGGGTAGAGTTCCTTAATGAACTCTGTAATATTTCCTAACTCATTGGTTCCATCCTCCAGAACCTTTTCACCACATCCATCCACCTGGTCTTCAACAACCTCATTTGATTTACCACCAATGTCCTCATCTACTTGGCTTATAAAACCATCTTCAAAATTAGTGTATGCATCATTATTTTGTTCTTGGAACCTGGTATCACCTTGATATCCCTCTGATGTTCCCTCCTCTCCATGAAAGTTCCACAGTGTATATGTTGAGGTGAATCCATATTTTACCAAGTGAAACTCAACGTCCGCGTATGAAAGCGAGATTCGCTTGTTTCCACACTTTGTACACGGACACTTAATTTTTTTCTTATTAGGTATATGAGCTTTAGCAAAGTTCAGAAAAGATTTAACACCAGCATGAAATAGTGGGTCATCTTGTCGAAGAGTTATCCAAGTTTTATCCAAAGGACAAGACATTCATTTTTTAACTACCTAGACATCCATGCACAAAACAAATCACAGATCAACAACAAGCCAAAATCAAAGATATGGAAGTACTATTTAAATGTCTTAGGCTTGGTTTCCTTGCAGTCCACAGTTCAAAAGTTGTCTTAGAAACTGCCTTACTAGGAACTGTATGTAGTTGTTTGGAGAGCATGAGTCCACAATGATATGGGAAAAGTTGAATTACTTAACATACTTCGAAACATTTTCATAATAGTACGATTACACCTTTCTACAACTCCATTTTGCTGAGGCATACCTGGCATAGTGTATTGAGCAAAAATACTTTTCTAGAAGTTTGGCAAATGGGCTAGAGTATTGACCAAATTCATTATATTAGTCATAATATTCACCACCTCTATCTGATCGTACGACTTTCACTTTTCTATTTAATTGACTTTCTACTTTCTTAATGTAGACATCAAAGACATCTATAGATTGGCACTTGTCATGCAATAGATAAATATAGCAATACTGTGAATAATCATCGATAAAATATTTTTCTCCGACGAATGATGGAACATGAAATGGACCATAAATATCTGTATGTATTATCTCAAGAAGCTCAGTACTTCTTGTGGCTCCTTTCTTAGGATGTTTAGTTTGCTTTCCCTTTATGCAGTCTATACATGCGTTACCAAAGTTACTAAAATCCAAATTTGGAAGAATGTCATCTTTTATTAATCTTCCAATTCTTTCCTTGGATATATGACCTAAGCGTTTATACCACAAAAATGATGAATTTTCGTTCATCATTTATTTTTTCCAACCTTAGGATGCAAGGTTATAAGGGCTTGAGAAAAATGATTATCAAGACTGAATTTGTATAAACCATCAGTAAGAAATCCTAAACCAACATGGATAGTATTCTTAAATAAATAAAAACTTTTATTGCAAAAGTTAAATACCTAACCAAAGTCACTAAAACCCAAATTTGGAAGAATGTCATCTTTTATTAATCTTCCAACTCTTTCCTTGGATATATGACCTAAGCGTTTATGCAACTAGAATGGTGAATTTTCATTCATCATTTTTCTTTTGTTTCCAACTTTAGGATGCAAAGTTATAAGATCTTGAGAAAAATGATTATCAAGATTGAATTTGTATAAACCATCATTAAGAATTCTTGAACCAACATGGATAGTATGCTTAAATAAATTAGAACTTTTATTGCCAAAATTAAATACCTAACCAAGTATACCAAGCTTTGACATCGATACTAGGTTTCCGGAAATAGATGGTACATATAAGGTTTGATACAAATCAACATAGTGACTAGAAGACCGAAAAAACCGATAAGTCTGTATAACTTCAAGATCTATTTTGACTCTATTTCCCATGTACAAAAAATGTTCATTTGGTCTTATGGTTTGGCTTGTAAAGAATCCCTACATTGTTATAGAAACATGAACAGTAGCACCAGTATCAAGCCACCAAATATTGGATAGAACTGTAATTAAATTTGATTCGAAACATACAAAAACACAAGGCTTACCTTTCTTTTAGAGCCAAGCCTTACATTTTTGGGCAATCTTTTTGGAAATACTCAGGTTTCTTACAGAAACTACCTTTGTCAGGTTTTTGTTCCTTCCCTTATCCTTGTTGGAGGTGTCACCATTCTACCTTTTTCTTTCATTTTCCGGTTTTCTTCCATACTTTTTGCTTGTTTGTTGGGTAACAAGATAGATGGGCTTGTTTGTTGGGTAACAAGATAGATGGGCTTGTTTCTTGGGTAACAAGATAGATGGGCTTGTTTCTGGTTTCAGCCTTGCTTCCTTTTGAACTATCATACTGGCCAACTTATTGATGTTTCATAGCCTTGTTTCCTTAATAGTGTTGTAATGAACATGAAATGGCCCATATTCAGAAGTTGGGAGTTCAATATGAAATGCATAAGAAAGGTGTCATCCACAGCCATCCCCAGGTTCTTAAGTTTAGCAGCGATGTTGATCATGTAAAGGACATGGTCATGCATGGTACGACTATCATCAAATTTCTTGGTGGTTAGTTTTGCTATAAGTGTTCCAACAAGTGACTTATCTACACTTTTGAAACGTTCCTCAACATTCTTCATATACTAATATTCCTTAGCATCATCCGTTTTCGGTAAGGTAGACTTAATGTTATTCGCTATAGTCTAACGCATGGACATAATGCTAAGTCTGTTTGATCTCTCCCACTTATTATAGAGATTCTTCTGAGCCTCAGTGCTAGTTGCAGTACGTGATGACATCAGGCTTATCAATATGAAATACTGGATCAAGATCAAACCCTCCAAGATTGAATTGGACTTGTTCAGACCAATCTGCAAAAGTCAAGCTAGTAAGCATGGGAATAGATGGAGCTTGTATATGAAGCGCGACAATGATGATGATACTACAATTACAAGTAAAATATACTCACAATATAAATACTTTGAGATTAACAATCATAAAGTAATATCATGCATCACCTTTGGGTAAATTAAACATGATATATTGACATACCCATAATGATGCTTATTATTAGGCGATAAACGATAACTTCTAAGTCATAGATTTAGACAAGTATGCTATCTTTGGATAGACGGTACAAATTAAAATAAAGACGCAAATTATATTTATCAAACACTAAATAACAATCCACCTTTGGGAGATTATATGTATTTGGTGGGTGATAAAAAACATTGCATATACTCGATAACAAAATATTCTAGGCAATAAACATCTTTATAGTGGGAATTAATATATTGATATTATAACACCACGGGTCGGCAGGTGGTTTACCGAGGGGGTGAGTCCTACGACACTTAAGAGGGCGATGTCCTGACTCTTGAGTTCACTTAGCTCCAGAGTTTGAACACCTCCTAGGATTACTCCCACTTGAGCACACCTAATTTTGAAGTTCTTACAACTCTGGAGTCAAGTGAACCCAAAAGGCCTCAGTGATAATATATGACAGATCTATACCTGTATTCCAATGTCAGGACCCACCCCCTCAGCAAACCACCTGTCACCCGGGGTTTTATAGGATTAAGCTAGTTTGTAACAAGATTAACACTCCTAAACATGCATTTATCACTTGACTTATTAACTCAAGAAACGTTGTTTAACTGGGGACCCATACATGAGAGTATGAGACAAACTCTATATTCCGCAACATGGACTATGGTGTACCAACAAGGACACAACAGAGACCACCTTCACATGCCGGGAGCCACCAACAGACCAAGGTCAGCTTGCCATAGATATGCTTCACTACTGGTACCCCAATGGGGTTTAGGGTTTAGGATTTACCGCCCCTTGGCCCCAGTACTAGCATAACAACAGTTTTTTAGGATACAAAACACTTGTTTTTCAATTGTAGCTACTCAACGAAGGTCTAGACCGATGTACAGAAGTAGTGTGAGCTCCAAAGGATAGTCAAGACTATAATAAATGTAGATGGTTGTACAATATTAAAAAGGTAAAGACTTGCAAGGAAAGGAAATTCAGGCATCTCTATGTGCAACAACCTATTGGCTCTGGAGGGAGAGAATTTCAAGGATGTTTTAGGGGAGATCCAACACTTCAGTGCAGCTATGTAGCAGAATTATTGAGTCTGGGAAGTTGAGGAAAGGGAAGAGATAGAACATCGAAAGACAACTGACAAACAAGTTCTTTGCTCACAAACTAAATGTGAATACTAAGTACAGACGAAATCTAATTCAGTTGGGCAAATGGGTGAAACCTACACCAGGTATGATGTGTCTCAACACAGATGGCCCACTGGAAGACAAAAAGGCAGGTTTTGGACGTCTGTTTAGAGACCATGGTGGCAATAGGACTTTAGCACATGCAGCAGCAAATCCAAAGAAAGGGCTATCACTACAATTGAAATTGAGGCAATCACTACAGGAATGCAGATGGTTTGTAGAAAAGCTATACTAAACTCAGGGTAGAATCTTATTCTAAGCAGGCAGTTGATAGCATTAATTAGAAAGATTCAGCCTTCATGGAAATCAAAGCAACTTTTTAACAATTAATGCAGGAAGAATGACACAGTTGTTTAAGATCATCACAGTTAGCCGTGCTTACAGGGAGACGAACATGTGTGCAGATTTTTTGGCTCACCAGAGAACTAATGTGGTTGCTCTCAATGTTGTCTATAGGCCCCTTTCTTGAGCACCCGAGTAAACTTATAAACCAGGATGCTGCAGGAACCTTGTAGGCTTGTATCCTAGAATGTAATTGTTTTTATATTTTCAGTATAATCAAGTCGGGGTTGCCTAACCCCAGTTTGCTTCATGCAAAAAAAAAACTTGTCCTTGTTGTTTGAAATCCAAACGAAAAAGGATTATTTAAACAAAATCAAATAAGGGTAAAGAAACAAAATTATTCTTATAACTAGGACTTGCTTGGTAAAATATAATCCTGGCTAGGTTCTGGTTAAGTGGTAAGTAATCCTTCACGCCTTAAACAACGTCCAGTGGCTTCAAGATCATTGACAAAAGAAAATGGAACCAGATGCAGTACGTGCAGGATGTCTCGTGTAAATTCAATTACACTATCCAATTGTTCCTAAAGGTATACGTAAAGTATAATATACACAATAAAACTTCTAAACTATTGTTGATATCACACATTTACTATTTGTCTGCATGCTCGTTCTATGTACGAACTAACTAATCTTGTAGAAAATTGTTCAACAGATTAATTGAAATGCTATTTTTCTAGTAATGAATACTCCCGACTGACTTCCTTTAAATAAAAAATTCTTGTCTACTCGTGAAATAAAAATTCATAAATTAAATTAATTCCATAAAAAAAAAAAAATATTCAATGTCAATTGTTTTTATGGTAGACAAGAACACTGACAACATTAGTTCTTTCTTTTTCCGTTACCAAAAAAATAAAAGGCTGTATTGGTTGATGCTAAATTCCATTCACGCACAAACTTCTAATAAAAATGTAGAAACCTCTAGATTGTTTCATACTTCCAACTGCAAAACATATCTAGCTAGGCAACTGCAAATATCATGCTTTTAATAAGAAAATCATGCTTATAACTGTTAATAAGTAATTCTACTGGAGGGTTCGCGGCAGCTGTCCCTAATCAGCAGCCTCCTCTTTTTTGATGCTATCTTGGAATTGTAGGGGAATGGGTTTCTCCTCTGCAGTCCAAAATCTAAAGGACCTTATCTGGGTAGGTAACCCGGAGGTGATCTTTATTTCTGAGACAAAAGTGAAGGTTACTAGAATGGAAATAGTTAGGAAAAAAATAAAGTATAGTGGGTGTTATTTTGTTGCTTCTAATGGAAGAAGTGGTGGTTTGGCTTTACTTTGGAAAAAGGGAATTAATCTGCAGAACATAGCCTCATCCCGCCATGTGATTACAGGTAAAATTTCTGATTTCCTAAATAATATTGCTTGGTTCTTCTCTTGTGTTTATAGTCATCCGACTCCCTATTGAAGAAAAGAAGTGTGGAACGAATTAAGAGTTACTGCAACTAATGTTCCTGGTCCTTGGGTTTTGCTTGGGGAATTTAATGCAATAGCCACTGCTGATTAAAATATTGGTGGTAATGGCATTCTGTGGAAAAGTTTAGAGGACTTTAATGAATTAATAACTGAGATTGGGCTGTTTGATATGGGTTTTTGTGGGTCTAAATTTACTTGGTCGAATTGTAGAAGGGTAGGTGATAGAATTATTGAAAGGTTGGATAGGGTGTTAGCCAATACTGATTGGGTTGATAGTTTTCCTTAAGCTATGGTTCAAAATGTGTCGTGTGGCTCTTCGGATCATACTGCATTGTTAGTGTCTTTGGTTAAAATGGAGAAACCTGGTCGTAGACCGTTTAGATTTCATGAAATGTGGTTAAAGGATTCCACATGTTCAAATGTGATTGAATCTGCTTTGTCCACCAGATTTACAGGGTCTTCGGATTTCAATTAGTGTAAATTAAATATGACTAGGTATAGACTTAAAGTTTGGAATAAAACTCATTTTGGAAATATCTTTCATGATATTAAAAAACGGAGATCTGAACTGGATAATCTTATGCTTAATATAGAGGATGAACAGAGTTACACTTTGATGTTAGGAAAGAAAAAAGAACTGAATATTCTGCTTGATAAAGAAGATGCATACTGGAGACAATTATCTGATTTTTCTTGGTTAAAGGATAAAGGTAGAAATACAAGATTTTTTCATCTTTCGACTGTTTATAGGAGAAGAAAGAATTGGATTTCTAAAATAAAAAATAAGGATAATGATTGGGTAGATAGTAGAGTTAATATTGGTAAGGTCTTTAATGAGTATTTTGCTGATATTTTTTCTACAAGTCTACCTTTAGTCAATCAGGATGTCCTTAATCTTTTTCAACCAATTTTGACCCAGGAGGATAATGATTTTCTAATTAGTATTCCTTCACCATCTGAAGTATGGGATACTGTTAAAAAAATGGGTAGTTTGAAGCCACCTGGTCCAGATGGTTTCCAAGGTTTATTTTATAAGAAGAGTTGGGAATGGGTTGGCCCAGCTGTGATTAAAGTTGTGCAAGAGTTCTTTTCAAATGGATGGTTGTCTTCCTCTTTAAATGAAACTTTCATCACTTGGATCCCAAAAGTCCAGAGTCCTGAAACTCCAAGCCAGTTTAGGCCTATAAGTTTATGTAATTTTTCGTATAAAATTATTTCAAAAATTATGGCTAACAGACTTAAAACTTTTTTGGATTCGATTATATCCCCTTATCAGAGTGCATTTGTCAAGGGTAGGGCTATTGGAGATAATACTTCCATGGTGCATGAAATGTTTTACAAGATGAAAAAACATGAAAAAAGGTAAACCTGGTTGGATGGCTGTGAAACTTGATATGGCTAAGGCCTATGATCGAGTTGAATGGGGATGTTTAGCCAATATTTTTAGACAGTTGGGTTTTTCTGAACATTGGGTTAATCTGGTTAATCAATGTTTAAGTACTGTTAAATTTCAGGTTCTGCTGAATGGTGCACCAATTGAAGAAATTATTCCTAGTAGGGGTATAAGGCAGAGTGACCCTCTGTCACCCTATCTTTTTATTATCCTCTCGGAAGCTCTCTCTAGAATGATCTCAAAAGCTGAAGAAGTGGATCAGGTGCATGGTTTTAAGCCTAAAAGGGGTACTCTTGGAATTTCACATTTGCTCTATGCGGACGATTTGATCTTGTTCTGCCGGGCGGAGAAAGAAGAGCTAACAAATTTATTAAATGTTGTTAATGAGTACTGTCAGGTTACAGGACAGTTAGTTAATTTCGATAAATCTGCTGTTTTTTTTAGTTCAAATGTCCCTAGTAATCGTCAGATAGAACTAAGGAATATATGGGGAGTAAAGAAATTCAGGGATAATGATAAATATTTGGGAGTCCCTGTTCTTTTGAGTAGAAAAAGGAAAGATAGTTTTCATTATATAGTAGATAGGATTCAGAGTAAGATAGCGGGGTGGAAATCAAAGCTTTTATCTCAATCTGGTAGGTTAATAATGCTGAAATCTGTGACTGAATCGATGCCCATTTATGCTATGTCAACTTATTCTTTACCTGGATCTATTTGTGATGAAATTGAAAAAATACAAAGAGATTTTTGGTGGAAGAATTCTGCTGATAGAAAGGTTGTATGTCTTATGAGTTGGGAAAGAATTTGTAGAACTAAGTCTGAAGGAGGGCTTGGTTTGAGGAGAAAGAAAATACTGAATAAAGCTCTATTAGTGAAACACTGGTGGAGACTTAAATCAGATAGAGAATCCCTATGGTCCAAGTTTTTTCGAAGCTTGTACCCAGAATGGGAATTAGAATGGAAAGGTGAGGTGCACAAAGTGCATGATGAATCAGTTTTCTGGCAGGGTTTAGGTTCATGCAAGGATATGTTTAAAGAAAACTGTGTTTGGCAGATTGGTAATGGTATGGGAATTAATATGTGGGATGAACCTTGGCTTGTCTTCATGAATAAGCCTATGATTCTTAGAGAGGTTCTAGATATTCCAAATGGGATGGAAGCTATGGTGGTTAATCAGTTACTTAACCCTGTTACTTTTACTTGGAATTTACCTTTAATAGAGAGATTAATCCCGGCACCTATTCGTAAGTCTGTTATAAATACTAATCTGAGAAGAGGAATGAGTGATAAGGTGATCTGGTTAGCGAACCAAAAAGGTAAGTTTAGTGTTAAAACTGCTTACCTTAGTGGTAGTCAGGAGACTGGTTCATCTAGTCAGATGGAAACAGAGAAGTGTTTCTTAAAAAAAATTTGGAAGTTAAAAACTCCAGCCCATATTATGCTATTTATATGGAAAAAAATTTCTGGAATTTTGCCAAGAAGGGATAGACTTGTTGAAAGGAAAATGGTGGGAGATTTTACTTGTTGTTGGTGTCAAAAGGAGGTTGAATCTATAAATCATTGTTTTTTCCAATGTGATTGGATTCAGAGGTTATGGTTTCTTAGCCCAATTAATATTAACATTGTGAGTCGTAAGGAGTGGGACTATAAAGAGTGGATTAAATATTTTATTACTTGGTATACTCTGGAATCAAAAGTGCAGTTTTTCCACCCAACCTTCAGTTTATATTTGCTCTATTATATCTGGTTTTTCAGAAATCTAGTAAAGTTTGAGAAAAAACTGGTTAAACATGAAGATATTCTGATTAACTGTAACTTTGCTTGGAATATGTGGCTGGAATCTTTGTTGCTTGATAGGTGTAATGGTTCTACTGACCTGATTTCTATTAATAATGGTGTGGGTTGTTTGGATGTTGACAGTGATGCAGTTTGGTTTGCCCCATCGCCAGGATTTCTAACAATTAATTTTGATGCTGCATATAATAGAGTTAATGGGGAAGGTGCTGCTGGGGTAGTTTGTAGAGATGCAGATGGAAAGATGCAGGCTTGTTCCTTTAGAAGATTTAAAGCTAAGTCATCAGAAGAGGCAGAGGCAGTTGCAGCTGAAGTTAGTGTGTTGATGGCGCTTGCACTTGATATGGATAATTTTATAGTTGAAGGAGACTGTCAAGAGGTGATCAAAACACTCAAAACTCAGCCATCAAATGCAAATTGGGAATGTCAGTTAATTCTAGAGCATGTTTTGAGTCTATGTAATAATTTTTCTTTTTGTAACTTTAGGTGGTGTAATAGGTTAGCTAATTCAGTTGCACATGAGCTTGCTTCATGGGCTGTTAGAAATAGTTTGGAGAGTCTGCCACCTAGAGAGTGTCTTGAGTCTGTAAGACCTCTTTTTATGATTTAATAAATTGATCTTTTCAGCGAAAAAAAAACTTTTAATAAGAAAAGATAGGCAAAAACCACAAATATGTCATAAATTCATAAATACATAATTAGGGTGAAATTGTAATTGGAACTGATAGTTATATCCCTTGTATATATTTTCTGCAAATGATGCTTTTCTTTTAGAATTGTCTCCATTGCTCAGCTTTATACCATGACCACTTCTGCCCTCCAGCCTTGCAAATGGCAAGGGATGAAAGGATTTCACTTTTCAAGTAAAATGAAACCACTAAAATATTGAGGCCTAACATATTAAAAAAACACTAATAATAAACTTTTAAAATTTTCAAAGGATGAAAGATCACTTACAAAGTGCACTTGCTAATTTGCTCTCTCCTCCATGTCTTCGAAATTTACGGCCAAAGATATGTCTTTTAAATGATTGAGTTTTTTCGGAAGTTTCTTAGGCACAATCCCAGTTGACAAGAAATGTGATACGAATGTTTTACATAAGATAAGCAAAATGAATATAAAAAATTGGATGATAGTTTTGTAGCGAAGTTCATTTACCTTAATAGAATGTGATATCACTTCAACCTTCTCAATCTTTGGTAGAATCTAGTGATCAATATGCAAATTTCATCTTGCACGATCCATAGCCAATGCAGTCAATGATAGCATTCACACCAGGATAACTTTGAGACATCATAGTTGCTATACTACTCCAGGCTAACTTTGAATCGTCGAACTTCCATGCACAGAGAATTTTGGTTCCAACCTCGTCTTCAATCAGTGTCATCATACGAATTCGGCCACCGTTTCTTGCCATGTCAAATGAGAAATTAGAGTTCTCAGGGATGAGTGCAGGGTATACAACTGCAAGCTTCAGTCTAGAGTTGCAACACACTAGCGATTACGAGGTTCAATGTAGTAAACTAATACTCACTCTAGTTTGAACACTTTCAAAGGAAATTCAGTCCAACCATTGTGCACTAATGAGAAGATGCACATGTGAAGACACAGTTTGACCTCCATAAAACTACAAAGACGTGGTAAGATGATCCCAAGGCCTGCATTGCTATAGCCTTGAAGTGCACAGTACTGCAGACCCTATCTATTTTAGGCGCAGATCCATCCTGAAAAGCAGCACATGAGACTATTTGAGGTTGCCAAAGGAATTGACGGTACTCCAATTTATGTGCAGCTTGATAGGGAAATGTGGCGCCAACTATCCACTTCTATGTCATACACCACACTTGACGGGTACTGAAAATTAAGCATAAAAAATCATGCATGGATCTTCATTGGAAAGGAGGTACTTGCTAGTAAACGTACTTCTTGATGTGAATTTATTTATATAAACCCCATTTTTAGGCAATGAGATGGTTATGGTACCATAAATGGATATTGCTAATCTAACTACTTTATAATGAGGTTGGGCGAGTTGCTACAGTGAGCTGTTGTCACACACACATGGTCATAGTTTAATTTTATGACTTATTTACCCCCTATCTTTTAAAGTACTACTTAAAAACATCAACAACAAAAATAATAACTATTAGGGATGTAGGCTCAAAAGAGTTCAACCTTGTGTACAAATTCGATAAAGTGATAGACATTTATGTGATAGATCCACTTATATGATTTAGCTATAAAAGTCTTTGATCAGGTGCACCCAAACATAAGTTATAGTTGTAAAGATTGATAAATTGTCAGCCATATTAATTTTAAATAAATTCATGTTTCATGTTCATGCTCTTATTTGTCCATAGTCTATTTTGTTTTTTTAATTTTTTTAAAATACAATAATATTATTTGTGATCTTTTTCATTTTTTTTTATTGGTGGGCGAGGTTGAGGGGACCCCTACCCTTTTTAAATTACATGTGAAAACTTATATCAACAATCAGCTGTTGACGTGTTTCGAACCCACAATCTCTCCACTTTTATGAGAGGGGTGCTACCATTGAGCCACAAGCCCATTCGTAATGTTTTTTTTTTTCTATTTGTGATCTTATCCCCTAAACATTCTTTTTCTATTGTTATTATCAGAAATTACTTAAATTATGTTATCTAATCTTATATTTCTTTTATAATTTAAAACAATATTTATAAACAAATAATTATGTATATTATAAATCTAAGTAATGTGTATTTTGTGATCTTAATATATCACAAATTTATATTTTAAATTAAATTTATCACAATCAAATATTTTTGAATATTCCTTTTTCTCTTCAAGCCTCCCGTAATATAGTGCCTTCTCTTATAATACATCCAACGAATGTGCATTCCACTTGTTAGATTAAAGTTCTACATTTCTCATTTGTCGTGAAGGTAAATTAATACAATATGTGTATTCTTTTCTCATACGTTTTCTTCTCTAATCTAAGTTTCAACTTTTTTTATCTCTTGCCCCCCACCCCCCACCCCAATCTCCTAGCATCTTCGTTTTGACATTAAGCAGTTGACATGGTTCCTATTGAGTTCTGTTGTCATTTATTGATATACTGAACATATAGAACACAAGCCTCTCCATCTACTTTTCCTCCATATTTTTCCGTCCAAATTAGCAAAGTAATTACTCTTTTTCCCCATGTATGAGTTAAAAAAAAACTATCTTTCTAATTTTCAGATCTAGGGAAAAAATTATCTATGAAAGTCCTAATGAAATTGATAAAATTAAATAAATCCAATGGTAAAAGATGTTTGTATCTTATAGATCTATTGATTAAAAAGAAAACAAATTATGTACAAACCTTCATTTGATGAAGGGCTTGTGTCGTTCTGGTAAATCGCTGATCCCATATGGATTTTGTCTTGGTGAAGGACTCATCTTTCCTGCGTTTTCCATGGATGACAACATCAAAACAATTTTATATATTATTCATGTTCTTGAAATTCATTTTTGCAAGCTTTAGAAAGAAAAATGAATAAATATCAATTCCAATCATGTGCTCTGAACAAACCAATGGCTTTAGTTGGATTAGAGAAGGTTAGTATCATCCAAATTTTAACAATCGAAAATCATTTCATAAGTATTTTTTTCGCAAGCCAATGAGAATATGAAGGAAAAAACTTTTTATCCTTACCACAAATTGTTTATTTTTTTTTTCGCTTCTTCATTTCTAACTTTCTCTTCCTCTATCTGCATATAACAAATGTGTACGCGTAGATGAGATCTTGAGCTTTGTTAATGGTTATTGTTGTTTGGCTTCTGTATAAGGGGGTAAGATCGAGGCTTGGTGAGAAGAGAATGTTCAACGAGGGAAAACAATATGAGGGAATTAATGGAGGCAAATGAGGAAGTTGGAAGGGAAAGGAAAGCTAAGAAGCAGAAGAGCAAAGAGAAAGAAAGCCTTGGGAACAATGAATCTGGCTAGGGTTTCTTAAGCTATCTTTATATAGCAATTTTCTAGTGGTCCATGGCATACATGTGGCTGCCATGGAGAGCACCATCTAGTATGAGGGCTACAAGTGGAAGCCATGGGGAGTGAACGTGTTAGACTATGGATAGGCAGCCACCAAAGCAGTTGTCATATTGTCTTATGCATGGAGATCTGAAAACGAGTATCGGATGAACCAACGACTTAGATGTGATTTCCCTCTATTGTAGTGGTCCAAAGGTTATATGTTGTTTTCTTTAATTTTTGTTTGTTCCTGATTAAATGGAGCATTTGCAAACTATAAATTAATGATAATTAATGTCATTATTTTAGTTTTTCCTAATGGAATATTTCTACATTTGACGACCTTGCCATATAGAAATTAATTTAAATCAGCATACCAAATAAGGCTACAGATAATGAAGGAAACATAGCCTAAAAATGTACCAATGCACAGTCCTTCTTAACCATAAGAAGAATAACCTTACTTTTTGATATAATTCTTATTTTAACATAATTTAAGAAGAAAGGCTATTTTACATCCATTTTGTCTTCTTTTCGATCTTTTATGTTCGTTTTTCTGTAATATTTGAAGTTTTTTGTTGTTGTCAATTTAGGTAGCAAATGGATTTACATCTAAATAGTTTGTTAATCGTGGAATTTTAGTTTTTTGAGTCTCTAACATCTAATGGCAAGATCTTGATCATTGATTGCAAGAAGCTAATAGATTACTCACAAGATTGCCTATTCCATTGATTTATCAAGAAAACGGGAGGTTATTGCATAAGGTGAACTTTTGTTTTAGTAGAATTTGTTTAGACCAATAGTAGAGAGAAAAAAATTACTCAAAGATAATTTTTTTAAGAAAAAATGAAAAAGGATAAGAGTTCCAGGAGGGTTTTATAGTGTCCCAACCACTAGTTTACAAAACGATGATACACGAGTATGGATTCTCTGATGGGAGATTGAATGGTGGTTTCGCAGCCCACTAACATCTCTCCCCTTTGTGCAAGTCATTTCCCTTTTTTAAACATGCATTCGCTGCGAAGTTCACTTCTTTCCTATTCACTAAAAGAACCATATTTGGAAGTTTACTCCTAACAGTCTCCTATTCTGCTTTGAGAAGCCAGTGAACTGTGTTGGTTTGGAAAGATTGGATTGGCGGTTCAGAATCTGCTTCTATCCAAAGGTTACTCCAACTTTGTGCAACTACAAGTTTTAGAGCCTCAATAATTGTCGTTGATTCAGCAAAAACATTTGCAGCTACCCCTAGGCCGCCATACCATGTTCCCAGGACCTCACACTTTTTGTTTCTGAAAATAACCCCCTATCCAGCCTGACCCTGCCTCTTGCTGCCCCCTCTGTATTAGCATTGACATAACTTGGAGGAGGTTCGCACCAATAGCATTCCAGCACTTTCAATGGTTTTTTCACTCTAGTCTGCAGCTCAAAGTTGTGTAAGATTACCAAGTCTGACACACTATTGTTCATACAGTTATTACATTTATCTCAACCCTTTTTGTTGCGGCTCTACACATATACATAATTGTTCCTGTGCTTGTGGCCTTTTCATGATACAAAGCTCTGTTCCTGGCCTTCCATAGCTGCACTATAGCTGTGATAGAGCATGCTTGCCAAATTTTATTCACTAGGGGACTATTTAGCTTGTTCATTCTAAGAACGCCTTCTATGTTAGTTTCTCGGGCATTTGTGATGCTTGAAAAGAGTTGCAAGCATAGTCCACACCACCTTTGCTAATTTACCCTCATATTACATCTTCATTAGTTTCACTTTTTTCTCTGCAAATAGAGCATCTAGAAGCAAGTTGAAAGTTCCTTGGTTGAAGAGATTCATCAGTATTCATGGCCCCATGTAAGACTTTCCATCCCAATGCAGAAACTCTAGGATGAACTTTAGCTGGCCGTGGAAACTTACATCAACTAGTACCTTGTCCCTTCTCTCTGATAGGTTCAAAGGCTGAGGTTGTAGGAAGCTTCCCTTGGGTATTATAAGGCCAATAACAAGATGTAGTTTGGCATGATATATTGTTTACATCACTTCTCCACCCCTTCTTACTATTTATGTTCTCATTGAAACCGGCACAAAGTGGTTTGACATCAATTTTGTGACAAAGTGTCCATGGTTATCTCGCCTTGAGTTCATTGTTAGGAAAATCAAGTTGTACGCACATCGTCCTGAGTCTGTGTTCTCGCGTCTATGTGTCAAAGTGAAGTTTTCGGTCAGGACGTACGTACCAAGTTAGGGCGTACGTACGTCATGGTAGGCAGCAGACTTGATTCGTGTGGAGACGTACGTACCGAGTTAGAGCGTTCGTACGTCATGGTAGGCAGCAGGCTTATTTTTGTGTGGAGACGTTCGAATGTCATATCGACGTACGAACGTCCAAAGTCGGTTTGCACTATTTCGGCCTATTTTCCTTGGTTTTCAACCCTAAGTATAAATAGGGTTTCTCTTCCAAAGAACAAGTTAACTCTTTGGCCGTCCATTCTTCTTCCAGTTCATGTGTTTTGGTTTAGGTTTTGGTACTGAAAGTGTTTGTGGCTATTGAACTCAATTCCCTTCCTTCCCCCTTCTCTCAATTCATATCTTTGTGATCTTCAAGAGTTATTGTGAATTCGGCTTCGAGTCTTCTTGTGTGTTCATCAAGAAGTCGAGTGTCTTGTGCGTACATCAAGGTGCTCTGGTGAAGTCAAGGTGTTAGAGATAACCAGGAGTATCAACTCGCAGTGAGTGCAGGTAGTTGATAGGTTTGTACATCTCTTTTCATCTAGTGGATTATTTGTTGTCGCGAGGACAACCGTGGACGTTTCCCTTTTCGGGTTTTACCACGTAAAAATTCCTGTGTGTTATTTACCTTCTGCATATTATCTGATTGTTTGTTTGAATATTCAATTGTTATATTAGCACTATTTGTAGTTTTTCAATTGGTATCAGTCGCTGGGGGCTGGTTAAGGAGCGTAAAGGCTCACGCTAACGATCAATAGTGCTATGGATTACTCTGGTAAGACACATGTCTCGGTTGTTGCTCGACTGTCTGATGAGCAATCAACTGCTAGTAAAGAATGCTCTAGTAATTGTGACAGGGATTTGATTCTGGTGGACAATAATGATTGGGCTACCCTATACCGGTTATCCAGAAAGGAATGTCTAAGATTGGAGGCACAAAATAGTATTCTTCAGGATAGGCTTGACTTACTATCTTCTAGTTTCTCATCTATGTTAATCCTGGATAGGGAACCTGAGTCATGGCCGGTTGATAAGGTGGCCTTATTGGGTAATCTTGCTGCTCTTGAGCACGACAAGGTCGAATGGGAAGCTCGGTGTAATATTTTGTCCACTGAACTAGACAAGGTCAAAAAGCAACTGATTCGTTTTCAGTCGTTCGAAAAGTGCAATGGGTTGTCATCTTCTGAATTACCTCCACTGTTACCCCATCCTCCTACCAAAAAGTCCGACATTCATCACTCTGTCGACACGTTTGGCATCCGGCGTAATTGGAAACCGTTTAGGCGTGCTCTGCCTCAGGGAAGAAAACGTCAAATGCCCTGCTCACTATGCGGACAGTTTGGACATTGGGCCTCGCAGTGTGTTGTGGCTACTCATGTTCCACAATCATGGAAGCTGTTTTCAGAGCCGTCGTATGTTTATCCATCTTATCCGTATGCCTCTTACTATTTTCCTTGTAACTTTGCAGGAAATGTTTCAAATGTGGCGATTACTGCCCTTCATGTCTCAAGCTCGGATAGTGAGTGGTTACTTGATAGTGGTGCTTCAAAACATATGTCAGGTAATGCCAAACTTTTCTCCTCCGTTACTGCTATAGATGGTGGAAGTGTTACTTTTGGGAATGGTAAGAGCTCTCCTGTGATTGGTAAGGGATTTGTCGCTGGTATTGGTTTATCTTCGAATGATGTTTGTTTGTTAGTTGATGGTTTGCGTGTTAATTTGATCAGTATTAGCCAACTGTGTGATACTGACCATACTGTTAATTTTTCTAAAAATATATGTACTGTGCTTGATAGTTCGGGTAACTGTATCATGACAGGTAAACGAACATTGGATAATTGCTATGCCATTCAGCCTGTTGCATCTGGCATAAACTGCTTACCTAGCAAACTAAATGAGGGTCTGTTGTGGCATCAACGACTAGGTCATGTCAACTTTGAACACCTGGACAATCTAACTCAGAATGAATATATCAAGGGAGTTCCTAGACTTGGAAGAAATCGGGACACTGTGTGTGGTGGGTGCCAACTAGGTAAACAGATACGAAGTCCACATTCCAAGAAAAAGTCCATAACCACATCTTCTCCTTTAGAACTCATACACATGGATCTGATGGGTCCTACTCGTACTCCTAGCTTAGGAGGCAAACGATACATCTTGGTTATGGTTGATGATTACACTCGCTTTACCTGGGTATCATTCTTGCGTGAAAAATCTGATGCGTTTCTTGAGTTTCAGGGGATATGTCTTCGTATTCAGAACGAGAAAGATACTCAAATTAAACATATCAGAAGCAATAGAGGCGGTGAGTTCACAGCCACAGGTGTGATTGAGTATTGCATTGCAAATGGTACGTGGCAAGAATTTTTGGCCCCATACACTCCGCAACAAAACGGAGTCGCTGAAAGGAAAAATCGTGTTATTCAGGAGATGGCTCGTGCTATGTTGCATGCAAAGGATGTTCCTACCAAGTTCTGGGCGGAAGCGGTTCATACTGCTTGTTACATAATGAACCGTGTATACCTAAGATCTGGTACTACACAAACTGCTTATGAGCTATGGTATGGTAAGAAGCCGAATCTCAAATATATGCGAGTTTTTGGTAGTGTTTGCTATGTGTGCAAGGACAGACAAAGTCTGTCCAAGTTTGATAGTCGAGGTGATGTAGCTCTTTTACTTGGTTATTCCTCTAACAGTAGGGCCTTTCGAGTATTTAATTACACCACTCGCAAGGTCATGGAATCCTTTAATGTTGTTGTTGATGACACTATTACATCTGACTCTTCTGTTTCCACTGGTACACAGGATGTCACAGCTCTCTCACCCGTGTCAGACTCGGCTGACATGTCTTCCATATCGTTATCATCACCTGATAATGGCGATGATGGTACTAAACCTTCTGGTGCTGCAGAGGACTTGCCTAGTAGGACCGGTGCTGTGCTCACACCGGATGATGTAGTTCAATCACCAGATGTGATTGATGTGTCTCCAGATCTCTCCACTGTCCCTGCTGAATCTGAAGGGGTGTTTAATCAAGCTTCACCTCGTGTTAAACAACATCACTTCTTAGGAGATATCATTGGGGATATTAATGATCAGCGTCTGACTCGTCGGAGGGCCAATGAGACAAATTGCGTTCATTATGTTTGTTATCTCTCTTCTCTTGAACCTAAAAATGTTACTGATGCTCTTACTGATGATGATTGGCTAGTTGCTATGCACGAAGAACTCGGTCAGTTTAAGCGTAGTGATGTCTGGACGTTAGTTCCTAGACCTACTCACACTAATGTGGTTGGCACCAAGTGGATCTTTAAAAACAAATTGGATGAGTTTGGGCAGATTGTGCGCAACAAGGCAAGGCTCGTAGCTCAGGGCTATAGTCAGATTGAAGGTATTGACTACGGAGAGACTTTTGCTCCTGTGGCTAGGTTGGAATCTGTCAGGCTTCTTCTTGCTATGGCATGCCACTTGAATTTCAAGTTGTATCAAATGGATGTCAAAAGTGCATTTCTCAATGGTATTCTCAATGAGGAGGTCTATGTTGAACAACCTAAAGGGTTTGTGGATCACACTTTTCCGAATCATGTCTTCAAATTGCAAAAAGCACTGTATGGGTTAAAACAGGCTCCTCGAGCTTGGTATGAACGTCTGACTTCCTTCTTACTAGGAAAAGGATTTGTTCGTGGCAGTGTTGATCGGACTCTGTTTATACTAAGAAAGAATAATGATGTTCTTCTCGCCCAAGTCTATGTGGATGATATAGTGTTTGGATCGACGTGCCCAAGTCTTTCTGAATCTTTTTCTCAGTTAATGAGTTCTGAATTTGAAATGAGTTTAATGGGAGAACTAAATTTCTTTCTTGGCTTGCAGGTCAAACAGTTTGATCATGGAGCTTTCATCTCTCAAACAAAGTATGCTAAAGAACTGGTTAAAAAGTTCGGTCTTAGCACTTCCAGTGGTCAAGATACTCCCATGGGTGAGAGGGTACGTCTTGGTAAGGATGTTATGGGTAAGTCTGTTGATATTCGTGAATATTGGAGTATGATTGGTAGTCTTTTGTATCTCACTGCTAGTCGCCCAGATATTTCTTATAGTGTTGGGGTATGTGCAAGATTTCAGGCTAACCCTAAAGAATCTCATCTCACTGCTGTTAAGCGTATTATTCGGTATGTTGCTAGCATACTTGACTACGGGTTATGGTTCACCAGAGATACAAATAGTGTTGTGGCAGGTTATTGTGATGCTGATTGGGGTGGTAATCTTGATGATCGTCATAGTACCAGTGGTGACTGTTTCTATGTTGGGAATAATCTTGTTTCCTGGCATAGCAAGAAACAATCATCTGTATCCATCTTTTCCTGTGAGGCCGAGTATATAGCTGCAGCTAGTGCATGTACACAACTTCTGTGGATGCGTCAGATGCTTAGGGATTATGGCATTCAACAGCAGGCGATGGACCTGTTCTGTGATAACACCAGTACCATTAGCATTTCTAAGAATCCTGTTCAACATTCACGCACAAAGCATATTGACATTCGTCACCATTTCCTTCGTGAGGCGGTCGAAAAGGGTGATATTGTAATGGAGTTCATTCCTACTGAACATCAGCTAGCGGATATCCTTACAAAACCTCTTGATGCAGCCCGCTTCCATTCCTTGCGTAAGTCTATTGGGGTTGTAACTCTTCCCTAATTATTTTGTTACTTTCTTTTTCTCTCTGTTCTTGTATCACTGGTTATGTCTGTTTTTGTCATTATGGTTAGGATGTTTAGGTTCGGTTATTTTTTTTGTTAATTACTATTGTTGTTGGTATTGAGGACATACTACTTTCACTATTGTGTGGATTCCATATTATTGATGTTTCTAGTTTGGCGTCCTCAACTGTTTTTGTGTCATGCATAGTTGTAGGGTTACATCATACTCTCTTCGTCTTGGTAGTTTCTTACATGATGCATTTCCATGTAGTTGGATTGTCGTTTTGCATACCTGTATATCTCCAGTCTTCTATGGTTTCCTTTCATGATCATCGTCTTCCTGTATATGTAGTTATCTCTTGTAAGTGGTCAATGACTCACAAAATCCCCAGCCATTTGAATGTCTTGAGAGCATACTCATTTGGCTAAGAACCCGTTGGGGCTGTGAGGGTCATGCTCTGACGGATGCACTCAGGAGATGTTAGTTCTTGTGTTGCACATTACCATGGTATTGCACTTCTTGAGTGTTGTTTTGCCGAAAAGATGTAGGCTACACCCTACCCTCGTGTTCTGGTAAAAGATGGAGGTATTATATACTCCCACACGGGAATGGCATTAATGATGATTAGTGTCTTTCACACTTGTCTAGTTGAAAGACATGTAGACAAACAATGTTTTGTGTTTCCTTCGCTTTGTTGTGATCTGGTTCAATAATCACATTGGTCTAAGTTGCAAGAGACTTTCAATATATTCAATGATCATTTTTTTTTTGGTTTGTTTCCGGAGGTTGGTATTGGTCTATCAGGTTCTTCTGCATGTTTGCATTATTCTTGTAACTACCATGGCTTGGTGTATGATGTCGTTTTTCGACTTTGCATTTCCTTGTGGTTGAGGTTTGTCTAAATTGTAATCTTCTCTAATTGGAATCCTTACAATCAGCAGATAGGTTTCTCTGTGATGTTTCTCAATATTTGGTTTTGGATTGTTCTTCGAGTTGTTTTTCTGGTTCTTAGGTTGGTATTTCATTCTACAAAAAAAAAAAAAAAAAAAAAAAAGGGAGTAGTACGAACGCTGTCATAACGTTCGAACGCTATGGAGGGCAGATCGTTGCCACCGTACGAATGTTTTTTGAACGTACGAATGTGTGTTCAGGCAGTTGTTTTTAATCGGACTTCTAGTTTTTTTCTGTTTTGCGGTTATTTCTGCTAATTAGGTAATGGACCTCTCTTATTGGGCCCATGTTAGGTTTACTCTTGTTTTTCCTATATATAGGGGAGTCTTCTCTTCTTTTACTCCTATTGTATCTTCTTACCTCCTTCTAGTTCTCTCTTTGTTCCTCAGATTTATTCAATGGCAGAATATGAACTTCATGGGGTTTTTGTACCGGCTGTTGGTTATGTGTCGTTTATGGTGATGGAGTACAAAAACATTGTTAAGGTTTGTCGTTTATGTCGCGTTCCCCATGGGTATGACTATATTCATCGACCTTTTCTTAATCCTTGCTTGGTTCATGTAAATCATTGGGAGAGACTACCAGGACATCTTCAAAATCATATCTTGGAGTTGGTTGGATACCCGAAGGTTCCAGGACTTGCTGCTCCTCTTACCGACTGTGGCTTGGACAGCAGAATCGAGGAGTTGTTTTGTACGAATGAATGGCTGGAGGATTATGATGATCATGTGCTAGCTCGGTGGAATAGACCTTCAGCTCGTGCGGAAGCTTATTTCTCTAAGCTTCCTCTAGGTAATTGGGAGCGAGTTTTTCGAATTCCTTAACTCTAGTTTTATCTTGTTTATTATGACTATGGATTTATGTGTTTGGTTTTTAGTTGTTCTCTTGAACTTTATCAGTTGGGATAGGTTTCTCTTTTTTTATCTGTTTTGTCTTCACTATTTTGTGTTGATTGTTGTTTATATTTGTTAATTGTTCTTATTGTTGTTTATCGTTTCTCTTGTTGGTTGGTTATTTTGTTCACTTGTTGTGACAAAAAGGGGGGAGATTTATGACTCTAATTACTAACAATTGTCTCTTTGTTGTTAGGGTATTCTTGGGTCATGTTTCAGGTATGCTCTATGTATGGGGGAGTGGACGTGTTGATAATTTTAGGAGTTATACAGTTATAGGGGAGCTCGTGTGTCAAAATTTTGGAGCTCATGAAGTATGGGGGAGTTGCTCGAAGGAACTTCTGTTGATTCCTTGATTGCTTCAGAAATTCTTAGTTGCTTCCGTTCGGTCTCTGATGGTTAAAGCATCTTGCTAAAGCTGGATAACAAGAATTAGTGACTTGTTATGTGTTTTTATCTTGAGTGATTTTGTAGGCATGTTTTATAAATGCCATGGTTTGGGCTTGTAAGCACGTTTTATAAGTGCTATTAGAGTCATAGGTTTTTGTCACAAAATCAATGTCAAAGGGGGAGATTGAAACCGGCACGAAGTGGTTTGACATCAATTTTGTGACAAAGTGTCCATGGTTATCTCGCCTTGAGTTCATTGTTAGGAAAATCAAGTTGTACGCACATCGTCCTGAGTCTGTGTTCTCGCGTCTATGTGTCAAAGTGAAGTTTTCGGTCAGGACGTACGTACCAAGTTAGGGCGTACGTACGTCATGGTAGGCAGCAGACTTGATTCGTGTGGAGACGTACGTACCGAGTTAGAGCGTTCGTACGTCATGGTAGGCAGCAGGCTTATTTTTGTGTGGAGACGTTCGAACGTCATATCGACGTACGAACGTCCAAAGTCGGTTTGCACTATTTCGGCCTATTTTCCTTGGTTTTCAACCCTAAGTATAAATAGGGTTTCTCTTCCAAAGAACAAGTTAGTTCTTTGGCCTTTCATTCTTCTTCCAGTTCATGTGTTTTGGTTTAGGTTTTGGTATTGAAAGTGTTTGTGGCTATTGAACTCAATTCCCTTCCTTCCCCCTTCTCTCAATTCATATCTTTGTGATCTTCAAGAGTTATTGTGAATTCGGCTTCGAGTCTTCTTGTGTGTTCATCAAGAAGTCGAGTGTCTTGTGCGTACCTCAAGGTGCTCTGGTGAAGTCAAGGTGTTAGAGATAACCAGGAGTATCAACTCGCAGTGAGTGCAGGTAGTTGATAGGTTTGTACATCTCTTTTCATCTAGTGGATTATTTGTTGTCGCGAGGACAACCGTGGACGTTTCCCTTTTCGGGTTTTACCACGTAAAAATTCCTGTGTGTTATTTACCTTCTGCATATTATCTGATTGTTTTTTTGAATATTCAATTGTTATATTAGCACTACTTGTAGTTTTTCACTCATCAAATTTTATTTATTTGAAGGAATAAATTCATAAATATAAACTGTCATAAAAAACGCTTTAATATTTGAGACTAATAATTTGCATTCATGATGTTCTAAACACAACGGTTTAAGAAGATCGTAACCCTAGTAAACAATTGGCCCGCTTAATTCATTATACAATATACATCTTTACAGTGCTTTGGAATCTTAGTAACCATGGCCTAATCGTAAGTGATGCAAATTGCTAGGTAAATATACTATTGAATGGGGAATTAAACAATAATAGTAAATAAGATGAATAAAATATAAGATGATCTTTGGGATATTATGATTCACAATCAACAATAAACATAATGCAAAAGTATAAATTTAACATACATTTGTCCATTGATATTTTGGAGAAACATGAATTATATCTTGAATGAGACTTTACAAATCTCTAGGATTCAGTTTCTCTTTTATCTACTATGCTATTACGATTTTTGAAAAGTCTCTAGAATCGATGATCAATCTTTTGACAACACAAAGCCTGAAATAGTTGTCCAAATATTATCCAAAAGGTGTGTGTCTTTTCATAAAGATTCAAAAAAGTCACGTACCATTCTTTTCCAAGAGTTGTGTCTATTCAAAATTTTAACTTTTCTATTAGACACCAAATGGGTAGTGTTTATTCGGCTCGGTAGTGAAAAGGGATTATTCCCAATATTCCAATAATACCATTCCTCCATAAAAGAATGATTAATAGATTGTTTTACAATGTGGGACATAAATCTTACATTCACCTACTTGGCCAGTATAATAAGACAATAAACAAAACATCATAAAATCATAATTGAAAGATTTGCTAAGGTGAGTCATGGCGGTTGTAAGTAAATTAAGAAACATAGTTTGCTTCCATGTACTACTACCTCGACACATAATTCAATAAGATCTATAAGCGAGAAAATAAACTTAAATTTCTAGTTCAACATAAGTGTTTATAAAAACACATTCTTGTTCAACTTTCATCGAAAACATTAATTATACAAAATTTGGAAAACAAGAAAATGGTTCAAATGAAC
This sequence comes from Aquilegia eximia, assembly GCA_023053565.1. NCBI lineage: Eukaryota > Viridiplantae > Streptophyta > Magnoliopsida > Ranunculales > Ranunculaceae > Aquilegia > Aquilegia eximia. The sequence goes on from JALIGU010000004.1 coordinate 29,388,278, forward strand.
TTTATTAATGATATCTCAAATGTCAAATAGAACATAGTACATACTAATGGCTTTCAATTCTTACTATCTATAAGACCTATGTTTTCAACATGTTCATAAAAGGTCTTTGGCGGTAATCCCTTAGTAAGTGGATCCACTATCATAGGTTTTGTACTTATATGTTATGTGGACGCGCGTTCCTTTTGAACTTCTTCTTTCACGGCAAGATATTTCAACTTCATGTGTTTAACACCTTTAGAATATCTATCGTTCTTAGAAAAAAAGACTGTTGCGACATTATCACAATAAATTTTCAACGGCCTAATAATAGTGTCGACAACTCTAAGTCCAAAAAGAAAAAAATCGCAGCCATTATGAACTGTTGCCTAAAATAGTGCCACAAATTCTGCTTCCATAGTTGATGAACCTATAATACTTTTCTTAGCACTCTTCTATGAAATTGACCTTCCATCCAAAAGGAACAAATAGCCAAAAGTGGATTTTCTAGTGTCATTGTATTCGGTAAAATCTAAGTCAGAGTATCCAATGACTTCAAGGCTTTCTTAGATCTTCTAAATGTGAGCATATAATCTTTCGTTTCTTGTAAATATCAAAGAACCTTCTTTACAGCTTTCTAATGTTCAATTTTGGGATTGTTTTGGAATCAACCTAGCATACCAAATACAAAACTGATATTCGACTTTGCACAAGTTTGTGGATACATCAGACTACCAACACGAGATGCATAAGGAATATTTTCCATTTGTTGGTGTTCCAATTCATTTTTAGAACATTGCATACGAGTAAACTTATCATCTTTCTGAATTGGCATTACACCAGCTTTTCAATTAAGCATTCGAAATCGTTTAAGAACTTTATTGATATACGTTTTCTAAGATATTTCTAATAGTCCTTGTGATCTATCACGAAATATTTCGATCATAATCATATTAGATGCCTCTCCAGCTCTCCCAAGTCTTTTATTTCAAAGTTCTTTGAAAGATATTTATTGGTTCCGTGCAATAAACAAAGATCACTACTTGCCAACAATATGTCATCCACATACAAGCTCAGAAAAATGAACTTACTCCCACTAATCTTAATATATATATATATATATATTTGTCAACAATGTTTTCTATAAAACCAAAGAAGTAATGGTATCATTAAACTTAATATACCATTGGCGGAAAGCTTACTTAAGTCCATAGATTGACTTTTTTAACTAACAAACCATGTGGCATGTATTTTAATTAAGTTGCTGTTCTTGATCTTCATTTGGTACCAAAACCAAAAGAACGTCAACTGGTTCTAAAGTTGAAGGCAAATGTGGCAATGGAACTTGTACCCTAACTTCTGTAAAAACCACATTTTGAGGTTTATTGCTCCCACTAGTTTCTAGGAATCTAGCATTACCAGATTCAACAGTTCTCATACCATGGCGAGGACGATAGATGTCTTAGGCTTGGTTTCCTTCCAGTCCACAGTTCAAAAGGTGTCTTAGAAACTACCTTACTAGGAACTGTATGTAGTTGTTTGGAGAGCATGAGTCCACAATGATATGGCCAAAGTTGAATTACTTAACATACTTAAAAATATTTCCATAAGAGTACAATCACACCTTTCTACAACTCCATTATGCTGAGGCATACCTGGCATAGTGTATTGAGCAAAAATATTTTTCTAGAAGTTTGGCAAATGAGCTAGAGTATTGACCAAATTCATTATATTTGTCACAACATTCACCACCTCTATATGATTGTACGACTTTCATTTTTCTATTTAATTGACTTTCCACTTTCTTGATATAGACATCAAAGACATCTATAGATTGGGACTTGTCATGCAATAGATAAATATAGCAATACTATGAATAATCATCGATAAAATATTTTTCTCCGACGAATGATGTAACGCCCCGGGATTTCGTCCTCGCTCATCTCGGTGCATCGAGCACCATACCGCTCGCTAATGTCAATATTGTCCCCCTTTAGTCACTGCGGATATCCAGCAGTAGAGGGTTTTGGATCAGGGCCCACCCATGTGGTTTACCCCAAAACGCCTTGACATTAGTACAAGTATGGTTAAGCTCTATATACTACCAATAATACAACCACTTCCTTGGCAATGTGGGACTAACACCAACTCATGGGTGTTATAATCTCACCACCTTAGAAATAGAGCCGTCCTCGGCTCTGCAGAATAGTCAGTACAGTACTAAAATTCTGACGTTCCCGGCCAAGTGAGACAAGTACCTGGCGCTCCCTGGGCCTTTCCAGCGTACTTCCCACCTGCAACAGGCGACCCGTCCTCGGTTTTGATACCATCTGTAACACCCCAGGATTTCGTCCTCGCTCATCCCAGTGCGTCGAGCACCATACCGTTCCCTAATGTCAATATTGTCCCTCTTTAGTCACTGAGGATATCCAGCAGTAGAGGGTTATTGATCAGGACCCACCCATATGGTTTACCCCAAAAGGCCTTGACATTAGTTAGAGTATGGTTAAGCTCTATATACTACCAGTACAACCACTTTCTTGGCAATGTGGGACTAACACCAACTCATGGGTGTTACAATCTCACCACCTTAGAAATCTGCAGTACACTCAGTACAGTCCCAAAATCTCCGACGTTCCCTGCCAAGTGAGACAAGTACCTGGCGCTCCCTGGGCCTTTCCAGCGTACTTTCCCACCTGCAACAGGCGACCCATTGTCGACTCTGATACCATCTGTAACGCCCCGAGATTTCGTTCTCGCACATCCCGGTACGTCGAGCACCATACCGCTCCCTAATGTCAATATTGTCCCCCTTTAGTCACTGCGGATATCCAACAGAAGAGGGTTTTGGATCAGGGTCCACCCATGTGGTTTACCCCAAAAGGCCTTGACATTAGTTAGAGTATGATTAAGCTCTATATACTACCAATACAACCACTTCCTTGGCAATGTGGGACTAACACCAACTCATGGGTGTTACAATCTCACCACCTTAGAAATAGAGCCGTCCTCGACTCTGCAGTACATTCAGTACAGTCCCAAAATCTCCGATGTTCCCTGCCAAATGAGACAAGTACCTGGTGCTCCCTGGGCCTTTCCATCGTACTTCACACCTGCAACAGGCGACCCGTCGTCGGCTTTGATACCATCTGTAACGCCCCGGGATTTCGACCTCGCTCATCTCGGTGCGTCGAGCACCATACCGCTCGCTAATGTCAATATTGTCCCCCTTTAGTCACTGCGGATATCCAGCAGTAGAGGAATTTGGATCAGGGCCCATCCATGTGATTTACCCCAAAAGGCCTTGACATTAGTTAGAGGATGGTTAAGCTCTATATACTACCAATACAACCACTTCCTTGGCAATGTGGGACTAAAACCAACTCATGGGTGTTACAATCTCACCACCTTAGAAATAGAGCCGTCCTCGGCTCTGCAGTACAGTCAGTACAGTCCCAAAATCTCCGACGTTCCCTGCCAAGTGAGACAAGTACCTGGCGCTCCCTGGCCCTTTCCAGCGTACTTTCCCACCTGCAACAGGCGACCCATCGTCGACTCTGATACCATCTGTAACTCCCCGGGATTTCGTCCTCGCACATCCCGGTGCGTCGAGCACCATACCGCTCCCTAATGTCAATATTGACCCCCTTTTATAACACCCCGGGATTTCGTCCTCGCTCATCTCAGTGCGTCGAGCACCATACCGTTCCCTAATGTCAATATTGTCCCCCTTTAGTCACTACGGATATCCAGCAGTAGAGGGTTTTGGATCAGGGCCCACCCATGTGGTTTACCCCGAAAGGTCTTGACATTAGTTAGAGTATGATTAAGCTCTATATACTACCAATACAACCACTTCCTTGGCAATTTGGGACTAACACCAACTCATGGGTGTTACAATCTCACCACCTTATAAATAGAGTCGTCCTCGGCTCTGCAGTACACTCTGTACAGTCCCAAAATCTTCGACATTCCCTGCCTAGTGAGACAAGTACCTGGCGCTCCCTGGGTCTTTCCAGGGTACTTTTCCACCTGCAACAGGCGAACCGTCGTCGTCTTTTATACCATGTGTAACGCCCTGGGATTTTGTCCTCGCTCATCCCGGTGCGTCGAGCACCATACCGCTCGCTAATGTCAATATTGTCCCCTTTTAGTCACTGCGGATATCCAACAGTAGAGGGTTTTGGATCAGGGCCCACCTATGTGTAACACCCCAAAAGGCCTTGATATTAGCTAGAGTATGGTTAAGCTCTATATACTACCAATACAACCACTTCCTTGACAATGTGTGACTAACACCAACTCATGGGTGTTACAATCTCACCACCTTAGAAATAGAGTCGTCCTCGGCTCTGCAATACACTCAGTACAGTCCCAAAATCTTCGACGTTCTCTGACAAGTAAGACAAGTACCTGCCGCTCCCTGGGCCTTTCCAGCGTACTTTCCGACCTGCAACAGGCGACCCATCGTCGGCTCTGATACCATCTGTAACGCCCCGGGATTTCGTCCTCGCACATCCCGGTGCGTCGAGCACCATATCGCTCACTAATGTCAATATTGTCCCCCTTTAGTCACTGCGGATATCGAACAGTAGAGGGTTTTGGATTAGGGCTCACCCATGTGGTTTACCCCAAAAGGCCTTGATATTAGTTAGAGTATGATTAAGCTCTATATACTACCAATACAACCACTTCCTTGGCAATGTGGGACTAACACCAATTCATGGGTGTTACAAATGATGGAACATGAAATGGACCACAAATGTTTGTATGTATTATCTCAAGAAGCTCAGTACTTCTTGTGGCTCCTTTCTTAGGATGTTTAGTTTGCTTTCCCTTTATGCAATCTATACATGCGTTACCAAAGTCACTAAAATCCAAATTTGGAAGAATGTTATCTTTTACTAATCTTCCAATTCTTTCGTTGGACATATGACCTAAGCGTTTATACCATAAAAATGATGAATTTTCGTTCATCATTTTTTTTTCCAACCTTAGGATGCAAGGTTATAAGGGCTTGAGAAAAATGATTATCTAAGACTGAATTTGTATAAACCATAAGTAAGAATTCTTGAACCAACATGGATAGGATGCTTAAATAAATTAAAATTTTTATTGCCAAAGTTAACTAACCAAGTATACCAAGCTTTGACATAGATACTAGGTTTCTGGAAATAGATGGTACATATAAGGTTTGATACAAATCAACATAGTGACTAGAAGACCGAAAAAACCGATAAGTCTGTATAACTTCAAGAGGTATTTTGACTCTATTTCCCATGTACAAAAAATGTTCATTTGGTCTTATGGTCTGGCTTGTAAAGAATCCCTACATTGTTTTAGAAACATGAACAGTAGCACCAGTGTCAAGCCACCAAGTATTGGATAGAACTGTAATTAAATTTGATTCGAAACATACAAAAACACAATGCTTACCTTTCTTTTAGAGCCAAGCCTTACATTTTGGGCAATCTTTTTGGAAATACTCAGGCTTCTTACAGAAATTACCTTTGTCCGGTTTTTGTTCCTTCCCTTATCCTTGTTGGAGGCGTCACCATTCTACCTTTTTCTTTCATTTTTCGGTTTTCTTCCATACTTTTTGCTTGTTTCTTGGGCAACAAGATAGATGGGCTGAATTTATACCTTGATGTTTCAGCCTTGCTTCCTTTTGAACTATCATACTGGCCAACTTATTGATGTTCCATAGCCTTGTTTCCTTAATAGTGTTCTAATGAACATGAAATGGACCATATTCAGGAGGTTGGGAGTTCAATATGAAATGCATAAGAAAGGTGTCATCCACAGCCATCCCCAGGTTCTTAAGTTTAGCCTCGATGTTGATCATGTAAAGGACATGGTCATGCATGGTACGACTATCATCAAATTTCTTGGTGGTTAGTTTTCCTATAAGTGTTCCAACAAGTGACTTATCTGCACTTTTGAAACGTTCCTCATCAACATTCTTCATATACTAATAATCCTTAGCATCATCCGTTTTCTTTAAGGTAGACTTAATGTTATTTGCTATAGTCTAACGCATGGACATAACGCTAAGTCTGTTTGATCTCTCCCACTTATTATAGAGATTCTTCTGAGCCTCAGTGCTGGTTGCAGTACGTGATGACATCAGGCTTATCAATATGAAATACTAGATCAAGATCAAACCCTCCAAGATTGAATTGGACTTGTTCAGACCAATCAGCAAAATTCATGCTAGTAAGCATGGGAACATATGCAGCTTGCATATGAAGCGCGACAATGATGATGATACTTTAATTACAAGTAAAATATACTCACAATATAAATACTTTGAGATTAACAATCACAAAGTAATATCATGCATCACCTTTTGGTAAATTAAACATGATATATTGACATACCCATAATGATGCTTATTATTAGGCGATAAACGATAACTTCTACGTCATAGATTAGACAAGTATGTTATCTTTGGATAGACCGTACAAATTAAAATAAAGACGCAAATTATATTTATCAAACACTAAATAACAATCCACCTTTGGGCGATTATATGTATTTGGTGGGTGATAAAAAACATTGCATACACTCGATATCAAAATATTCTAGGCAATAAACATCTTTTTAGTGGGAATTAATATATTGATATTATAACACCACGGGTCGGCGGGTGGTCTACCGAGGGGGTGAGTCCTACGATACCTAAGAGGGCGATGTCCTGACTTTTGAGTTAACTTAGCTCCAGAGTTTGAACACCTCCTAGGACTACTCCCACCCAAGCACACCTAACTCTGAAGTTCTTACAACTCTGGAGTCAAGTGAAACCAAAAGGCCTCAGTGATAATATATGAAAGATCTATACCTATATTCCAATGTCAAGACCCACCCCTCAGCAAACCACCTGTGGACCCGGGGTGTTATAGGATTAAGCTAGTTTGTAACAAGATTAACACTCCTAAACATGCATTTATCACTTGACTTATTAACTCAGGAAAAGTTGTTTAACTGTGGACTCATACATGATAGAAACTCTATATTCCGCAACATGGACTATGGTGTACCTACAAGGACACAACAGAGACCGCCTTCACATGCCGGGAGCCACCAACAGACCAAGGTCAGCTTCCCAAAGATATGCTTCACTACTGGTGCCCCAATGGCCACCGCCCCTTGGCCCCAGTACTGGCATAACAAGAGTTTTTTACGATACAAAACATTTGTTTTTCAATTGTAGCTACTCAACAATGGTCTAGACAGATGTATAGAAGTAGTGTGAGCTCCAAAGGATAGTCAAGACTTTATAATAAATGTAGATGGCTGTACAATATTAAAAAGGTAAAGACATGCAAGGAAAGGTAATTCAGACATCTCTTTGTGCAACAACCTATTGGCTCTGGAGGGAGAGAATTTCAAGGATGTTTTAGGGGAGATCCAACACTCCAGAGCAGCTATGTAGCGGAATTATTGAGTGTGGGAAGTTGAGGAATGGGAATAGATAGAACATCGAAGGACAACCGACAAACAAGTTCTTTGCTCACAAACTGAATGTGCATACTAAGTACAGACGAAATCTAATTTAGTTGGGCAAATGGGTGAAACCTACACCAGGTATGATGTGTCTCAACACAGATGGCCCACTGGAAGACAAAAAGGCAGGTTTTGGACGTCTGTTTAGAGACCATGGTGGCAATAGGACTTTAGCACATGCAGCAGCAAATCCAAAGAAAGGGCTATCACTACAATTGAAATTGAGGCAATCACTACAGGAATGCAGATGGTTTGTAGAAAAGCTATACTAAACTCAGGGTAGAATCTTATTCTAAGCAGGCAGTTGATAGCATTAATTAGAAAGATTCAGCCTTCATGGAAATCAAAGCAACTTTTTAACAATTAATGCAGGAAGAATGACACAGTTGTTTAAGATCATCACAGTTAGCCGTGCTTACAGGGAGACGAACATGTGTGCAGATTTTTTGGCTCACCAGAGAACTAATGTGGTTGCTCTCAATGTTGTCTATAGGCCCCTTTCTTGAGCACCCGAGTAAACTTATAAACCAGGATGCTGCAGGAACCTTGTAGGCTTGTATCCTAGAATGTAATTGTTTTTATATTTTCAGTATAATCAAGTCGGGGTTGCCTAACCCCAGTTTGGTTCATGCAAAAAAAAAACTTGTCCTTGTTGTTTGAAATCCAAACGAAAGAGGATTATTTAAACAAAATCAAATGAGGGTAAAGAAACAAAATTATTCTTATAACTAGGACTTGCATGGTAAAATATAATCCTGGCTAGGTTCTGGTTAAGTGGTAAGTAACCCTTCACGCCTTAAACAACGTCCAGTGGCTTCAAGATCATTGACAAAAGAAAATGGAACCAGATGCAGTACGTGCAGGATGTCTCGTGTAAATTCAATTACACTATCCAATTGTTCCTAAGGGTATACATAAAGTATAAGATACACAATAAAACTTCTAAACTATTGTTGATATCACACATTTACTATTTGTCTGCATGCTCGTCCTATGTACGAACTAACTAATCTTGTAGAAAATTGTTGGTAAAATTGATAAAAAATACAACGTACTTTACCACTTTTTCCAATTAATACAATGTACAAAAAAACTGACCAAACAATCCTTGTACTTTCGTTTTGTTTCTACGTTATACAATCTGTTAAAATGAAGCTAACAGACTGCTTATCTGTACAACATTTTCTGACGTGGTTTTATCTAATTAAGTTAATTTGCTGAGGTGTAAAAAAATAACAAAAGTTTTAATAATCCACGTGTTATCAGATCTTATTTCCACATGTTTCGATCTTAGCCGTCCACAAATAATCACATACATATTAATCAAATTGTTCTGGATAAACCTATCTTCCCCAAACCAAAATTTCAAAACATGGGCATGAACTTTTGTTATTGAACAGGAGAAGGAGGAGGAGGGTTTGTTTGTTTAGGTGGATTTAGAAATGTTAGAGGTGTTTATGATTGGAAAGGATTGACATTGGAATTAGATGAAACTCAATTTGATTTTGGTACTTGTTATGAGGTGTTTATGATTGGAAAGAAGGAATGGAAGTTGAAGTTAAACTTCGTCTTCCTGACTTTGCTACACACCAAAAGCTTTCAGATCTTCTTTCTCCATTCCATATAAAAACTCATCTTCAAGAAAACATCTTCTTCGACGGAACTGCCAAAGAACTCTCATCAAAACTTGTTGTATTACGTCTTCGTTTTTATAATAGTGATTCACGTTGTGTTGTTTCTCTTAAAGCTAAAGCTGTACTTGTTAATGGAGTTAGTCGTGTTGAAGAAGGTGAAGAAGATATTGATCCATCTATTGGTCGTGCTTGTGTTGTTGAACCTTGGAGACTTTGTTCTATTGGTTATTCTTCAAGGATTTTGAAAAGGGTCAGAGATGAATTTTGAGAGGGTTTAAGGATGGTGAAGTAGATTGAAGAAGATTTCATCATTCTTCTTTCTTTTGTTTTACATTAATGGTAATAAAGATTTCATCTTTGATAGTTTCTAAGCAAATTCCAAAATGGGTAACTTTTATTTCATCATTTTCTTTAATTTCATGTGCTACCTAAATCTCAAATTCTTCAGAAACTGATCAAAACTCACTCAATAGTAGTGATTTTGAAGTAAAGATTCGATTTTTGAAGAATAAGTTAAATACAGAAAACTTAATTCAAGTTTTAGATTCTACTAAAGATTTTAATTCATCAAATTAACTTAATTAGATAACACGTGGATTATTAAAACTTTTGTTATTTTTTTACACCTCAGCAAATTAATTTAATTAGATAAAACCACGTCAGAAAATGTTGTACAGATAAGCAGTCTGTTAGCTCATTTTAACAGATTGTATAACGTAGAAACAAAACGAAAGTACAAGCATTGTTTGGTCAGTTTTTTTGTACATTGTATTAATGGGAAAAAGTGGTAAAGTACGTTGTATTTTTTATCAATTTTACCAAAATTGTTCAACAGATTAATTGAAATGCTATTTTTCTGGTAATGAATACTCCCGACTGACTTCCTTTAAATAAAAAATTCTTGTCTACTCGTGAAATAAAAATTCATAAATTAAATTAATTCCATAAAAAAAATAAAATTCAATGTCAATTGTTTTTGGTAGACAAGAACACTGACAACATTAGTTCTTTCTTTTTCCGTTACCTAAAAAATAAAAGGCTGTATTGGTTGATGTTAAATTCCATTCACGCACAAACTTCTAATAAAAATGTAGAAACCTCTAGATTGTTTCATACTTCCAACTGCAAAACATATCTAGGCAACTGCAAATATCATGTTTTTAATAAGAAAATCATGCTTATAACTGTTAATAAGTAAAGATAGGCAAAAACCACAAATATGTCATAAATTCATAAATGCATAATTAGGGTGAAATTGGAATTGAAACTGATAGTTATATCCCTTCTATATATTTTCTACAAATCATGTTTTTCTTTTAGAATTGTCTCCATTGCTCAGCTTTGTACAATGACCACTTCTGCCCTTCAGCCTTGCAAATGGCAAGGGATGAAAGGACTTCACTTTTCAAGTAAAATGAAACCACTAAAATATTGAGGCCTAACATATTAAAAAAACACTAATAATAAACTTTCAAAATTTTCAAAGGATGAAAGATCACTAACAAAGTGCACTTCCTAATTTGCTATCTCCTCCATGTCTTCGAAATTTATGGCCAAAGATATGTCTTTTAAATGATTGAGTTTCTTCGGAAGTTTCTTAGGCACAATCCCAATTGACAAGAACTGTGATACGAATGTTTTACATAAGATAAGCAAAATGAATATAAAAAATTGGATGATAGTTTTGTAGCAAAGTTCACTTACCTTAATAGAATGAGATATCACTTCAACCTTCTCAATCTTTGGTAGAATCTAGTGATCAATATGCAAATTTCATCTTGCACGATCCACAGCCAATGCAGTCAATGATAGCATTCACACCAGGATAACTTTGAGACATCATAGTTGTTATACTACTCCAGGCTAACTTTGAATCGTCGAACTCCCATGCACAGAGAATTTTGGTTCCAACCTCTTCTTCAATCAGTGTCATCATACGAATTCGGCCACCATTTTTTGCCATGTCAAATGAGAAATTAGAGTTCTCAGGGATGAGTGCAGGGTATACAACTACAAGCTTCAGTCTAGAGTTGCAACACACTAGCGATCACGAGGTTCAATGTAGTAAACTAATACTCACTCTAGTCTGAACACTTTCAAAGGAAATTCAGTCCAACCATTGTGCACTGATGAGAAGATGCACATGTGAAGACACAGTTTGACCTCCATAAAACTACAAAGACGTGGTAAGAGGATCCCAAGGCCTGCATTGCTATAGCCTTGAAGTGCACAGTACTGCAGACCCTATCTATTTTAGGCGCAGATCCATCCTGAAAAGGAGCACATGAGACTATTTGAGGTTGCCAAAGGAATTGACGATACTCCAATTTATGTGCAGCTTGATAGGGAAATGTGGCGCCAACTATCCACTTCTATGTCATACACCACACTTGACGGGTACTGAAAATTAAGCATAAAAAATCATGCATGGATCTTCATTGGAAAGGAGGTACTTGCTAGTAAACATACTTCTTGATGTGAATTTATTTATATAAACCCCATTTTTAGGCAATGAGATGATTTATGGTACCATAAATGGATATTGCTAATCTAACTACTTTATAATGAGGTTAGGCGAGTTGCTACAGTGAGCTGTTGTCACACACACATGGTCATAGTTTAATTTTATGACCTATTTACCCCCTATCTTTTAAAGTACTACCTAAAAACATCAACAACAAAAATAATAACTATTAGGGATGTTGGCTCAAAAGAGTTCAACCTTGTGTACAAATTCGATAAAGTGATAGACATTTATGTGATAGCTCCACTTATATGATTTAGCTATAAAAGTCTTTGATCAGGTGCACCCAAACATAAATTATAGTTGTAAAGATTGATAAATTGTCACCCATATTAATTTTAGGGTGATTTAGGTTTTGGTCACCACTTTTTAGTATAAATTAGATTTTGGAGCCGGTTTTTTTCTTTATTAGGGTTTAGAGCTGAACCGACAATTGACCCAAGTAATTGTTTATAATGGCCAAAATACCCCTGATCAAAACTATATTAGGGTTAGTGATCACGTGCAGATCACGTGAGTTTCAGTGGTAAACTTAGGTATTTTAAAAATATTTTCGGTTCAACCGGGTTTTTTTAGTTGTTGGTTCGAAAATGAGCTCTAAACCCTAATAAATAAAAAAACCGGCTCCAAAACCTAATTTATACTAAAAAGTGGTGACCAAAACCTAAATCACCTTTAATTTTAAATAAATTCATGTTTCATGTTCATCCTCTTATTTGTCCATAGTCTATTTTGTTTCTTTTTAATTTTTTTTTAAATACAATAATATTATTTGTGATCTTTTTCATTTTTTTTTATTGGTGGGCGAGGTTGAGGGGACCCCTACCCTTTTTAAATTACATGTGATCAACTTATATCAATAATCAGCTGTTGACGTGTTTCGAACCCACAATCTCTCCACTTTTATGAGAGGGGTGCTACCATTGAGCCACAAGCCCATTCGTAATGTTTTTTTTTTCTATTTGTGATCTTATCCCCTAAACATTCTTTTTCTATTGTTATTATCAGAAATTACTTAAATTATGTTATCTAATCTTATATTTCTTTTATAATTTAAAACAATATTTATAAACAAATAATTATGTATATTATAAATCTAAGTAATGTGTATTTTGTGATCTTAATATATCACAAATTTATATTTTAAATTAAATTTATTACAATCAAATATTTTTGAATATTCATTTTTCTCTTCAAGCTTCCCGTAATATAGTGCCTTCTCTTATAAGGGAGGGGTTCCAGGGACTCAGGAAATGTTTGACTCAATTTTGACTCAATCCTATTTAGGGTATTTGTACAAAATGGATTTGCATGATTTTTGGTAGATATGATCTCCTTACTATAAAGATCTACTACATAAAAAATCAGCTCATTTGATTATATTTAGACAAATCAAATGTAATATTAAATTTAACGGTAAAAATGAACGTTCCACAATACATTAACCTGTAATATAATTTTTCTAGGGTTAGAAAATTCAGATTATTATAAATTTTGGTGAAGATGTCGTACATAATGAGAACATTCATCCTACCAAAAATCATGCCAATCCATTTTGGACAAGTACCTTAAATAGGATTGAGTAAAAATTGAGTCAAACATTTCCTGAGACCCTGGAACCCCTCCCCTCTTATAATACATCCAACGGATGTGCATTCCACTTGTTAGATTAAAGTTCTACATTTCTCATTTGTCGTGAAGGTAAATTAATACAATATGTGTATTCTTTTCTCATACCTTTTCTTCTCTAATCTAAGTTTCAACTTTTTTTATCTCTTGCCCCCCCCCCCCCCCCCCCCCCCCCCCCCCCCCCCCCCCCCACCAATCTCCTAGCATCTTCGTTTTGACATTAATCTTTTGACATGTTCCTATTGAGTTCTGTTGTCATGTATTGATATACTGAACATATAGAACACAAGCCTCTCCATCTACTTTTCCTCCATATTTTTCAATCCAAATTAGCAAAGTAATTACTCTTTTTCCCCATGTATGAGTTAAAAAAATACTATCTTTCTAATTTTCAGATCTAGGGAAAAAAATATCTATAAAAGTCCTAATGAAATTGATAAAATTAAATAAATCCAATGGTAAAAGATGTTTGTATCTTATAGATCTATTGATTGAAAAGAAAACAAATTATGTACAAACCTTCATTTGATGAAGGGCTTGTGTCGTTCTGGTAAATCGCTGATCCCATATGGATTTTGTCTTGGTGAAGGACTCATCTTTCCTGCGTTTTCCATGGATGACAACATCAAAACAATTTTATATATTATTCATGTTCTTGAAATTCATTTTTGCCAGCTCTAGAAAGAAAAATGAATAAATATCAATTCCAATCATGTGCTCTGAACAAACCAATGGCTTTAGTTGGATTAGAGAAGGTTAGTATCATCCAAATTTTAACAATCGAAAATCATTTCATAAGTATTTTTTTCGCAAGCCAATGAGAATATGAGGGAAATTTTTTTTTATCCTTACCACAAATTGTTTTTTTTTTTTTTTCGCTTCTTCATTTCTAACTTTCTCTTCCTCTATCTGCATATAACAAATGTGTACGCGTAGATGAGATCTTGAGCTTTGTTAATGGTTATTGTTGTTTGGCTTCTGTATAAGAGGGTAAGATCGAGGCTTGGTGAGAAGAGAATGTTCAACAAGAGAAAACAATATGAGGGAATTAATGGAGGCAAATGAGGAAGTTGGAAGGGAAAGGAAAGCTAAGAAGCAGAAGAGAAAAGAGAAAGAAAGCCTTGGGAACAATGAATCTGGCTAGGGTTTCTTAAGCTATCTTTATATAGCAATTTTCTAGTGGTCCATGCCATACATGTGGCTGCCATGGAGAGCACCATCTAGTATGAGGGCTACAAGTGGAAGCCATGGGGAGTGAACGTGTTAGACTATGGATAGGCAGCCACCAGAGCAGTTGTCATATTGTATTATGCATCGAGATCTGAAAATGAGTATCGGATGAACCAACAACTTAGATGTGATTTCCCTCTATTGTAGTGGTCCAAAGGTTATATGTTGTTTTCCTTAATTTTTGTTTGTTCCTGATTAAATGGAGCATTTGCAAACTATAAATTAATGATAATTAATGTCATTATTTTAGTTTTTCCTAATGGAATATTTCTACATTTGACCTTGCCATATAGAAATTAATTTAAATCAGCATACCAAATAAGGCTACAGATAATGAAAGAAACATAACCTAAAAATGTACCAATGCACAATCCTTCTTAACCATAAGAAGAATAACCTTACTTTTTGATATAATTATTATTTTAACATAATTTAAGAAGAAAGGCTATTTTACATCCATTTTGTCTTCTTTTCGATCTTTTATGTTCGTTTTTCTGTAATATTTGAAGTTTTTTGTTGTTGTCAATTTAGGTAGCAGATGGATTTACATCTAAACAGTTTGTTACTCGTGGAATTTTTGTTTTTTGAGTCTCTAACATCTAATGGCAAGATCTTGATCATTGATTGCAAGAAGCTAATAGATTACTCACAAGATTGCCTATTCCATTGATTTATCAAGAAAACGGGCGGTTATTGCATAAGGTGAACTTTTGTTTTAGTAGAATTTGTATAGACCAATAGTAGAGAAAAAAAAATTACTCAAAGATAATTTTTAAAAAAAAAAATGAAAAAGGATAAGAGTTCCAAGGGGGTTTTATAGTGTCCCAATCACTAGTTTACAAAACGATGATACACGAGAATGGATTCTCTGATGGCAGTTTTTCCTAATGGATTCTCCTATTCACTATAAGAACCATATTTGGAAGTTTACTCCTAACAGTCTCCTATTCTGCTTTGAGAAGCCAGTGAACTGTGTTGGTTTAGAAAGATTGGATTGGCGGTTCAGAATCTGCTTCTATCCAAAGGTTACTCCAACTTTGTGCAACTACAAGTTTTAGAGCCTCAATAATTCTCGTTGATTCAGCAAAAACATTTGCAGCTACCCCTAGCCCGCCATACCATGTTCCCAGGACCTCACACTTTTTGTTTCTGAAAATAACCCCCCATCCAGCCTGACCCTTCCTCTTGCTGCCCCCTCTGTATTAGCATTGACATAACTTGGAGGAGGTTCGCACCAATAGCATTCCAGCACTTTCAATGGCTTTTTCACTCTAGTCTGCAACTCAAAGTTGGGTAAGATTACCAAGTCTGTCACACTATTGTTCATACAGTTATTACATTTATCTCAACCCTTTTTGTTGCAGCTCTACACATATACATAATTGTTCCTGTGCTTGTGGCCTTTTCATGATAAAAAGCTCTGCTCCTGGCCTTCCATAGCTGCACTATAGCTGTGATAGAGCATGCTTGCCAAATTTTATTCACTAGGGGACTATGTAGCTTGTTCATTCTAAGAACGCCTTCTATGTTAGTTGCTCGGGCATTTGTGATGCTTGCAAGCATAGTCCACACCTCCTTTTCTAATTTACACTCATATATGACATCTTCATTAGTTTCACTTATTCTCTACAAATAGAGAATCTAGAAGCAAGTTGAAAGTTCCTTGGTTGAAGAGATTCATCAGTATTCATGGCCCCATGTAAGACTTTCCATCCCAATGCAGAAACTCTAGGATGAACTTTAGCTGGCCAAAGAAACTTACATCAACTAGTACCTTGTCCCTTCTCTCTGATAGCTTCAACGGATGAGGTTGTAGTAAGCTTCCCTTGGGTATTATAAGGCCAATAACAAGATGTAGTTTGGCATGATATATTGTTTATATCACTTCTCCACCCCTTCTTACTATATTTATGTTCTCATCAAATTTGATTTATTTGAAGGAATAAATTCATAAAAATAAACTGTCATAAAAAACGCTTTAATATTTGAGACTAATAATTTGCATTCATGATGTTCTAAAGACAACGGTTAAAGAAGATCGTATCCCTAGTAAACAATTGGCCCGTTTAATTCATTATATAATATACATCTTTACAGTGCTTTGGAATCTTAGTAACCATGGCCTAATCGTAAGTGTTGCAAATTGCTAGGTAAATATACTATTGAATGGGGAATTAAACAATAATAGTAAATAAGATGAATAAAATATAAGATGATCTTTGGGATATTATGATTCACAATCAACAATAAACATAATGCAAAAGTATAAATTTAACATACATTTGTCCATTGATATTTTGGAGAAACATGAATTATATCTTGAATGAGACTTTACCAATCTTTAGGATTCAGTTTCTCTTTTATCTACTATGCTATTACGATTTTGAAAAGTCTCTAGAATCGATGATCAATCTTTTGAGAACACAAAGCCTGAAATAGTTGTCCAAATATTATCCAAAAGGTGTGTGTCTTTTCATAAAGATTCAAAAAAGTCACGTACCATTCTTTTCCAAGAGTTGTGTCTATTCGAAATTTTAACTTTTCAATTAGACACCAAATGGGTAGTGTTTATTCGGCTCGGTAGTGAAAAGGGATAATTCCCAATATTCCAATAATACCATTCCTCCATAAAAGAATGATTAATAGATTGTTTTACAATGTGGGACATAAATCTTACATTCTCCTACTTCGCCAGTATGATAAGACAATTAACAAAACATCATAAAATCATAATTGAAAGATTTGCTAAGGTGAGTCATGGCGGTTGTAAGTAAATTAAGAAACATAGTTTCCTTCCATGTACTACTACCTCGACACATAATTCAATAAGATCTATAAGCGAGAAAATAAACTTAAATTTCTAGTTCAACATAAGTGTTTATAAAAACACATTCTTGTTCAACTTTCATCGAAAACATTAATTATACAAAATTTGGAAAACAAGAAAATGGTTCAAATGAACTTTATTAATGATATCTCAAATGTCAAATAGAACATAGTACATACTAATGGCTTTCAATTCTTACTATCTATAAGACCTATGTTTTCAACATGTTCATAAAACGTCTTTGGCGGTATTCCCTTAGTAAGTGGATCCACTATCATAGGTTTTGTACTTATATGTTATGTGGACGCGCGTTCCTTTTGAACTTCTTCTTTCACGGCAAGATATTTCAACTTCATGTGTTTAACACCTTTAGAATATCTATCGTTCTTAGAAAAAAAGACTGTTGCGACATTATCACAATAAATTTTCAACGGCCTAATAATAGTGTCGACAACTCTAAGTCCAAAAAAAAAAAAATCGCAGCCATTATGAACTGTTGCCTAAAATAGTGCCACAAATTCTGCTTCCATAGTTGATGAACCTATAATACTTTTCTTAGCACTCTTCTATGAAATTGACCTTCCATCCAAAATGAACAAATAGCCAAAAGTGGATTTTCTAGTGTCATTGTATTCGGTAAAATCTAAGTCAGAGTATCCAATGACTTCAAGGCTTTCTTAGATCTTCTAAATGTGAGCATATAATCTTTCGTTTCTTGTAAATATCGAAGAACCTTCTTTACAGCTTTCTAATGTTCAATTTTGGGATTGTTTTAGAATCTACCTAGCATACCAAATACAAAACTGATATTCGACTTTGCACAAGTTTGTGGATACATCAGACTACCAACACGAGATGCATAAGGAATATTTTCCATTTGTTGGTGTTCCAATTCATTTTTAGAACATTGCATACGAGTAAACTTATCATCTTTCTGAATTGGCATTACACCAGCTTTTCAATTAAGCATTCGAAATCGTTTAAGAACTTTATTGATATACGTTTTCTAAGATATTTCTAATAGTCCTTGTGATCTATCACGAAATGTTTCGATCATAATCATATTAGATGCCTCTCCAGCTCTCCCAAGTCTTTTATTTCAAAGTTCTTTGAAAGATATTTATTGGTTCCGTGCAATAAACAAAGATCACTACTTGCCAACAATATGTCATCCACATACAAGCTCAGAAAAATGAACTTACTCCCACTGATCTTAAGATAGATAGAAGGGTGTAGGTGAAGTCCCCCACACATCTGAGTGATTATAGTTAAGTACTTCTGTAATTTTGTTCTTTGTATCTGCAGCTTTGAAGTGTACTTTAGTTTGTTTTCCCATAATACAATATTTGCAGAACTCAAGTTTACACTCTCCTACACCCTTCAACAATTGTCGCTTGTGTAGTTCTTCCATGGCTCTTTCACTCATATGCCCTAGCCTCAAGTGCCAAAGCTGAGTGTGATCTTCTTGTGTAGAAACTGCAGCTCCACCAATTACTGTATTTCCTAAAAGCTTGTATAAATTGTTAGAAAGTCTTACTCCTCTCATAACCACAAGTGAACCCTTTGAGACTATGAGATTCCCATCTTTGGATTTGTATGTGTACCCATTCTTATCCAAATAACCCAGGGAAATAAGATTCTTCCTTAGTGTAGGAACGTATTTCACGTTACCCAGAGTCCTAACAATTCCATCATGCATCTTCAACTTTACCGTACCAATTCCACAAATTTTACAACTGGAATTATTCCCCATAAAAACTACGTCGCCTTTTCTTTTCTCAAACGTGTCAAACCAGTCTTCGTTTGAACACATATGATAAGAAGCGCCACAATCTAAAATCCAAGGCGAAGAAATATCATTACCTGAAGAAGTCGCCAAAATTTCTCCGTCGCTATCATCTGTAACAACGCTGGCTGAATTTGAATTTTTGGCCTTCTTCTTCTTTTCCTTAAATTTCTTACAATCTCGTTTCCATTGGTCTGTTGCACCACATTCAAATCAACCTTCTTTATCCCTGGATTTAGATCTTCCCCTGCCTTTTGATTTGTTACTTCTCTTATTTGTTCGGCCCCTCTCATTAGAATTATTGACATATAGTCCTTCTGCTTGAGAGTCTTCACCTGTGTTTTTATTCATCTTCACATGAGAGATTATATCTTGAACAAGTTCATCATACTTTAAAGTATCCTTGCCGAACATCAATGTGGTCCTGAAGTGCTTGAAAGATGGAGGCAAAGATCTGAGCAGGTACAGAGACTTGTCTTCATCGTCATACTTCACATCCACCCGTAGCAAATTTGTGATGCACTGATTGAACACGTTTAAATGTTCCATAAGATCAGCACCTTCTTCCATCCGAAGATTCAAGAGTTCATCTTTCAAAAAAAGTTTATTTGATAAAAACTTACCCATATACAACTTCTCGAGCTTTTCCCACGTTCCTTTGGCACAAGTTTCCTCCATCACATTAAACATCACCTCGTCCGAGATATGTAGTTCGATGGAACTCATGGCTTTGAGATCTGCTTTGTTCCACTCGTCATCTGACATGTCCTTTGGCTTCTTGTCTTTCCCGTCAAGAACCACATGAAGATCTTGTTGGATCAAAACGTTTCTCATCTTCCTTTGCGATAGTGTAAAGTTATCTCTACCGTCAAACGGTTTAATCTCAACTTTTACATCGCCACCAAGAGTAGTAACCGATGGTTTCTTACCGTCACTATTTGCAGGAACACCTGTAGTCTCCGTCATCTTTGAGAAAACCTTAAATCTAACCTAAGCTCTTGATACCACTTGTTGAACTATATGCAGTGATTAATTAAATCCTAACAACGCCAACAACCCGCAACCTAGATATTCGTGAGAACACCTCATTTGCAATATAGGATCCGTTTTGTCAATGAAGTCAAAGATTACCAAACAATAAACAATAGTATAAGAAGAACAAAACAATAAAGAACAATAACACCAAGATATATGTGGTTCGGCAATGCCTACCTCCACGGGGAACAATGAGAAGATTTCACTATAAGGAAAGAAACACCGATTACAATAATCTTCCTAGTATCTTTCTCAATATCTTAATCTCTCACCTTAAATCCAATACACCCTTGGCTCCCAAAGTTCTCTCTCTTTTACTCTAGCTATCTCTATGTTTCTATTGTTTTCTACTCTCTTGTCTTGCCTTATTGTCTTGTCTCTACAAATACCAAGTTACTTGGGTATTTATAGCCCATGGATAGAAATCAAATCCATATAGAATTACTAATTCAAACTAGAGATAAATAGGAAACCGAGTCCAAATAGAACTCTTGCACATATATGGTTTCCTTAACCAATATAGGAAACTGATCTTATGGATCACACCTCTTATAAGGTATGATCCTGCGCACCCAACTATGGCGAGCCAATATACAACACAGTCTCCCATTCTGCTTTGAGAAGCCAATGAACTGTGTTGGTTTGGAAAGATCGCATTGGCGGTTCAGAATCTGCTTCTATCCAAAGGTTACTCCAACCTTGTGCAACTACAAGTTTTATACCCTCAATAATTGTCGCTGATTCAGCAAAAACATTTGCAGCGACCCCTAGCCCGCCATACCATGGTCCCAGGACCTCACACTTGTTGTTTCTGAAGATAAACCCCCATCCAGCCTGACCATGCCTCTTGTTTCTCCCTCTGTATTAGCCTTGACATAACTTGGGCACCAATAGCATTCCAGCACTTTCAATGGCTTTTTCACTCTAGTCTGCAGCTCAAAGTCGTGTAAGATTACCAAGGCTGTCACACTATTGTTCATACAGTTATTACATTTATCTCAACCCTTTTTGTTGCTGCTCTACACATATACATAATTGTTCCTGTGCTTGTGGCCTTTTCATGATACAAAGCTCTGTTTCTGGCCTTCCATGGCTGCACTACAGCTGTGATAGAGCATGCTTGCCAAATTTTATTCACTAGGGGACTATGTAGCTTGTTCATTCTAAGAACACCTTCTATGTTAGTTGCTCGGGCATTGGTGATGCTTGAAAAGAGTTGCAAGCATAGTCCACACCTCCTTTGCTAATTTACACTCATATATGACATCTTCATTAGTTTCACTTATTCTCTACAAACATGGCATCTAGAAGCAAGTTGAAAGTTCCTTGGTTGAAGAGATTCATCAGTATTCATGGCCCCATGTAAGACTTTCCATCCCAATGCAGCAACTCTAGGATGAACTTTAGCTGACCGTAGAAACTTACATCAACTAGTACCTTGTCCCTTCTCTCTGATAGCTTGTAGTAACCTTCCCTTGGGTATTATAACCAATAACATTTGTCTTCACATTCAAGCCTGAGATGGGAGTCCATGTTATGTCAAGTCCTAGCCTCATAGTAATAGATACCGAGTAGGCCAGTTCCACCTGCCACCCTGTATACAACTATACATTTGCATTCAAATTCTTCCATCTCGGATCACTAGGGTTTATGTACTCACAAAGTGGCTGAGTCTCTTTTCATTGAGGGCATGCTTGAGACCTCCATATACAGTAGAGGATTTATTTGTTGACCATTCCTTGTCCTTGGTAAGGTACTTCCCCTTCATAAATGAAGTCCAACCGTTACATTCCTTCTCTAAACTCTATGCCACTTTCATGCGCATAGACATTTAGATCTCTTGGCAACTTCAAACCCACACCGCCTTCATCATTGGGTTTACAGGTTTTTGCCCATGCCACAGTTATCATTTTCCTTGCCCCCAGGTTACCTATTCAAATGAAGTTCCTGAGTATGGTTACACACACGTCGAACACACTCTTTGGCCATCTGTACACTGACATGTTGTGAATGGGAATGCTCATCAGAATGTGTTTAACCAACATGATGCGGCTTTGTAAAGATAGCAGCTTCCCAGACCAGCTTGATGCTTTCTTCCTAATCTTTTCAACCAGAGGTGAGAACAAAGACTTGGAAGCCCTTCCTTGCGCAAGAGGCACACCGAGGTATTGTTCTCGCTGCCCTTCATTACCACTCAATAGACTTGAAGTTTCAGCTCTCCTGTTACATGGCATTGGACTGAAAAAAGCCTTGCAATTGTCCTTGTTAATTACTTGCCCTGACAGCAGCTGGTACCTTCCAAATATTTCAACAAGATTTCTTAGATACTTCTTATTTGCCGTAGCAGAACAGAAAAATATCATCAGCGAACATCAGATGCGAAGGACTGTTATTGTATCTGGATGTAGAGATCATGTGCTTCTTGCTTTGAACCAAATAGGTAATACCTCTACTCAAGCATTCCTCGGCTAAGACAAAGAGAAGGAGGATCCCCCTGCCGAAGTGCACTATATGGTTTGAAAAAACCTTGGGGACCACCATTGATCATGACTGAAATGTTGTTGTTAGAAATAGCAGCTTTCACCCAATCCAGGTGTTACAGAAACCAAATTTATACAACACCTTCAATAGAAAGTCCCAGTTCAAGGTATCTAAAGCCCTGCGTAATATCTAGTTTCAATGCAACACTGCCACCATATCTTCTCACCTTAAGTTCATTGAAGCTCAGATGCAATGCCAATATATATGCTGGTGAATAATGCTCCTCTCTTTCATAAATCCACATTGGCACATTGCTATTTAGAAATCAGTTTGGGAGCCAGCTTTGAGAGCCTGCTTTGAGAGCCTTTCTGCAAAGACTTTTGTGATAACTTTGAAAGCAAAGTTTTTTTATCAGAAAAAAATGGTTTGGTAAGCCTGTTTTTAATGAGATCATTAACTCGGTAATACTGGCGGGATTCGAACCCCAGACCTCTGGTATCATCACCCAGAGGTTTTACCAGTTGAGCCCAACTGGTAAAACAAAGTTAAAAAGGCACTTCGAACCCCAGACCTCTGGTATCATCACCCAGAGGTTTTACCAGTTGAGCCCAACTGGTAAAACAAAGTTAAAAAGGCACAAAGGCCTAAAGCAACTAAGATTATTTGCATTTTTTTCTTTAGGCACCAGAACAATAAAAGTGGAATTAAAAGCAGAAGCGAACTATTTATGTCTACAAATGTAAAATAGCTTTGACAAGATCTGAACCAACTATGTCCCAAGTCCCAACAACATCTGTAAAAGGTACCTCCAATACCGTCAGGACCTGGAGAACTCTCTGTGTTGAGTGAAAAGACCATAGCTAGGCGCTAGCTCCCCCTCGGTTGATCTTCTTCATCAAATTAGATCAAGAAGATTTTTGATTTTCTACTTGTTTGATTTAGCTAGTATTTAAATTTTTGACGCCAAATTTGATCTTCTTGATCAAGCAGCTCCTCTGCCAAAGCTTCTTGGTTCATTGCTTGAAGCAAAATATCATCACTCTGATCCACTACCATTTTCTGTAGTTCAAAAAGCTTCCAATAATCAGATGTAATTGATTTGAATGTTACGATGTCCAAGACAAAAAAAAAAAAAAAGGTTGAACATCTGCACTATATGGACATCTTTGCAGTAAGTATATATGGACACGTCATCACAACTATACTTCACATTAATATAGCGCAGGGTTGAGTCGAAAGTGGAAAATTCCGACATAGACAGTTTAACACCGTGACTTACGTATTATCCCTTTACATCATAGTTGAATACAACAGCCTCAAGTGGGTCTTCAGATTCATTTCTTATGATAAACATGTCTCCTGTTTTACCATTTTTATACGATCCATCAATGTGGATATGTATTTTTCTGGGTTTTGGGCAGTGGCGTAGCTACGATTCTAAGTCAGGATGCACACTCAATTTTGCAAAGCATAAAAAAAAAATCTAGCAAGTAGCAAACAACCAAATAGTGCTCATAATATCTCAAAGGTTTATTATATAATTAATCAGACATTTAAATAATTATTTATCTCAAATAAATGGGTGATTTAGGTTTTGGTCACCACTTTTTAGTATAAATTAGGTTTTGGAGCCGGTTTTTTTTCTTTATTAGGGTTTAGAGCTGAACCGACAATTGACCCAAGTAATTATTTATAATGGCCAAAATACCCCTGATCAAAACTATATTAGGGTTAGTGATCACGTGCAGATCACGTGAGTTTCAGGGGTAAACTTAGGTATTTTGAAAATATTTTCGGTTCAACCGGGTTTTTTTAGTTGTTGGTTCGAAAATGAGCTCTAAACCCTAATAAAGAAAAAAACCGGCTCCAAAACCTAATTTATACTAAAAAGTGGTGACCAAAACCTAAATCACCCCAAATAAATACAGTATATAATTTACAAAAAATACTTGCCTTCCTTCCTTGATATACTGCTCTGGCAGAATAAAATGAGGATATCAGTAACAAAATTAGGCGAAGCAACATTTTGACGGCTTCTCACTATTGAAAATTGATCTTCATTGCAGTAATCACACTCAAAGATTTGTATAATCATCAGCACCATTATTCTTTGTTGTTTTGCCTATACTAGGGATTACTAGCTCACTCGCATGTTAATTCTAACAATCATTACCTGAACTACCATGCCAGCAATGAATTCATCCATCTTCTTCTTTTGCACCATTGCTGCCATTTTTCATACCTAAAACCCTAACACAAAGTAGAGAACAAATCATGAAAGAAGACCATCAAATTAAACAGTAGTAGAAAGTTTGCCATAGTAATGCATTCAAATCATTTTTGGAACTAAAATTTGCATTCCAACCGGCCACTACCTTACCATCATTGGTACCGTCTATGGGCCAGTTCCAGTCCGGTCTGACGGAACACTCTCCACTCGTCTCTCTCCCGGTGCAAGGAGAGTAGGAGACACAACTTTAGTCTGTGCTCATAAATAAAACAAAATGTTGCTATCATGTTTTGTAGCAAACGGTCTTTGAATCCATTTGGTAGCAACTATTTCTTCAAATAGGCTCCATTTCATTTAGTAGCATTGATATGATCATGGTTCTTCCTCGTCATCCATGCCTTATTCTGGAAGATCAAATTTAAGTATGCTGTGTTCATTTCTCAACATCAAGATAGTGAGACACAACCAATGATGTCCTACACTTTACATCGTTGCACGAACTTAATAACTTAATTTTAGATTAGGAATCTAGTTCATCAGGTGATACTAGCTACTAGAGAAATGAACTGATTACTCTGGTCTAAGTTTTTGTATACATAAATCTTAGTATTATCCCCATGGTTAGATGTAAGAATATATATCCCTCCTGTCTCACTCTCATGGCATCCATTAATTTTTCATCGCGTTCATTCGTTCAAGTGCAATTACTACCAGACAATCTTAATAAAAACAAAAAAAATAAAAGAACGATCATCCTATGGAGAAATCAATTGTTACAAGATTTGAAAAGTTGGAAGTTAGAAGACTCAAACAAACTATTAACTAATGAAAGCTAACCAGATGGAACAAAAGGGTTGCTTAGGTGCCAGAGTAGCTGGAAAGAAAGTGCAATCTAAGTTTGCAAACCAGTTACATGGAGTGAAGTTACCAAAACAAATTTTCATAGGAAATTAAAGAAAATCTTAATAGATGTGATATGAATAAGAGAAACCGAGAACAACTCTCAGCTCTCATTACAGGCACTGTAAGTTGGACCCATACATATCTGGGCAGAAATAAACCATGACAAGTAATTGTTTCTACCAAACCCAAAGGTGACCAACCAAATTGTTTGGAAAATAATTTCTTCAAAATTCATAGGAATTTTCCTTGATGAGAAAACACTGACAAGCAACAAAACAACACTTGATTTTGGTTCGTCAGAACAAAATCTTCTATGACAACAATTGATGGACACAACCCTGTACTAAAGCTGCAGATGCATCAAGGTCTGTTGGACATTACAAACATGGATTTTGCGCTCCATCTGTCCCCCAACGTCCCAAGAAGAAAGCACAGAAGACAAACACAAGAAAGTATTAGTACCATAAAATGTGCATCAAACTGATATATATTTGTCAAATACAACAAAAACAGTACAACAAAATGAAGAACAAAAACTAGCAAGAAAGTTAGGTACACAGAAAGGAGTTTACCGGCAACCAAAGTGATTAAGGTATGTCATTTTAAGTTTTTAACATTAATAATTGAGATGCAAAATTTCTTACCAAATGATAATACAATGACTAAGGTAAGTTTCTGAAAGATAATAAGCCATTTAGAGTTTCAAAGACACCCAGAAGGATACAACGACCAAGGTATAGCGAGGAGGGAATATACCGTTGCCTGAGAAAACTTCATACAACATTATCTTTCCCAAGGATTATAAATTTTTATTAGACAAAGCTGGAGTGCTATATATGGAGGGATCTACATTTGATATATATCAAAAGCTCAGAACAGCATCTGTACAATATAAGCTAATTAAGCTCTTAAACATAAGGTTCTTTTTGGAATAAATTTTGGAGAGGGAAGACTCTCTCATATATATTTAATTACTAAGCAAAGTTTAGTGTATCTCCCTAAGTCGTGAAAAGGAGATCACACATTCACAAGCACATAAACACAAACACAAACAAAATAGCTTACAAACTCCCTAAACATGTAAACATTTTTAGAGATACTATACAATGGAATATAATTAGCGCTAGATCGATGTCTAACAATACACCTCTAAATATTTTATTAGTCATTTTAAAACAGTGAGATATGGGATTACCCAAGCTGTTAGTATATGTCTCTAGAATTCAATGGCAATAAATTTACTAGTTGTAGTCGATGACAGTAACACGAGACAGGCTTTAATTATATTGCAAGAAACGCATTGACCCAAAGCTATTCCCTTGAATAACAAAGCGAAATTTCACATTATTTAATTATTACCTTAGCAATGCAGTCAAATATCAATTTTAGGCTGCAAAATTCATCAGAAATCATCGACAACGCAACCATGCACCTGAATAGAACAATCTCTTTTATTAGAAAGCACAACATTTTAAGCTCCAGCTAGATAAAGTAATATAACAATGTCCAGAATAAAAAAATTTACTTTAGCAGATAAAAAATATATAAGAGAATCAGGAACAAAAACTAGACGCATCAAGTGCTCAGTAAAAGGAAACGATGACATGCAAATGCAAGGATTGTTTCAGTGCAATGTAAGTAATTCTAATGATAAATGGCTCCAACATAAATATTTTAAATTTTGGAACCCACCAAGATAATAAGATTTAGAACCCGAAATCACATTACGTAGAAAAACTAATTACTAGTAATCATACTGAATATGTTAGATTAACCATATATATAGCTAGAACATACAGAATCTACGTGATTAGTAGAATAAAGTTTAGAATAGTGGAAACACTTGAACAAATGAGAAATGGTAGACTAGCATGTGAGAGAAAAATAGCAAAAAGTTTAGAATAAAAAAGAATTGACCTGCAACTAATATTTCATCTCATCAATGTGGTTTATAACATGGTCTTAAATAGGTTATTTAAAAAGGCATTACAAAGAATTGCATATAGCACTAAAAATATTTAAACTGAGTTTGAACTCGAGTATAGAGATGATAGTGCTATTATATAGAACTATACTAAATCAAACAGTCATTTGATATAACCTTCACTAGCTGAAAAATCAAAAAAGGAATAGCATTGTTACATAGTTTCGTGTTGGCTGAATGGCTGTTATCAGAAATTGTGAGGATTCCTACTAATTAATGAGTAATGACCACATCAACTATCAAGGAAATAACGTCAAGCGAATAATTGATACATTTCAACAATATCAAGTAAGAAGCTTTATATTCAACAATATCAAGAATAAATATTCAAAATAATCAGAAGAAAAGTTCATCGTATGAAGGAAGAAATATCAGCGTCTAATTCATGGTGTACGTAGGTGATACTTATAAGTGTTCCCTATATATGCAAGTATATCCGAATAAACATGTTGGTCAAATGGTATCCTTTCTCACCATTCCTTGTCATTTGCCTTACTTGCAGCCCACATGTTAACAGAGGCGTGGTTCACTCGCTGTGCACCAATACTGCAGCAACCATACCATAAGCTTTTTAGTAAAACAGTAAAAAACATACACTATGTTGAAGAAATTACTCATTGGAAAGGCCATGATAATATTTATAAACATACCATCAGCTGAAGATTTTATAATTCATCATCAGGACTTTTAATTGAACTCTACAAACAAAAACAGTTGGGTTTTTTAGTTTTACATTGTGTTGCCCACGTTGCCAGCGAAGAGCACGTATTTTTTATTTTTTTATTTTTATTTTTATTTTTTATGTAAGAGCATGTATTAAACTACATCAACTTTCTCCGAGTTTCCTTGGATTTCCTTCCTTCAATTCTTTTCTCTAGTATATCCTTTTAATAGTCATTTTGCATTACAAGTCAAATGTAATGTTACATCGACATATATGGTTGGTAAAAAGACAAACTAGATGCATAAATCGCCCAAGGGATTCCACATATGTGATCACCTGTATCATAATTAATACGAACAAGGTAAACCATCCAAACTACACATTGTACCAATTAGTGGATAAGATGCCATTACCAGAAACAATACCCAATGTGAACTAGTAAAAAATTTGCTTTTAGATTAAAATTCATACATAGAAATCTTCATGAAGTTGTGAATCATGCAAAACAAAAAATGAAAATAAATTTATCTATTTTTCTTTTATAAAAGTTGACAATCGAGAAAAGAAAAGCTACTTAATTAAAACCATAGGCGACCACATCCATATATACATAGAGGTAATTAGAGAATATACAAAAAAATATTTGATGTGTACCATAAGAAATAGATTTAAACAAATCGAGTTTGATTTCTTTTGTCACCTTGAGGTACTGCCTTTGAGCCGAATAGCATGGAATTCCATTGTAGCATAGTCCACAACAGGTCCGCTCCTTCAATACAATAAACAGGCACAAAAATTAATCCTAACATCAATACAAAAGGACTAGATAAAAGAACCACCGAAATGATGGCAGTGGAGGAACCTACAAAGCTTTCCTCATTGCTTCTATAGACTCCTCTGTCCCCTGATAAAACGTTGAAAGCAGTTGAGGAAAAAAGTCAGGGTCATCGTCAACATCTTTCAGAGGCTTTCTCAGGCGCCTAAATTCTGCAGATAGTATCCCCTGCAACCAAAAAAATAAAATAAGTAACCAACCATACATTTTAAATAATTCAATCAATAATAATAAAAGAAAAAAAACATAAAAACTTTGAATCAGTTACCTCACATATCAACTTAGCAACATATTTATCAACCATCTGGTTCTGCGCACTTGCTGCCATTTCAACAACCTACAACCTAACAAAGAATTGAAAGAAAGAAAGAAGAAGGGGTATTATGAAAATGAAGAACAACAGCAGACTAACTTTATAGAAGAAATGATACATCTGTTGTGGTAGAGAATCTTAAAACAATTAATGCAATTGGGAACTACTTACCATTATAGAGAACCTGATATCTGATAAAAATAGATTCTGGGTTTAATGCCATTTACTGACTTATTTCATTTCCATTTGTTATTTCTTTTTCCTTATCTTGATTAAATTTTTTTCTTCTTCTTTCACTCATTTCTTTCTTCCTACTTCTTTATCTTCCCTCTCTCACACTATTGTAAAGTAGCCAAGCTTATATACTTGTTTATGTCAGTCCATGATGAACACAGTCCAACAAAGGATTCAAGGTTTAGATTCATTTACCATTGGTTTAGAGTTAATCAAACAACATTGTTTTGTAATTTCATTTTTAATTGTTTATGTAATTATAAAAAAAAAAAATTGTTTTGGAAAAAAGGCAACAGTCTGCAACATACAGTTGTTTTAGATATACTAAGTGTGGAAGCCACGGAAAATCTGTGATAAACTTTTGTAAAATGGCATTTACAATGTTCGCGATACAGAGAAGTACTGAAATTATAAAATCCAACTAATAAGCCTTATTTGCATACTAATTTATCACAAGATATAGAGTATCATTGTGATTTTTCAATTCAAATTCAAAGAATCATTAAATGATAAAGATTGCAAATTTCAATGAAATCCAAAACTGAGACTGGAAATCAAATGTGGAAACTGGAACAAATAATTTCTATAACTGGGACTTGGCTTGGTAAAATAGAATCCATATTATGGATATGAAATCTTCTAACAACTAAAAATTATGTGATTTGGCCATAGATCTGGAGTGTGGAACAATACTCTCTACCACCGGATGTAGCCACGTGTCCATATGTGGGTGTAAATAAAACACCTACACATATGGGTGTTGTTAACCCTAGTGGGACTCTCAATAACACATGCCATTTTTCATTATATCAGTTTTTGGTTCCTGGCTAGGTTCGGATTAAGTGGGTAAGTAACCCTTCTCGCCTTAAACAACATCGAATGGATTCAAGATAATTAACACAAAAGAAAGATGGAACCAGATGCAGTGCGTGCAAGACGTCTCGTGTAAATGTAACTGCATTACTGCACTATCCAATTGTGCCCCATGCATGCTTTACTAGAAGTATAAGAAGCACAATAAAACTTACAAACAATGGTTGATATCACACATTTACTAGTTGTTTGCATGCTCATTCTAAGTACAAACTAATCTTGCAGAAAATTAGGAAATTGTTCTAATGATTGATTGAAATGCTATTTTTCTAGTAATGAACACTTGCGGCTGACTTCCTTAAAAACAAATTTCTTGTTTACTTGTGAAATCATAATTCATAAACTAAATCAGTTCCATATAAAAAAAATCAACGTCAATTGTTTTTATGGTTGACGAGAACACTGACAACAGCAGTTTCTTCTTTGGTTACCTAAAAAACAAAAGGCTGTATCAGTTGATGCTGGATTCCATATTCAGGCACAAAGCTTCTGACAAAAATGTAGAAAGCTAGATTATTTTAGACTTCAAACTGCAAACATTTCTAGGCAACTGCAAGCACATCAGTTAGATTCCACATCACTTCGGCTTGGCATTGTAAGTGAGGAGCATCTGTCCCAGCTGCAACCAATGCCAGAAGAAAGCACATTAGGACACCTATGGAGGAAGAAAAACTAAAAGAAGAAAATATAAACAAAACTGACACCTTCGCAAGTAACAGAAATCAAAGTAATTATAAAAGAACACACAATCGCAAGACGGCATAATTAAGTTGGCTTGCCCAACAGTCTAGTCCCTTTTTTTTTAATCATAAGTAGCTATTTCTATTAGATAAAGACATATTACATCTACTGTCTGGTGTAAACATTAGAGATATTGTCCAGATACAAGATATGGCCTAAGCCTGCATCAGGATTAGTGAACCACACTTATTCAGAATTTTCTCGCTCAGGGCTCTTTTAACTAGCAAGTCTGCATGCTAGTTGGCCACCATATATACATGTACAAAAAGAACCCATCTACACACACATAACTTTTTACAGTCTTCCATAAGAGATACAACCATCAAACACAAGCCCATCCTTCAAATTAGTATGTCACCAGCTAACTAAATTAGATGTGTAGTCAGTCAGTCCAAACCTACCTTCCTACACCATGGGTAGAAATGTTGTGTGAAAACTGTGAATCTTGGAATGTAGTTACACAAAAAATAAAAATAAAGGAACTAAAAACCAAAAATGGGTAAAGAAACAATGGACGTTTTGAGTTTAATTTGCCTACATCCTACAAAATAACACAGTTATGCATCTAAAAGGCAAATGTATGTGTGTCACTGTGGGTTGAGTTTTCTTTTCGCACGAATATATGAATGATATTAATGAGAATAGAGGCTAATGTTTACAAGCTACTGTTACAGTTAATTTGCCCGTTAGTACACTACATTAGGATCTTCCAGGCTCACAATAAAATCTGGTTTACAATTGCTCCAGAATACTGTGGGTTGAGTAATTTATTCAAGGATGGGAATCCGTACATGTGTGTGTCTATTCTCTGTGTGCAAGATTGGGAAATTCAAGAGAGTGCAAATATGAAACATAACAACTAAAGAAAAATTTATGTACAGTTTTATAGAACTAGATTTAAATAGGAAAAAGAAAAATCGTGTAGAAGACATTGAGTTGAGCGGTAAACAAAAAGTTTGTGAGTTTGTTTGGATAAGGATATTTTCATGGTAAATGGTGTAGCTACAAGCATGTCAAAGAAACTAAAAAAAAAAAAAAAATAGGTCGTTTATTAGTACATTCCATGATTAAGGGAAATAATATTAGTGTACGTAATGCTTAGTCTAAAGAAGTTGAATAATAACATCTTCAACAAAGGGAAACAAACTTCATCAAGATTGGGAAATTAAATAGGCTGCTAAGTATTGAAGTATCTACTTCAGATATGAGAGTTGAATACACACACTCCCACCACATATAATGACATGTATTCTCTTGTTAACACATTCTCTTTTTTCACTTTGTTAAAATCATCTACAACAAATTCAATTCCTACTTATCATCATTGACACCAAGCCTAGCTTGTATTGAATTCAGGCATTTCAAACGTTAAGAAAAGATTCTACCATCACTTGATAAAAAGCACTATATGTACACAATTTGGTCTGCACAGTATTTATTACCTGAACTACTTGATCGAATTTCTCCCTTACGCGAAAAAATTCATTATAACCCTTGTTCAAAGCGTCAATAATCCTGAAAATAAAAATATTCCTATCAAAAAGGATTTGGAAAGAAAGGAAAGAGTATTTAGACTAAAAGGAAATTACTAGCCAATTAAAGAAAAATAAGAAAAGGAAATTGCAAGTACTCAATGAAATCCAACAATGACATTGAGTTCGTAATTCATGGGCCCTTCCAATTTCGTAGGATTTTGTGCTGACAAAATTCCATCCATCATAAATGACGCAGATGGAGACTGGCTTAGTCGCACAATGGAGACTAGCGTGCATGATGTAATATAATAGGAACAGAACGGTTGCCATTCAGCCTACTGCATTGATTTTAAGTGAGCAGAAACCATCTCATTTCAGACTTCTTACGTGGTATTTCTGGGCTCTTTTATTGTGTTGCACTCGGGGTTGAAAATTAATTTAAGAAAGAAATCAACGATTGGGTTGGTGTGGAAAATTCAGATGGATTAGCTCAAGCCCTAGGGTGCGTTGGGGTTTTGCTACCAGGAAGATATCTTGGATACCATTAGGGGAAGGAAATCTTTCAAAAACCATTCTGTTTGGAGCTCCAGTTTGTAGACATTCCAAAAACGACTAGCCATATTGGAAGTGCAAATTTTAGGGAATGAATTACTTTGATCAAAAGAACCTTAACTCTTGTTCCAGTGTACCACCTGTCTCTGTTGGTTTACCAGTTAAGCTGATGAAGAAAATAAAGGAAGCCATTTATGACTTTCTCCGGGGCACTTATAACATCAATAGAAAGGTTGGTAGAACCGTTCTAGCATATAGAAAATGAGAATAAGAACGGTCGCTTGACATAAATGGCAATAGAAAGCTTGTCCAAATGCTGTATAGCCTGGGGCATAAAAAAAAATTGTTTCTTAGGGTGTAGTGTCCCAGAGACTTGTGCCTTTTGTGACCAGGAAAAGGAAAGGATGAATAACTTGTTTCTTAGACACCTTTTCGTGAAATTGATGGAGACAGCTGATATGGTGGACGCAAGCTGATGTAAAGAGGCAAGTCGAATGGGATAGGAATTTGGTAATAAGACGCTAAAACATAGCCGGATTGAATCTGTGGAATATCATAAATGATCTGATCTTCAGATACATAGAAGAAAGAGTGAAAGGGTGGTAGTAAATGTAAGGCAGTTTGCTGGTACTGACTGCTATTGTGCTAGGTGATACCATAAAAAGTGCCCGCATATTCTCAGAAATGATGACAGAGCAGAAGCCATGCTAATCAACTAGTCATATAATTAAGTGTGCTTGGTTGAGCTTCTTTAATTAATGCCCTTGTTTTTTATAGGGTGTGATAACTCACTTGCCAAACTCCCATTTATTAAACTACTGTATAGTGACATCAAAAAAATTTCTTCATCCAATTAAAAAAAAAAAAAAAACGAAGAAGAAGAATTAATGAAGAGCACAGCAGTTTTTGGTAAGCAGTGTGTTTCATAAGCTAAATTTTTAACATGATTTTAAGTGAACTGTAACATTGATTAGAGATGCTACCGTTGGCTTCCACATAATAATGATAGAATTGTCTTAAAACAAAGTTTAGCTTTTAAAAGACGTAAATAATGATACTACAGAATACAGGGGATCAAACAATTTCTTGATAGAGCCTTTTAACAGAGAAAACCCCAACTTCCTACTAGCATCATTTCAAAGTGGTGTTGTATTCATTTGTTTTCAATCAACAAAACAAGTTATTACCTCAGAAAACAGATTAAATCATTTGCTCGTAAATAAAAGAGTTTTCAAAGAAAGTGCATCAATAACTAAAGGGAAAGTCCAATGTAGTTAAAATGGGCATAATTAATATTCTTATTTGTTTTATACTTATTTAGTTGGTTTGATGAATGGTGTGTAAGTACAGAGGACACATTTACAAGTGATTACAATCAAAAGCATAATAATGATATATATGAGTTATGAGAGTAAAATAAAATCATTTCTCACCCTTGCATATTTCCCTGATTAAAAGCATCGATGAAATCCTTACAATAACGGGCTACTTGGTGTGCACCAATACTGCAGCAGCAAATATACCAATCCAATAAGCTTCAATGAAGAACAGAACAGTAGGAGCCATGTATAATTACATGTAAATATGCAATGCGGGAATAAAAGACTGTAGATGAATTAGGTCTTAATAATTGTTCGTGTTGCATACGTATGTCAAAATTGGAAGCCGAGCTTATTTTCAACAGGCTGCTGGCCAAGGATTTAAGTGAGATTTTTTGTGTATTGTAACATATGATAGGCAGGATTACAGGATATTTGTAAACTTCAGTTGTATATAAATACTTTTCAGATAAAGAACATGTCATCCTATATGAGGTTTCTTTAATCCCTTACGAGACGCTCTTTCTTTTTCTCTACTTCAAATTTTACATTTATAATCAGTATCCGGTAAAGGTAGCACAAACTTTTCCTTTTCTATCGACATAATTGACAGTAGAAAAATAAAACGTAAGTAGTTGGAACAGAAGATACATTTAATCACATCGCTATCTGCTGTAATTTATTTGTACATTTTATAAATTAATAGAAAAATTAAGAAATTTAAATTATTCATTGTTAATTAAATTTAGTACCTTGAGCTACTTCCTTTTAATTGATGAACATGAGCATAAATTATATTGTAATCCACAACAGGTTCTTTACTGCAAAACAAAATCCAAAATTAATCCAAGATCAAAAAAAAAAAAAAAAAAAAAAAAAAACTACAACTGTTAATTAAAAGTAAAAGTAAATTTACAAATGTTTTTCGATTTCATTGAAAATCTTTGTGGCGTCTCGACAGAAGTGAGTGATCAAGTCAGTAAGAAATGCAGGATCTTTTTCAGGATCTTGTAAAGATACAAGTTGATCAAATTGTGCATCCAATATTTCCTGCAAACAATAAACCAAGAAAAAAAAAAGTTACCAAACTTAATATATATAATATATATACTCAAATAAAAATGTAACAGAATTTAGAGAAGAAGGATATATGATTACTTGTTTAAAACGCATATCAGCAATTAATCTATCAAATTTTTGTTTAATTGCTGTATATGACATTTCTGTAATCTTAAAAAGCCTAATAGCTAGAGATATTAAGAAAGAGAGAAAGAAAGGAAGAAGAAGAAGAAGAAGAAGAAGTAGATTAGTAGTATGTGGTGATTTTTATATATAGAAGAAGAGAGGAATTCCATTCTTGTTGCTGAATAGATTTAGCAATTATTTGAAATTTTGAACACTCGTTTGTGAGTTGTTTCTGTGTGTGCATGTTGAGTTTATGAAATGACTAAAATGCTCTTTCCTCATTAATGTAATTAATTATTCATTTTGAGAAACCTCTTTAAAAACAGTTTTTTATTAGGTTATATAACACGTGTAGATTTTCATTGAATTGAGGAGATTAGATAATGGGCGAATTTGTCAAAACCCCAGGAAAGTGTGTCTGTATTTACCCCAGCCCATCAACTTTTTTGTTAACAAGCCGTCTGCTAACTAGGATGCCTTATAGAATTACTAGAATACCCATCTAAGTATACCAACAGGTTTCTCTCCAAAACAGATTTTTCCTCCAAAATACATTAAATACTGCCACGTGTCAATATCTTACAAAGTTAAATGGACGATCAGGATTTTAGATCTAAAGTTTCACAAACTTGTTTCAGAACACTTTAGTCTTTTGGTTCTACTCAATCTTTCTATTATTCTCTACTCTAATTAAGCTTTAAGCTTGAATACCAACAAAAGCACTTAACTTGTAATTGTCTTAAACAACAACTTCTAATTCACATGATTTGAAGGTAAAGTTTTAATTTTTAATGTAAAATTGACTGTTAATTTCTAAGTTTTCTGAGTTCAGATTGTAGTATTTGGTATCTATGTTGAAGTTGCAATTGTTAGGGTTTCTAATGTGTTTTGATTGTATAGAGATCTTCAAAGTTAATTCTTCATTTTAATTTTTGCTTCTTCTTCAATCTTCACAGTTTTCCTTCGAAGCTTGCGTTCTTCAGCTATTAGTTCATCTAACCGCATAAACCCTTTGAAGCCATTGATTGAAACAACTCAAAAAAAATAGAAAATAAATGAGCCTTCGTCACCACCTCCCATTGCTGAAAAGATGGAATTGGAATGGAGAAGACGGCTAATTAATTGTTTAGGTTATATCTCAGCCATCTAATTTGTTAGATCTGAGCCATTCATTTAGATTAATCTAATGAGGGTACGATTGGTATGTTATAAATAATTTATTTAAAATTATGACACGTAGATTAATAGTGGGGTCAACAGACGGTTTGTTAACAGATAAGTTGACGGGCTGGGGTAAATGCAAATAAAAAAAAAAGTTTGGGGTTTATGCAAATTCAGGCACACTTTCCTAGGGTTTTGACAAATTCGCCCTTAGATAATTTGGAAGAGTGAAATACCTTTTATTGCAGTAAAAAAATGCACTTTTACTTTGGCTGAATATTTATAATATAGGGGGGAACTGACTTAAAGGGGAAATGGAGATGGGGTCATGGGGAAGGAGAAAGAGAGGAGGGAGAAAAAAGAAGAGTTAAGCAGAGAGAGTTGTAAACAAACAGATAAAAAAAATGTTATTCCGACCAAAGTATAATTGATCTCCTAATTAAACTCAGTTGATTACAAATTTCATACAACTGACAAGGTTGGACTAGAGCATATAGATTAGTGAGGTCGGGTTATGCCTTTGGCGCATTTTTGTGCTTTGAACGACATCCGAACTAACTTTGAGCAGGGGAAGGGGTACTTTCCACTGTACTTACTTGATGAACATATGTGCCTCTCTTTGGTGACAGCAGGGACGCAGCCAGGATTTTTTTGAAGGGTGGGCAAAGTTTTGTATATAAGTAATGGACTTAAAGAAAAATTAAGAGTGGGCATAACATAAGGTTTTTCAAGCCAAAGACCACTTAATCATACCTCTATTATAGGTACAGTAAAACCTTTCTATAGTCATACTCTTGGGACCAAAATAAATTATTACTATAGAGAGGTTATAATTTAATAGAGTTTTACTTAAGAAAATTATCGTATAATTTCAATAATGGTATAGTTTCAAAACAATAATATTGTTTAAAGATATAGTGCACATATACTAACTTAGTGATGGGAAGTGTTAGAAAATAAAAAAAACATATTAAATGTCTCAAATTTTATATTTTCTTTAATATTTTTCTCAATATGTAATATATTTTTTATTAATATATACTTAATTATAACTATGTAGAGGCAATTTTCTTCTAGATGGGACCTGAAAAATTTATAACTTATGACAATATGAATATTATTCCTATTTATAACTGGTCGGAATTTTTTATTACTATGTAAAGGTTATTCCTATATAGAGTATTCCTATATAGGGGTTTTACTGTATTTTCACTTTTTCCTGAATTTAAGGGTGGTCGGGTGACCACCCTTGGCTCTTCCTGGCTCCGTCCATGGGTGACAGGCCCATCTGCCCAACCTACCAACTCAACTAGTCCATTGATATTGTCCCTACATACTCACCACTAGGCCCAAGGTTATATTCATGTTGTGGGGTTTTATAGCTTCTATTACCCAAAAGACCTTGACATTATTTAGAGTTTTAGATCTCTTAATAACTCAAGTGATGAGCTTCGCACATAATACATGTGGGATTACGTTCCATAACACCTTTATTACATTGTAATACCAGTGATAGTTGAAGTAAAAATAGAATATGGCCAAATAGCCCTTTTCGTTCCCACAATAGGAAATGTCCAAAGATTTTGAGAATCCAATTTATAAAAGAAATCCGAGAGAATCTAGAAACTCTTGAAAAATAAGTAGGCATCAATGCCACCGTAAACTCTTTAATTTGACATGATCCCTTGGTTCAAATTAAACTTAAGAACATACTCCCTTCGTATATTACTGTATATTACTCTATATATAGTAAGAATAAGAAGATGAACAAACGTAGGGGTCTTGCCAATTCTAGAATTATTGCGTCCTACTTCTAACCAATGAAGAGAATCATTAACAAGTTCACCCATTGCATATGACTATCATGTCACGTAAGGTGAATGTCTTGAAACATCCCTCCCCATGAATTGCGTAGTGAGTAAATATTATATTGTGAGTGAAATGTGAATGCC
Source organism: Aquilegia eximia (assembly GCA_023053565.1). Classification (NCBI taxonomy): domain Eukaryota; kingdom Viridiplantae; phylum Streptophyta; class Magnoliopsida; order Ranunculales; family Ranunculaceae; genus Aquilegia; species Aquilegia eximia. The sequence goes on from JALIGU010000004.1 coordinate 29,427,327, forward strand.
TTTGAAACATCAACATCCTTCTCCATGAATTGCGTAGTGAGTAAATATTATATTGTGAGTGAAACGGTTTATGTGACCAGAAGGCAATTATCATAAAAAGAAAAATATTCACCTAATAAGTAGAAGCAACTCAACTGGCAGTCTATTTAGGGACGGATCCAGGAATCTGAGTTGGGGGTGCAAAGTTACCCTCATACCCCTGCAAGTACGAGATGATGTAGGACAATTTTATAAAATCCAAATTTTTATATCCATGGAAAATATTTATTTCCTCAATTAGAGCAAAATGTACATCTCCCCTACTTCATGCATCCTAACTTGCTAAGTATCTATGCAAATCCTTGAAAACCATTACTTATTAAATTCTCAAGATTTGCATAAATCTTTATGGAATGTGTGCTCTGGTTCTAAACTAAACAATAAATTTTATTATTCAATTTTATTTTTAAATACAAAATTAAATTAACAAAAGGCTCCGGATTTTGCCAAGGGAAAAATTGATTATGCCAATGATTATTTCTTAACTTTACTAATTTGCCTTTAATTATTTTTCATGAAATATAACACAGCTGGCACAAAATACATATAAAATTATAATGACAGATTTGCCCATTGCCCTAAAATAGGAAAAATCTATTAAATCTTAACAAAAGAAGATATTAGTTTGAAAAATTCTTATGGGTCTGACTCATCGAAATATCAGTCCACCCGAAACCCAATGACTGCAAGACCAGTTGTGAGTGCAGCAGGCACTAACACTGGGCTACAAAGGATGATAAGTGGTGTGGTCACAGCTAGACCAACAACTGTAGCAAGTAAGACCAGCAAGAGTAAGAAGAAGACCACCCAAAGGAATTAGTGTGAATATGTGATCACTGCAATGTCTTGAGAAGCTGTTAGGCCTCTATTAGGTGAAACCGACACTAAGTTTGTTTGACATCAATTTTGTGACATTGGTCGTCCTTGGTTATCTCGCCTTGATTTCATTGTTAGGAAAACTTTGTTGTACGCGCGTCATCCCGACTCCTTGTCTTCGCGTCTAGTGTGTCGTGTGTTTTTGGTTCAGGACGTACGTACCAAGTTAGGACGTACGTACGTCCCTCAGGTCAGCAAACTTTCCATCATGTTGAACGTACGTACTGAGTTAGGGCGTACGTACGTCAGGTCAGTCAACAAGTATGTTTTGCTGTTCTGGACGTACGTACCTAGTTAGGACGTTCGTACGTCCAAGCAGTCAGCAAGCTTTTATCGTATGGAGACGTACGAACGTTGTTTCGACGTACGTACGTCCAATGTGGATTTCTTCTATTTCGGCCCATTTTCTGTGTTTTCCAACCCTAAGTATAAATAGGGTTTCTCTTCCAAAGAACAAGGCAGTTCTTTGGCCGTCCAATACTTCTCTTGTTCTTGAGTTTTGGTTTAGGTTTTGGTGTTGAAGTTATTTTTGGTTATTGAACTCAATTCCCTTCCTTCCCCTTCTTCCAATTCATAAATTTGTTATCTTCCATATTTCATTGTGAATTCGGCTTCGAGTCTTCTTGTGAGTACATCAAGAAGTCGAGTGTCTTGTGCGTACATCAAGGTGCTCTGGTGAAGTCAAGGTGTTAGAGATAACCTGAAGTATCAGCTCGCAGTGAGTGCAGGTAGTTGGTAGGTTTGTAAATCTCTTTCATCTAGTGGATTATTTGTTGTCATCAAGGCAACCGTGGACGTTATTTCCCTTATTGGGTTTTACCACGTTAAAAATTCCTGTGTGTTATTTACTTTCTACGTATCATTTGATTTGTTTGAATATTCAATTGTTAGATTAGCACTATTTGTAGTTTATCATTAGGTAACATACTCTTGATAGCATCAGTTGGACTTTGTTGTCCATAATGACCATGTTACGTTGTGGATGTTGAACTTCAGCCATGGTTGATTTAAATTTATTCTCAGAAAAATTGAATTAATAAAAGAGATACTTCAACCAAATTGAACAACTAACATCAACTAAAGGTCTGAAGCCATTAAGTAATGGGCAAAGTACCTCAAAATAATGAAATCATTACAATTTACAAAAGAAATTTAAAAGCTTGTAACTCCTACTTGATGACATCGATAAAACTATTTTCTCCTACGAAGACAACCAAATGAAAAACCAGACATTCTTCCCATGCATCCCCCCTTATTCATCAAATTGTTATTTTCTCCTAATCCACAAAAGTACCTTGTAGAGAAAATATGTGTGTAAGTTATAATAAATACATACGTCGACTCTAAGGCATATGTATCCTACTGTTGCAGGACAATGACGCTGCAGGGCAGGGATGGGCTAAGGAAGGACTGTACTTAAGGATGCTACTGTGAAGGGCAAGATGGAGTTGTTGTTGAACCAGACTATAAGTTACTTTGTATTTCTATTTTTCTTGTATCTGTTATATGTACTGTAAAGTAATTGGTTGGGGTGTTTGGTTGTTGTGTAAAAGATGTGTTGTCCTTTGGGTTAACCTGACGATGCATCATGCATGAAAATGCAGGCTGGTCAGACTATTTATACTTGGTTTCATGATCAATAACATTTCTACATTTTGTTGAAAAATAAAAGTGCATGCTATAAGGATTTTAGTAAAGTTGTTATAAGTTCAAACTTACCAAAATCCGTGCAAAGCTTTTAGGTACTGTATCATGTCTCTTCCTAATTCATTCTTCTGGACCTGTGAATAAAAATAACATTGACAGACATTATGACAAATGCTATAAAACTAGGTAGATTATATGAACTACGTAAGAAAAACAATTAATATAAAATTGGCATCAAACAATAGAAATATATTTAACCAATGTGTCCATAGGCATGGAGTTCCAATTCACCCCATCTAAAGTGTTCTTTTCAGCTGGATTTAGCTCAATAACAGCAGATTCTTGAGTCACATTAACACGTTTACAAGTTCGGCTATTGTGACCAACTTCATGACAGCTACTGCACTTTCTCGACTTTTCAACAATCTCAAATGTTGATGGATCCCTTCTAGTGGAACTGGACACTTTCTTAGTCTTCGAATTTGGTGGACGCCCTTTATGGGAATGAATAGGAGGATCAAACACAATAGGCACGGAAGAATTTATAAGTTGAGATAGACGTTCTTGAGCAATTATCTTCTGAGCTATAGGCCACTGGTGATAATTTTTTTCTAGTTCTTGAAATAAACCTGTGAGTGAATCTGTTGTATTGCCTGGATCAATGACAATGTCATCTTCAAATGACTGTTTATCAATTCTCCATTGTGGGTGTATATCAGAAAGCCATAATACTCTATCTTTCATACATCTCATCATATGTGGACAAGAAAGACCCATCGTCGCAACAAACTTGAATCAGATAAAGCTAATTTATATTGTTCAAATAGCTTCTCCATGGCAAACGCTGATACACAATAGACAACTTCTTTGAAAAATGGAACACATATGTTATGACGAAGTGTGAGCTTTTCACTTGCAAGTTTTGTCTTGATTTCTAGAAAATTATTTTCAACTGCAAGACATATCTTTTCTTTAGCACATGGAGATCACTAGTAGAAACCTGCAAATATTTTTAAAGGACTGCATGTGCACCTTCTGCCCTCGAAGTAACTCGATTTCCTAAGAGCAAGTCAATGTCTGTCCATGCCTTTACAAAACGTTCTTTGAACGGTAGCCAAGTTTTTTTTATGTAATCAACCACATTAACTTTCTCCTTATAAGTCACTTCAAATTCTTTCCATGCTGAATTAAATGACGACACAGAATCTGATTGCACCAGATCAGTCCACCCAGTTATAAATTAATGTATCCCAATCATTTTCTTTTTTTTCCTTGTCTTCTTTGAAAAACATTTTACAATTTGCTATAATATTTGTTTCAATATGCCAAAAACATAAGAGGTTTGTAGTCCTTGGAAAAATTACCTCAATGGCATTCATGAGAGCAAATTCTCGATCAGATACAATAACCACAGGTTCATCGCTGCCTAACATTTCCTTGAACATACTTAGAGCCCAAGCATAGTCACTTGTTTCCTCCTTTGATAAGAACGCAAAACACGAGTAAAAAGAAGTATTAAAGCTTGAAACTCCAATAATATCAAGTAATGGCATCTTGAACTTGTTGGTTTTGTAAGTGCAATCCATCACAAAGACATTTGGGTAGCTCTTGCTTAATTTGATTGATTGGGGATGAGCAAAAAACAAATGAGTAAGCCTGCCTTCTGTATCAACTTTAATATTGTGTAAAAATCCTCCACTAGAGAGTTCCTCAAGTAAAGCTTGAATAGGTGCTCAACCTCGTAGCTTTTCCCTACGAATCTTGGCTTTTGTGTTGTAAATTGTCCTTGATATGGCTTTAAGCTTTGGATTAGCCTGGCGAAGCGAAGTAAGAATCTGGCGTGGTGGTATGCCTGACATGCACATTTCTTTGATCCTCAATAACTCTTTGTTAGAAAATCGACGGAAAGAAGGATGCCCAGACACGTCTTTCGATGCTTCATGGTTATGAGTTCCATTGTTTATTCTGATTATCCATGAACCATCGACTAGTTTGACACCTTTAATTCTAAAGGGACAATTAATAAGTCGAGAACCACTTTTCTTTTTCCGTTCTTCAATCGATGTATTACTTCTATTCCTATAGGTACCTCCTTTGTCACAACCATTGTAACATATTTATCCTTTTCAGAACCTCTTATGGTTGTAGCATATCCTTGTGATAAAGAAAAGTCGTGCACATATTCAAGTAGCTCTTCTCGGCTATTAAAAGTCCTCACTGGTGGTGGAAACATTTTTCCATCTTCAAAAACTTCTTCATTTTCACTTTCTTCATTGTTTACTGAAACTACACTTGTAGCCTCATAATGTTCATTATCGTTTACAGTATGATTCACTTGTTGTGCATCCATAATACTTGTAAGAAGTGTTTAAGCCTGCATTCAAAATAAAATAATTGGTCTATATAATCTTACTAATAGCAGTAGCAACCTATAAAGGAATCTTATTCATATGATTTTATTTTATTTTAATCAAGTAGCTATCTCATTGATCAAATCCCTTTTTTTAGTTATAAATTGAAAATTCGAAGGGCAAAAGGATGTAAACGTTCTCAATAGAAAAAAAGAAATGTTGCCCTTGTTTTTTCCTTGCGTCAAATGTTTAGCAATGTGTACAGTACCATATAAAGGAATTTAATTAGTGCATCAATATAAAAGAGACCAAACTTCTCTGGTCTCTTAAATGAACTCAATATTGAATAGAACTGTTTCAACAATTGTAGACATGTACTACTGTCGATTTCTCCAGTTCATCACAAAGATATGTAATTATAACTACTTATATGACATTGATTAACTAAGAATCTTAAGCAATAATAAAAAATTTAATCGAAGTTTGCAATAAAAAATAATTAAAATCAGTTATTAATAAGACTTACTTCGAGTTGACTTTATTGATGAATAAAAATTGTCATGAATTTTGGATCTAGGTTGTGAGATTGTGTATGAAACTAAGAAAGGTGAAAATAGAATAGTAAGTCAGGAAGGGAAGATGAAACCATATGGAGGGAGATATTCCTAGTTTTTAGCGGGAAATAATGAATTAATAGATTTTTCCTATTTTTGGGCAATGGGCGAATCTGTCATTATAATTTTATATGTATTTTGTGCCAGCTGTGTTATATTTCATGAAAAGTAATTAAGGGCAAATTAGTAAAGTTAAGAAATAATCATTGGCATAATCAATGTTTCCCTTGGCAAAATTAAATTAACAAAATCTTAATAAAAATTAGGGTTACCTGTCAGAACTTTCAATTTTCCAGAAATGCCCCCACAAAGAAAAAGACTATAAGAGTCTATCTATCACTCTCTCTCTCTCTCTAACATAATCTCAGTTCCTCTTTCTCTCTCCAAAACCCTTACAAAGAAATGAACCAGACCAAGAAATCCATCACTTTCGACCATTGAGTTTGAGTAAGTTAATCTTTTTCTTTATCTTCTTCTTGTTCTTTATTGCTTTTTTTGATTAATCATTGTTTAATAAATCGAAATAATGTTTAAATTTTCAGGGTTTTTTTAGTTGATAATCTAGCTTGATGAAGAAGAAGAAGATTAAGAGTTTGGACGTTGAGGTTCCACCAGAGTTATGGGAACAGATACTTGCTTATTTACCAATTAAGTCGATTGCGAGGTCCAGGTGTGTATCCAAATCATGGTTTAAAATGCTTACTGATCTTAAGTTTCTGGAGATGAACTTTGAGCTTGTTAAAAAACAAAGTAAAATCGACCTCGAGACTATGGTTTGTGATGGTGATGACCTATATTCTTTGAAAATCGATCCATATGGTGGTAATCATAGGGTTATAGAGATAGATCATTCATTTGACATCATGGAACCTCATACTCGGATCGTGTGTTCTTATGAAGGATTGATTTGCGTAGCTCAAATCGATATTGGTGATGTATATGTGTGGAATCCACACACACATCAATTCAAACATAGAAGAGATTTTTCTTATCCAAATGAACCACATGAACAATGTGATTGGTCCTACTTGTTTTATGGTTTTGGTTATAATGCAACTAAGAGGGACTTTCTACTTGTCAAAATTTTCAGTACAAACGACGCTGAAAATCAATCGCATGTTTATGTTCATGTGTTGCGTAGGAACTCATGGCGAAAGATTGAGTACTTTCGCATGCCGTATGTAGTCACTGTAGATGGGGGTGCACTCGTTAATGATTCTCTTCACTGGCCAGCATATCATTTTACTGATTCAAATGAGTCTGTCAACCTATTGATTGCATACAACATCTATAAGGGTAAAGGGTTCAAAGAAGTCAAATTACCTGACCTTGAATCTGAAAATTGGCATATACGTAGTGTTGGGGTGCTCAACGGGCTTCTCACTGTACTTTTTGGTGATAAAAATGATACAACCAAACTTGAGTTATGGATAATGTTAGATTATGGTCGTAAGGAGTCGTGGAGAAACTTGTTCAAAATTACAACTTCAATTCGTCTAGGATGGTTAAGTATGCATCCACTATACTTCATGAACAATGGTGCTGAAATATTGCTAAGTCATAGAGAAGGTTTCTATTTTTATGACTCCAAAGATCAAGATGAACCTCTAAAGAAATATGTGATCCATAATCTTCCAACAGGGATATATCAGAGTATAAAATACTTGGACAGTGACATCTCAACCCGTTGAATTCAGCGAATCTTGACATAAACAAGAAATAGGAGGTATGTTGGGGAGTGGTCTTACGCATAATCATCTAATTGCTTCCATGCCAACCCTATATGGATGAGTTCACTGTATGCTTTATTAACTTCATTTGCAGCGAGTTTAGTTCATTCAAGTACTTATTATCTGTTTTATATTTCTAGTGTTTAGAGCGACAATTAAGAAACAATGAATGGTCGAGTTGCTCCACTGTTTGAGCTAACTTTTATCTATATGCATGCTAGAATTCATTAAAATGTAAACTTTTGTCTATCCCCTTCTTCCGCTTTCCCTTGTCTGTTCTTTTCTACGAAGGCCTGATGCCTAGACCCGCTAGATCCTCAAGTATATAGCGTAGAGTTCATGAATTAGGGCAGTGCTTTATTAGTCAGCTGTATATGCGATGCCTACCATTTTTTTATTTATTTATTTTGCAATGTGCAAGGTGGCGTTTGGCTGGACCCTTACCAGTTTATTAATCAGCAATTTCCAAACTACAATAGACCCTTATAATCTTTTGTTACAGCAGCTAAGTCGATCCTTTTGTAAGGGAGGAGAAACAGTAACAAGTTTTCCATCTGATTCGCATAGGTTTGCAAGCCAGTCCGCAGCTTCATTGAGTTGCCTGTAAACATGTTCAACTCTGGTGTCCTCAAACAATCAAACTTGTTAAGGTAGTAAAAAATTTCATGTGCCAGCAAAGTGGTTCTCCAAGTAGGAAGTGATGCCCTTTTCATGATTCTTACAACTTGTAGAGAGTCAGATTATATGATAATCTTTTTAACTCCAGTCTCTAAAGCTAATCTGAGTCCTTGTGCCACTCCCATGAATTCCAAGAAAATAATGGACACCATTGATAAGCCCTAAAATTCTACCATTAGTTGTAGGCAAAGGGGATATTCTACCAGGCCAAGAAGAGCGTACTGCTTACCTGATCTCAATTTTCAGCCTCAACTGGAAAGTCTTAAACATTCTTTAATTGCTTGCCAGATACCAAGTCCTATAGATGATCATGAAGAGTTTAATAAAACAAACATAGTCTTTTTGGTTTCTGTTTTTTTTTTTGACATCTATATATAAGAAATGAATTGGATTGATTGCTCCTTGTTTGAGCTGCTTTTATCTGTATCTAATAATGTAGTCTCTCTCCTCCCCCTCTTCTGTTGATCTCATCTTGGCTACTTCACGCAATTTGTTGATTCACTAGATTGTCTTAGACTATTTTCTTAGTTTACCTTTCGTTTTTCTTCATTGAATTATTCTGAAGTACCTGGCTGACATTTAATGCGGAGAAGATCATTTATGAATCTTTACATGGTCTATTGTGGGAGAGGTTCCAGGCACTCAAAAAATATTTGACTTAATTTTGTCTGAATCCTATTTAGGATACTTATACATGTGTGGATTGACATGATTTTTAGTAAATATCATCTCCTTATATAGATCTAATACATAAAAAAAAATCAGCTTATTTGAAAAAATTTAGACCAATTAAATATAATATTAAATTAAACGGTATAAATGAACATCCCACAATACATCAATATATAATATGATTTTTATAGGGTTAGAAATTTTAGTTATGATAAATTTTGGTGAAGATGTCGTACATAGTGAGAACATCGATCCTGCAAAAAACCATGTCATTTCCAACATGTAAAACTGTATAAGTACCCAAAATATGATTGTCAAAATTGAGTCAAACATTTCTTGAGCCCCTGGAACCCTCCCGTCTATATATTGTTATGTTCTTCTTTGTTAATTTAGTTGACAATTTCAATTCTGTAGCCATGGATCTGATACAAGTTATTCGCTACAAATGCATAAGATTTTGGGGTTTGAGACCATGACTATTTAGTACTAGTTATTCAACGTGTTATAAACTCTTAAATTTCTTGTCTGTTTCACAATATTCATCCATTATTAATCTGTTTGCTGTACATTGCTTAAAGTGATTGTTTCATGTTAGTTCTGGGCTAAAATCATTGATCAGAGAAAGAAAAAGGTGCTTGTCTGTTGTTAAGGTTAAATTGCTGTCAAAAGCTTTGCTTCATCTTTCAACTTTTCGAACACTAACACTATGGAGGTGAATGTTAGATTTTTACACGCATGGCACGCCGGCCTAAGTACCCAGCCTAGATATCATGCACCGTGTGGTATCTAGACTTGTCAATGGAATGCTAGTCTTGCCAGTTTAAACAATGAAATTTTGCGCCCTTGGTGAATTCGGCATCCTTAAAACATATATATATATATATATAGCCCTACCGCAGGGATGCAAGTAGCATTCCAAACTCAACGCATTTGTGAGGAATATCGAAAACAAAGTTCCAAGAGTCACGTCTTATACAAATCTAACAAATTTTGGTTAATGATGATACACCTAGAGAAAGCTGATTCAGCTTAATTGATGTAAATTTTTGAATTTTTCAAACCCAACAATTTACCACTACACTGTTTCAAAAGAAAGCCAAAAAGCTCCAAGGACAAAGTGGGAAAGGAGATCAAACGGCAAAGAGGCAAAGAATCACTATGCCAAACTGGCGTCGATTTTCTTGTCACCTTCACTTCAAGGTATGGGTGGAGAACCTACTCTGGTTGATCTTTTTTGCAGTGAAAAATTCAAAGACACTCCCCAAACTCAGAAGCCCAATATTTAACATAATCAGTATAATATCATATGTACTGCAATTCTTTCTTCAAACACAACCTATCTCTTAACATTTAAACCCAGGGGATAAAGGTAAACAAAATTCCTTTAGTATATGTCTAATAAAGACGAGAATACAGGCAGTTTATTGTACCAAACAAACTAATAACATATAGATAATAGGCAAACCAGACTAATCCATTAAAACATTCTTCTGTTAATGCTGAAATTCAAGAGCAAGTCAAAGAACAGCAGCAGCTTCAGTTGGTGCTTTTGTTTCACCTTCTGCAGCCTTGACTTCAGCAGGTGCTTCAGCTTCCCAGAATGCAGTCTTTTTTCCTGTCTTGGAAACAGTCTGGAAAACTGCATCGGGCTGCACATTGCCTTTCACTGTCACCTTCTGCTCCTTGATATCAACATCGAATGAGTCAACACCTGAAAACAAATACAAATGTGCAGAAAAAACATATATCAGTCCCAGTATTACAGCAATATTAATTTGGTTAGAAGAAAGGTGGCACATATAGTAAAATAAAATAGTTAACTGCAGACTCCAAGTTTATGCCATCCAATCAAGAACCTTCCATTACAAACATGGATGGAGAATTCTTGTACATCCGATTAGATATCAAAGAAGCAGTAACCAAATTACTCAAACAAAGGAAGCAAGCCCAATTGCATTCCTCACGTGATCCCTAGTACACATGCCATTAGTGTCGGCCAGCTATAACACTGACTTTTGTTGGGCATTGGCGCATTGCTCATATGCCAGTAACTCTAAACTCTGACTCAGTGGCCTCTTAAAGCCATACATAATTTGACCAATTAAATGTTGTTTTTTTTAGTTTTTCAGGGCACTTACAGATTTATGTTTGATCATAGACACCTTGCCAATCCTCTCAATATAATTGAAGTCTTGTAGTAGATATTACAATACATATTTGCAGAGATCAGATTTGAAAAGAATAATTCATACATAATGTTTATAAACGGTTGTGCGGTCAAATCGACTGGTAAATTTCACACATCTAGTCTATTTAGGGGCTACAAACTACGGGAGTCAACTATATTCCAATCTGCAGTTCTATTGTATTATAAATTAGCTCTACATATGAGTTTTAACCTCACATATCTATGCTGAACAATGTAGCAATAGTAAAGTAAACAATACGTAACATCACTAAGATGCTTCCTTTCATATGTAAGGTGCACTTGGCATAGAATATAAGACTATATAAAGAGCGCATAGTGAGTAATGATAAAAATATCTCATATACCTTCCATTTTGGTTAAAACCCTCTTTACGGCCCCAACACAGCCTTCACAGGACATACCAACCTTGAGCACCACTGTCTGCAAATTGAAATCATTAATAAGTTTCAGCTAGAGTGGATGCTACCAATTTCGACAATTTACGTTTGCAAGGTTATAATTCTGTCTCAAAAACATTTTAACATGAAAGAAAGAAGAAACACCAAAATCATAGAATATGCAGTCCAAAACGCAACATTAAAAGACCAATTCAGAATAATGTATCTTCTCCTGCTGGTAAACCGTTGGATACAGACAAATTGTACAACGGCAGCAGGTGCAGTAGTAAATAATTTACAACATAACATAAGAGAAAGGCAGAGAGATAATGAATAAGTTCGACTCAATTTACAACCACATCAAACATAGCTCATATAAAAAGAGATATTGCATAATGTTGTAGAAATGTCGTAATAAAAAATACAGAGGACAAATGGCAAAGTATTTTACTAAGTAAGGACATGTTAAGCAGAAACTCTTTTTTTATAATCACCCAAAGGTCAATCTTGCTCTAATAGGTCTGAAGAATTCAAATACATTCGCAAAATTGCACTAGTTGACCAGTGGTTTAATTAGATTCCCAAAGAGCACAAACTACCCTAATATATATTTTATTTTCTTATAAAAGTTTTGAAATCATGAACAAGTAACAGACATGGTTATCACTTGGGTACAATTGGTGAAAAGATCCAATTGCGAAAAACCCGTAAAATTTATTATTTCACTTATACAAATATAATGAAAAATCCTATCAATCATACGATTATGCAAATACTAAGATTATCACAAGCCAACCAATCTTCCAAAAAAATAAAACCATAATACAATTTGTAATGAATAAATACCCAACACTAAGATTACCCTAAGAAAATGAACCTTAACAACTAAGCAAAAATCAATATTAATTATATATTTAGCAATCAAAATCTTTGAAGAACTTGGAATCAAATGCATCAAAACATAATAATATGAGTAGTGAGATAGTACCTGAGACATCGCGAAGGAAGAAAGAAAGAGAGAAAGATATGGGGTTGTATGTAAGAAGGAAGAAAGAGAAGAGAAGAGAAGAGAATGAATTGGTTTTGTGTTTGTGTGTCTGTTTGTTGAATAGCATTTGGTGTTTATATAAGAGTGGAAAAAAAGATTAGAGAAATTGAGAGGCTGTACAGTATGTAGTACAACAGATTAGCTGAGATGGGCCTATCTTTCACACCGTTTTAATTAGGTGTATCAAAAGTATCTTATAATATAATAAAAAATATATGTATTTAAATCATTTCAACTAAAAATAAAATAAAATAAAATAAAAATATATTTTTTTTTATAGAATTCCAAATACCAGGCAACAGGTTTTAGAGATAGTCAATTGCAACTAGTTTTGAATTGATACACCATTACGCATTTTTTTCGAGATAGTCACATGTAAACTTGGATGGTCAATGGTCATAATCTTGAAACATTTTAATGGTGGATGCACATATATTAACTTATTGTATCCATGGTAAGAATTTAAATAATTTTTATATAATAATTATTTTAAGATTTACCTACAAAATTAAAATATATGGTAGATAGATGTTTAAGAATACACTTTGTTCCTATAAGCAACAAATTACTCCTAAAAGTTAAGTTTTTCTTGTTGTCCACCAGAAATGGGATGGATGAATTTCTCAGATTACATTACTGTCTATTCTTATCAAGTCCCAATGTCCCATCCCATGTTGTTTATATAACCAATTAATATCTAATGGTCAGTCTTCTTCTTCTTCTTTTTTCTTTTTTTTTTATTATATATTATTATTGGAACACAAGAAATCTCTTAAAAAAAAAGAAAAAAATAAATCAGATTGTACTTAGTTTTTGCTTGTAGTACAAAATGGCAGTACAAGAGAGGTATCCTCAATTTGAAGAAAGTTTGGTGGTCAGATTCACCCACCATGTCAATTTTAGGGTGTAGTATTGTTGCAGGCTAGACCTATCTTTATATGGTTTGCTTGCTTTATATGATGGAGTAAGTGGCCAAAACGATAAGGTTGGAATCAATTGTAGGTGGTCATGAATTCTTGATAGTCAATCATAGGTGAAAAAATCACAAAAATATTTTTGCGAATATATATCTGTTTTTTAAAAATCAGATTGTCATAATATTTTTGACGAATTGTAACATATAATTTTTTTTTTAGTTACAAAATTTAAGATATATCCATTTTTCAAAAATCGGATATCCGCACAAAATCGACATTTTCAATTATAACCTCAACATTATTTTGTGTTTTTTACTTATGAAGTCATACATTTAGCTTAACGTAGAACAGTCCATGGACCAAGAAGGCCAGAAATATTTTTATTTTCTTTCTCCCGTATATATCTCTTGTACAAAATTATCTACATGATTAACAACAATAACATCAAACAAAATAGGATGGTTGATATAGTCTGTAGAGATTAGAGAACAGCTCCCATATTGCTGCAGTATCTGCTCGTCAACTGACCAGTTAGTCTCTGATAATATAGTCGTCAGACGTCACCACATGGGATTATTAGACCACCCATTGGATGATGAAAGTCAAATTCTTCCTCAGCTTGATTTATCAGATTTTGAAATAAAGGAGTCTAATAGGATATTCGTCTATTCCAATCACAAATTGGTTCTTTTCATTCTCGTAAGTTAAAATTTGATTTAACCCCACATTTTATGACCACGTTTTAAATAAACCTCCATTTATCCAAAGTTGGATTTTACCCCATCTCCGCCTGCTTCCGTCCTACTTAACGTCTAATGTCAAATTTTATACCCAAAATATCCCTGCCTGGACCCCCCCCCCCACAAAAAAAAAAAATTGTTACAGCCGTAGGTGAGTTTTATGATGGATTATGATGGACGGCTAAGATAACACCGCATCTTGAATTGGGGGTATCTCAATTTTTTTTCAAATGGGGTATCTCAAATTTCGACTTGCAAATGGGGGTATGTCCAAAAATATCATTTCCCCTTAACATACAAAACACAAAATTTAAACAATTTCCTCTTCAAATTATCAAATTGCACAGTAAACTTTTGAACAAATTACTCACTTTGACAACGAACTTTGAAATTGGTTGCAAAACTGACAACCAACTACAAAGTTAACAATGAACTTTGAGTTAGCTTTCTTGACTAACATTGGGAACGGAATCCGGTAAATTTCGTCGGTGCACTTACTGACGTGTAAAATATTTGAACACGTGGCGTTGACTGCTACACGGTGGCACTAACTATTGCCACGTTGGCACGATAAGAAGCTCATGGTAGGCACGTGATTAATTAAAAAGTTGATTACAATAAAATCTTTTTCAGACAACAATCAAAACTAATTTAATAAAATCAAAACTAATTTAATCTCTTTCAGACAAAAATCTCTTTCTTTACAAAAATCTCTTTCAGACAAAAATCTCTTTCTTTACAAAAATCACTTTCCGTCAACTCCACTCAAAATCTCTTCTCTTCCTACCAACAAAGTGGTCCAAATAGGGTATGTTTCTGAAACCGGCACGAAGTGGTTTGACATCAATTTTGTGACATTGGTCGTCCTTGGTTATTTCGCCTTGAGTTCATTGTTAAGAAAACCTTGTTGTACGCGCGTCATCCCGTGTCCTTGTCTTCGCGTCGTGTGTCTCATGTATGGTGTTTGGTTCAGGACGTACGTACCTCTTCAGGACGTACGTACGTATGGTATGTCAGCAGAAAGTTTGTTTGGTCTGGACGTACGTACCTTCTTAGGACGTTCGTACGTCCAAGTAGTCAGCAGGTTTATGTCGGTGTGAGACGTACGAACGTCATATCGACGTACGTACGTCCAATGTGGTTTTTCACTATTTCGGCCCATTTTATGTGTTTTCCAACCGTAAGTATAAATAGGGTTTCTCTTCCAAAGAATCAGTTAGTTCTTTGGCCGTCCATTCTTCTTCTAGTTCATGAGTTTTGGTTTAGGTTTTGGTGTTGAAAGTGTTTGTGGTTATTGAACTCAATTCCCTTCCTTCCCTCTTCTCTCAATTCATCAATCTGTGATCTTCCAAAGTTTATTGTGATTTCGGCTTCGAGTCTTCTTGTGTGTTCATCAAGAAGTCGAGTGTCTTGTGCGTACATCAAGGTGCTCTGGTAAAGTTAAGGTGTTAGAGATAACCGGGAGTATCAACTCGCAGTGAGTGCAGGTAGTTGGTAGGTTTGTACATCTCTGTTCATCTAGTGGATTATTTGTTGTCACGAGGACAACCGTGGACGTTTCCCTTTTCGAGTTTTACCACGTTAAAAATTTCTGTGTGTTATTTACTTTCTGCGTATTGTTTGATTGTTTGAATATTCATTTGTTATATTAGCACTATTTGTAGTTTCTCAATTGGTATCAGTCGCTGGGGGCTGGTTAAGGAGCGTAAAGGCTCACGCTAACGATCAATAGTGCCTTATGGAACCTCACAAGTTTGCTACTTCAAGTCTTCCTCCACAATTCAGTGGAAAGGACTTTGGTCATTGGAAAGTACGTATGCGAGCTTATCTCCAAGCATTAGGAGAAGAAGTCTGGCTTTCTGTTGTCACAGGGTGGAAAGAACCTCTGACTACTACAGGTACTGATGATACTGCTGTTACATCACTGACGCCACGTGAAAAGTGGACGCCTGAACAGAAGTTGTTGGCAAATTATAACAACAAGGCACTCAATGCTATTTTCATGGCATTAAATGCTAGTGAGTTTCGTCATGTGCAAGGCTGTGAAGAGGCTAAAGATGCATGGAACAGGCTTATCTGTACACATGAAGGTGACAAAACGGTCAAAGAAAGCAAGCTGGAACTGTTAACATCTCAGTTTGAAAATCTACGGATGGATAATTCTGAGACTTTTGATGATTTCTTTATTCGTCTCCAAGACATTATAAACTGCAGTGCTGCTATTGGTCATGCATATACTGACTCACAAGTGGTACGTAAGATATTACGTGCTTTGCCTCCTCGGTTTCGTTCTCGTAAGGATGCCATTACTGAGAGTAATGTGATTAAGAACATGTCCATTGAGACGTACACTTGCTGGGAAACTAAGGACATGTGAGATAGAACAGGCTTTGGAAGAACCTTTGAAGAACCTTTGAAGAACAAGTCTGTTGCATTCAAGGCTACATCGTCTAAAGAAACTCCCACAGGACTCTCTGATGATGAAGAACAGGCTGTGGATGATAACTATGCGTTTCTGTCACGTAGCTTTCAGAAGATTCTGAAATATCAACAGAATCGAGACCCTCGAAAGCGATTTCCTGACTCCTCAAATGCACCTAGGAGTCGTGGTTTTGAGCGATTCTCTGTGGATGGAAGAAGAGCTCGTGTTGATCGTAAAGATGTCCAATGTTACAAGTGTCGTGAATATGGACACTTTGCTAATGAATGTGACAAGAAGGTGGATCGCAAACCTGGTGATAATTCCAAAGCGAACCTCACAGTGACGTGGGATGATTCAGATGAAGATGAGGATGGCAATTCCTCAAATGTTGTCTCCAACTATGTGGTCTTCAGTGCATCCCTGGATGAGCATCCAGGAGGTATTGTATCCTCTACTGATGATATTGATGTTTCTGATTCTGGTGTTCATGCTACTACTAGTGAATTATGTGATATGTATAAGTTTTCCATGCAACAAGTAAAGTTGCTTGAAAAAAACTAGCACTGTCTTACAGGGCAGGATATTTGTAATCTTGCAGGTAACTCCAACATGTTGAAGGAAGAATTTGTGAAGGAAAAGGAGGTTTTCCAAGTGCGTATTGTCACTCTGGAAAAGCTGAATAATGAACTGGAGACGCGGTATCGATCCCTTGTATTGGAACATGAGAAAGTAAAAGCTGAGTTGTTTGCTGCTAACAAACAATTTGTTGGTTTTGGTAAAGCTAGTGATAATCTAAACTCTCTGCTGGGAATTGGTAAATCCCATTCAGATAAATCTGGCTTAGGTTATGACACATCTGTTCCTCTTTCTAATGCTAGCACCTCCTGTACTACTTTTGTCAGACCAACAGGTGTCGCTTCTCCTGCTCCTGTGCAGGTGTCTGGTGAGGTTTCCCCACCCAAGGTTACTCGTGTAAAGCATGTCCCGAAAAAGAATTTTAGACACAAAGGCTTTAAATGTCTAACCTGTGGTCGCATGGGTCACACTTCTGCTTTTTGTTGGAATAATTTGTATCCTGCTCACCATCCTTCTTTTGCAGGTAATTCATATTGGAACAAGTCTTCCACTTTCTCCATGCAGGCTCCATACATGTGGAATGGCTATGCTCCGTGGGGCTTACCCAGAACTTCTCCTTATGGTAATCGCCCTCAAGCAACAACCATGCCTACTCCACCACCACATTTCTGGGATAGGAGTATGGATGCATCCAGGAAAATGGTATCTCACATGGCTCGTTTGGTTGAACCAATGCCTTCATCATGGTATCTTGACAGCGGTTGTTCGCGTCATATGACAGGTGATAAGACTCTAATTGATAATCTGACTCTTGGTTATGGAGGTAAGGTTAGTTTTGGAAATGGTAAAATGCTTCCGGTTGAAGGTAAAGGTAACTTTTCTGAGGTTGGATCGCTCAATAGTCATGAGCTTCTTTTTGTTAAGGGTCTTAAGTCCAATCTATTGAGTATTAGTCAGTTATGTGATGCTAAGTTTAAAGTTGTGTTTGAGGATGATAAGTGTGATGTTTTTGATTCCAATCATGTCTTGGTGTTAACTGGTAGTCGTTCATCTGATAACTGTTTCATTGTCACTACACCCCTTCGGCATCTATATACCTAATTTGTTCATTGGAACTGTCTGTGTTTAGGATGTTTAGGTTCGGTTACTTTTTTTTATTGTTGTTGGTATTGAGGACATACTACTTTCACTATTGTGTGGATTCCATGTTACTGATGTTTCTAGTTTGGCATCCTCAACTGTTTTTGTGTCATGCATAGTTGTAGGCTTACATCATACTCTCTTCGTCTTGGTAGTTTCTTACATGATGCATTTACATGTAGTTGGATTGTCATTTTGAATACCTGTATATCTCCAGTCTTCTATGGTTTCTTTTCATGATCATCGTCTTCTTTTATATTTTTTTTTACCTCTTGTAAGTGGTCAATGACTCACAAAATCCCCAGCCATTTGAATGTCTTGAGAGCATACTCATTTGGCTAAGAACCCGTTGGGGCTGTGAGGGTCATGCTCTGACGGATGCACTCAGGAGATGTTAGTTCTTGTGTTGCACGTTACCATGGTATTGCACTTCTTGAGTGTGTTTTGCCGAAAAGATGTAGGCTACACCCTACCCTCGTGTTCTGGTAAAAGATGGAGATATTACATACTCCCACACGGGAATGGCATTTGTTTCAAATGGTTTTACAAAAAAAAAAAAAAAAAAAAAAAAATGACAAGTGGCTTTCGCATTTGTCTAATTGAAAGACAAGAAGAAAAACAATATTGTGTGTTTCCTTGGTTTTGTTGTGATCCGGTTCACTTTCACATTGGTCTAGTTGGAAGTGACTTTCAATATACTCAATGATCATGTTTTTAGTTTGTTTCCGGAGGTTGGTATTGGTCAATCAGTTTCTTCTACATGCTTGCATCATTCTAGTAAATACCATGGCTTGGTGTATGATGTCGTTCTTCGATTTTGCATTTTCTTGTGGTTGAGGTTTGCTTCAACTGTATTCGGCTGTAATTGGAATCCTTATGATAAGTAGAAATGTTTTCTTGTGATGTCTCTCAATATTTGTTTTTGGTAGTTATTTGGTTTATTGTCTGGCTGTTAGGGTGGTTCTTCATTTTTTTTTTTTTTAAAAAAAAAAAAAAAAGGAGTTCGTACGTACGCTATCTTGACGTTTGTACGTTTAGGTGGACAGATCTTTTTGCAACGTACGAACGTTCCTAGGACGTACGAACGTGTATTCAGTCAGATGTTTGTTTTTGGGGCTCGACGTACGAACGTTCCTAGAACGTACGTACGTTTCTAATACAGTTCAGCCCAATTGCTGTTTAAATTCAATTTTTTTTTTAAACCAAAGGCCAACTGTTATATCAATCGTGTTCTCCTTTCTCTTGGCACACTACAAGCAGTTACCATATTGGTTTTCATTGCTCGTCTTAGGAGATCCTCTTCTACTCGTTTCGTCCTTGCATTTGTTTTCGTTCTCTTGTCATCGTTTTTTGTTCCGGTGTGTTAGTCGGCAAAGTTGTTGGTTATTCTCAATCACTATCTCTTGTAAGTTTTCTTTTGTTCTTTCTTTCTTCTCTTTTATCATGCTTTGTTGGTTATTTGGCTTGCTTTATAGTATTGTTAGTTAAGGTTGTATGCTTACCTATTGCCTTCATGGAACTTGGTGTTTCGATATTCGATCTTGCATTTTTTTTTTCTAGTTGTGGACAACCTTGGGAGTGTTTTGCTCATGGATCTTTTGTTGTTTCTGTTTTGCTTTGTTATTGGGTGCTTGCCATTGCTTCATTGTTGTCAATAGCATATATCAAGATTCTGCACATCAAGTGTTTGTTAAAATGCCTCAATAAACTTTCTATTGGCTTCTCTGTCGATTTTCTTACATTTTTGATTTGTTTACTGTTGTGTTTGTGTAGACAATGGCTTCAAAGCGCGCACGCACCACTCCCACCACCACGGCATCCGTGTCTAAGGGTGCATCATCTTCTCGCGCTCCACGGGGTAAAAGTTCCACTCCGGGCTTGTCGCCTCATCCCCCATCCCTTGGTGCTCATCCTCGAGCCAAGGCCATTGTTCCCGAGCGTTTCTTCGACGTGGGAGACATTTCTGCCACCCCTCTAGGGGCTTCTCAACTCGGTAACATAGCCTCGTTCTTTGAGGCTAGAAATTGGTTAAGGGTGGCTCAACCAATCACAAAATACTCGGTTGAGCATACGATTGCCTTCTATGAGATGAAGACACCCTCACAAAATCGCTCGAGTTTTTCGGTCTTAATTGAAGGTCGGAGATACACTATTTCTCCGAATGTGATACGTGAGGCGTTGGGTATTGACGATGATCTTCTCTCCGAAGATGTTGTTCATGTCAGATGGCCCATTCCGGATGCGATTCAGATTGACTTTGTCGATCAAGTTCAGCGGATGTTTATCGATGGGGTCACGGAACGATATCATGCCAAGTTTTACAGCGCCATCCTCTTACACATGGTTGCCCATTCCAACATCTACCCTACAAAGGGCAACAAGATCATCATGACCGACGACATGGTGAAATTAGTGGTGTGTATGTCGGTGCACCATCTTCATCTTTCTGAGGTCATCTACACACGGATGCTTCAAATCGATGCTGCTAAGGGTACTCTTCCTGTCCCTAGCTTTATAATGACTATACTCAAGCACTTGGGTTTTCAGGGATAATATATGGAGGTGAGCCCTCCAAGGTTTGTTGGACATGACTGGGTCAATGCCATCAAGAAGGGTTGCCAGTTTAGGAAGTCGGCTTTTGAGTCCGTGGGTGCGCGTCTGACGTATCACCTCATTTGGGGAGGCCGGGCTCTTGTTCGTCATGATGACTTTGATCGGGCATGGACTTCTCGACGCCCCGTCTCCGCCTCAGCTAGGGGCAATCGAGCAGTTGCAGCTGTTGATGCTCGGGTTTCTTCTCTTCGGCGTCGTCAAGATCATATGGATGCTCGGTTAGATCGTTTTGGAGTCATCCTCACTCAGCATGATGCCATGATCCGTGATATTCATAGGATGAACATCACCCAGATGTGTCATCTTCAGCTGGACTTCACTCCCATCGACTTGCCTCCATTTCCGGAAGAGGTACCTCCAGTTCCAGGTGACAGTGATGGTGATGACTCTGATCGAGAGAGTGAGGACGAGGGTGATGGTGAACACAGTGATGGTGACTCGGAGTCCGAGTAGTTCTTGTTCTGGTTTATTCTCTGTATTTCTTTTCTTACCGTTACTCTTTTGCTATCTAGTTTTTGTTTCTACACTTAGATGTTGAGCATGTTATTGGATATTGCTATTTTAATATTAGTTCTAGTTCTTTTCTGTTTTGCAGTAAATTTCTGCTAATTAGGTAATGGACCTCCCTAATCGGGCCCAAGTTAGGTTTATTTGTTTTTGTTTTCTATATAAATGGGAGTCTTCTATTCTCTTACTCCTATTGTGTCTTCTTACCTCTTTCTAGTTCTCTCTTTGTTCTTCAGAATTATTCAATGGCAGAATATGAACTTCATGGGGTTTTTGTTCCGGCTGTTGGTTATGTGTCGTTTATGGTGATGGAGTACAAAAACAATGCAAAGGTTTGTCGTTTATGTCGTGTTCCCCATGGGTATGACTATATTCATCGACCTTTTCTTAATCCATGTTTGGTTCATGTCAATCATTGGGAGAGTACCGGTACATCTTCAAAATCACATCTTGGGGTTGGTTGGATACCCGAAGGTTCCAGGACTTGCTGCTCCTCTTACCGACTGTGGCTTGGACAGCAGAATTGAGGAGTTGTGTTTGTACGAGTGAATGGCTGGAGGATTATGATGATCATGTGATAGCTCGGTGGAATAGATCTTCGGTTCGTGCGGAAGCTTATTTCTCTAAGCTTCCTCTAGGTCATTGGGAACGAGTTTTTCGAATTCGTTAACTTAAGTCTTATGTTTTGTCGTTTTTGTTTCTTATGTTTATGGATTCCTATGTTTGGTTATTAGTTGTAGTTGCTCAACTGTAAAAAACTTCTGATCAATGTCTGGTTCATAACCCAATATGTTATCTTTGTTGCAATCCCACTTAGGTTTTGTAGGATTTTTCCTCCTTTCTTCACCTTCTTTGGGACTATCATAGTCCACATCATCCTCATACTCTTCAAATTTTTCATCAACCTCTCCCTTCTGGTCAATCCATGCATTAGGAAGATTTTCAGGAATAATGTCTCCATTTTCAATGTGGGAAAGCTTCTTCTCCTTCCTAATGGTTTGAAGTCCATCATCATCATCATCAGATCCACTCATATTATTAACACTATGAACCTCACTCTCACTTTCACTGTCAGAAGAAAAGTCTTTGTATAACCTTGCAACCTCACCTAAAGCCATACCAGGTATCTGACTTGGCTCATTGTGAATATCTTCTGCACCAGCAATTTCTTCTTCTTCTTTCTCTCCTGCACTTGGTACTTCACTCTCTTCTTTTTCATTCTCACTTTTTTCTTCTTCATTCTCACTTTCCTCTTCTTCTTCTGACTCACTTTCTTCTTCACTTTCATTATCCCTTTTTTCACGCTCATCTCCAGCATTACCTTCACTAACATACTTAGGATCATGTTCAACATAAACCTCCACCATCCCATGATGCTTAGACCCTTCTATCATTGCTTTAATACTGTCACCATCAACAATGCACCTAAGGCCATTCTCAAAAGACTGATGACACTGCTTGAAATGAAGCTTATCTATGTTATTGTATCCAAGTTCTTTGATCGTATCAAATAGGTTGGTATAGTTCAGTTGGGACTTAGGTATGTTATAATAGTAGTTCAACTTCTCAACTTCCCACCCCTATACCACCAATATGGTTTCCATTCAAAATAACCTCCATGATGGAGTTCAATTGAAATATCTGGCTCCTCAAGAACTACACAACCAAAATAAGAAAAGAAAAAAAATAAACAAATTTTAAATATACTAATATATAGTTTACAGTCATAATATAAACTAATTTATACTAGTTCATAAAAGTGTATATCGTAAACTGACAATATAAAAGTGTATATTGTAAACTAATAATACTACTTCATAACAGTTTACATTTGTTAATCATAATATAAACAACATATAAACTAACAATATGAACTAAGAATATAAACTAATGTAAATCACTAACAATATATACCACAACTAACAGTCATATTAGATGCTAATGTAACAATGTAGAGAAAATATTATTGCTTTGTAGCACTAAACAATCTTACTTTATAGTATACCACAACATATACATATTTTACACCATTAATCAATGTTTAATTTAGACCAATAACATTAAATTAACCTAATTCACAAAACCCCCAAATTTAAAAACCCTAATTTTTGAAAATCCCCAAATTAAAAAACCCTAATTTATTAAAAATGCCCAAATTAAAAAACCCCAATTTTTGAAAATCCCAAAATTGCAGAAATAAATCAATTTCAAAGCTTTTAAACAAACAAACTACCAATATTATATGATTGCAAACAAACAAAGATAAAACCCTAGTTTATTGAAAACCTAGATTAGAAAACTTACAAACTTTCTTCAAAATGTCATACGGCCCCACCATGTTCTTCACTATTTCGACAAGAATGGAAGCTTTAACAGTAGAAAATACCCTATTTGGACCACTTTGTTGGTAGGAAGAGAAGAGATTTTGAGTGGAGTTGACGGAAAGTGATTTTTGTAAAGAAAGAGATTTTTGTCTGAAAGAGATTAAATTAGTTTTGATTTTATTAAATTAGTTTTGATTGTTGTCTGAAAGAGATTTTATTGTAATCAACTTTTTAATTAATCACGTGCCTACCATGAGCTTCTTATCGTGCCAACGTGGCAATAGTTAGTGCCACTGTGTAGCAGTCAACGCCACGTGTTCAAATATTTTACACGTCAGTAAGTGCGCCGACGAAATTTACCGGATTCCGTTCCCAATGTTAGTCAAGAAAGCTAACTTAAAGTTCATTGTTAACTTTGTAGTTGGTTGTCAGTTTTGCAACCAACTTCAAAGTTCGTTGTCAAAGTGAGTAATTTGGTCAAATAAAAACAACAACAACAATTACAGCCAACACTAACATCCAATTCTTCCTTGCTATCTGCTTCTTCATTTCTTTGATCATGTTGTAATCTTCAAATTTTTTTTCAAGAGCAAGCTTTGATTTCTCTAATTTTGCATTCCTATTTTCCAAAATGCGATTTCTGTTTTCCATCTCTTCAATTCGATTCATGAAGTATTCTTCTCTCTTCATCATCTCCAATTGAGTTTTTGGCACAAGATTATCAACCCACACAAAGTAATTACATTCTCCCCTCACACAGTTGATGAATTTTCGATTTTTGTTGGCTTCCGTACCTGAAACTCTAATTGGAGCAGGAATTCCACATTTGCAGGTGGCATATGCATTGGTATAAGACTTAGTTGAGCTTGAAGACATGATTTTCATAAAATTTGGGGAAGAAAGGGTAAGAAGAGCTTTAATTAGATTTCTAGGGCTTCACTGGTATAAATAGACAAAGGAAGAAGATGATGTTTAAACAAGGGTTAACCGTTATTGCTTTTTCTCACGTGCAAAGCACGCATGGACTTAACCGTTATTGTTTTTTCTGTTTTTATTATTTACTTATGTGTCATTAAATGGCAAGCCACGTCATACATATTCTTCCACGTCACACAGTTCAACGGAGAAAACTACCGGAGACTTTTTCAATGTTAGTCAAGAAAGTTGACTCGAAGTTCATTGTTAACTTTGTAGTTGGTTGTCAGTTTTGCAACCAACTTCAAAGTTCGTTGTCAAAGTGAGTAATTTGGTCGTAAACTTTTCAATCCTTTCCTTCAACTTTGCTTCTCGTCTATCGTTGCTCCTCTAATCCATCCTCCTATTAATAGATTCCCATTTTCTTATCATGTACATCATACTTTGCCGACGCAAACAATCCCACATCATTCCTTAAAACTCATCAAATTTTTTATTATCGTCGTACCCTTTTTCCTCAACACCATCATCTTCTTCTACTTACACCGCAGCAACACCCCTTTACCTGTACCTCTTCTAACAAGATCCTACAACGACAGCTGCCCCACCAATCATTGTTGCAGTCCTATCAGGCAAATCTGGTGCATTTCTTGCCAGTCCATCATCACTTCATTGGATTACCATCATGATGATTCTATGTTACACATGGCATCATTGCATTTGAGGAGTGAAGATTTTGGACAGATAAAAAAAACACATGAATTGATGGTGGTAAAAGACATGTTGTCATATCAATATGCATAGGCGGTGCTAGAAGAGTCTTTCAATAATGGATTCCTCACATAAAAACTTCATGGCACATGAAGAATAATAGTGGAAATGATTACTGAAATAAACTGTTTTTTGTTCCAAGAGAAGTAATATATCCTCATATACAATCTAAATCAATCATGTGTTTTGAATATGGAAAAAAAGGTGAAACTTTGCTAATGGATTTTTTTTTTTTTTTTTTTTGTTTTTAATATAAAATTCAAATTTTATTGATAAGCTCAACGAATTACACAAAAGTAGAGGACAAACGCGCTACAAACTGCGCGGCAAGTCCTTTCTGGATAGCAAACCCGATTCTCCTAAATACATATTCGTTCGAACCTGTAGTCATCACGTTGCTATCCATTATCTTCTGCACTCTCCTGAGGAGCTCAACTGCTTCTGAGCCTATCCATTTTTTTTTTTTTTTTTTTTAAAAAAAAACCCTTGTGTGGGGCGGGGTTTGGATGGACCCCTACCTATCCATTAGATAGGAAAAATTATAGCTTTTAAGGGGGACTAGGCCTTACCTTAAAATCTAGTCTAGAATACACATGCCTTTTAGGCCTTACAATATTCAGAGGAATAAAGCCCGAAGTCAGCTCCTAGGAAATATAAGCGCGAAAAGGAGAGCCACAGCCTCAGAGTTTAGAGAGGTCTGTCCAATCCAGATTCCAAAATGGTGTTCCCTTCTTCTTCCTCTTCTTCCTCCGGTCAGTCCAGCTCCTCTGATGAAAATAGCTATATTGCATCTCTGGTGTTTGATCAGACCTGGATGGCTGTAGAAAGCTCGATGTGTGAATCCCACTTCGATGCCTTTGAGCTTTTTAAAACTGGGTTGAGAGGTCTTTGCGAGCAGGCCGTGAGGTCTAGGAATGCTGCCGGTAACAACAACCCTGTAACTGATGCCCTTCACAACTACTTTCCTCCCCCTCCTGACAAGGTGACTCTTGGGTGTTGGACTGGGTTTGAGGGGTGGTTGGGGACCCCAGCGAGGGAAAGATTAAGATTCAGGGGACTCTGTCTTCCTTGGTGCAGGTATGCGTACCAACATCTCGGTGGTTGTGTGGATTGTCACCTCGCCTCCATAACCCTTGGTGAGATGTCTGAAGAAGAACATGGTGAGTCTGAAGATGAGAATGGCGCAGATGATGGCCAAACTGGTCCAGGAGATGCAAGAGGAGGAGGAGGAGCTGAAGAGATAGATGATGCTGGCCCCCAAGATGCTGACGGTGATGAAGCCTGTGATGATAGCATTAGTAAGAAACCCCGGCACTGACCATCTTCCTTCCAGGCAGAATTGTTGAAATAGGTCCCATATGTTGTAGTTTTTGTGAACCCATCTGAATGTATTGCTGCTCCATTCTGATTTTACTTGATGGTGAAGTCTTGTACTAGTTAACATGTCTAATGTATGGAAAATTCTCTTTGTCTCCAGTTAGATAGAACTTGAAATCTGAATCTATATTGCAGTTAAGTGCTCCCATGCTCTTATATTTTAGGCCTTGTTTTGACAGGTAATCTGCACAGGCATTGCCTTGCCTATATACATGAATTGCAATGATATCCAGAGGGGCTGACAGGTTCCTGTAATGTGTCCACCAAATCCCCAGCGTCCAAGGGATAGGTAGCTCTCCCCTCAGCCATTGCAGAGCCATCTTTGAATCCGTCTATAAGTGAATCCTAGAGTACCCCAATTGAACACATAAGGCGATGCCATCCAAGATGGCCCTTGATTCTGCCAAATTGTTAGTCCCCTGTCCATAATATGAAAAGAAGTTGGACAAATGAGTACCTTCTTTGGTTCTGATGATTCCACCACCTGCTGCCTCCCCGTTTTGTGCTGCTCCATCTGTATTGAGGGCAACAAAATCATCTGGGGGCCTTGTCCAATAAGCTATGATTGGGGGTTTGAGGGCAGGGTTTTTAGCAGTTGTCCCTAGGATAGGAACTATGCTGTCGAATTTGGTGTTGGATCTGCATCTGGGCAGGAAACAATGTGAGAGCTTTATAATCCAATATCTGACTTTCATAATAATCATGCTGCTTGAGTGAGGTGCCCAGGGGTAGGTATCATCAAACCTTCTTGAGCACCTTTCCTTCCAAATCTCCCATAGAATGAGAAGGGGCGTGATAGTATAACAAAGACCTTCCATGGAACCAGCCCTCCCAACCTTAAACCATTCTGACAAGATTAAACCGAAATTGGGAAACCTAGGAGTTTGCATTTGGTAGATCCCATTAAAATGAATCCAAACAGGCTTGGCTAGTTCACTATGTAGAAATAGGTGAGAAAGGGATTCTTCCTTTGAGGCCTGGCAGCATGAACATTTAAAGGCCATCAGAATATGACATTTGGTAATAGTCAGGTCTACTGAGACTGCACCATGAAGTAGTTTCCAGATGAACATGTAAATCCTAGTTGGAATGAAGTGTTGCCATATTTTCCTGAACACTAATAGGCCTCTGGAGTTATCTGTCAACCTGGAAATGTAGGACTTGATTGTGAATATTCCATTACTAGTGTACGGCCAGATTCTTGTATCTTCCTCCACCTCCCTCTTATGTATGTGAAATTCCTCAAAGAGTTGTCTTTGGATTTCTAGAGGGAAGATCAGAAAGTCGAAATGGTCTGCAGCTGCTACCTGCAGGGTTAGCTCTTGAAAGTCTGCTGCCCCCTCCAGATTGTTGAGACAACCAGATCCCCTCCAGTTTTCATTCAGCACAATGAAATTGCCTGGACCATATTCCCAAGTAGAGGACTCCACCAGCTCTTGGAAACAACCCCAAATATCCTTCCATGTCTTAGATGCAGAGGCTAGAAGAGTTATTACTCTGGCAGATTTTCCTTTAACATACTTTGATCGCATGAAAGTGGCCCATAGAGTGTTTGCATTGAGCAGATTCCAGGTAGCTTTCATTCTAAAAGCTCGGAGAACTAGAGATAGTGGTCTGATGCCCAAACCTCCTTCACCTTCTAGTCTAGTAATTTTGTTCCATGCAACCCATTTCCTTCTCCTTCTGCCATCATATGACCCCCACATAAAGTTAGAGAAAAGGGTCTCTAAGGTTTTGATTACCCTTTTGGGGACTGAATAGGCTGATAGCATATATATGGGCATGCTCTGAAGAACATGCTTCAACAAGATCACTTTCCCCCCATTTGATATTAGTTTGTTTTTCCATCCATCTACCTTCTTCCTGACCTTGTTAAGCAGGTTCTCAAAATACTCTGCCTTAGCCCTGCCATAGAAAATAGGGACACCCAGCTACTCCATCGGAGAAGCCTTGTAGTTGAAGCCAGTAATGGATTTAATCATGTGAGTTCTATGCGTTGTAGTGTTTGGAGCTGTGAGGAAGGAACTTTTGTGAGCATTCACCCTTTGACCAGAACATTGACAGTAGACATTTAGGAATTTCATGCAACCAGAAATGGAACTTCTTCTGCCATTCAGGAAAACCAAAGTATCGTCTGCATAGAGAAGATGTGTAACTGGGTAGCAACTTCTAGGAGAAGAGAAGTACCCAATTCTTTTAGCTTCAAACTCCCTTTTTAGGCCAATGCTCAACACTTCCGCAGCTAAAATGAAAAGGTAAGGGGATAGGGGATCCCCCTGCCTGATACCTCTCGTAGAAGTGAAGTTCCCTCTATAGATGCCCTGGAAAAGAACTGAGAAACTGCAAGATTGTATGCAAGAAAGGATCAGATTAGCATTATGAAAAGAGAAACCAAATTTTATCAAAACCTGGTGCAGGAAAGGCCATTCAATCCTGTCGAAAGCCTTTTCCATATCAAGCTTTAGAACCAAATTCCCGCCAACAGACTTCTTTGTTATGTACTGCATCATCTCCTGGGCCAGACTAATGTTTTCAGTGATCAGCCTTCCTTTTACGAAAGCTCCCTGTTCAAGAGATATGATCTTCGGAAGAATAGGAGCTAGCCTTAATGCAATAATCTTCGAAAAAAATTCATA
The DNA here is from genome assembly GCA_023053565.1 of Aquilegia eximia. Classification (NCBI taxonomy): domain Eukaryota; kingdom Viridiplantae; phylum Streptophyta; class Magnoliopsida; order Ranunculales; family Ranunculaceae; genus Aquilegia; species Aquilegia eximia. The sequence continues at coordinate 29,456,506 of JALIGU010000004.1, forward strand.
GCTTACATTGCATAAGCTAATAGGCCTGAACTTTGCCAACTTAGTAGGGTTATCCCTCTTAGGAACCATACAAATAAAATTCGCCTTGAAGGATGCAGGTAAAGTTTGGCCTGAGAAAAAAGACACAGCAGCTTTAAGAAGATCTTCTTTAATAATATCCCACGAAGTTTGATAAAAACAAGCTGTGAGCCCGTCAGGACCAGGGGCACTAGATGGGCACATACTGAAAACCGCTTCCCTTAACTCTTCCATAGATGGCACAGCCATAAGCAATTGATTGTCTTCTATGTCCAGCCCTGCCTCAATGACCCCCATGAGGGATTCATTAGGAGTCCAGCCTTCGGAGCTGAGCTGATTGTGAAAGAAAGTCACAGCTGCCTCATGCATGGTTTCTGGATTATCACACCACAGATCTGGATCGTCCGTTAACAAAAGTTTGTCCACTGTCACCCTCCTCCTTGCCACCATTGATGCATGGAAATATTTTGTATTTTTTTCCCCTTCAATAAGCCATTTTTCTCCTGATTTTTCTTGCATAAAGACCTCCTCCTGAATGAGAGCCTGTTGGTAAAGCGCCTGTTGCTTTTTTAGCTCAATATGAACACCTAGGTCCCAGCCTTGTGTAAGCAAGAATTCCAGCTCAGTAATTCTGTCCTCCAATGCCTTGATTCTCTGCTGTATATTGCCAAAAATATGCTTGTTCCACCATTTAAGTCTAGCCCTCATGTTCCGTATCTTCATTTCCAGATTCAGTAGAGGTTGAGGAGAAAAGCCGGATAGATTCCAATTTTCCTTGACAAACTCCTCATAGCCTTCATGCATTGTCCACATCCTCTTGAAACGAAAAGGGTGCGGGCCTTTTGCTTGGGAGGATTCTACCATTGAGACCATAATTGGCAGGTGATCAGAGTTAGCCTTGGGTAGATGTGTAACCTCAAGGATAGGGAAAGAGCCAGCCCAAAATCCATTTACCAAGACCCTGTCCAACCTTTCCCACTTCCAGTGAGCCCCCTGCTGGTTGTTACACCAAGTATATTTGGATCGATTGAAACCACAATCCTGTAAGCCGGCATTGACAATGAATTCATTGAAGTCCTCCATAGAATTTAGAAACACTAGCTCACTTCCCAGCCTCTCAGAAGATTCTGTAACAGTGTTGAACTCTCCTCCGACCAACCAAGGCAGCTGTGAAGATGCACCAAAATGGCACAAGTCCCGCCAAAGTGGACGCCTCTCATGATTAGGGCATTTCGCATAAACCAGAGAAGCGAGGAAGGTTTTAGTAGTGGCAGAATGTAAAATGGATAGGTTTATGCACTGATTTGTCTCTAAGATCTTTGTAACTTGAAGAGAGTCATCCCAGAAAAGTCAAACTTTGCCATTTGCTTGTTCATTAGATGTAAAATTGGTCAAACCTGTGAGTTTAGAGATACTCCTCATCCTCCTGGAAACAATCATAGGTTCCAAAAGAGCTAGAAAGATAGGATGGTGAGCTCTGACTAAGCTTCTTAACCTTCGCCTAGTAGGCTTGTTTCCAATGCCTCTAACATTCCAGATCAAGATTTTCTGCAACATGTAAAACTTTTGGAGGAAGAGGATGTTGTACCCTGAGCCTTGGCCCTTGTCTGCATTGGATGTGGATGAGTCTTCTTTGGCTTCTTAAGAAACTCCGAGTCTGACCCATAGACCACAAGAGCCTGGTCCTCTATATCTTCTTGCTCATCATCTCCCTCCCCATTTGAGATGAGTAACGGAACGGGGGAAGGGGGAAAATCTGAAGGAAGACTCCTACTTATCTGTGTTGGTGGAGAAAGGTGGATAGGTTCAGGAGGAATCTGTGCCAAAGCTTGGATTTCTAATGACACCTCTAAGGAAGGATGTGCCTGGCAGTCTGTTTCTGGCAGGATTACTGTCAGCCTGGATTTGTAGAGGTTTCCAGTTATGGGTTGTGAGAATGGCACTGCTGACATATCCTCCACCTCTTTCACTCCGACCTCATCATTTGCAGAGATAGGTGTATCTTTTAGGGGGTCTTCTACATTATCAGGAAAAACATCTACCCCTTCTGAAGGGGCATCATTGGTCCCTACCCGCTTGGCAGTCGCTTCCCTAGGTAACTCTTGTGATTTGTCCTTTGGGGACCTGGGTAGGTTCTCCAGAGGTGAAACTGTTATACTCTCTATGTCATTCTTCTCCAAAGTGTTCTCAATATCTACCTCTTCTTCATCTAAGCAATTCAGAGCCTCAAAAGCATTCGAGACCGTTATGAGCGGGTTTGGATCAGCAACACAAGGTGGCTGCTCCACTATGTTCTCACTAGCTTCATGGCTTGGTTGTCCCAGGTCTACCATTCTGCCTGTTGGCTTGTAAATCTGTTTATTCCGTTGGAGTTTCCATTGTGTTTCTCCTGTAGGCGAAGCCTCCGTCCTGGTTTGTTTAGAATGCTCATCCACTAAGACCGGCTTTGTAAGAGAATTCTTCTTTCTTTTGCAGTTTTCCCATGAATGACCGATCATAGAGCAATGGGAGCAGTACAGGAAATTTGGATATTTTATGGATTGCCAGAACCCAGGGAAATTGGTTTGACCCTCTAGCCAAATGGAGTCTGGCATGTCTTCTTGAATGTTCATCTCTACGCAGAATTTTGCTACGTTTGGCCTTGTGTAACAAATTGTTCCCTTGTCGATAGACAGAAAGGTTCCAATGGTGTCTCCAATAGATTTGAGAAGAGCCAGATGGTAAAAATCTAGTGGAAGATCAGGAAGCTCCACCCAAACCGGTGCCAAAACAGGATCTTTTTTGCAGTTGAAACTGGAGTACCAACGGAAAACCTTAAAACGAATCCCCATGCAGTTAGGGTTTTGTTGAGAAAGCGCTTTGGTGACTTCCTCTTCAGACTCGAAGCGAACCAGTATATGTCTGTAGTCTATCAGACCCATGGTGAAGCCCCCCACCACGTTCCAATCTCTGGTTATACTGCCTCGAATCTCAGATAGGTGTGGTCGTTGGGATGAGAACTTCAGAACAACAGCAAAGGAGGCCAGAAGATGTTGCCCCCTCTCTATGTCTTGCCTGCTGAAAGAGATGGCCAACTTGCCATCCTTCTTGAAAGAGCGAAAGGTTGTAGGACTGAGATCAATAGGTTTAGGAGTGAAGCTCTTAAAAAGCGAGGAGAAAGAAAGAGTAGTGGAAGGTCCCAGGGCTCCTTCCTTCCCTGGAAGGTCGGTAGCAGAAGCCATGGAGAAAACTAGAGAGAAAAAGGGTAGAAACCAAAAAATCGCCAAAGATACGCCGCCATTACTAGGGTTTTAAGGTTTTTGTCTCCAATGTACATATTTTATTTGGCCCAAATTTTTATGCAGTGAGTTCTACTGAAAATGCTGATAATGGATTGCTCTGATGTGAAATTGGAAATTTGAGTCAAATTGAATGTTGAAGAAGAATTGGGATTTGGGTTTTTTGTTGAATTCCTTATTTTATGGTTTGAAGTGTTGTGGAATTTGGGTTTAGGTTTGGAATTAGGATTTTGTTTTGATGGGGTTTTGATGAAAACCTTTACCCGAGAGAGAGAGGAAGAAGAAAAAGAAAAAAAACACTGTTGTGTACTGTTCGGTTTGTTAAAAGGGAAAAAAAAATCAAAACTAATAGGCAGGGGTATTTTAGGTAGAAAATTTGAAAATAGATGTTGAAGGAGACGGACCTAGACGGAGGAGGGGCAAAGTCCAACTTTGGAGAAATAGAGAGGTTTATTTAAAACGTGACCATAATAGGGGGGGGGGGGTGTTAAGTCAAAATTTCCCTTCTCCCATACATATACTGCAATATGGGTTTCCGGGATTGGAACAGTTGAAATTATTGTGTTTGAAAAAGATAATCTCAGACTTCTCTGAGGAATTCCAGGTAAACGAATAGTTATAAATGCTGCAAGAATAACTAAAGGATGTACTGGCCTGGTGAGAAAATTCTGTAACTTGGAGTTGGATAGTACTCTAAGCTGATAGAGAGGAAATGGTATAAGAATCCCTTTGCGTGCAATACTTCATGTCAAACAAATTCTTCCACTACCATGGTTCACTCGTGTCGCCTCACATATTTCAAAGACCACTTGGCTGTTTACACAGGATAGAAACAGACCATGAAGAAGTGATAGGTAGTTCCAAAATCATTCTTGAACTAACCTTCTAAGACTTACTACTGATACGATAAACCAGGCGGTCTAAGTATCCATAGCAGTAGGGAATTATATTGTTCATAAATCTCACCTCTGGTTTGAACTTTGAATTGATTCATGGACGAGGATAACAGGCAGTAGCAACTATGCTAAAATGCAAATCAGTTCATCAACTGACTAACACATCAAGTTTTGTATAGTAGGGAATAGAAAAGTGTAAATCTTGTAAATATATCTTGTGTACAATTGTTGCAGAGTATATATGAAACAATATTCAACATTTCATCATCCATCGTTTGATTATATAATATTTTTTTTCCCTTAAGACTTCTTTTATGCATTTAAATTCGATCAAAAATATATTTATCAGAAGAATTTCCAAAGTATACCTATACTTTTATGAATTGATTCATCTACGAAAAGAAAATCCACTACCATAGATATGGTGTTTGCTTCTGAAAGACCATCATTAAACCACAATCTTGCATAGTCCATCAAGTAACAACACTTGGTATGACTCCTTGGCACTTGGTCATTTCTTCATAGAGATGAAGAGTATCATCCTTTGTTCTATTTTCCTTGCATAGTGTCCATACTTATATTACCTTGTACGTCAGGGATTCAGGATTGAAGTTCGGCCTTGTTAGCTGTAGGTTCGCAGTTTATGTTTTTAGTTTACTCTTTCAAATAGGGTGTTACAATAAGACCTAGTCTGTAGGGGCGTTAGAGTTTGACTCGCACCCACTACATTATGTGCTTGAAAAGCGTAGATCTTGTTTCTGTAAAGGCTATATATAGCCATAGATTTTATCAATCCAATAAGATATTTTCTTCGTTTCAGTCTTCATGTTTTCTAAGTCTTGATTCAACAATTGGTATCAAGAGCTTTGAAGAGGCCTGACTGTGGAGTGTGAGAGCGAGTGATTGCAGAAGAGTGTGTGAGTGATTAAGTGAAAGATGTCAACCTCAGAAAAATTTGTGATTCCAAAATTTGATGGTCACTATGATCATTGGTCTATGCTAATGGAAAATTTTCTGAGGAGTAAAGAGATGTGGAGTTTGGTAGACGAAGGGATTTCGTCACCAGCGATTGGGATCTCACCAGCAAGTGAGACACAAAGGAAGAGCGTCGAAGAAGCAAAGCTTAAGGATTTGAAGGTAAAGAATTATCTGTTTCAAGCAAATGAAAGAGAAATCATTGAAACCATTCTTGACAAGAGGACGTCAAAGGCAATTTGGGATTCAATGAAGCAAAAATACCAAGGATCGAGAAAGGTGAAAAGAGCACAACTGCAGGCTTTGAGGAAGGAGTTTGAACTGTTGTTTATGAAGGAAGGAGAAAAGATCGATAGCTTTATTGCACGAACTCTAACAGTTGTGAACAGAATGAAAGTGAATGGTGAAGCTGTGAAGCAAAGCACAGTGGTCAGTAAGGTATTGAGATCTTTGACTCCCAAATTCGATTATGTTGTTTGTTCAATTGAGGAGTCAAATGATTTAGATACCATGACCATTGATGAGCTCCATGGAAGTCTGATTGTTCGAGAACAAAGAATGCAAGGGAGTCAAGAGGAAGAACAAGCTTTGCAGATCTCTTATGATGATAAACCAGGTAGAGGAAGGGGTAGAAGCTCATTTCGTGGAGTTCGTGGCAGAGGAAGAGGAAGGTCTCAAAATCGAGCTACTATTGAATGTTTCAAATGCCATAAATTGGGACACTATCAATACGAGTGTCCTGATTGGGAGAAACAAGTTAATTATGCTGAACATATCGAAGACGAAGAAGAGCTTGTGTTGATGTCTTATGTCGACCTCCATCAACCAATAAAAGAAGAAGTTTGGTTCCTTGATTCTGGATGTTCCAATCACATGACTGAAAATAAAGCATGGTTCACGGAGATGGAAGAAGAATTTAAACACACGGTGAAGCTTGGGAATGACACCAGATTGGCAGTGGTAGCTAAGGAAGTGTACGACTTCAAGTGAATGGCATTACTCAGGTAATTTCAAATGTTTTTTACATACCTGAGTTAAAAAGCAATTTGTTAAGCATTGGGCAATTTCAGGAGAAAGGTTTAGCAATTTTGATTCAGCAAGGGATTTGTAAAGTTTATCATCATAGAAGAGGGTTAATTATGCAGACTAACATGAGTGGAAATAGAATGTTCTATGTATTAGCATCTATGCCAGAAAAGAATGATATGTGTAGCTTTGTCTGAGAAAGAATCGCATTTGTGGCATCGTCGTTTTGGCCATTTAAATTATGCGGGGTTGAAGATACTTGCACAAAATAAAATGGTGGATGGTGTTCCTTTACTCAAAATTCCGAGACGAGTATGTGAAGCTTGCTTGATTGGCAAACAACATAGAGTATCTGTTCCTAAGTAGAGTTTGTGGAGAGCATCGACGCAGCTTCAACTTGTGCATTCTGATCTATGTGGACCTATCAAACCAGCTTCCAACAGTGGCAAAAGGTACTTCATAAGTTTCATTGATGATTTTTCACATAAAACTTGGGTTTATTTTTTAAATGAGAAGTCAGAAGCTTTTGTTGCATTCAAAAATTTCAAAGTATGTGTTGAAAAAGAAGTAGGTGCATATATAACTTGTTTACGAACAGATAGAGGGGGTGAATTCAACTCCAATGAATTTGGAGAATTTTGTAAAACTCAAGGTATAAACAGACAATTAACAGCGGCGTACACTCCACATTAGAACGGAGTTGCTGAAAGGAAGAACCGAACGATCATGAATACAGTTCGGTCAATGTTAATTGAGAAGAATGTTCCAAAGATGTTCTGGCCTGACGCTGTAAAGTGGTGCGTACACATTCGGAACAGAAGTCTCACTGCTGCAGTAAAGGAAAGAACTCCGGAGGAAGCATGGAGCGGTGTGAAGCCAGCTGTGCACTATTTTCGGATCTTCGGATGTATAGCTCATGCTCATATTCCTGATCAAAAGAGGAGTAAGCTGGATCCCAAAAGTAAAAAGTGTGTATTCTTGGGTTTTAGCGATGAATCAAAAGCTTACAAACTTTATGATCCAATTACTAAGAAGATCATTATTAGCAAAGACGTGTTATTCGAAGAAGAAGAAAGTTGGGACTGGAGTAGAACTGAAGAAGAGTTGCAGTTAGATGTGCTCGAAGTTGATAGCAAAAGTGAGGAACATATTGCAGCAGAACAGAATATTGAGAATGTCCCAGGCAGCAGCGGTGATGTAAACACGCAAGAAGTTGCAGCTGAAGGGAGGGATGAAAGAATTAGAAGAAGACCAGTCTGGATGGCAGATTATGAATCAGGTGAAGGGCTTTCAGAGGAGGAAGATATGCTTGCAATGATGATGGTAACTGATGATGATCCATTTTACTTCAAAGAGGCAGTCAAGAGCAAGAAGTGGAGAGAGGCGATGGCAGCAGAAATGCAAGCTATAGAGAAGAACCAGACCTGGGAGTTGATGGATCTGCCTAAAGGTGCTAAGTCTATTGGAGTTAAGTGGGTTTTCAAGACCAAACTTAATGAAAATGGGGATGTTGAAAAATATAAGGCACGATTGCTAGCTAAGGGATATGCGCAACGTTATGGTGTAGATTATACTGAAGTTTTTGTACCAGTTGCACGACTTGACACCATTCGAGTAATTCTTGCAAAAGCAGCACAATATGGTTGGGAAGTGTTTCAGCTTGACGTGAAGAGTGCTTTCCTTCATGGTGAGCTCAAGGAAGAAGTATTTGTGCAGCAGCCTGATGGGTTTACTAAGAAGGGAGAAGAAGAAAAGGTTTACCGATTAAAGAAAGCGTTATATGGCCTCAAGCAAGCACCAAGGGCATGGTACAGCAAAATTGAGGCGTATTTTCTGCGTGAAGGCTTTGAAAAATGCTCCAGTGAGCATACATTGTTCATCAAATCAGTTGGCGGTAAGATTTTGATAGTAAGTATTTATGTAGATGATTTAATTTTCACTGGGAATGATATGAGCATGTGTAATGAGTTTAAAAACTCAATGATGTTGGAGTTTGACATGTCTGATTTGGGAAGAATGAAGCATTTTCTTGGAATAGAAGTGCTGCAGAATTCGAATGACACTTATGCGCGAGAGGTATTAACAAGGTTTGAGATGGCAAGCAGCAATGCAGTGAAAAATCCAATTGTTCCTGGTACGCAGCTGTCAAAGGATGAAGGAGGAACTAAAGTTGATGCGACTTTGTTCAAACAAGTAGTAGGGAGTCTCATGTATCTAACGATGACTCGTCCTGACTTAATGTATGGTGTAAGTCTCATTAGCAGGTATATGTCCAACCCAACTATGTCACACTGGTTGGCAGCGAAGAGAATTCTAAGGTACTTGAAAGGGACAACAGAATTGGGCATTTTCTACAAGAAGGAAGAAGGCAGTTTTAAAGAAACAAACGGTTCAAAACTCTTGGCATTTACTGATAGCGGATATGCTGGTGATCTTGACGATAGGAGGAGTACTTCTGGATATGTTTTTAAGATAGGATCTGGAGCTGTGTCATGGTCTTCTAAAAAACAACTAGTGGTGACTTTATCTACCACCGAGGCTGAATATATTGCAGCAGCCCTCTGCGCGTGTCAATGCATATGGCTCAAGAGAATTCTGGGTGATATTGGAATGGAGGAGAATGAAGGTACTATAATCAGTTGTGACAGCAGTTCTGCCATACAGTTGTCTAAGAATCCAGTCCTTCATGGGAAAAGTAAGCATATTGATGTGAGATTTCATTTCTTGAGAAACTTGGTGAATGATGGTGTTGTGGAGCTAAGGTACTGCAGTTCTCAAGAACAAGTTGCAGACATGATGACAAAGCCGCTTAAGCTTGAGCAGTTTGTGAAACTTCGTAACCTGCTTGGAATGGTGAACGCATCGGAAGTAAGCTAAATGCAAGTGTTTTTAGCTTAAGGGAGGGAATGTTAGCTGTAGGTTCGCAGTTTATGTTTTTAGTTTACTCTTTCAAATAGGGTGTTACAATAAGACCTAGTCTGTAGGGGCGTTAGAGTTTGACTCGCACCCACTACGTTATGTGCTTGAAAAGCGTAGATCTTGTTTCTGTAAAGGCTATATATAGCCATAGATTTTATCAATCCAATAAGATATTTTCTTCGTTTCAGTCTTCATGTTTTCTAAGTCTTGATTCAACAGGCCTTTCCTATTCTCTCCCTCATAAACTTAAGAGCAGCATCGCCGACAATAATAGTTTTGCAAAGATGATCAATCACAACTTACCAAAAGTGATTTGAGTAGAGAAGGAATATCCATTCTCCAAAAAATTGTGGAACAAATTAAGAGCTTGGGTTCCATAAATACCAGAATGAAGAAAGAAAACAACCAACCTCACAGACAAAAATACATTTTATGTCAGACAATTGATGAAAGGGAAAGAGGCAGACGAAAAACAAAGCTTCATATTTTGCCAAAAACTAGCTTATGACAAAAAATGCATTCAAAAGACTTCCATACATTTACAACACTCAATTTTTAAAAAGAGAAATAAAAACACTAGTTCTGATATAGTGTACATATAGAACAAAGGGGTGATGTTGGAAATGCACCCATATATATATTGTTGGAATTTCCACATATAAAGCCCAACCTATAATGTGGTCCATATAATTTTAACCTTGGTTTAATATAGAAATAAGCTAATTAGTAATAGGTTATGTGAAAGTCATATCTACCGTAGATCTTAACTATGATGAACGGTCTAGATCTAATGGGCTTAGGTTTGTAGATTTAGGTCTTCTCTCCACCTCTATAAATTGGTGTATGATCTCCATCCTCATACACTTGCTATTACAACACATATTAGGGTTTAAGAGGCAAGGAGAGTGAAACCTAGATCTTGTGCAGCTTCTCGGATCGTCAATGGCTATAGACAAGGTATGTGTATTTGTTAGTGATTAATTACGTGATTCATGATCCTTATTGTTTATTGATAATATTTGTTAGAAAAAACATTTTTTTTGAACTGTGAAAAAGTTGGAAACCTAGTTCAAGAGATTTACACATTTAGGGTTTATCCAAAAAAAAAAAAAAGTCCAAAGTGTATAGATTTTACTATCCTAACCATACCGGCCACTAGAATTATTGAAACTGGAAATTATTTATTCGTTATGAATGACAAAATAAGTGGGAGTGATCATATCAAAGAGGTAATCATTAAAGAAATTATGGTACCAATTTTGTTACCTCGATTTTGTAATGATATTATTGTTACTTCTGTTGTTCCTCATGTTGTTGCACCACTTAACAACAATAAACAACAAGTTGATCCTCAACCACTTTGAAATTAATGTCATTGAACTGAATGTAAACACACACAAGAAGTAGCATTAAAAAGATCTTAAAGATCACGACCAACTATTTCGGATGACCACGTGTTGTATTTATAAGAATTTGATTTTAATAATCTAGTTACATTTTCACAAGCCATTACTTATAGTAATTCTGATAAAAAAATAAAAAAAAAAAAAAAAAAAAAAAATCATGCCATGAATGAAGAGATAAATTAAGTGTGGATTTTAACTAAGTCTGAGGTTAGTAGAATTGACTCAAAAGGTTCTATTGAATGCCATAAATCAAGACTTGTATCCAAACAATTTACTCAATATGGTGGCATTACTTTCTCGTGCGTGAAACCTTCACTTATGTGTTAAAGAAGAATTATCTTAGAATCATTATGGCATTGGTGACTCATTTCGATTTAGAGTTACACCAAATAAATGTGAAAATGATATTTTAAATGAAAGTTTGTTTAAAGTCTACATGGTTTAATTAGCTACACAACTTCATAAAGGAAGGATAAGAACACATAATCTATTTGTTAAAGAAGTCAATATACAGACTTAAAACAAGCTTCTCGAAAATGGTACCTAATGATTAATCGTATCAAACCTTTAGGTTTAATGTACATACCCAAAGTTCAGTGGGAGTAAGTTTATTATTTTGATTATGTATGTTGATGATTTATTGTTTCGCAGCAGTGATTTTTATTTATGTAAATATTTTTTCTGTCTGAACACTTTGCAATGAAAGTTATGGTGATGTGTCATATGTGATAGAAATAAAATATTTCGGGATTGATCACAATAATTATTGGAACGTCTCAGAAAGATTTTATTAATAAAGTCTTGGATAGATTTAATGTGTTAAGGCATAATTGTAATGATGTTCCAATTCAGAGGGGGAATATTTGAATTAAATCAAGATCTTACGAATGAATTGGAACAAGAACGAATGAAAGAGAAACCTTATGCTCATATTTTAAGAGATCTAATCACATTGAGGTGATTGGTTTTACAAATTCGGAATTTAATGGGTGTGTGGATAGCCGGTAAAACATTATTGTTTCACCCACCATAAAAGCCGAATTTGTAGCATGTTGTAAAGCTACATGCAATGTTGTATAGTTGCAAAACTTTATATCATAACTTAGAGTTATTGATTTCTAAGTTGTTTGAATTTTATTGTAATAATGTTGCAACTATATGCCTTTGTAAGAATGATAGGTATTCTAATGTTTAGTACATGATATAAAATACCTATCGATTATGGCTTAAGTTTAGAAGAAGTGAGTGTCAATGGAACACATTAGTACACGTGTTAGTAAATCCACTAACTTAAGAGCTAGAAATAATGATATTCTAGCGTCATGTTAACAAGTTGGGTTTTGAATGTAACCCATAACTTAATGATTTTGTGGATTACTTAGTGCTTATTATTTGACATTATTTTGTGGTCATTATTATTGATTAAATTCTGAATTTTCTATTTTCCATTGTTTATGTACATGTATGTGAATGGATAATTGTTGACAGAAATAGTCTTTTACGAAGACATTACTGGACCATTATTGTTACTTCCGCTTATAGATCTAGTTAATTAAATTGTTGATATCGTAGTACATGGAAGGAACCATGTCATTTATGCGATGTGGAACCGCCATGACTCATATTAGTGGTTTAATTAATGACGGTATTATGATAACCATTTCGGAAACTAATTTAGCTCTTATTGTGCGCCTTATGTATTCTACGTTAAACCGTATGTGAGATTTTACTATGGACCAAGTGGGAGACTGTTGGAATTTCCACATATAAAGCCCAACCTATAATGTGGTCCATGTAATTTTAACCTTGGTTTAATATAGAAATAAACTAATTAGTAATAGGTTATGTGGAAGTCATATCTACCGTAGATCTTAACTATGATGGACGGTCTAGATTTAATGGGCTTAGTTTTGTACATTTATGTCCTCTCTCCACCTCTATAAATTGGTGTATGATCTCCATCCTCATACACTTGCTATTACAACACATATTAGGGTTTAAGAGGCAAAGAGAGTGAAACCTAGATCTTGTGCAGCTTCTCGGATCATCAATGGCTATAGACAAGGTATGTGTATTTGTTAGTGATTAATTACGTGATTCATTATCCTTATTGTTTATTGATAATATTAATTATGCTTATATATATATATATATATATCACATTACATCATCCATTAGGGAGACGCAGATGAGGCAGTATTGAGATAGTTATATACATTGTAATTTTGAAACTTTGTTGATGAAACTTTTAAAACAAAAGTGAAGACGATGAGTTTGGATATTTGAATACAAAATATTCATTGACTTTCTCGCGTCGGCGACAAATTTCAAGCGAAAGAGTGAGTTTCACGATTCGATGAAGATCCGCTTGAGACTTTGATCCGATTCTCTACAAATCTTAGCGGAATATTTGAAGAAAATGAATCCTTTGAACTTCATTTCCCTTCACGCTATCTCAAACTCTCACTAGTACAAGGACGTGACCTGCACATTTACTCTTTAACTAGTGAGTAGTGAGAGATGATATTGGCTCCTGTTATTGCTGAATTGGGGGATGACACGTGGCAAGGAGTTTTATTGGAAAGTTGAATTTGAAGGAAGGAAGGAAGGAGTTTTATCCAAATGCAATGGAACTTGAGAGACGAGGAAATTCCTGCGGTAAGTGGAGTCCATGTGCACTTCATAGTCCACCACGTAATTGTTTTCTTTAAGTTTCTATATTTTGTAATTTTGCTTGTTTGTTTGTTTCGGTTGATCAATGTATCAAAATGATGTAGATACAAATACAATAGACAGGTAGGTACGTGAAGTGGAGTCCATGCACTTCCCTTCGAGAATAAGAAAACCTGACATGTTTTAAGGTGATAAAAAAAAACTCTTAAGTTCGCAGAGCTACATCTATCTATCTATCAACTCTTATAATAAAAATTTTTTAAGAAAACAACAGAGATTATGGCAAAATTTCTGTTCTTACTTGTAATTATCCTGGAGCTACATATCATCTCTACATCCAGAGAGATGAAATTTATTTCTGAAGATGACTGGGTAAGTATTTGTATATAATATACTTGTTTCTAATTTTTTTTTATTACCATGGCTTAACCACGTTCCAGTTTTCTTTCTAATTTTTTCACGTTCCAATTTTCTTTCCTGATCAGTTAATTTTTTTTATTTCTTGGGAGGGAACCAGTTAAAGAAATAGAAGTATATTAGATAATTTTCTTATGCCTGAAATTGTGTTATAATTTTGTTTTATAAGGTACAAGTACAGTTTGGCGTTGAGACTGAAGCTAGTAAAGAACAACAATCGTACATTAGCACAGAGCGACGATCAATCTTCACCAAGGAAGAATTAACCTATATGAAAGCTATGATTCCGGTTATTGTTGTTTTAGTAGTTAGTTATTTAATATTTCTGAAATACAAAAACAAGATAAATGAGTGGTACAATAGAAATATCATAGATAGAATACAATATAGGTATAGACGGTTTAGGTTTGATCACAGACTGCGTACTTTAGTGTTTATCTCAGGTGGGGAGACACCCCTCCCACATCCTGAGGTGGACCACTGTAGTATCTGTCTTGAGTTGTTCCAACCTCAGGAACAACTCAAGCTCCTCTACCCATGCCAACACGCATACCACACTCCGTGTGTGCGTAGTTGGATAGTTAGAAATGGCAATGACACTTGCCCTAATTGCAGAGAAACTGTTGTGATGATGTGATCTGATATATATATATATATATATATATATAAAATAAAAAAAAATTTATTCCAAACTTTGTGATCCATCTTTATTTACTTGTTGTTATTGTTATTTTCATATATAGTCTGCTAACATAAGTTGAGTGGGCAGATAAATTTCAAAAACACAAACAAAACGAAACTTAAGTCCAAACACTACCCATTTCAAGAGTCTACTAAAAAAACCCAAAATCCAAAACCCAAGTCTCAAAAATTGGTTGAACAGGACTTGAACTTGAAATGAATCAGCAACTCAAAAGCCTAAAAGGTAACTGGTATAGATCTGTTGTACTGGATAATGGCATCATCAAGTGACAGACATATGCATGTCCTTGAAAGATGAAGAAGAAGAAGTTGGTCCACAATTCACTTCCAGGATGAAACCGGCTCTAAGTTGTTTGACATCAATTTTGTGACATTGGTTGTCCATGGTTATTTCGCCTTGAGTTCATTGTTAGGAAAACCTTGTTGTACGCACGTCATCCCGTGTCTTTGTCTTCGCGTCTTGTGTCTCAAGTATGATTTTTGGTTCAGGACGTACGTACCTTGTTAGGACGTACGTACGTCAGGTTAGGCAGCAGAACTTTCATAGTGTTAGACGTACGTACCATGTTAGGACGTACGTACTTATGGTACGGTGAGGCAGCAGGAGAGTTTTTGGTCTGGACGTACGTACCTTGTTAGGGCGTTCGTACGTCCAAGTAGGCAGCAAGCTTGTTTCCGATGGAGACGTACGAACGTCATATCGACGTACGTACGTCCAATGTGGATTTCTTCTATTTCGGCCCATTTCTTGTGTTCTCCAACCCTAAGTATAAATAGGGTTTCTCTTCCAAAGAACAAGTTAGTTCTTTGGCCGTCTAGTATTCCTCTTGTTCTGGAGTTTTGGTTTAGGTTTTGGTGTTGAAAGTGTTTGTGGTTATTGAACTCAATTCCCTTCCTTCCTCCTCCTCTCAATTCATAAATTTGTTATCTTCCAAGTTACTTTGTGAATTCGGCTTCGAGTCTTCTTGTGTGTTCATCAAGAAGTCGAGTGTCTTGTGCGTACATCAAGGTGCTCTGGTGAAGTCAAGGTGTTAGAGATAACCAGGAGTGTCAACTCGCAGTGATTGCAGCACTATTTGTAGTTTCTCAATTGGTATCAGTCGCTGGGGGCTGGTTAAGGAGCGTAAAGGCTCACGCTAACGATCAATAGTGCTTTATGGAACCTCACAAGTTTGCTAGTGCAAGTCTTCCTCCACAATTCAGTGGAAAAGACTTTGGTCATTGGAAAGTACGGATGCGAGCTTATCTCCAAGCATTAGGAGAAGAAGTCTGGCTTTCTGTTGTCACAGGGTGGAAAGAACCTCTGACTACTACAGGTACTGATGATACTGCTGTTACATCACTGACGCCACGTGAAAAGTGGACATCTGAACAGAAGTTGTTGGCAAATTATAACAACAAGGCACTAAATGCTATTTTCATGGCATTAAATGCCAGTGAGTTTCGTCGTGTGCAAGGCTGTGAAGAGGCTAAAGATGCATGGAACAGGCTTATCTGTACACATGAAGGTGACGAAACTGTCAAAGAAAGCAAGCTGGAACTGTTAACATCTCAGTTTGAGAATCTACGGATGGATAATTCTGAGACTTTTGATGATTTCTTTATTCGTCTCCAAGACATTATAAACTGCAGTGCTGCTATTGGTCATGCATATACTGACACACAAATGGTACGTAAGATATTGCGTGCTTTCGTTCTCGTAAGGATGCCATTGCGGAGAGTAATGTGATTAAGAACATGTCAATTGAGACACTTGCTGGGAAACTAAGGACGTGTGAGATGGAACAGGTCTTGGAAGAACCTTTGAAGAACAAGTCTGTGGCATTCAAGGCTACATCGTCTAAAGATACTTCCACAGGACTTTCTGATGATGAAGAACAGGTTGTGGATGATAACTATGCGTTTCTGTCACGTAGCTTTCAGAAGATTCTGAAATATCAACAGAATCGAGATCCTCGGAAGCGATTTCCTGACTCCTCAAATGCTCCTAGGAGTCGTGGTTTTGAGCGATTCTCTGTGGATGGAAGAAGAGCTCGAGTTGATCGTAAAGATGTCCAATGTTACAAGTGTCGTGAATATGGACACTTTGCTAATGAATGTGACAAGAAGGTGGATCGCAAACCTGGTGATAATTCCAAAGCGAATCTCACAGTGACATGGGATGATTCAGATGAAGATGAGGATGGCAATCTCTCAAATGTTGTCTCCAACTATGTGGTCTTTAGTGCATCCCTGGATGAGCATCCAGGAGGTATTGTATCCTCTACTGATGATATTCATGTTTCAGATTCTGGTGTTCATGCTACTACTAGTGAATTATGTGATATGTATAAGTTTTCCATGCAACAAGTAAAGTTGCATGAAAAAACTAACACTGTCTTGCAGGAACAGGTAGATAGTCTTGGGCAGGATATTTGTAACCTTGCAGGTGACTCCAACATGTTGAAGGAAGAATTTGTGAAGGAAAAGGAGGATTTCCAAGTGCGTATTGCCACTCTGGAAAAACAGAATAATGATCTGGAGACACGGTATCGATCCCTTGTATTGGAACATGAGAAAGTAAAAGCTGACTTGTTTGCTGCTAACAAACAATTGGTTGGGTTTGGTAAAGCCAGTGATAGTCTAAACTCTCTGCTGGGAATTGGTAAATCCCATTCAGACAAATCTGGCTTAGGTTATGACACATTTGTTCCTCTTTCTACTGCTAGCACCTCCCATACTACTTTTGTCTGACCAACAGGTGTCGCTTTTCCTGCTCCTGTGCAGGTGTCTGGTGTGGTTTCCCCACCCAAGTTTACTCGTGTTAAGCATGTCCCGAAAAAGAATCTTAGACACAGAGGCTTTAAATGTTTAAACTGTGGTCGCATGGGTCACACTTCTGCTTTTTGTTGGAACAATTTGTATCCTGCTCACCATTCTTCGTTTGCAGGTAATTGATATTGGAACAAGTCTTCCACCTTCTCCATGCAGGCTCCATACATGTGGAATGGCTATGCTCCGTGGGGCTTACCCAGAACTTCTCCTTATGGTAATCGGCCTCAAGCAACACCCATGCCTACTCCACCACCACATTTCTGGGATAGGAGTATGGATGCGTCCAGGAAAATGGTATCTCACATGGCTCGCTTGGTTGAACCAATGCCTTCATCATGGTATCTTGACAGCGGTTGTTCGCGTCATATGACAGGTGATAAGACTCTAATTGATAATCTGACTCTTGGTTATGGAGGTAAGGTTACCTTTGGAAATGGTAAAATGCTTCCGGTTGAAGGTAAAGGTACTTTTCTGAGGTTGGATCGCTCAATAGTCATGAGCTTCTTTTTGTTAAGGGTCTTAAGTCCAATCTTTTGAGTATTAGTCAGTTATGTGATGCTAAGTTTAAGGTTGTGTTTGAGGATGATAAGTGTGACGTTTTATTCAAATCATGTCTTGCTGTTAACTGGTAGTCGCTCACCTAATAACTGTTTCATTGTCACTACACCCCTTCCGCATTTATATACCTAATTTGTCCTTGGAACTGTTTGTGTTTAGGATGTTTAGGTTAGGTTATTCTTTTGCTTCCTTTCTATTGTTGTGGGTATTGAGGACATACTACTTTCTTTATTGTGTGGATTCCATTTTACAGATATTTCTAGTTTTGCATCTTCAACTGTGGTTTTTTCTGTCATGCATAATTGTAGGGTTACATCATACTCTCTTCACCTTGGTAGTTTCTTACATGATGCATTTACATGTAGTTGGATTGTCATTTTGAATACCTGTATATGTCCTGTCTCATATGGTTTCCTTTCATGGTCAGCGTTTTTTTTTTATATATATACCTCTTGTAAGTGGTCAATGACTCACAAAATCCCTAGCCATTTGAATGTCTTGAGAGCATACTCATTTGGCTAAGAACCCGTTGGGGCTGTGAGGGTCATGCTCTGACGGATGCACTCAGGAGATGTTAGTTCTTGTGTTGCACGTTACCATGGTATTGCACTTCTTGAGTGTGTTTTGCCGAAAAGATGTAGGCTACACCCTGTCCTCGTGTTTTGGTACAAGATGGAGATGTTATATACTCCCACACGGGAATGGCATTTGTCTCACATGGTTATAAAAAAAAAAAAAAAAAAAAAAATTCGTGTTTCCTTGGTTTTGTTGTGATCTGGTTCACTTTCGCATTGGTGTAGTTGCAAGTGACTTTCAATATATTCAATGATCATGTTTTTAGTCTGTTTCCGGAGGAGGATATAGGTCTATCTGGTTCTTCTGCATGCTTGCATCATTCTAGTAAGTACCATGGCTTGGTGTATGATGTCGTTCTTCGATTTTGCATTTTCTTGTGGTTGCGGTTTGTTTAAATTGTATTCTGCTATAATTGGAATCCTTACAATAAGTAGAAATGTTTACTTGTGATGTCTCTCAATATTTGTTTTGGGTTGTTATTCGGTTTGTTTTCTGGTTTTAAGGTTGGTTCTTCATTCATAATAAAAAAAAAAAAAAAAAAAATTTGGTAGTACGTACGTTGTTATGTCGTTCGTACGTTTAGACTGGTAGATCTTTTTATACGTACGAACGTTTACATAACGTACGAACGTATGTCCAGGCAGTTGTTTTGTTTGGGGTCCCGACGTACGAACGTCTTTAGAACGTACGTACGTTTTTGGTACAGACTCGACCCATATATACCTTTTAAACTTATATGTTTAACAGTTTTTGGCTCGTCTGTTACATTCAAATCGTGCCCCCTCTTCTCTCTCGCACGAACATAAGGGAGTTTTATTTTTTTTTCTTTTTTTTCCTTCTCTCCACGCTGGTTTTCGACGATCTTATTCTTGTTCTTCCTCTCTTCAATTGTTGCTGTTCTTCCATAGTGGTACTTGTCGTTGTTCTCTTTCCTACTAGTAAGTTTTTCTTTTTGCAATCTTCTTGGTTACCTTCTCTTTGATGTTTTAATAAGTGATGGTTGTTTTTTTTATGGTTGTGGATGTTTGTGGGTTTCTTGGGGATGTTTTTCTATCACCTTGGTTTGCTCATGTTGTGTTTTTCGTCTATATGTACTGTCTTGCTCACCAAGTGTTTGGTGAAATGCCTGAGTGAAATTTCATAAGATTTTCTTGTGTGGTTTGGTGGTTTTTCTTACTTGTGCGATGTTCACTATGTTGTGTGTGCAGGACATGCCTCCTAAGCGTGCTCGCAAAAGCGTGTTCACTATGTTGAATGTCTTGAGAGCATACTCATTTGGCTAAGAACCCGTTGGGGCTGTGAGGGTCATGCTCTGACGGATGCACTCAGGAGATGTTAGTTCTTGTGTTGCACGTTACCATGGTATTGCACTTCTTGAGTGTGTTTTGCCGAAAAGATGTAGGCTACACCCTACCCTCGTGTTCTGGTAAAAGATGGAGATATTACATACTCCCACACGGGAATGGCATTTGTTTCAAATGGTTTTACAAAAAAAAAAAAAAAAAAAAAAAATGACAAGTGGCTTTCGCATTTGTCTAATTGAAAGACAAGAAGAAAAACAATATTGTGTGTTTCCTTGGTTTTGTTGTGATCCGGTTCACTTTCACATTGGTCTAGTTGGAAGTGACTTTCAATATACTCAATGATCATGTTTTTAGTTTGTTTCCGGAGGTTGGTATTGGTCAATCAGTTTCTTCTACATGCTTGCATCATTCTAGTAAATACCATGGCTTGGTGTATGATGTCGTTCTTCGATTTTGCATTTTCTTGTGGTTGAGGTTTGCTTCAACTGTATTCGGCTGTAATTGGAATCCTTATGATAAGTAGAAATGTTTTCTTGTGATGTCTCTCAATATTTGTTTTTGGTAGTTATTTGGTTTATTGTCTGGCTGTTAGGGTGGTTCTTCATTTTTTTTTTTTTTAAAAAAAAAAAAAAAGGAGTTCGTACGTACGCTTTCTTGACGTTCGTACGTTTAGGTGGACAGATCTTTTTGCAACGTACGAACGTTCCTAGGACGTACGAACGTGTATTCAGTCAGATGTTTGTTTTTGGGGCTCGACGTACGAACGTTCCTAGAACGTACGTACGTTTCTAATACAGTTCAGCCCAATTGCTGTTTAAATTCAATTTTTTTTTTTAAACCAAAGGCCAACTGTTATATCAATCGTGTTCTCCTTTCTCTTGGCACACTACAAGCAGTTACCATATTGGTTTTCATTGCTCGTCTTAGGAGATCCTCTTCTACTCGTTTCGTCCTTGCATTTGTTTTCGTTCTCTTGTCATCGTTTTTTGTTCCGGTGTGTTAGTCGGCAAAGTTGTTGGTTATTCTCAATCACTATCTCTTGTAAGTTTTCTTTTGTTCTTTCTTTCTTCTCTTTTATCATGCTTTGTTGGTTATTTGGCTTGCTTTATAGTATTGTTAGTTAAGGTTGTATGCTTACCTATTGCCTTCATGGAACTTGGTGTTTCGATATTCGATCTTGCATTTTTTTTTTCTAGTTGTGGACAACCTTGGGAGTGTTTTGCTCATGGTATCTTTTGTTGTTTCTGTTTTGCTTTGTTATTGGGTGCTTGCCATTGCTTCATTGTTGTCAATAGCATATATCAAGATTCTGCATATCAAGTGTTTGTTAAAATGCCTCAATAAACTTTCTATTGGCTTCTCTGTCGATTTTCTTACATTTTTGATTTGTTTACTGTTGTGCTTGTGTAGACAATGGCTTCAAAGCGCGCACGCATCACTCCCACCACCACGGCATCCGTGTCTAAGGGTGCATCATTTTCTCGCGCTCCACGGGGTAAAAGTTCCACTCCGGGCTTGTCGCCTCATCCCCCATCCCTTGGTGCTCATCCTCGAGCCAAGGCCATTGTTCCCGAGCGTTTCTTCGACGTGGGAGACATTTCTGCCACCCCTCTAGGGGCTTCTCAACTCGGCAACATAGCCTCGTTCTTTGAGGCTAGAAATTGGTTAAGGGTGGCTCAACCAATCACAAAATACTCGGTTGAGCATACGATTGCCTTCTATGAGATGAAGACACCCTCACAAAATCGCTCGAGTTTTTCGGTCTTAATTGAAGGTCGGAGATACACTATTTCTCCGAATGTGATACGTGAGGCGTTGGGTATTGACGATGATCTTCTCTCCGAAGATGCTGTTCATGTCAGATGGCCCATTCCGGATGCGATTCAGATTGACTTTGTCGATCAAGTTCAGCGGATGTTTATCGATGGGGTCACGGAACGATATCATGCCAAGTTTTACAGCGCCATCCTCTTACACATGGTTGCCCATTCCAACATCTACCCTACAAAGGGCAACAAGATCATCATGACCGACGACATGGTGAAATTAGTGGTGTGTATGTCGGTGCACCATCTTCATCTTTCTGAGGTCATCTACACACGGATGCTTCAAATCGATGCTGCTAAGGGTACTCTTCCTGTCCCTAGCTTTATAATGACTATACTCAAGCACTTGGGTTTTCAGGGATAATATATGGAGGTGAGCCCTCCAAGGTTTGTTGGACATGACTGGGTCAATGCCATCAAGAAGGGTTGCCAGTTTAGGAAGTCGGCTTTTGAGTCCGTGGGTGCGCGTCTGACGTATCACCTCATTTGGGGAGGCCGGGCTCTTGTTCGTCATGATGACTTTGATCGGGCATGGACTTCTCGACGCCCCGTCTCCGCCTCAGCTAGGGGCAATCGAGCAGTTGCAGTTGTTGATGCTCGGGTTTCTTCTCTTCGGCGTCGTCAAGATCATATGGATGCTCGGTTAGATCGTTTTGGAGTCATCCTCACTCAGCATGATGCCATGATCCGTGATATTCATAGGATGAACATCACCCAGATGTGTCATCTTCAGCTGGACTTCACTCCCATCGACTTGCCTCCATTTCCGGAAGAGGTACCTCCAGTTCCAGGTGACAGTGATGGTGATGACTCTGATCGAGAGAGTGAGGACGAGGGTGATGGTGAACACAGTGATGGTGACTCGGAGTCCGAGTAGTTCTTGTTCTGGTTTATTCTCTGTATTTCTTTTCTTACCGTTACTCTTTTGCTATCTAGTTTTTGTTTCTACACTTAGATGTTGAGCATGTTATTGGATATTGCTATTTTAATATTAGTTCTAGTTCTTTTCTGTTTTGCAGTAAATTTCTGCTAATTAGGTAATGGACCTCCCTAATCGGGCCCAAGTTAGGTTTATTTGTTTTTGTTTTCTATATAAATGGGAGTCTTCTATTCTCTTACTCCTATTGTGTCTTCTTACCTCTTTCTAGTTCTCTCTTTGTTCTTCAGAATTATTCAATGGCAGAATATGAACTTCATGGGGTTTTTGTTCCGGCTGTTGGTTATGTGTCGTTTATGGTGATGGAGTACAAAAACAATGCAAAGGTTTGTCGTTTATGTCGTGTTCCCCATGGGTATGACTATATTCATCGACCTTTTCTTAATCCATGTTTGGTTCATGTCAATCATTGGGAGAGTACCGGTACATCTTCAAAATCACATCTTGGGGTTGGTTGGATACCCGAAGGTTCCAGGACTTGCTGCTCCTCTTACCGACTGTGGCTTGGACAGCAGAATTGAGGAGTTGTGTTTGTACGAGTGAATGGCTGGAGGATTATGATGATCATGTGATAGCTCGGTGGAATAGATCTTCGGCTCGTGCGGAAGCTTATTTCTCTAAGCTTCCTCTAGGTCATTGGGAACGAGTTTTTCGAATTCGTTAACTTAAGTCTTATGTTTTGTCGTTTTTGTTTCTTATGTTTATGGATTCCTATGTTTGGTTATTAGTTGTAGTTGCTCAACTGTAAAAAACTTCTGATCAATGTCTGGTTCATAACCCAATATGTTATCTTTGTTGCAATCCCACTTAGGTTTTGTAGGATTTTTCCTCCTTTCTTCACCTTCTTTGGGACTATCATAGTCCACATCATCCTCATACTCTTCAAATTTTTCATCAACCTCTCCCTTCTGGTCAATCCATGCATTAGGAAGATTTTCAGGAATAATGTCTCCATTTTCAATGTGGGAAAGCTTCTTCTCCTTCCTAATGGTTTGAAGTCCATCATCATCATCATCAGATCCACTCATATTATTAACACTATGAACCTCACTCTCACTTTCACTGTCAGAAGAAAAGTCTTTGTATAACCTTGCAACCTCACCTAAAGCCATACCAGGTATCTGACTTGGCTCATTGTGAATATCTTCTGCACCAGCAATTTCTTCTTCTTCTTTCTCTCCTGCACTTGGTACTTCACTCTCTTCTTTTTCATTCTCACTTTTTTCTTCTTCATTCTCACTTTCCTCTTCTTCTTCTGACTCACTTTCTTCTTCACTTTCATTATCCCTTTTTTCACGCTCATCTCCAGCATTACCTTCACTAACATACTTAGGATCATGTTCAACATAAACCTCCACCATCCCATGATGCTTAGACCCTTCTATCATTGCTTTAATACTGTCACCATCAACAATGCACCTAAGGCCATTCTCAAAAGACTGATGACACTGCTTGAAATGAAGCTTATCTATGTTATTGTATCCAAGTTCTTTGATCGTATCAAATAGGTTGGTATAGTTCAGTTGGGACTTAGGTATGTTATAATAGTAGTTCAACTTCTCAACTTCCCACCCCTATACCACCAATATGGTTTCCATTCAAAATGACCTCCATGATGGAGTTCAATTGAAATATCTGGCTCCTCAAGAACTACACAACCAAAATAAGAAAAGAAAAAAAATAAACAAATTTTAAATATACTAATATATAGTTTATAGTCATAATATAAACTAATTTATACTAGTTCATAAAAGTGTATATCGTAAACTGACAATATAAAAGTGTATATTGTAAACTAATAATACTACTTCATAACAGTTTACATTTGTTAATCATAATATAAACAACATATAAACTAACAATATGAACTAAGAATATAAACTAATGTAAATCACTAACAATATATACCACAACTAACAGTCATATTAGATGCTAATGTAACAATGTAGAGAAAATATTATTGCTTTGTAGCACTAAACAATCTTACTTTATAGTATACCACAACATATACATATTTTACACCATTAATCAATGTTTAATTTAGACCAATAACATTAAATTAACCTAATTCACAAAACCCCCAAATTTAAAAACCCTAATTTTTGAAAATCCCCAAATTAAAAAACCCTAATTTATTAAAAATGCCCAAATTAAAAAACCCCAATTTTTGAAAATCCCAAAATTGCAGAAATAAATCAATTTCAAAGCTTTTAAACAAACAAACTACCAATATTATATGATTGCAAACAAACAAAGATAAAACCCTAGTTTATTGAAAACCTAGATTAGAAAACTTACAAACTTTCTTCAAAATGTCATACGGCCCCACCATGTTCTTCACTATTTCGACAAGAATGGAAGCTTTAACAGTAGAAAATACCCTATTTGGACCACTTTGTTGGTAGGAAGAGAAGAGATTTTGAGTGGAGTTGACGGAAAGTGATTTTTGTAAAGAAAGAGATTTTTGTCTGAAAGAGATTAAATTAGTTTTGATTTTATTAAATTAGTTTTGATTGTTGTCTGAAAGAGATTTTATTGTAATCAACTTTTTAATTAATCACGTGCCTACCATGAGCTTCTTATCGTGCCAACGTGGCAATAGTTAGTGCCACTGTGTAGCAGTCAACGCCACGTGTTCAAATATTTTACACGTCAGTAAGTGCGCCGACGAAATTTACCGGATTCCGTTCCCAATGTTAGTCAAGAAAGCTAACTCAAAGTTCATTGTTAACTTTTTAGTTGGTTGTCAGTTTTGCAACCAACTTCAAAGTTCGTTGTCAAAGTGAGTAATTTGGTCAAATAAAAACAACAACAACAATTACAGCCAACACTAACATCCAATTCTTCCTTGCTATCTGCTTCTTCATTTCTTTGATCATGTTGTAATCTTCAAATTTTTTTTCAAGAGCAAGCTTTGATTTCTCTAATTTTGCATTCCTATTTTCCAAAATGCGATTTCTGTTTTCCATCTCTTCAATTCGATTCATGAAGTATTCTTCTCTCTTCATCATCTCCAATTGAGTTTTTGGCACAAGATTATCAACCCACACAAAGTAATTACATTCTCCCCTCACACAGTTGATGAATTTTCGATTTTTGTTGGCTTCCGTACCTGAAACTCTAATTGGAGCAGGAATTCCACATTTGCAGGTGGCATATGCATTGGTATAAGACTTAGTTGAGCTTGAAGACATGATTTTCATAAAATTTGGGGAAGAAAGGGTAAGAAGAGCTTTAATTAGATTTCTAGGGCTTCACTGGTATAAATAGACAAAGGAAGAAGATGATGTTTAAACAAGGGTTAACCGTTATTGCTTTTTCTCACGTGCAAAGCACGCATGGACTTAACCGTTATTGTTTTTTCTGTTTTTATTATTTACTTACGTGTCATTAAATGGCAAGCCACGTCATACATATTCTTCCACGTCACACAGTTCAACGGAGAAAACTACCGGAGACTTTTTCAATGTTAGTCAAGAAAGTTGACTCGAAGTTCATTGTTAACTTTGTAGTTGGTTGTCAGTTTTGCAACCAACTTCAAAGTTCGTTGTCAAAGTGAGTAATTTGGTCGTAAACTTTTCAATCCTTTCCTTCAACTTTGCTTCTCGTCTATCGTTGCTCCTCTAATCCATCCTCCTATTAATAGATTCCCATTTTCTTATCATGTACATCATACTTTGCCGACGCAAACAATCCCACATCATTCCTTAAAACTCATCAAATTTTTTATTATCGTCGTACCCTTTTTCCTCAACACCATCATCTTCTTCTACTTACGCCGCAGCAACACCCCTTTACCTGTACCTCTTCTAACAAGATCCTACAACGACAGCTGCCCCACCAATCATTGTTGCAGTCCTATCAGGCAAATCTGGTGCATTTCTTGCCAGTCCATCATCACTTCATTGGATTACCATCATGATGATTCTATGTTACACATGGCATCATTGCATTTGAGGAGTGAAGATTTTGGACAGATAAAAAAAACACATGAATTGATGGAGGTAAAAGACATGTTGTCATATCAATATGCATAGGCGGTGCTAGAAGAGTCTTTCAATAATGGATTCCTCACATAAAAACTTCATGGCACATGAAGAATAATAGTGGAAATGATTACTGAAATAAACTGTTTTTTGTTCCAAGAGAAGTAATATATCCTCATATACAATCTAAATCAATCATGTGTTTTGAATATGGAAAAAAAGGTGAAACTTTGCTAATGGATTTTTTTTTTTTTTTTTTTTGTTTTTAATATAAAATTCAAATTTTATTGATAAGCTCAACGAATTACACAAAAGTAGAGGACAAACGCGCTACAAACTGCGCGGCAAGTCCTTTCTGGATAGCAAACCCGATTCTCCTAAATACATATTCGTTCGAACCTGTAGTCATCACGTTGCTATCCATTATCTTCTGCACTCTCCTGAGGAGCTCAACTGCTTCTGAGCCTATCCATTTTTTTTTTTTTTTTTTTTAAAAACAAAACCCTTGTGTGGGGCGGGGTTTGGATGGACCCCTACCTGTCCATTAGATAGGAAAAATTATAGCTTTTAAGGGGGACTAGGCCTTACCTTAAAATCTAGTCTAGAATACACATGCCTTTTAGGCCTTACAATATTCAGAGGAATAAAGCCCGAAGTCAGCTCCTAGGAAATATAAGCGCGAAAAGGAGAGCCACAGCCTCAGAGTTTAGAGAGGTCTGTCCAATCCAGATTCCAAAATGGTGTTCCCTTCTTCTTCCTCTTCTTCCTCCGGTCAGTCCAGCTCCTCTGATGAAAATAGCTATATTGCATCTCTGGTGTTTGATCAGACCTGGATGGCTGTAGAAAGCTCGATGTGTGAATCCCACTTCGATGCCTTTGAGCTTTTTAAAACTGGGTTGAGAGGTCTTTGCGAGCAGGCCGTGAGGTCTAGGAATGCTGCCGGTAACAACAACCCTGTAACTGATGCCCTTCACAACTACTTTCCTCCCCCTCCTGACAAGGTGACTCTTGGGTGTTGGACTGGGTTTGAGGGGTGGTTGGGGACCCCAGCGAGGGAAAGATTAAGATTCAGGGGACTCTGTCTTCCTTGGTGCAGGTATGCGTACCAACATCTCGGTGGTTGTGTGGATTGTCACCTCGCCTCCATAACCCTTGGTGAGATGTCTGAAGAAGAACATGGTGAGTCTGAAGATGAGAATGGCGCAGATGATGGCCAAACTGGTCCAGGAGATGCAAGAGGAGGAGGAGGAGCTGAAGAGATAGATGATGCTGGCCCCCAAGATGCTGACGGTGATGAAGCCTGTGATGATAGCATTAGTAAGAAACCCCGGCACTGACCATCTTCCTTCCAGGCAGAATTGTTGAAATAGGTCCCATATGTTGTAGTTTTTGTGAACCCATCTGAATGTATTGCTGCTCCATTCTGATTTTACTTGATGGTGAAGTCTTGTACTAGTTAACATGTCTAATGTATGGAAAATTCTCTTTGTCTCCAGTTAGATAGAACTTGAAATCTGAATCTATATTGCAGTTAAGTGCTCCCATGCTCTTATATTTTAGGCCTTGTTTTGACAGGTAATCTGCACAGGCATTGCCTTGCCTATATACATGAATTGCAATGATATCCAGAGGGGCTGACAGGTTCCTGTAATGTGTCCACCAAATCCCCAGCGTCCAAGGGATAGGTAGCTCTCCCCTCAGCCATTGCAGAGCCATCTTTGAATCCGTCTATAAGTGAATCCTAGAGTACCCCAATTGAACACATAAGGCGATGCCATCCAAGATGGCCCTTGATTCTGCCAAATTGTTAGTCCCCTGTCCATAATATGAAAAGAAGTTGGACAAATGAGTACCTTCTTTGGTTCTGATGATTCCACCACCTGCTGCCTCCCCGTTTTGTGCTGCTCCATCTGTATTGAGGGCAACAAAATCATCTGGGGGCCTTGTCCAATAAGCTATGATTGGGGGTTTGAGGGCAGGGTTTTTAGCAGTTGTCCCTAGGATAGGAACTATGCTGTCGAATTTGGTGTTGGATCTGCATCTGGGCAGGAAACAATGTGAGAGCTTTATAATCCAATATCTGACTTTCATAATAATCATGCTGCTTGAGTGAGGTGCCCAGGGGTAGGTATCATCAAACCTTCTTGAGCACCTTTCCTTCCAAATCTCCCATAGAATGAGAAGGGGCGTGATAGTATAACAAAGACCTTCCATGGAACCAGCCCTCCCAACCTTAAACCATTCTGACAAGATTAAACCGAAATTGGGAAACCTAGGAGTTTGCATTTGGTAGATCCCATTAAAATGAATCCAAACAGGCTTGGCTAGTTCACTATGTAGAAATAGGTGAGAAAGGGATTCTTCCTTTGAGGCCTGGCAGCATGAACATTTAGAGGCCATCAGAATATGACATTTGGTAATAGTCAGGTCTACTGGGACTGCACCATGAAGTAGTTTCCAGATGAACATGGAAATCCTAGTTGGAATGAAGTGTTGCCATATTTTCCTGAACACTAATAGGCCTCTGGAGTTATCTGTCAACCTGGAAATGTAGGACTTGATTGTGAATATTCCATTACTAGTGTACGGCCAGATTCTTGTATCTTCCTCCACCTCCCTCTTATGTATGTGAAATTCCTCAAAAAGTTGTCTTTGGATTTCAAGAGGGAAGATCAGAAAGTCGAAATGGTCTGCAGCTGCTACCTGCAGGGTTAGCTCTTGAAAGTCTGCTGCCCCCTCCAGATTGTTGAGACAACCAGATCCCCTCCAGTTTTCATTCAGCACAATGAAATTGCCTGGACCATATTCCCAAGTAGAGGACTCCACCAGCTCTTGGAAACAACCCCAAATATCCTTCCATGTCTTAGATGCAGAGGCTAGAAGAGTTATTACTCTGGCAGATTTTCCTTTAACATACTTTGATCGCATGAAAGTGGCCCATAGAGTGTTTGCATTGAGCAGATTCCAGGTAGCTTTCATTCTAAAAGCTCGGAGAACTAGAGATAGTGGTCTGATGCCCAAACCTCCTTCACCTTCTAGTCTAGTAATTTTGTTCCATGCAACCCATTTCCTTCTCCTTCTGCCATCATATGACCCCCACATAAAGTTAGAGAAAAGGGTCTCTAAGGTTTTGATTACCCTTTTGGGGACTGAATAGGCTGATAGCATATATATGGGCATGCTCTGAAGAACATGCTTCAACAAGATCACTTTCCCCCCATTTGATATTAGTTTGTTTTTCCATCCATCTACCTTCTTCCTGACCTTGTTAAGCAGGTTCTCAAAATACTCTGCCTTAGCCCTGCCATAGAAAATAGGGACACCCAGCTACTCCATCGGAGAAGCCTTGTAGTTGAAGCCAGTAATGGATTTAATCATGTGAGTTCTATGCGTTGTAGTGTTTGGAGCTGTGAGGAAGGAACTTTTGTGAGCATTCACCCTTTGACCAGAACATTGACAGTAGACATTTAGGAATTTCATGCAACCAGAAATGGAACTTCTTCTGCCATTCAGGAAAACCAAAGTATCGTCTGCATAGAGAAGATGTGTAACTGGGTAGCAACTTCTAGGAGAAGAGAAGTACCCAATTCTTTTAGCTTCAAACTCCCTTTTTAGGCCAATGCTCAACACTTCCGCAGCTAAAATGAAAAGGTAAGGGGATAGGGGATCCCCCTGCCTGATACCTCTCGTAGAAGTGAAGTTCCCTCTATAGATGCCCTGGAAAAGAACTGAGAAACTGCAAGATTGTATGCAAGAAAGGATCAGATTAGCATTATGAAAAGAGAAACCAAATTTTATCAAAACCTGGTGCAGGAAAGGCCATTCAATCCTGTCGAAAGCCTTTTCCATATCAAGCTTTAGAACCAAATTCCCGCCAACAGACTTCTTTGTTATGTACTGCATCATCTCCTGGGCCAGACTAATGTTTTCAGTGATCAGGCTTCCTTTTACGAAAGCTCCCTGTTCAAGAGATATGATCTTCGGAAGAATAGGAGTTAGCCTTAATGCAATAATCTTCGAAAAAAATTCATAGCTTACATTGCATAAGCTAATAGGCCTGAACTTTGCCAACTTAGTAGGGTTATCCCTCTTAGGAACCATACAAATAAAATTCGCCTTGAAGGATGCAGGTAAAGTTTGGCCTGAGAAAAAAGACACAGCAGCTTTAAGAAGATCTTCTTTAATAATATCCCACGAAGTTTGATAAAAACAAGCTGTGAGCCCGTCAGGACCAGGGGCACTAGATGGGCACATACTGAAAACCGCTTCCCTTAACTCTTCCATAGATGGCACAGCCATAAGCAATTGATTGTCTTCTATGTCCAGCCCTGCCTCAATGACCCCCATGAGGGATTCATTAGGAGTCCAGCCTTCGGAGCTGAGCTGATTGTGAAAGAAAGTCACAGCTGCCTCATGCATGGTTTCTGGATTATCACACCACAGATCTGGATCGTCCGTTAACAAAAGTTTGTCCACTGTCACCCTCCTCCTTGCCACCATTGATGCATGGAAATATTTTGTATTTTTTTCCCCTTCAATAAGCCATTTTTCTCCTGATTTTTCTTGCATAAAGACCTCCTCCTGAATGAGAGCCTGTTGGTAAAGCGCCTGTTGCTTTTTTAGCTCAATATGAACACCTAGGTCCCAGCCTTGTGTAAGCAAGAATTCCAACTCAGTAATTCTGTCCTCCAATGCCTTGATTCTCTGCTGTATATTGCCAAAAATATGCTTGTTCCACCATTTAAGTCTAGCCCTCATGTTCCGTATCTTCATTTCCAGATTCATTAGAGGTTGAGGAGAAAAGCCGGATAGATTCCAATTTTCCTTGACAAACTCCTCATAGCCTTCATGCATTGTCCACATCCTCTTGAAACGAAAAGGGTGCGGGCCTTTTGCTTGGGAGGATTCTACCATTGAGACCATAATTGGCAGGTGATCAGAGTTAGCCTTGGGTAGATGTGTAACCTCAAGGATAGGGAAAGAGCCAGCCCAAAATCCATTTACCAAGACCCTGTCCAACCTTTCCCACTTCCAGTGAGCCCCCTGCTGGTTGTTACACCAAGTATATTTGGATCCATTGAAACCACAATCCTGTAAGCCGGCATTGACAATGAATTCATTGAAGTCCTCCATAGAATTTAGAAACACTAGCTCACTTCCCAGCCTCTCAGAAGATTCTGTAACAGTGTTGAACTCTCCTCCGACCAACCAAGGCAGCTGTGAAGATGCACCAAAATGGCACAAGTCCCGCCAAAGTGGACGCCTCTCATGATTAGGGCATTTCGCATAAACCAGAGAAGCGAGGAAGGTTTTAGTAGTGGCAGAATGTAAAATGGATAGGTTTATGCACTGATTTGTCTCTAAGATCTTTGTAACTTGAAGAGAGTCATCCCAGAAAAGTCAAACTTTGCCATTTGCTTGTTCATTAGATGTAAAATTGGTCAAACCTGTGAGTTTAGAGATACTCCTCATCCTCCTGGAAACAATCATAGGTTCCAAAAGAGCTAGAAAGATAGGATGGTGAGCTCTGACTAAGCTTCTTAACCTTCGCCTAGTAGGCTTGTTTCCAATGCCTCTAACATTCCAGATCAAGATTTTCTGCAACATGTAAAACTTTTGGAGGAAGAGGATGTTGTACCCTGAGCCTTGGCCCTTGTCTGCATTGGATGTGGATGAGTCTTCTTTGGCTTCTTAAGAAACTCCGAGTCTGACCCATAGACCACAAGAGCCTGGTCCTCTATATCTTCTTGCTCATCATCTCCCTCCCCATTTGAGATGAGTAACGGAACGGGGGAAGGGGGAAAATCTGAAGGAAGACTCCTACTTATCTGTGTTGGTGGAGAAAGGTGGATAGGTTCAGGAGGAATCTGTGCCAAAGCTTGGATTTCTAATGACACCTCTAAGGAAGGATGTGCCTGGCAGTCTGTTTCTGGCAGGATTACTGTCAGCCTGGATTTGTAGAGGTTTCCAGTTATGGGTTGTGAGAATGGCACTGCTGACATATCCTCCACCTCTTTCACTCCGACCTCATCATTTGCAGAGATAGGTGTATCTTTTAGGGGGTCTTCTACATTATCAGGAAAAACATCTACCCCTTCTGAAGGGGCATCATTGGTCCCTACCCGCTTGGCAGTCGCTTCCCTAGGTAACTCTTGTGATTTGTCCTTTGGGGACCTGGGTAGGTTCTCCAGAGGTGAAACTGTTATACTCTCTATGTCATTCTTCTCCAAAGTGTTCTCAATATCTACCTCTTCTTCATCTAAGCAATTCAGAGCCTCAAAAGCATTCGAGACCGTTATGAGCGGGTTTGGATCAGCAACACAAGGTGGCTGCTCCACTATGTTCTCACTAGCTTCATGGCTTGGTTGTCCCAGGTCTACCATTCTGCCTGTTGGCTTGTAAATCTGTTTATTCCGTTGGAGTTTCCATTGTGTTTCTCCTGTAGGCGAAGCCTCCGTCCTGGTTTGTTTAGAATGCTCATCCACTAAGACCGGCTTTGTAAGAGAATTCTTCTTTCTTTTGCAGTTTTCCCATGAATGACCGATCATAGAGCAATGGGAGCAGTACAGGAAATTTGGATATTTTATGGATTGCCAGAACCCAGGGAAATTGGTTTGACCCTCTAGCCAAATGGAGTCTGGCATGTCTTCTTGAATGTTCATCTCTACGCAGAATTTTGCTACGTTTGGCCTTGTGTAACAAATTGTTCCCTTGTCGATAGACAGAAAGGTTCCAATGGTGTCTCCAATAGATTTGAGAAGAGCCAGATGGTAAAAATCTAGTGGAAGATCAGGAAGCTCCACCCAAACCGGTGCCAAAACAGGATCTTTTTTGCAGTTGAAACTGGAGTACCAACGGAAAACCTTAAAACGAATCCCCATGCAGTTAGGGTTTTGTTGAGAAAGCGCTTTGGTGACTTCCTCTTCAGACTCGAAGCGAACCAGTATATGTCTGTAGTCTATCAGACCCATGGTGAAGCCCCCCACCACGTTCCAATCTCTGGTTATACTGCCTCGAATCTCAGATAGGTGTGGTCGTTGGGATGAGAACTTCAGAACAACAGCAAAGGAGGCCAGAAGATGTTGCCCCCTCTCTATGTCTTGCCTGCTGAAAGAGATGGCCAACTTGCCATCCTTCTTGAAAGAGCGAAAGGTTGTAGGACTGAGATCAATAGGTTTAGGAGTGAAGCTCTTAAAAAGCGAGGAGAAAGAAAGAGTAGTGGAAGGTCCCAGGGCTCCTTCCTTCCCTGGAAGGTCGGTAGCAGAAGCCATGGAGAAAACTAGAGAGAAAAAGGGTAGAAACCAAAAAATCGCCAAAGATACGCCGCCATTACTAGGGTTTTAAGGTTTTTGTCTCCAATGTACATATTTTATTTGGCCCAAATTTTTATGCAGTGAGTTCTACTGAAAATGCTGATAATGGATTGCTCTGATGTGAAATTGGAAATTTGAGTCAAATTGAATGTTGAAGAAGAATTGGGATTTGGGTTTTTTGTTGAATTCCTTATTTTATGGTTTGAAGTGTTGTGGAATTTGGGTTTAGGTTTGGAATTAGGATTTTGTTTTGATGGGGTTTTGATGAAAACCTTTACCCGAGAGAGAGAGGAAGAAGAAAAAGAAAAAAAACACTGTTGTGTACTGTTCGGTTTGTTAAAAGGGAAAAAAAAATCAAAACTAATAGGCAGGGGTATTTTAGGTAGAAATTTTGAAAATAGATGTTGAAGGAGACGGACCTAGACGGAGGAGGGGCAAAGTCCAACTTTGGAGAAATAGAGAGGTTTATTTAAAACGTGACCATAATAGGGGGGGGGGGGGGGGGGGGGTGTTAAGTCAAAATTTCCCTTCTCCCATACATATACTGCAATATGGGTTTCCGGGATTGGAACAGTTGAAATTATTGTGTTTGAAAAAGATAATCTCAGACTTCTCTGAGGAATTCCAGGTAAACGAATAGTTATAAATGCTGCAAGAATAACTAAAGGATGTACTGGCCTGGTGAGAAAATTCTGTAACTTGGAGTTGGATAGTACTCTAAGCTGATAGAGAGGAAATGGTATAAGAATCCCTTTGCGTGCAATACTTCATGTCAAACAAATTCTTCCACTACCATGGTTCACTCGTGTCGCCTCACATATTTCAAAGACCACTTGGCTGTTTACACAGGATAGAAACAGACCATGAAGAAGTGATAGGTAGTTCCAAAATCATTCTTGAACTAACCTTCTAAGACTTACTACTGATACGATAAACCAGGCGGTCTAAGTATCCATAGCAGTAGGGAATTATATTGTTCATAAATCTCACCTCTGGTTTGAACTTTGAATTGATTCATGGACGAGGATAACAGGCAGTAGCTGAGAAAAACAAATAGTGCTAATCTAACAGTTCAATATTCAAACAAATCAAACAATCTGCAGAAAGTAAATAACACAGAAATTTTTAACGTGGTAAAACCCAATATGGGAAACGTCCACGGTTGTCCTCGCGACAACAAATAAATCCACTAGATGAAAAGAGATGTACAAACCTATCAACTACCTGCACTCACTGCGAGTTGATACTCCTGGTTATCTCTAACACCTTGACTTCACCAGAGCACCTTGATGTACGCACAAGACACTCGACTTCTTGATGAACACACAAGAAGACTCGAAGCCGAACTATGAAACAAGCTTACACCAGAGTTCCTTGATGAACACACAAGGAAACTCGACTTCTTGATGAACACACAAGAAGACTCGAAGCTAAATCACTATTCAATAATGAAGGAGAAGATGAATGGGGAAGAAGAAAGAAGAAGATGAATGGGGAAGAAGAAGATGAGTTCAATCACCAAAAAACAACCTAAAACCAAAACCTAAACAAACTCCAATACTAGATGAATTGGACGGCCAAAGAACTAACTTGTTCTTTGGAAGAGAAACCCTATTTATACTTAGGGTTGGAACACACACAAAATGGGCCGGAATTGATGAAATCCACATTGTGAACGTTCGCTGCCTGCTTGGACGTACGAACGCCCTAAAGAGGTACGTACGTCCTGACGAAAACATGTTTGCTGTCTGCTTGGACGTACGAACGTCCTAACAGCGTACGTACGTCCTGACCAAAAGGAAGCTTGCTGCCTCAATGGACGTACGAACGTCCTAACTAGGTACGTACGTCCAGTACCCAAAACAGACTAAGACAAACGACATAGAGACACGGACACGAGACGAATGTGCGTACATCTTTGGCTTTCCTAACAATGATTTCAAGGCGAGATAACCATGGACATCCAATGTCACAAAATTGATGTCAAACAAACTTAGTGCCGGTTTCAATCTCCCCCTTTGACATTGATTTTGTGACAAAAAAACCTATGACTCTAATAGCACTTATAAAACGTGCTTACAAACCCAAACCAACGGCATTTATAATACATGCCTACAAAAACACTCAAAGTAGAACACATACCAAGTCACCAATTCTTGACTTCCAGCTTGAGCAAGACACTTTAATCATCAGAGACCGAACGGAAGCAACAAGAAATTCTGAAACAATCAAATAGCCAACAGAAGTTCCTCGAACAACTCCCCCATACTTCATGAACTCCAAGGTTTAATACTCGAGGTTACCCAAAACTGTACATACACTTAGTGATCATCATCACTTTCACTCCATCATATATGTTCACTCCCCCATACATGTAGTATACCTGAAACATGACCCAAAACTGTACAACCTCTAAACATCAACACGTTCACTCCCCCATACGTGTAGCATACCTGAAACATAACCCAAAAATACACTAACAAGGAAGAAGAAGGTGTTAGTATTAGAGTCATAAATCTCCCCCTTTTTGTCACAAATGAAGCAAGGTAACAAAAGAAAGAGAAAAGATAAGTACCAAACCATAACAAATAAGATTAAAGAAGAAAAGTAAGAGAACAATCATGTTAACAACAAAAAAGGATATGCAACGGAAGTCATAAAATAAACACTTGTTAACACGATGTCAATACAAAGAATTCTCCTCCTAAACAAAAGCATCACCTAAATGCAATGCATATGAGAAAGATGCACCTAGAACAAACAAACCAAATAAGGATATTTGAAACACACAAAGAACCAATCATACAAGGGTAGAAGAGAGTAAAGAGAAAACCATACCATAAATCTGGAATCCATGACACACAAAACTAAAAAAACATGAGAGAGATCTAGGCATATAAATGAAGAAGAAAGAGTACCAACACAGACACAAGACACTGAATACTTATATAGGTAACAGAGGGAAGAAAAGAAAACATAACATGAATCCCTGATAGAAACCAAGAGAATCCTATACATAGAAGAAAGAGTCAGGACACCAACAATCGGAACAAATGATTCACTAGAATATCACTTTAAACAACCGACCATAACCACCTGAGATAGATTCCAGAGAAACGACTTCATAGTAGCAAGATATTTAGAGAAAAAGAGCAAACAAACAAAAAGGAAGAAATACCATACCTGATGAAATTGGGAAGGTACAATAATGACCAAGAACCAAATAGTCAAACCTGTGAGAAATGGGCAAGAAAAGAATATGCGAAAAGAGAAAGAAGAAGAGATACACAATAGTTAGTAGGAGATATGAAAGAGAATAAGGAACCCATGCATATTAGACACATCCAACAATATCCCATGACAAAACTACAGGAATATGAGTATTCGCAGGAAGAGATACGGGAGGTATAAGAAAGTCCATTGAGAATCCATGGGGAAATCCAATCTGTACATGTTCCTGAAACAACTCATCCAACCACAAAAAAATAGAGAATCTTATAAACAAGGAGAAGAAACTAGTATCCCAAACACAATGGAATAGAGACATAAAAGGAATAAACCTGTAAGCCCACCCCTAGTGAAACTCAAAAAAAAAATTAGTTCAACATATGCCAAACAAGATAAGCAATCATCAAGCTCATAAAAAAAATGTTTCAACTGAAGAATGAGCAAGAATTATCGATGTCACCAAGTCACAAAACAACAATCCAACTTCAGAGCAAATTTCCTGCCTGCCAGAACACTAGAATGAGCCAGAGAGTCAATAGAAGAGAATTGCTAACAATAGATGACCAAACTGAGCATATGCATCCCAAAGTAGAACAGTGGTAGCCCAGAACCATTGCATGAGGATTATTGCAGAAGACTACCAAGAACACATCTAATCAAACCTATTGCAGGAAAAAATAGGATCAACCAAACACAGGAAGCAACAATAAGAGGATAGGCAAGTCTCATAAGTATTTAATCACACACCAGCTAGCCAACAAGGTAATTCAAGAATATTATCCCAACATAGAAAAATATGATGAGAACATATGAGAAAACATGAATCAATATAAATCATGACAAACGAATACACCAATAACATGATTTCATCACCAAAATATGCTTATGCATACCTTGCAGCCTTCTTAAAACAAATTGAGAACTATTACCTTGAGAAATCACATCAAACACATGTGATCCAATGACAAAAGAATTACCAAGGAATGGAACCAAAATAAAGTAAGCCATAAACACTTTCAACAAGAACATCTACAAGAATCCGAAGGAATGGCGCCTTTACTCCTTTGAGCACGAGGAGGACGTGTGCCCGATGACGAAGCACCCTTGGAACTGGGTGTGTCTTTGGTGGGAGTAGTCCGAGCTCGCTTAGGAGGCATGGCCTGCACACACACAACATTATAAACACCACACAAGTAAGTAAAACCAACAAAACAACCAAGAAAAACCTTAGGAAACCCATTGAGGCATTTCACTAAACACTTGGTGAGCAATACAGGACATATAGGCAAAAATACTACATGAGCTTACCAAAATGATACTAAACATGTCCATGAAACTCCACAACCATTAATAATCACAAGAAGTTCCAAAAAGCATCTAGACAACAAGTATATATCCAATGGTATGAACCCAATATGATCATGGTAAACAAGCTCATAATCCAAAGCATAACCAACAAATAATAATGAAGTATCAATAGAAAAACAGAGAGTAATAAGAGTTTCCTAAACAGATAGAAGGGGATGAAAAACTTCTCTTGTTCGTGCTTAGAGAATATATGCACGATTTGAACTTAGTTGGCAAGAATTTCAAACAGATGGGCTGGAGAAGAAAACAGTGTGGGCCGTTACTGTTCAGAGGACGTACGTACGTCTTTAGTACGTTCGTACGTCGGAATACAAGAAAAACCTTGCTGCCTGAACATGCGTACGAACGTTATAACACCGTTCGTACGTTCCTCCAAAAAAAAAACATCTGCCTCCACAAACATTCGAACGTGCTAATAACGTTCGTACTTTTTCTTTTTTTTTTTTCTTTTTTTTTTTTTTTAACAGAAAACCAAACCAAATGACAAACAACACAAACCATAATAAGAAGAGAAAAGGAAAAGAACCGATGTACCATAGAAGTGAAGAGGAATACATCATGAACTTCCAAAAACAGTAGCCAATCCCAATCCGTACAAAAATAAGAGGCAATATATGGTGATAAGCAAAAGATTGAACAAATAAGAGAATTGAAGTGCATCATAAACTAAACCTCGGTGTGTGTAGATGCAATGCAATGCATAAAGAGAGAAAAAGTTCACCACTAGAACACACCCTTTGAAGACCTAGAATATAGAACCATCAACAAGAGACATACGATTAAATTAGTAAGTGAGCATAGAAGAAACAAACTTCAACCCCCTTTGAAACAAACGTTATGAGTAGAAGGCAAACGAATATAAATATGATCTTTCAAATGAAAACCAAGACATTAAAAAGGCAAAGGCATATAAACTTTGTATGCCTTACATAAAAAACAATGAACATGCGCTTGGATTTTTATTTTGCCGTATGTGGTGGAGTTTAGTCTACATCACTCTAATGTCATTCCCGCGTGGGAGGGATTTTTGCCTCCATCTTTTCAAAAACACGAGGGTAGGGTGTAGCCTACATCTTTTTGACAAACACAAACTCAAGAAGTGCAATACCATGATAACGTGCAACACAAGAACTAACATCTCTTGAGTGCATCCGTCAGAGCATGACCCTCACAACCCCAACGGGTTCTTAGCCAACTGATATTGCATCAAAGACAATCAAATGGTTGGGGATAAAGTGAGTCATTGACCACTAACAAGAGTTGTAATAGGAAGATAAGAATGTTCAATAACACTAACAACAAGATGAACATTAACCAAAATAAAGGAGAGATAGCTCAAGATCACATAAATACTCGAGAGATAGAGAAGGTCTATGAGTTCAAAGAATATGTAAGTGGTTTCCAAAGACTCCCATTATGCAAGCATGCCGTGCACTGTGCAAACAAGCGAGGAAAAATGCATGATACATACCAAAACATACTTAAGAGTTCAAAAAGAGAAAACACGCAAACATATTGTAACTTATTTAAGACAATTGAATTAAACTAATATCTCAGAAAAGATGTAACCATCAACACATACATGGAATAAATAAAGAAAAATAGAAGGAATAACCAACTATGTATTCAGAGATGCAACATGATCTGCAAGCTAAACAAACAAAGCATAAAAAGTAGAAACACCAAACAAATAGCCTATGTGGTTAGAGAAATATGCAATTCAAATAACACAAGGCTAGAAACAACCTACATCATCCCAAATATGGGACACCACCAGACCTTTGCAAGTCCAGAAAAACCTTCAACTTATCTTTTCTTACCCATACTTGTTTAACACTAGGCGTGCACACCTTGGGAGTTGAAAAGATATGAGATCTCCCCTTAACAAGCTTTGCAATAGACTTGTCCTTAACTAATTTCACCTTAGTCTTTGACTTCCTTTTGTTGGAGTACCTGTTTTTCTTAAACCTATGACAATAGACATTAGAATTCCAAGGTCTAGAAAACGCACAAGAAGGAACATAAGAATCAACAAGATTATAATTAGAATGAACATGAGAATAACATTTAACATGTTGATTAAAATCCCAACAAAAGCTATCCAAATGACCATCTCTACCACAATAAGAACAATGAAAAACATTAGACTTACTCAAAGAATTCTTATAAGAAGATGTGGTGGTAGAAGATGAAACATGTATGTCACCATTGTATTTGTGACATGGTGCCTTAACAAAACCTATACCTCCATTATGAGAACAATATGGCTTATCAGTAAAAACAGCCTTACCATTAACCTTAGACTTAAAATTCTTACGAGAAACATGCTGAACATTAGTAGCATTAAGTCTAGTCTCAATAAGTGGGGTAGGCAAAAGGGCAGGCAAACTAGTAGATTTTACAGGAGTAACCACACTAGATGAACGAGTAGAACTATCAATAGGAGAATCAAATCTAGTTTTGTCCAAAACCTGCAATTGGAGTTGAGTAGACGTTAAATCGTTCTTTGTTACCTCATACTCCACCAATAGAGATTTGTATTTCTCATCGACCTCCTGATTGGCCTTCTCTAAAGCTGCAATTCTACATAACAAGTCAAGTTTTTGTTTATCAAATAATTGAGAAATAGAAATTGTATCATCTGCAGCACAAGAAATCTGTTTTTCAAGAATCTCAATTTTATCCTGCAAAGAAAGATTAGCCTTTTCCAAATTTTCAATTTTGGATTCATAAACTTCCCCTTGAAGCATATAGTCCTCTGCACAATGTCTGAGTCGTTGTTCTAGAGAATCAACCTTAGTCTGCAAAACACCATTATCTTCAAAACAAACATTATCAGAAATAGTAGACACATTACAATTAGCTTTATTAAATTTTTTCTGCAAATCAA
Organism: Aquilegia eximia; assembly: GCA_023053565.1. Classification (NCBI taxonomy): domain Eukaryota; kingdom Viridiplantae; phylum Streptophyta; class Magnoliopsida; order Ranunculales; family Ranunculaceae; genus Aquilegia; species Aquilegia eximia. Next base: position 29,497,616 of record JALIGU010000004.1, read on the forward strand.
TATTAGCTTTTTGTAATCTTTCACATTCTTTTGCAGAAAGTCTGTAAAGAAGAGCCCAATCACTATTGCTAACAACATACAAATTATCATCCTTTTCAAAATCAGATTTTGGTTTTGTAGATTTAGACGATTTAGCAATAAAATTATTATGACCAGACTCATGAACCATCATTGCACTCATAGGATCGTTAGCGTGAGCCTTGACGCTCTTTAACCAGCCCCCAGCGACTGATACCAATTGAGAAAAACAAATAGTGCTAATCTAACAGTTCAATATTCAAACAAATCAAACAATCTGCAGAAAGTAAATAACACAGAAATTTTTAACGTGGTAAAACCCAATATGGGAAACGTCCACGGTTGTCCTCGCGACAACAAATAAATCCACTAGATGAAAAGAGATGTACAAACCTATCAACTACCTGCACTCACTGCGAGTTGATACTCCTGGTTATCTCTAACACCTTGACTTCACCAGAGCACCTTGATGTACGCACAAGACACTCGACTTCTTGATGAACACACAAGAAGACTCGAAGCCGAACTATGAAACAAGCTTACACCAGAGTTCCTTGATGAACACACAAGGAAACTCGACTTCTTGATGAACACACAAGAAGACTCGAAGCTAAATCACTATTCAATAATGAAGGAGAAGATGAATGGGGAAGAAGAAAGAAGAAGATGAATGGGGAAGAAGAAGATGAGTTCAATCACCAAAAAACAACCTAAAACCAAAACCTAAACAAACTCCAATACTAGATGAATTGGACGGCCAAAGAACTAACTTGTTCTTTGGAAGAGAAACCCTATTTATACTTAGGGTTGGAACACACACAAAATGGGCCGGAATTGATGAAATCCACATTGTGAACGTTCGCTGCCTGCTTGGACGTACGAACGCCCTAAAGAGGTACGTACGTCCTGACGAAAACATGTTTGCTGTCTGCTTGGACGTACGAACGTCCTAACAGCGTACGTACGTCCTGACCAAAAGGAAGCTTGCTGCCTCAATGGACGTACGAACGTCCTAACTAGGTACGTACGTCCAGTACCCAAAACAGACTAAGACAAACGACATAGAGACACGGACACGAGACGAATGTGCGTACATCTTTGGCTTTCCTAACAATGATTTCAAGGCGAGATAACCATGGACATCCAATGTCACAAAATTGATGTCAAACAAACTTAGTGCCGGTTTCAGTAGCAACTATGCTAAAATGCAAATCAGTTCATCAACTGACTAACACATCAAGTTTTGTATAGTAGGGAATAGAAAAGTGTAAATCTTGTAAATATATCTTGTGTACAATTGTTGCAGAGTATATATGAAACAATATTCAACATTTCATCATCCATCGTTTGATTATATAATATTTTTTTTCCCTTAAGACTTCTTTTATGCATTTAAATTCGATCAAAAATATATTTATCAGAAGAATTTCCAAAGTATACCTATACTTTTATGAATTGATTCATCTACGAAAAGAAAATCCACTACCATAGATATGGTGTTTGCTTGTGAAAGACCATCATTAAACCACAATCTTGCATAGTCCATCAAGTAACAACACTTGGTATGACTCCTTGGCACTTGGTCATTTCTTCATAGAGATGAAGAGTATCATCCTTTGTTCTATTTTCCTTGCATAGTGTCCATACTTATATTACCTTGTACGTCAGGGATTCAGGATTGAAGTTCGGCCTTGTTAGCTGTAGGTTCGCAGTTTATGTTTTTAGTTTACTCTTTCAAATAGGGTGTTACAATAAGACCTAGTCTGTAGGGGCGTTAGAGTTTGACTCGCACCCACTACATTATGTGCTTGAAAAGCGTAGATCTTGTTTCTGTAAAGGCTATATATAGCCATAGATTTTATCAATCCAATAAGATATTTTCTTCGTTTCAGTCTTCATGTTTTCTAAGTCTTGATTCAACAATTGGTATCAAGAGCTTTGAAGAGGCCTGACTGTGGAGTGTGAGAGCGAGTGATTGCAGAAGAGTGTGTGAGTGATTAAGTGAAAGATGTCAACCTCAGAAAAATTTGTGATTCCAAAATTTGATGGTCACTATGATCATTGGTCTATGCTAATGGAAAATTTTCTGAGGAGTAAAGAGATGTGGAGTTTGGTAGACGAAGGGATTTCGTCACCAGCGATTGGGATCTCACCAGCAAGTGAGACACAAAGGAAGAGCGTCGAAGAAGCAAAGCTTAAGGATTTGAAGGTAAAGAATTATCTGTTTCAAGCAAATGAAAGAGAAATCATTGAAACCATTCTTGACAAGAGGACGTCAAAGGCAATTTGGGATTCAATGAAGCAAAAATACCAAGGATCGAGAAAGGTGAAAAGAGCACAACTGCAGGCTTTGAGGAAGGAGTTTGAACTGTTGTTTATGAAGGAAGGAGAAAAGATCGATAGCTTTATTGCACGAACTCTAACAGTTGTGAACAGAATGAAAGTGAATGGTGAAGCTGTGAAGCAAAGCACAGTGGTCAGTAAGGTATTGAGATCTTTGACTCCCAAATTCGATTATGTTGTTTGTTCAATTGAGGAGTCAAATGATTTAGATACCATGACCATTGATGAGCTCCATGGAAGTCTGATTGTTCGAGAACAAAGAATGCAAGGGAGTCAAGAGGAAGAACAAGCTTTGCAGATCTCTTATGATGATAAACCAGGTAGAGGAAGGGGTAGAAGCTCATTTCGTGGAGGTCGTGGCAGAGGAAGAGGAAGGTCTCAAAATCGAGCTACTATTGAATGTTTCAAATGCCATAAATTGGGACACTATCAATACGAGTGTCCTGATTGGGAGAAACAAGTTAATTATGCTGAACATATCGAAGACGAAGAAGAGCTTGTGTTGATGTCTTATGTCGACCTCCATCAACCAAAAAAAGAAGAAGTTTGGTTCCTTGATTCTGGATGTTCCAATCACATGACTGAAAATAAAGCATGGTTCACGGAGATGGAAGAAGAATTTAAACACACGGTGAAGCTTGGGAATGACACCAGATTGGCAGTGGTAGCTAAAGGAAGTGTACGACTTCAAGTGAATGGCATTACTCAGGTAATTTCAAATGTTTTTTACATACCTGAGTTAAAAAGCAATTTGTTAAGCATTGGGCAATTTCAGGAGAAAGGTTTAGCAATTTTGATTCAGCAAGGGATTTGTAAAGTTTATCATCATAGAAGAGGGTTAATTATGCAGACTAACATGAGTGGAAATAGAATGTTCTATGTATTAGCATCTATGCCAGAAAAGAATGATATGTGTAGCTTTGTCTGAGAAAGAATCGCATTTGTGGCATCGTCGTTTTGGCCATTTAAATTATGCGGGGTTGAAGATACTTGCACAAAATAAAATGGTGGATGGTGTTCCTTTACTCAAAATTCCGAGACGAGTATGTGAAGCTTGCTTGATTGGCAAACAACATAGAGTATCTGTTCCTAAGCAGAGTTTGTGGAGAGCATCGACGCAGCTTCAACTTGTGCATTCTGATCTATGTGGACCTATCAAACCAGCTTCCAACAGTGGCAAAAGGTACTTCATAAGTTTCATTGATGATTTTTCACATAAAACTTGGGTTTATTTTTTAAATGAGAAGTCAGAAGCTTTTGTTGCATTCAAAAATTTCAAAGTATGTGTTGAAAAAGAAGTAGGTGCATATATAACTTGTTTACGAACAGATAGAGGGGGTGAATTCAACTCCAATGAATTTGGAGAATTTTGTAAAACTCAAGGTATAAACAGACAATTAACAGCGGCGTACACTCCACATTAGAACGGAGTTGCTGAAAGGAAGAACCGAACGATCATGAATACAGTTCGGTCAATGTTAATTGAGAAGAATGTTCCAAAGATGTTCTGGCCTGACGCTGTAAAGTGGTGCGTACACATTCGGAACAGAAGTCTCACTGCTGCAGTAAAGGAAAGAACTCCGGAGGAAGCATGGAGCGGTGTGAAGCCAGCTGTGCACTATTTTCGGATCTTCGGATGTATAGCTCATGCTCATATTCCTGATCAAAAGAGGAGTAAGCTGGATCCCAAAAGTAAAAAGTGTGTATTCTTGGGTTTTAGCGATGAATCAAAAGCTTACAAACTTTATGATCCAATTACTAAGAAGATCATTATTAGCAAAGACGTGTTATTCGAAGAAGAAGAAAGTTGGGACTGGAGTAGAACTGAAGAAGAGTTGCAGTTAGATGTGCTCGAAGTTGATAGCAAAAGTGAGGAACATATTGCAGCAGAACAGAATATTGAGAATGTCCCAGGCAGCAGCGGTGATGTAAACACGCAAGAAGTTGCAGCTGAAGGGAGGGATGAAAGAATTAGAAGAAGACCAGTCTGGATGGCAGATTATGAATCAGGTGAAGGGCTTTCAGAGGAGGAAGATATGCTTGCAATGATGATGGTAACTGATGATGATCCATTTTACTTCAAAGAGGCAGTCAAGAGCAAGAAGTGGAGAGAGGCGATGGCAGCAGAAATGCAAGCTATAGAGAAGAACCAGACCTGGGAGTTGATGGATCTGCCTAAAGGTGCTAAGTCTATTGGAGTTAAGTGGGTTTTCAAGACCAAACTTAATGAAAATGCGGATGTTGAAAAATATAAGGCACGATTGCTAGCTAAGGGATATGCGCAACGTTATGGTGTAGATTATACTGAAGTTTTTGTACCAGTTGCACGACTTGACACCATTCGAGTAATTCTTGCAAAAGCAGCACAATATGGTTGGGAAGTGTTTCAGCTTGACGTGAAGAGTGCTTTCCTTCATGGTGAGCTCAAGGAAGAAGTATTTGTGCAGCAGCCTGATGGGTTTACTAAGAAGGGAGAAGAAGAAAAGGTTTACCGATTAAAGAAAGCGTTATATGGCCTCAAGCAAGCACCAAGGGCATGGTACAGCAAAATTGAGGGGTATTTTCTGCGTGAAGGCTTTGAAAAATGCTCCAGTGAGCATACATTATTCATCAAATCAGTTGGCGGTAAGATTTTGATAGTAAGTATTTATGTAGATGATTTAATTTTCACTGGGAATGATATGAGCATGTGTAATGAGTTTAAAAACTCAATGATGTTGGAGTTTGACATGTCTGATTTGGGAAGAATGAAGCATTTTCTTGGAATAGAAGTGCTGCAGAATTCGAATGACACTTATGCGCGAGAGGTATTAACAAGGTTTGAGATGGCAAGCAGCAATGCAGTGAAAAATCCAATTGTTCCTGGTACGCAGCTGTCAAAGGATGAAGGAGGAACTAAAGTTGATGCGACTTTGTTCAAACAAGTAGTAGGGAGTCTCATGTATCTAACGATGACTCGTCCTGACTTAATGTATGGTGTAAGTCTCATTAGCAGGTATATGTCCAACCCAACTATGTCACACTGGTTGGCAGCGAAGAGAATTCTAAGGTACTTGAAAGGGACAACAGAATTGGGCATTTTCTACAAGAAGGAAGAAGGCAGTTTTAAAGAAACAAACGGTTCAAAACTCTTGGCATTTACTGATAGCGGATATGCTGGTGATCTTGACGATAGGAGGAGTACTTCTGGATATGTTTTTAAGATAGGATCTGGAGCTGTGTCATGGTCTTCTAAAAAACAACTAGTGGTGACTTTATCTACCACCGAGGCTGAATATATTGCAGCAGCCCTCTGCGCGTGTCAATGCATATGGCTCAAGAGAATTCTGGGTGATATTGGAATGGAGGAGAATGAAGGTACTATAATCAGTTGTGACAGCAGTTCTGCCATACAGTTGTCTAAGAATCCAGTCCTTCATGGGAAAAGTAAGCATATTGATGTGAGATTTCATTTCTTGAGAAACTTGGTGAATGATGGTGTTGTGGAGCTAAGGTACTGCAGTTCTCAAGAACAAGTTGCAGACATGATGACAAAGCCGCTTAAGCTTGAGCAGTTTGTGAAACTTCGTAACCTGCTTGGAATGGTGAACGCATCGGAAGTAAGCTAAATGCAAGTGTTTTTAGCTTAAGGGAGGGAATGTTAGCTGTAGGTTCGCAGTTTATGTTTTTAGTTTACTCTTTCAAATAGGGTGTTACAATAAGACCTAGTCTGTAGGGGCGTTAGAGTTTGACTCGCACCCACTACGTTATGTGCTTGAAAAGCGTAGATCTTGTTTCTGTAAAGGCTATATATAGCCATAGATTTTATCAATCCAATAAGATATTTTCTTCGTTTCAGTCTTCATGTTTTCTAAGTCTTGATTCAACAGGCCTTTCCTATTCTCTCCCTCATAAACTTAAGAGCAGCATCGCCGGCAATAATAGTTTTGCAAAGATAATCAATCACAACTTACCAAAAGTGATTTGAGTAGAGAAGGAATATCCATTCTCCAAAAAATTGTGGAACAAATTAAGAGCTTGGGTTCCATAAATACCAGAATGAAGAAAGAAAACAACCAACCTCACAGACAAAAATACATTTTATGTCAGACAATTGATGAAAGGGAAAGAGGCAGACGAAAAACAAAGCTTCATATTTTGCCAAAAACTAGCTTATGACAAAAAATGCATTCAAAAGACTTCCATACATTTACAACACTCAATTTTTAAAAAGAGAAATAAAAACACTAGTTCTGATATAGTGTACATATAGAACAAAGGGGTGATGTTGGAAATGCACCCATATATATATTGTTGGAATTTCCACATATAAAGCCCAACCTATAATGTGGTCCATATAATTTTAACCTTGGTTTAATATAGAAATAAGCTAATTAGTAATAGGTTATGTGAAAGTCATATCTACCGTAGATCTTAACTATGATGAACGGTCTAGATCTAATGGGCTTAGGTTTGTAGATTTAGGTCTTCTCTCCACCTCTATAAATTGGTGTATGATCTCCATCCTCATACACTTGCTATTACAACACATATTAGGGTTTAAGAGGCAAGGAGAGTGAAACCTAGATCTTGTGCAGCTTCTCGGATCGTCAATGGCTATAGACAAGGTATGTGTATTTGTTAGTGATTAATTACGTGATTCATGATCCTTATTGTTTATTGATAATATTTGTTAGAAAAAACATTTTTTTTGAACTGTGAAAAAGTTGGAAACCTAGTTCAAGAGATTTACACATTTAGGGTTTATCCAAAAAAAAAAAAAAGTCCAAAGTGTATAGATTTTACTATCCTAACCATACCGGCCACTAGAATTATTGAAACTGGAAATTATTTATTCGTTATGAATGACAAAATAAGTGGGAGTGATCATATCAAAGAGGTAATCATTAAAGAAATTATGGTACCAATTTTGTTACCTCGATTTTGTAATGATATTATTGTTACTTCTGTTGTTCCTCATGTTGTTGCACCACTTAACAGCAATAAACAACAAGTTGATCCTCAACCACTTTGAAATTAATGTCATTGAACTGAATGTAAACACACACAAGAAGTAGCATTAAAAAGATCTTAAAGATCACGACCAACTATTTCGGATGACCACGTGTTGTATTTATGAGAATTTGATTTTAATAATCTAGTTACATTTTCACAAGCCATTACTTATAGTAATTCTGATAAAAAAATAAAAAAAAAAAAAAAAAAAAAAATCATGCCATGAATGAAGAGATAAATTAAGTGTGGATTTTAACTAAGTCTGAGGTTAGTAGAATTGACTCAAAAGGTTCTATTGAATGCCATAAATCAAGACTTGTATCCAAACAATTTACTCAATATGGTGGCATTACTTTCTCGTGCGTGAAACCTTCACTTATGTGTTAAAGAAGAATTATCTTAGAATCATTATGGCATTGGTGACTCATTTCGATTTAGAGTTACACCAAATAAATGTGAAAATGATATTTTAAATGAAAGTTTGTTTAAAGTCTACATGGTTTAATTAGCTACACAACTTCATAAAGGAAGGATAAGAACACATAATCTATTTGTTAAAGAAGTCAATATACAGACTTAAAACAAGCTTCTCGAAAATGGTACCTAATGATTAATCGTATCAAACCTTTAGGTTTAATGTACATACCCAAAGTTCAGTGGGAGTAAGTTTATTATTTTGATTATGTATGTTGATGATTTATTGTTTCGCAGCAGTGATTTTTATTTATGTAAATATTTTTTCTGTCTGAACACTTTGCAATGAAAGTTATGGTGATGTGTCATATGTGATAGAAATAAAATATTTCGGGATTGATCACAATAATTATTGGAACGTCTCAGAAAGATTTTATTAATAAAGTCTTGGATAGATTTAATGTGTTAAGGCATAATTGTAATGATGTTCCAATTCAGAGGGGGAATATTTGAATTAAATCAAGATCTTACGAATGAATTGGAACAAGAACGAATGAAAGAGAAACCTTATGCTCATATTTTAAGAGATCTAATCACATTGAGGTGATTGGTTTTACAAATTCGGAATTTAATGGGTGTGTGGATAGCCGGTAAAACATTATTGTTTCACCCACCATAAAAGCCGAATTTGTAGCATGTTGTAAAGCTACATGCAATGTTGTATAGTTGCAAAACTTTATATCATAACTTAGAGTTATTGATTTCTAAGTTGTTTGAATTTTATTGTAATAATGTTGCAACTATATGCCTTTGTAAGAATGATAGGTATTCTAATGTTTAGTACATGATATAAAATACCTATCGATTATGGCTTAAGTTTAGAAGAAGTGAGTGTCAATGGAACACATTAGTACACGTGTTAGTAAATCCACTAACTTAAGAGCTAGAAATAATGATATTCTAGCGTCATGTTAACAAGTTGGGTTTTGAATGTAACCCATAACTTAATGATTTTGTGGATTACTTAGTGCTTATTATTTGACATTATTTTGTGGTCATTATTATTGATTAAATTCTGAATTTTCTATTTTCCATTGTTTATGTACATGTATGTGAATGGATAATTGTTGACAGAAATAGTCTTTTACGAAGACATTACTGGACCATTATTGTTACTTCCGCTTATAGATCTAGTTAATTAAATTGTTGATATCGTAGTACATGGAAGGAACCATGTCATTTATGCGATGTGGAACCGCCATGACTCATATTAGTGGTTTAATTAATGACGGTATTATGATAACCATTTCGGAAACTAATTTAGCTCTTATTGTGCGCCTTATGTATTCTACGTTAAACCGTATGTGAGATTTTACTATGGACCAAGTGGGAGACTGTTGGAATTTCCACATATAAAGCCCAACCTATAATGTGGTCCATGTAATTTTAACCTTGGTTTAATATAGAAATAAACTAATTAGTAATAGGTTATGTGGAAGTCATATCTACCGTAGATCTTAACTATGATGGACGGTCTAGATTTAATGGGCTTAGTTTTGTACATTTATGTCCTCTCTCCACCTCTATAAATTGGTGTATGATCTCCATCCTCATACACTTGCTATTACAACACATATTAGGGTTTAAGAGGCAAAGAGAGTGAAACCTAGATCTTGTGCAGCTTCTCGGATCATCAATGGCTATAGACAAGGTATGTGTATTTGTTAGTGATTAATTACGTGATTCATTATCCTTATTGTTTATTGATAATATTAATTATGCTTATATATATATATATATATATCACATTACATCATCCATTAGGGAGACGCAGATGAGGCAGTATTGAGATAGTTATATACATTGTAATTTTGAAACTTTGTTGATGAAACTTTTAAAACAAAAGTGAAGACGATGAGTTTGGATATTTGAATACAAAATATTCATTGACTTTCTCGCGTCGGCGACAAATTTCAAGCGAAAGAGTGAGTTTCACGATTCGATGAAGATCCGCTTGAGACTTTGATCCGATTCTCTACAAATCTTAGCGGAATATTTGAAGAAAATGAATCCTTTGAACTTCATTTCCCTTCACGCTATCTCAAACTCTCACTAGTACAAGGACGTGACCTGCACATTTACTCTTTAACTAGTGAGTAGTGAGAGATGATATTGGCTCCTGTTATTGCTGAATTGGGGGATGACACGTGGCAAGGAGTTTTATTGGAAAGTTGAATTTGAAGGAAGGAAGGAAGGAGTTTTATCCAAATGCAATGGAACTTGAGAGACGAGGAAATTCCTGCGGTAAGTGGAGTCCATGTGCACTTCATAGTCCACCACGTAATTGTTTTCTTTAAGTTTCTATATTTTGTAATTTTGCTTGTTTGTTTGTTTCGGTTGATCAATGTATCAAAATGATGTAGATACAAATACAATAGACAGGTAGGTACGTGAAGTGGAGTCCATGCACTTCCCTTCGAGAATAAGAAAACCTGACATGTTTTAAGGTGATAAAAAAAAACTCTTAAGTTCGCAGAGCTACATCTATCTATCTATCAACTCTTATAATAAAATTTTTTTAAGAAAACAACAGAGATTATGGCAAAATTTCTGTTCTTACTTGTAATTATCCTGGAGCTACATATCATCTCTACATCCAGAGAGATGAAATTTATTTCTGAAGATGACTGGGTAAGTATTTGTATATAATATACTTGTTTCTAATTTTTTTTTATTACCATGGCTTAACCACGTTCCAGTTTTCTTTCTAATTTTTTCACGTTCCAATTTTCTTTCCTGATCAGTTAATTTTTTTTATTTCTTGGGAGGGAACCAGTTAAAGAAATAGAAGTATATTAGATAATTTTCTTATGCCTGAAATTGTGTTATAATTTTGTTTTATAAGGTACAAGTACAGTTTGGCGTTGAGACTGAAGCTAGTAAAGAACAACAATCGTACATTAGCACAGAGCGACGATCAATCTTCACCAAGGAAGAATTAACCTATATGAAAGCTATGATTCCGGTTATTGTTGTTTTAGTAGTTAGTTATTTAATATTTCTGAAATACAAAAACAAGATAAATGAGTGGTACAATAGAAATATCATAGATAGAATACAATATAGGTATAGACGGTTTAGGTTTGATCACAGACTGCGTACTTTAGTGTTTATCTCAGGTGGGGAGACACCCCTCCCACATCCTGAGGTGGACCACTGTAGTATCTGTCTTGAGTTGTTCCAACCTCAGGAACAACTCAAGCTCCTCTACCCATGCCAACACGCATACCACACTCCGTGTGTGCGTAGTTGGATAGTTAGAAATGGCAATGACACTTGCCCTAATTGCAGAGAAACTGTTGTGATGATGTGATCTGATATATATATATATATATATATATATATATATATATAAAATAAAAAAAAATTTATTCCAAACTTTGTGATCCATCTTTATTTACTTGTTGTTATTGTTATTTTCATATATAGTCTGCTAACATAAGTTGAGTGGGCAGATAAATTTCAAAAACACAAACAAAACGAAACTTAAGTCCAAACACTACCCATTTCAAGAGTCTACTAAAAAAACCCAAAATCCAAAACCCAAGTCTCAAAAATTGGTTGAACAGGACTTGAACTTGAAATGAATCAGCAACTCAAAAGCCTAAAAGGTAACTGGTATAGATCTGTTGTACTGGATAATGGCATCATCAAGTGACAGACATATGCATGTCCTTGAAAGATGAAGAAGAAGAAGTTGGTCCACAATTCACTTCCAGGATGAAACCGGCTCTAAGTTGTTTGACATCAATTTTGTGACATTGGTTGTCCATGGTTATTTCGCCTTGAGTTCATTGTTAGGAAAACCTTGTTGTACGCACGTCATCCCGTGTCTTTGTCTTCGCGTCTTGTGTCTCAAGTATGATTTTTGGTTCAGGACGTACGTACCTTGTTAGGACGTACGTACGTCAGGTTAGGCAGCAGAACTTTCATAGTGTTAGACGTACGTACCATGTTAGGACGTACGTACTTATGGTACGGTGAGGCAGCAGGAGAGTTTTTGGTCTGGACGTACGTACCTTGTTAGGGCGTTCGTACGTCCAAGTAGGCAGCAAGCTTGTTTCCGATGGAGACGTACGAACGTCATATCGACGTACGTACGTCCAATGTGGATTTCTTCTATTTCGGCCCATTTCTTGTGTTCTCCAACCCTAAGTATAAATAGGGTTTCTCTTCCAAAGAACAAGTTAGTTCTTTGGCCGTCTAGTATTCCTCTTGTTCTGGAGTTTTGGTTTAGGTTTTGGTGTTGAAAGTGTTTGTGGTTATTGAACTCAATTCCCTTCCTTCCTCCTCCTCTCAATTCATAAATTTGTTATCTTCCAAGTTACTTTGTGAATTCGGCTTCGAGTCTTCTTGTGTGTTCATCAAGAAGTCGAGTGTCTTGTGCGTACATCAAGGTGCTCTGGTGAAGTCAAGGTGTTAGAGATAACCAGGAGTGTCAACTCGCAGTGATTGCAGCACTATTTGTAGTTTCTCAATTGGTATCAGTCGCTGGGGGCTGGTTAAGGAGCGTAAAGGCTCACGCTAACGATCAATAGTGCTTTATGGAACCTCACAAGTTTGCTAGTGCAAGTCTTCCTCCACAATTCAGTGGAAAAGACTTTGGTCATTGGAAAGTACGGATGCGAGCTTATCTCCAAGCATTAGGAGAAGAAGTCTGGCTTTCTGTTGTCACAGGGTGGAAAGAACCTCTGACTACTACAGGTACTGATGATACTGCTGTTACATCACTGACGCCACGTGAAAAGTGGACATCTGAACAGAAGTTGTTGGCAAATTATAACAACAAGGCACTAAATGCTATTTTCATGGCATTAAATGCCAGTGAGTTTCGTCGTGTGCAAGGCTGTGAAGAGGCTAAAGATGCATGGAACAGGCTTATCTGTACACATGAAGGTGACGAAACTGTCAAAGAAAGCAAGCTGGAACTGTTAACATCTCAGTTTGAGAATCTACGGATGGATAATTCTGAGACTTTTGATGATTTCTTTATTCGTCTCCAAGACATTATAAACTGCAGTGCTGCTATTGGTCATGCATATACTGACACACAAATGGTACGTAAGATATTGCGTGCTTTCGTTCTCGTAAGGATGCCATTGCGGAGAGTAATGTGATTAAGAACATGTCAATTGAGACACTTGCTGGGAAACTAAGGACGTGTGAGATGGAACAGGTCTTGGAAGAACCTTTGAAGAACAAGTCTGTGGCATTCAAGGCTACATCGTCTAAAGATACTTCCACAGGACTTTCTGATGATGAAGAACAGGTTGTGGATGATAACTATGCGTTTCTGTCACGTAGCTTTCAGAAGATTCTGAAATATCAACAGAATCGAGATCCTCGGAAGCGATTTCCTGACTCCTCAAATGCTCCTAGGAGTCGTGGTTTTGAGCGATTCTCTGTGGATGGAAGAAGAGCTCGAGTTGATCGTAAAGATGTCCAATGTTACAAGTGTCGTGAATATGGACACTTTGCTAATGAATGTGACAAGAAGGTGGATCGCAAACCTGGTGATAATTCCAAAGCGAATCTCACAGTGACATGGGATGATTCAGATGAAGATGAGGATGGCAATCTCTCAAATGTTGTCTCCAACTATGTGGTCTTTAGTGCATCCCTGGATGAGCATCCAGGAGGTATTGTATCCTCTACTGATGATATTCATGTTTCAGATTCTGGTGTTCATGCTACTACTAGTGAATTATGTGATATGTATAAGTTTTCCATGCAACAAGTAAAGTTGCATGAAAAAACTAACACTGTCTTGCAGGAACAGGTAGATAGTCTTGGGCAGGATATTTGTAACCTTGTAGGTGACTCCAACATGTTGAAGGAAGAATTTGTGAAGGAAAAGGAGGATTTCCAAGTGCGTATTGCCACTCTGGAAAAACAGAATAATGATCTGGAGACACGGTATCGATCCCTTGTATTGGAACATGAGAAAGTAAAAGCTGACTTGTTTGCTGCTAACAAACAATTGGTTGGGTTTGGTAAAGCCAGTGATAGTCTAAACTCTCTGCTGGGAATTGGTAAATCCCATTCAGACAAATCTGGCTTAGGTTATGACACATTTGTTCCTCTTTCTACTGCTAGCACCTCCCATACTACTTTTGTCTGACCAACAGGTGTCGCTTTTCCTGCTCCTGTGCAGGTGTCTGGTGTGGTTTCCCCACCCAAGTTTACTCGTGTTAAGCATGTCCCGAAAAAGAATCTTAGACACAGAGGCTTTAAATGTTTAAACTGTGGTCGCATGGGTCACACTTCTGCTTTTTGTTGGAACAATTTGTATCCTGCTCACCATTCTTCGTTTGCAGGTAATTGATATTGGAACAAGTCTTCCACCTTTTCCATGCAGGCTCCATACATGTGGAATGGCTATGCTCCGTGGGGCTTACCCAGAACTTCTCCTTATGGTAATCGGCCTCAAGCAACACCCATGCCTACTCCACCACCACATTTCTGGGATAGGAGTATGGATGCGTCCAGGAAAATGGTATCTCACATGGCTCGCTTGGTTGAACCAATGCCTTCATCATGGTATCTTGACAGCGGTTGTTCGCGTCATATGACAGGTGATAAGACTCTAATTGATAATCTGACTCTTGGTTATGGAGGTAAGGTTACCTTTGGAAATGGTAAAATGCTTCCGGTTGAAGGTAAAGGTACTTTTCTGAGGTTGGATCGCTCAATAGTCATGAGCTTCTTTTTGTTAAGGGTCTTAAGTCCAATCTTTTGAGTATTAGTCAGTTATGTGATGCTAAGTTTAAGGTTGTGTTTGAGGATGATAAGTGTGACGTTTTTTATTCAAATCATGTCTTGCTGTTAACTGGTAGTCGCTCACCTGATAACTGTTTCATTGTCACTACACCCCTTCCGCATCTATATACCTAATTTGTCCTTGGAACTGTTTGTGTTTAGGATGTTTAGGTTAGGTTATTCTTTTGCTTCCTTTCTATTGTTGTGGGTATTGAGGACATACTACTTTCTTTATTGTGTGGATTCCATTTTACAGATATTTCTAGTTTGGTATCTTCAACTGTGGTTTGTTCTGTCATGCATAATTGTAGGGTTACATCATACTCTCTTCACCTTGGTAGTTTCTTACATGATGCATTTACATGTAGTTGGATTGTCATTTTGAATACCTGTATATGTCCTGTCTCATATGGTTTCCTTTCATGGTCAGCGTTTTTTTTTTATATATATACCTCTTGTAAGTGGTCAATGACTCACAAAATCCCAAGCCATTTGAATGTCTTGAGAGCATACTCATTTGGCTAAGAACCCGTTGGGGCTGTGAGGGTCATGCTCTGACGGATGCACTCAGGAGATGTTAGTTCTTGTGTTGCACGTTACCATGGTATTGCACTTCTTGAGTGTGTTTTGCCGAAAAGATGTAGGCTACACCCTGTCCTCGTGTTTTGGTACAAGATGGAGATGTTATATACTCCCACACGGGAATGGCATTTGTCTCACATGGTTATAAAAAAAAAAAAAAAAAAAAATTTCGTGTTTCCTTGGTTTTGTTGTGATCTGGTTCACTTTCGCATTGGTGTAGTTGCAAGTGACTTTCAATATATTCAATGATCATGTTTTTAGTCTGTTTCCGGAGGAGGATATAGGTCTATCTGGTTCTTCTGCATGCTTGCATCATTCTAGTAAGTACCATGGCTTGGTGTGTGATGTCGTTCTTCGATTTTGCATTTTCTTGTGGTTGCGGTTTGTTTAAATTGTATTCTGCTATAATTGGAATCCTTACAATAAGTAGAAATGTTTACTTGTGATGTCTCTCAATATTTGTTTTGGGTTGTTATTCGGTTTGTTTTCTGGTTTTAAGGTTGGTTCTTCATTCATAATAAAAAAAAAAAAAAAAAAAAAAAAAAATTTGGTAGTACGTACGTTGTTATGTCGTTCGTACGTTTAGACTGGTA
Organism: Aquilegia eximia; assembly: GCA_023053565.1. Classification (NCBI taxonomy): domain Eukaryota; kingdom Viridiplantae; phylum Streptophyta; class Magnoliopsida; order Ranunculales; family Ranunculaceae; genus Aquilegia; species Aquilegia eximia. The sequence goes on from JALIGU010000004.1 coordinate 29,513,380, forward strand.
GATCTTTTTATACGTACGAACGTTTACATAACGTACGAACGTATGTCCAGGCAGTTGTTTTGTTTGGGGTCCCGACGTACGAACGTCTTTAGAACGTACGTACGTTTTTGGTACAGACTCGACCCATATATACCTTTTAAACTTATATGTTTAACAGTTTTTGGCTCGTCTGTTACATTCAAATCGTGCCCCCTCTTCTCTCTCGCACGAACATAAGGGAGTTTTATTTTTTTTTCTTTTTTTTCCTTCTCTCCACGCTGGTTTTCGACGATCTTATTCTTGTTCTTCCTCTCTTCAATTGTTGCTGTTCTTCCATAGTGGTACTTGTCGTTGTTCTCTTTCCTACTAGTAAGTTTTTCTTTTTGCAATCTTCTTGGTTACCTTCTCTTTGATGTTTTAATAAGTGATGGTTGTTTTTTTTATGGTTGTGGATGTTTGTGGGTTTCTTGGGGATGTTTTTCTATCACCTTGGTTTGCTCATGTTGTGTTTTTCGTCTATATGTACTGTCTTGCTCACCAAGTGTTTGGTGAAATGCCTGAGTGAAATTTCATAAGATTTTCTTGTGTGGTTTGGTGGTTTTTCTTACTTGTGCGATGTTCACTATGTTGTGTGTGCAGGACATGCCTCCTAAGCGTGCTCGCACTACACTTGCTAAGGGCACACCTGGCTCGAAGGGTGCATCCACTTCCCGCGTCTCAATGGGTAGAGGTTCCACTCCGGACCTGTCGCTTCATCCCACATCCCTTGGTGCTCATCCTCGAGCCAAGGCTATTGTACCTGAGCGCTTCTTCGACTTGGGAGACATCGCTGCCACCCCTCTTGGGGCTACCCAACTCGGCAACATATCCTCATTCTTTGAGACTCGGAATTGGTTAAGGGTGGCTCAACCAATCACTAAGTACTCGGTTGAGCACACGATTGCCTTCTATGAGACGAAGACACCCTCACAGAATCGCTCGTGTTTCTCAGTCTTGATTGACGGTCGGAGATACACTATCTCACCGAAGGTGATACGTGAGGCATTGGGGATCGATGATAATCGTCTCTCAGAGGATGTTGTTCATGTTAGGTGGCCCATTCCAGATTTGATTCAAATTGACTTTGTCGATCAAGTTCAGAGGATGTTCATCGATGGTGTCACGGAAAGATATCATGCCAAGTTGTACAGCGCCATCCTCTTCCACATGGTTGCCCATTCCAACATCTATCCTACCAAGGGCAACAAGATAATCATGACCGACGACATGGTCAAATTAGTGGTGTGTATGTCGGTGCATCATCTTCATCTCTCTGAGGTCATCTATACACGGATGCTTCAAATCGATGCATCTAAGGGTACTCTTCCTTTCCCTAGCATTATAATGACAATACTCAAGCACTTGGGTTTTCAGGGACAATATATGGAGGTGAGCCCTCCAAGGTTTGTTGGTCATGACTGGGTCAATGCCATCAAGAAGGGCTGCCAGTCTAGGAAGTCTGCTTTTGGGTCCGTGGGAGCGCGTCTGACGCATCACCTAATTTGGGGAGGCCGGGCTCTTGATAGTCATGATGATTTTGATCGGGCTTTGACCCCTGGACGCCCTCCATTGACCTCAGTTAGGAGCAACCGGGCAGTTGCTGCAGTTGATGCTCGGGTTTCCTCTCTTCGGCGTCATCAAGATCATACGGACGCTCGTTTGGATCGTTTTGGTGTCATTCTTGCTCAGCATGATGCGATGCTCCGTGATCTACATAGGATGAACGTTGCCCAGATGCGTCATCTTCAGCTAGATTTCACTCCCATCGACTTGCCTACATTTTCGGAAGAGGTACCTCCAGTTCAAGGGGACATTGATGGTGCTGACTCTGATAGAGAGAGTGAGGACGAAGGTCTGGTTGGTACTTCGGGCGATGACCATAGTGATGGTGACTCAGAGTCCGAGTAGTTCTTGGTCGGGTTTATTTTCTGTACTTCTGTACTTAAAAGTTACTCTTTTGCTATCTCATATTTGTTTCTACATTTTGATATTGAGTATGTTATTGGATATTGATATTTTGATATTAGTTCTAGTTGCTTTCTGTTTTGCAGTAAATTTCTGTTACTTAGGTAATGGAACTTCCTAATTGGGCCCAAGTTAGGTTTTCTTTTGTTTTTCCTATATATAAGGGAGTCTTCTCTTCTCTTACTCCTATTGTGCCTACTTACCTCTTTCTAGTTTTCTCTTTGTTCATCAGAATTTTCCATGGAAGAATACGTCCTTCATAGGGTATTTGTTCCGACTGTTGGTTATCTGTCGTTTTTGGCGATGGAATACAAAAACAATTCGAAGGTTTGTCGTTTTTGTCGTGTTCCTCATGGATATGACTATATTCATCCACCCTTTCTTAATCCGTGCATGGTTCATGTCAACCATTGGGAGAGATTGCCGGAACATCTTCAACACCACATCTTGGAGTTGGTTGGATACCCGAAAGTTCCAGGACTTGCTGCTCCTCTCACCGACTGTGGCTTGGACAACAGAATTGAGGAGTTATTTTGTAAGGGTGAATGGCTGGAGGATTATGATGATCATGTGATTGCTCGGTGGACTAGATCTTCGGCTCGTGCAGAAGCTTACTTCTCCAAGCTTCCTCTAGGTCATTGGGAACGAATCTTTCGAATTCGTTAACTTCGGTTTTGTGTTCTGTTTTTAATGTTTCTTATGTTTATGGATTCCTATGTTTGGTTATTAGTTATTTTTGTGATCTTAAAGAGTTTGGATAGGTTTTATTTCTTTTTATCTATTTTGTTTTGATTGTTTGGTGTTGGTTTCTTTCCTTGGTTATTTTTGTTTCTTGCTTATTGTTTCTCTTTAATTGGTTCTCTTGTTCACTTGTTGTGATAAAAAGGGGGAAGATTTATGACTCTAATTACTAACAATTGTCTCTTTGTTGTTAGGATATTTTTGGGTCATGTTTCAGGTATGCTACACGTATGGGGGAGTGAACGTGCTGATATTTAGAGGTTGTACTACTATGGGGGAGCTCAACTGTCAAACTTTGGAGCTCATGAAGTATGGGGGAGTTGCTCGAGTAATTTCAGTTGCTAGATTTGTTTCAGAAATTTTTGTTGCTTCCGTTCGGTCTCTGATGGTTAAGGCGTTTTGCTCAAGCTGGATGTCAAGATTTGGTGATGTGGTATGTGTACTATTTTGAGTGTTTTTGTAGGCATGTTTTATAAATGCCATGGTTTGGGTTTGTAAGTACGTTTTATAAGTGCTATTAGAGTCATAGGTTTTTGTCACAAAATCAATGTCAAAGGGGGAGATTGAAACCGGCTCTAAGTTGTTTGACATCAATTTTGTGACATTGGTTGTCCATGGTTATTTCGCCTTGAGTTCATTGTTAGGAAAACCTTGTTGTACGCACGTCATCCCGTGTCTTTGTCTTCGCGTCTTGTGTCTCAAGTATGATTTTTGGTTCAGGACGTACGTACCTTGTTAGGACGTACGTACGTCAGGTTAGGCAGCAGAACTTTCATAGTGTTAGACGTACGTACCATGTTAGGACGTACGTACGTATGGTGAGGCAGCAGGAGAGTTTTTGGTCTGGACGTACGTACCTTGTTAGGGCGTTCGTACGTCCAAGTAGGCAGCAAGCTTGTTTCCGATGGAGACGTACGAACGTCATATCGACGTACGTACGTCCAATGTGGATTTCTTCTATTTCGGCCCATTTCTTGTGTTCTCCAACCCTAAGTATAAATAGGGTTTCTCTTCCAAAGAACAAGTTAGTTCTTTGGCCGTCTAGTATTCCTCTTGTTCTGGAGTTTTGGTTTAGGTTTTGGTGTTGAAAGTGTTTGTGGTTATTGAACTCAATTCCCTTCCTTCCTCCTCCTCTCAATTCATAAATTTGTTATCTTCCAAGTTATTTTGTGAATTCGGATTCGAGTCTTCTTGTGTGTTCATCAAGAAGTCGAGTGTCTTGTGCGTACATCAAGGTGCTCTGGTGAAGTCAAGGTGTTAGAGATAACCAGGAGTGTCAACTCGCAGTGATTGCAGCACTATTTGTAGTTTCTCACAGGAGACTACAAATTCTTTTTTCGCAAGAAGAAATTGAGATGGAGTTACTATAGGAATATTCAAGATAGAGAATGAAATTCATTTTGGAGCACACATAGTCTGTCCTTGGATGGGTAGTTAAAGGATACGAAAAGATTAAGGATGGTAAAAGGATTAATTGAAAAGACTGGGTTAGGGGCAGTTGAGATTTGAGAACCCCATTGTAAAAGAGATGGAAGAGCAAGAAATTGATAGTAAAAAATGATCAGCAATCATCCACTAATACTGTGGAAAAATCAAGAAGTTCTGATGAAACTGGAAATGCTGCTCAAGGAACCAATGGCACAAGTCAGTATTCTCCCACTGAATTCCAACAAAAATCTAATTGATCTTGCTTTATACACATTTGCAATTACTTTTTCTTACCAATAATCCATTGTTAATATCTTTTCAAAAAATTTACTTATCATATAGTCCTTGTATATATTATAATTTCTGTTTTTGGTGAATCTATCTTATTGAAGTCTAATAGTGCCTCTTCTTTCTATTTGTACTGTTTCCTCCTCTTTCTTTTGGTGATCTGGTGAATTCGTTCTGCACTTTTGGATATCTTCTTTTGAAATTATCCAGTGTGACTTTTTGGTGACTCTAGTTGAGTATAAAAATGAGAATTATCGACTGGAATTGCAGACACATTAAAATACAGTCAAATGTAGAATCGACATAGGGTTTGTAATGGAAACTAAGGATTTATTAAACCAAAGTAAAGAAGATTAGCCAAATTCTGGAATGATAATTTCATTGTACATATTATTATTCACTCTAGCTATCATATAGATGTCCATATTAGACAATCTAATCCTTTATTCTGTTGTTATGCATCTTTTATTCATGCAACCTCAGTCAGTGAGGATAGGATTTCTTTTTGGAATAATTTATCAAACTCTATAGCAGATGTTGACAGAGATTGGTTAGTCATTGGAGACTTTAATTAAACCTTGGAAGAATGGAAACAAATAAAAAAATGGGGTAGAAAATGGTAGTAGTCTGTCAGTAAAAAATCCTTACTCAATTTAGCTCAAAAACATAATCTAGTAGATATAGGGTTTGCAGGGGTTACTTTTACTTGGAAAAATGGTAGAGAATTACAAAAAGAATAAGTAAAGTTAGGTTAGACAAAGTTTTCGTTTCTGAATCATGGACTAATAAATTTTCAAATGCTTTTCTTTTAAACTCAACGCATACCTTTTTCTGATCATAGCCTTATATTTCTTGATGCCAACCCTTCTATAGGAAATTCAAATAACCTTTTCTCTTTAAATCATTCTGGTTAGAAAATGAACAGTGTTTGAATCTTATGCATGACTGTTGGATGAGTACTACTTATGGATCTAACCTTAATGTTTGTCTTTATAATTAAATACTAACATCTTGTTATGGGACAAAAACTATCTACAGGAAGAATTAAAGATGAGATTCTGGACATTCAAAAGAAAATGCTTAATATTCAAATCATTATAAATCTTAAGACTTATATTAACCTTAGAAAATGAATTAAACATAAGATTGAAAGAACTAAATGAAATCGAGGAATGAAATTGGAAATTATATATTATAATTTCTTTTTTTTGGTGAATCTATCTTATTGAAGTCTAATAGTGCCTCTTCTTTCTATTTGTACTGTTTCCTCCTCTTTCTTTTGGTGATCTGAATCGTTCTGCACTTCTTTTGGATATCTTCTTTTGTAATTATCCAGTGTGACTTTTTGGTGACTCTAGTTGAGTATAAAAATGAGAATTATCGACTGGAATTGCAGAGGCAGTAAAATAAAGTCTACTTTGGACTATCTTATCCGAAATGTAGAATCGAAATAGGGTTTGTAATGGAAACTAAGGATTTATTAAACCACACTAAAAGAAGATTAGCCAAACTCTCGAATGATTATTTCATTGTACATATTATTATTCACTCTAGCTATCATATAGATGTCCATATTAAACAACCTAATCCTTTATTCTGTTGTGATGCATCTTTTATTCATGCACCCTCACTCAGTGAGGATAGGATTTCCTTTTGTAATTTAGCAAACTCTATAACAGATGTTTAATTAAAGTCATAGGAGACTTTAATTAAACCTTGGAAGAATGGGAAAAAAATAAAAAATGGGGTAGAAATTGGTACTGGTCTGCCAGTAAAAAATCCTTACTCAATTTAGCTCAAAAATAATCTAGTAGTAGATATAGGGTTTGCAGGGGTTACTTTTACTTGGAAAAATGGTAGAGATTACAAAAATAATAAGTAAAGTTAGGTTAGACAAAGTTTTTGTTTCTGAATCATGGACTACTAAATCTTCAAATGCATCTCTTTTAAACTCAACGCATACCTTTTTCTGATCATAGCCTTATATTTCTTGATGCCAACCCTTCTTTTATGAAATTCAAAAAACCCTTTTTCTTTAAATCATTCTGGTTAGAAAATGAACAGTACGTGTTTGAATCTAATACATGATTGTTGGATGAGTACTACTTATGGATCTCCCCTTGATGTTTGTCTTTATAATTAAATACTAACATCTTGTTATGCGACAAAAACTATCTAGGCAGAATTAAAGATGAGATTGTGGACATTCAAAAATGTTTAATATTCAAATCATTATAAATTTTTAGACTTAATATTAACCTTAGAAAATGAATTAAACATAAGATTGCAAGAACTAAATAAAATCGAGGAATGGAATTGGAAACACAAATCTACAGTTCTTGTTATGAAAAAAAAATGACAACATTACCAATTATTTTCATAACCCCACAGATATTAAAAGAAATATAAATAGAATTCTTTGTTTGGAATCAGAAGATGAAAAATGGTTACATTCTTATGAAGAAATCGGAAATCATATAGAATTTTTCTTTGAGAAGCTTTTTACATCACATAATCCATAATTACCGGAAGTTCTAGATAACAACATCTGTAATCACTGAACAAGACAATTTGATCTCACTAAAGTGATTTCTCTTGATGAGGTTCAAAATGCCTTGTTTAGTATGAAGCCTAACATAGCTCCAGGGGTTGATCGCTTCACCACTGGGTTGTATCAAGAAATTTGGGATGTTGTAAGTCATGACATTTTAAATGTGTTAATCAGTTTCTTAAATTAGAGGGATAAACCATACAAATATCACCCTTATTCCCAAGATTTCTCACCCATCACCCATTAAAAACTTTCAACCAACAAGTCTCTATAATGTCTTACATAATCTAATTTCTAAAATCTTAGTTAGTTGATTAAAACCAATTCTCAATAATTTTATATCTTCTTTTTAAAAATGTTTTTATTAAGAGTAGACAAATAAGTGAATAACAGATAATACTATAATTGCGAATGAAATTCTAACCAAACTTAGACAGAAAAAAAGAGTAGAAGATTGTATGGCCATAAAAGTAGATGTATATAAAGCTTTTGATCAAATTGAATGGAATTTTGTTTTGAAAATGCTTGAAAACTTAGGCTTTTATCACACAAAGGAGATCCTTTGTCTCTATTCATAATCTGTACTAGATTAAGCCCACAGGTCAGAAATTCTATTGAAGCCTTAATTAAAGCCCAATCTTAAAGGCTCTACATGAAGATCCAAAAGTCTGATTTGGGCCCATGAGCTGTCTATCTGAAGGTCTTGATCCAAGCTACAACTTTGGCCCAAACAAATTAGGTTTTGCTGAAGTCCTGATGCTTCTAGAAGACCAGTAGCAGCAGCCACGAATTTGAACTAACTTGGTAAACTTTGTATGCAAGTAATATACTTTGTATTCTATATATAAGAGAAGTAGTAGCTAGGGTTTAGGATAGTCAATGCTTGAGAGATCAAAGTTCATATTCTTCTTTTGTATTGAACTCAATCTCCTTATTCTCAATATTAATGCAATCACCTTTTCTTTATGATGTTGTGTTATTTATTTACTTATTCCATGGTGTCATTATCAAGGATGAGTAGCTAAATACCCTTAGGGGACTGGTTGAAGTACTCTAGATAATGCAATACTACCATATTGTTCTTAATGTTCATTGTGATTTAAAGTACTTAATGCTTGTTTACTTCTATTTTGCGACATGAAGTAAGTATCATTATTTGCATGTTATTGATATCCATGTTATTAAAATACTATTGTTAGAGAGTATAGGGAGACCAGTGCCTCCATTGCTATTCTACAACCCGCCACCCGAACACCAGAACTCACCACCCCACGACCGTTTTGAACCCAATTTTGTCCCTCTCTTCTCCTATGTCTCAATTATGGAAATCCTAGCTCCTCTAAACTATTCTATCGTCGGAATCATTACTGATTCCGACCGTACTGCCTTTTCATGAAAAAACTTTCTCCACTCTTTTCCAAGTCGACAAATTGAAGGTCCATTTTACCTATGAAATGGTGCAAAGGAATTGGGACAACATCTTTTATGATTCAAACACCACTTTTTGCCTCGAGCTCGTCGATGATTTCTACATGCGTTGTTAATTCGAGCGACAAAATGGGTATGTCTATCGCAACAATGATTTCATTTTCTTATTTTTCGTCGATGACATTTCTTCTATCATAAACATTCCGAATTCTCAAGTACTCACTAGTAACACACTTAATTCACACACCTCAAATATCTTATGTATGCTATTTCCGACGAGACCGAGTATGGTTCTCATTGTATTATTGCTAGCACACTTAGAAGAAACCAAGCCGTTGTTTGTCAATTTGTAGCCGCCAATGTCTTTGGTACTTCTAAGCCTAGCGTGGTCACTAGCGCCCAAGCCAATATTCTATTTCTTTTTCAAAATGTTTTCAAGAGCCACAACTTTAATATTGATCTTTTTGACACCATTGCCAAGGCCGTTCGTGGCCAATCGACCGCCCCTCTTCTTGTACATATTACTCATCTCATGCTCCTTAAGCAAACTCCTGTTCTTCCTTAAACCACTTGGTACAAGATTCCTTCAGCTCGTTGAAATTCAGGTCTTTCTCGAATCTCCAATCATGTATCTTGGACTTCGGTCGGTGCGGTGGTCTCTCCCCAAGTTCCACGGGGATGGACACCTTCTTGTGCTTCTCTTGGTGTAGACGCTCCTGGTCTGTCATCTTCTAGCCTAGCCGAGCCCACTTCTAGTTTGGAAACTCGGTCGTGTTGCCAATCTTGAGGTGAATTTGCGTGGTTTGTGAAACGAGAATCAAGAATATCGTATTGAGGTGCGCGACCGATTTGATTCTGAAGATGAGACGCTCTTGAGGACGACCCCTCTCGTAGACGCCGCCACTAGTCTAGTTTTAGTTGTTTGTCGAGTCATCGAGTCTATGTTTTATTTTTGCATTTTATTTTTGTTAAGTCCTTTGCATTATGTATTAAATGATTATCTCTGGTAATGCAAAAGTTTAGTTTATAATTAGTATAATAAAAAAAAATGTTTTATTTTAGTTTATGCTTAATTATTATGTAATGTTATATATTCTAAGTATAAGCTACAATATGACACAAAAAATATACAATAGTCCTTCATAGGATTATGAAGTCTAGGGAATCTGACATTAAAAAACCCAATTTAGCACTTTTTAGGAGGTAACGTAAAATTATTTGGGGGTGGAGCATCATCCCCAAGGTCTTGGAATCTGACAATAAAGGACCATCATTGCATGTATTTGCATAGTTTAACTATTTCTTTTCCAGGTATCCCTCATTTTTGAACGATTCAAGGTTTGTTTTCTAATCCTTAAGCAACGAGGACGTTGCTTTTTTTTTAGGCGGTGGGAATTCATTAAAAAATAACAATGTCCATGCATTTTATTAGTTGAACTCTCCCATTAAAATGTTTTAAAAAATCTAAAATTATTTTAGGCTAAATACCTTTTATATGATAAATTATGTCTTGATTTTTGATACTTGGTAGCTAAGAATAAATTATTTAAGTCTTGAAGTTTAGTTATATATTGCTTGTATAGGATCATGTGCATTGCATCATGTTACATTTTCTTGTATTAAATTCGTGCACATATAAACTTTATCTTAAGACTTTGACGATAAATTGTGGAGACTTAACCTAGTGAGTTTTTAAGCCTTTCTCTATTTCTTTCTGAGCGACATGCATAAAATCTAGAGTCAAATACTCGACCTCCTTGCATTTTCTAGTCTCATATATTTTATTCCTAGTCTTGAGGCAACGTTAAGTGGGTGTGAAATAAACTTAGGTCTTGTAGCTTATTTCAAAATGTGATCACCATATCAAAAACTTAGAGATGATACAAAGATATATAGATAACCCCTTACCTTTAGCCTACCCATTATATTATCATTCCATTAGGTTTACCATTTTGAGCCTTTTTATCTAGCCCATCATCCTTACCTAACTCTTTATAGAGTAATTTCACTTAGAAATATTAGGTCCCTTACCTATATTTCTGGAACTTAGGGATGATTTTTGCTAAGTCACTACATGAAGAAAAAATGAAAGATCAAAGAAAACTCCAAGCTAGAATGAAAGCGTATGTCAAAGAAAGGTAAAAAAGTTTGAAGAATTCAAGAAAAATCCAATCTTCCAAAAAGAAATTAAATATTAAGAATAAAAAGGGAAGATCAAAGGACTTGAGCTTAAACGGATTTTGAAATATCAAAAGAAAAGTACTAAATAAAGTACTTTGGAAAATAAAAAAGAAAGAATCCAAATTTCTCCAAGTGTTTAGATTATTATAAGTTACAAGGAAATTCGAGAAGACTTTTAAGTTTCGGAAACCTAAAAAGACTTTTCCATTTTAAACCATGTCCTAAGCCAAGTTACAACCCATAAATTTCTTTGTAGATTTATGTTTGATATAGTAGGATGTGGAGAGTAAGTGAGAAGGTGCTAAGGTGAAATACCCGACATCTCAATGACTAGCATATTCCTTCCACGAGACTAATTTCATTCCATACATTCTTTTGTTTTATTTTCATTTAGTATATGAGATGTTTGTTCATATTCTTCCCCATATGAATGAGGTAAAATATAAACCCAATTCTGAGTAATTTTCTTTATGAATGTATGCCTCTTTATGAATGTATGCCATGTGAGGATTAAAGTCAAAGCAAAATTTCGGATAGTTATTTGAGATGTAGTTGTTTGTGTACATCATGCATACTTAAATATGTGTTTGTGATATTATTGCATTATCTCATACACTTGCACTATATTTCTACATGTGGAAAGACTTAATTATGGCTACGTTTGGTTCAGGGAATTCAGATTCTCGGAAAGTTAGGCTAAAACCCGCTAATTTTGGACGGAAGATCAAAATTTATATTCCGGTGAAGGCTAAAATAAAGGAATATGGTTTCTTTTTTTATAAAATGGAAACCAGTTTCTATTTTTGTCCGGACAAATATGTCAAGTGTTTTGATCTCCTTAGAATTCCTTCCATCTTAAACTCTATATCTCCGCCTTTTGATTGCTTTATCTTTCTTCTATTGTTATCTATTCCATTAATACCCCCTCTTTTCTCGGAATCTGAATTCCGTGAACCAAACATAGCCTATTTGTTCTAATCTATTTAATCATTAAATTGATTGACAAATTTAAATAGTGTAAAGTATCAAGCCGATCTTTTGTATCTTACATGTTTTCATCTAATTTGCATGAAGTTTATGGGTGTATTCTCGGAAAAACCCTTAGGAGACTATAACTCATCCACCTGGGAATTTCTTGTCGTTTAAAGCCTTGGTATTTAGGGTAAAAACACCATGTACTTTATTTATTCGTTGTAATTTAGATATGCTCTTATTCAATTATCTTTTACTCTCTTGCCTGAGGACAAACAAAGTGTTGTTTGGGGTATTGATATGAGCACAAAAGTCTTATTCCTTAATACCTTCCAAATAACACTTTGTTTACTTATATATTTTTTAATGTCCCTTTTAGTCATATTTTCAGGTTTATTATATTTCACAGGCCTTAACTCTCACTAACTTGAAAGAAGGCCTAAAGTATCAAGTATTGGGCTTAAGTTGATGAATTATGAATCAAAGTTGATAAGAGATTCAAGTCCACTCCTCAAGGACTTCTAAATCAAAGAGGAAGCAACAACTGTACCAAGCTCAGAGGAGTATTTCCACCATACCAAAGTCCAATAAGATAGAGTCGCTGTGATCTAGGCACAAAACAGAGTAAACAATTGAAGACCGAAGACCAGAAGTCCATAATCAACTCCCCTTCTCCCCCTGCACTACTGCTATACTACACCATAACAAGCGATTTGCAATGGTATTATGGCATTGCAAATTTTATTTGCAACGCCTTTCTACCGTTGCAACTACGGCGTTACAAATAACGTTGCAAATATTTGCAACGGTTTATTGGCGTTGCTAGTTTTGTATTTGCAACTGTTTGTTGGTGTTGCTTTTTCCAATAATTGCAACGCCCATAGTGGGTTGCAAATGTTTTATTTTGCAACGGTCATTGTCGTTGCATAACTGTTTTGTAATTGATAAATATTTGAAATTGCAACTCCTGTAGACGTTGCAAATGTTTGTAATAACGGTAACCTGGTACTTTGCAACATGTATTTGCAACGCCTTATAGGCGTTGCAACCTATAAAAAAAAAAATAAATAAATTGCTATTATCCGTTAATGGTTTCCACATGCACCTGCAATTAGATAGCTTCCATTGCCTTTTCTACAAACCCATACATCAGAACAACTACGGCTATGTTTGGTTTCCCATTCTCTGTTTAAACTCAATGAGACACTACAACAATAGTAGTGCTAAGACCAACTAAAGCAATAGAAAAAGATAGTTTTCCTCCAATTGTTCTAATGCTTTTTATACACAACACTTATAGCCATTCTCACACTAAACACAATCGAGATTCTTATTTCGCTTATCTAAGCATTTGGTGTGAAATATTCAAGTTCATACACCAATTATCACCGTATTCAAGAAAAAAGGTTCAAACCTTGAAAGCATTCTAAATAAGCAGGACTCCGATTTTCTGGTCAAAATTTGCAGTTTGTAGCTTGTCCAGGTCCTTTGATGCATAAAGTAAGGCAACACCACCACCTGCAGATGGAAGACTTTTATAAACATGCTTTCGATACCCAAGTAATTTAACAATGAGTGGCATGGTCATCCTATAATAAGTTTACCAGGTACGATTCCATCCTCAACAGCTGCCTTGGTTGCATTCAGAGCATCAATAACTCTGTCATTTTTCTCCCCTAGTTCAGTTTCACTAGCACCTCCAATCTGCAACAAAACACATACCAAACATCCATTATTTTGTAAGTAAATGAAGTTGCAGTAATGGTTAGCTATCTCAGGTATTGAACAAAAACATTCTAAATTCAACAACATTAAAGTCAGAGAGATTATATTGTCAATGATTAAAAAAACAGCCACATTTTGTTCAGAATGAGGACCAAACCATCAACACAGCAACACCTCTAGAAAGCTTAGCGAGTCTCTCTTGCAACTTCTCTTTGTCATAATCAGAAGTGCTTGATTCGATAGCAGACCGTATCTGTACAATGGTTACAGGGCGTTACTGTTATATGTTATCATGCACTTATAAACCCATACTGAATGAATTATCCATTAGCCACAAATATTTTGGAGAAAACTAACACAAACCTATTCACATCTTTCTTCAAGATCTTTCTTGTCACCAGCCCCATCAAGAACCAGTGTCATCCTTGGATATTGTTACCTATAAATTCATGTACATATAACTCAAAAACTAACCCGGAGAGGAAAAATTATCAACACATGAAGAATATAGACGTAGCTATAAAAATTCAAGATGTAAGCTCTGGATTTTTGGCACTTACTTTTTTACAGCTACCAAACATATCTAGGTCCACCTTCTCAAGGTTCATGCCAAGTTCTTCAGTTATCAGCTAAAATAAGAAAGTAGATAAGAGTTATTTAGTAAGACATGCACTGGAAATTTAAACAGAAAAGAGCAGAGATCAAAATAATGAACCTACAGTAGCCCCCGTGAGAGTAGTAAGATCCTGCATGTTGGCCTTCCTGTTTTCTCCAAAACCAGGAGCTTTGATGGCACAGAGCTATATAACATGCCCAGTTCAACCAGCATAAGAAATCAGAAAAATTATATCTTTAAAACATCAAATACGGAACATAGAAAGAAATGTAGAAAAAAACCTTTAAACCAGCTCGGATCTTATTTATAATTAGAGTTGCAAGTGCTTCACTGTCAACATCTTCTGCAACTATCAACAAAGGCCTCTGCCTCTGGGAAAAAAAAATCCACCAAATTTGTCAGATAAAAAAAGATAACAAGGTTGGAGAATTGTGTCATCCCTTAAAGTGAGTAATGTAATTTCTAAACAAACATCATCAAATAAAATATTTTTACCTTCATTGCTAGTTCTAAGAGCTTTACCACAGAAGTTATGCTCGAGATTTTTTTCTCATGGATTAATACGAGAGGATTATCTAATTCCTGTCAAGAAAAACTAGAACAAGTTTTTTAATGCCATGCAGAATATATCATAAGAAATGAGCCAAGCAAACACTAGTCATACAAGAAAAACAGCATCACTGGTGTTCTACACTAGTACAGAAACATATCAAGGAAAAGAAACTGTTAACAGGAAAAAAAAACCGTACACATTTTTTGTTCTTCTCATTGGTGATAAAATAAGGGGATATATATCCTCTTTCCAGCTTCATTCCCACTGCATAACCATAGCTTAATGGAGAATTTCTTTCTCTTATTGAAAAATTTCAGGTGAAGCTCTCGAGAACAAGATGAAAATTTTCAAATGCAAATTTCTCGTTTATAATTTGAAAGGAAGTGATATAAAACAAAATGAACCTGAGCTATTTCTTCAGAAGTGCTAATCATTCTTGCTCTGCTTTTCAAGTTAGTAACTACAGCATCAACAGCCATATTGATCCCGCGCCTTAAGTCCATTGCATTCATTCCAGCAGCCACTGACTTGCACCCTTCTGAAAATATTGCTCGTGTAAGGACAGTGGCACAGGTTGTACCTGCAAACATAACAGCACAAACAAATCATTTAGATTAGTTAAGAAACATGTTAAAAAAACACCACATTCAAATATCAAAACTGGCGAACAACATTGAACCAAAAAGAATGTGAAATACAATACATATTATATATTACCATCGCCTGGCACATCATTGGTGGCATTTGCAACCTGCTTTACAAGGCTAGCACCCATGTTTTTAATTGACAAAAAATAAGAAAATTGACCTGCAGACTCGTCAAATTAAGCACCATTGTATGTGCTTTGTATATGCAGTAAAACAATCAAAGCTACTCAGGCATTACAACTTTGGCTATCCATGTATAAATAGCCATCCACATTCAACCATTGGTATGAAAATTTCCTCGAGCAAAAAAAGAAAAGAAAAAGGATATATAGAGAAAAGGAGAGATCAGTTATAAATAATGCAGAAATGTAAATGGCACTATTTGGCTTAGTCTCATGTCCTTTGGTTATGAATTAGTGATATAGGTTCAATACTTTGTTTGGACTTTGGAAATCCATCATTCATTTAGAACTTTGGAAATAAGATTCATATTGCATATTTTTCATAATTTTGAGTTAAGAGACTTATAACCAATAAGACCCTGCTTGCAAAAATATAAAAGTTTGCAGGCTGCAGGCTGCTCTAGAGAGAGCTGTTACACGGACTAAATACAACAACATAGAAAGAAGAGAAATATGCAGAAATGCTTCATTATTGCAGCGATCCTAGTCATTACAATAAAAAATAACAATCAGGCCTTTTCCATAGAAAGTTCCTACACAGCTTATTGATCTCAAGAATGGTGGCACTTGGTAACATAAAAGAAGTTGTTCAGAACACACTGAGATTGTTCAAGACAGCTCCAAATAGCTGCAGCCTGCCAGCATACGTAAGTGAAAATTTTAACAGCAATGGGGAAGAACAAGATGTGAAAATTTTAACAGCAACTTGACAAAAACCTGACCTACAAACGAAATTACTATTTTTCCATAATCAATCTTAATTAGAAGCATCAATTTTCAAAAAAAACCTAAATTTTACACATTAACTTCATACCAATCTCAACTATAAACGAAATTAATCATTAAATCTGAATTTCTGTAATTTTAAGCAAGTTTAAATAGAAATTTTTCATTACCCCATCAATCTCACACAAACAACAATTCAAGATACAAAATTGAATAGAAATTTTGCGTTAAATTACCATTATCCATCTCACACAAACAACATCTCAAGAAAAAAAAACATAGAATAGACAGAGGAGGAGAGGCAGAAAAGAGATTTACCGTGATTGGAGCGACGATTGAAAACACACAGCAGCAGCAGCGCGCGGATGAGTAAGAGGTTGCAGAGGCAGTGATGGAAATTTCAAAAGAAAAAAGAAGAAGAAGGAGAAGCAATGATTGAATTGTTGTTTGGGTGAGAAGAATTGAAATTGTTGTTTGTATGAGAAGAAGAAATTATCGAGTTTCAATTCGAGTTGGGAAGGAGAAGAAAGATCGAGGCAGGAGATGAGTTTTAAAGAGAAAGAGATTGAGTTTAACTCGATCTTAAGTTCTTAACTGTTTCTAATTTGCAACGCTGCACGTGCTAAACCGTGTCGCGTTACATTTTCTGTTTCGGTTACCTATATATTTTGCAACGACTACTGTGGGTTTCAAACATAATAGCAACATATAAGAAAATCATATTTCGAAAAAATATATTTGCAATGGGATTAAGGTGTTGCAAATTTGCAATGCTAAATAACCATTGCAAATTGAAAAAAGCCTAGTTGCAAATTTGTTGTTTTGGTGTCTACTTGCCAAATCGCGAGTTGACAAGTCCTAAACAATGTTTGTCCTGTGCCGACTTGTTTGTAATGGGCTCTACATCGACCTAAGTCTATCCTATTGCCGACTTGATGTATTTAGACGTGCTTTCATTGTAGAACAATATATATACTACAGAAAATTAGGGTTTTTATATAACTCAATAGAGAAGAATAATTTTCCACCTCTTGTATTTTGAAGCAATAATTTTTATTAGGTTTTCAAGGTTTAAAAGCAATGAACATTTGTTTTTCTATTGTTCCTCATCAATGGAAGGCTAAACCCTTAAGTGATAAGTTGCCTCCATTGATGAAACCATGATATTTGAATTATAGTTTTTATGCTTGTTTTTCATTGAATCGTTTTCATGCAAAATAGTTATAACAATACTTTCATATTACCGTATCAAGAGAGAAGTAATATGTTAATTTATTCTTTTTAGTATTATTGTATGTTTACCACCCCTACGTGCTTATTACTTACAATACCCGAGATATGAGTACATAATAAGGTTTCAATATAAACTTGGATTGCTTAGAAGATAATATATGTACGCCTGCATGGGTGGAACCATATGATTGATTACTTAGCGTCTTGTTTCTTTAGGCTTCATCCACTCCATTCATGCATCTCAAGTAAAATATTTAGACGCAATAGCTGAGAGGTGAGTGTTTCTCTATCCCGACAATATCTGAGAGGTGAGTCGGGGAGCTACAATAGCTGAGAGGTGAGTAGCTAAGAACATGCATATTAACTAGATTAGTATTATGCATGGTGGATTCATGAGGTTAACATGTTCCTTATTCTTTTTGTTGATCTTACTCTGGCTTAATAATTATATTTATATTAGAATTAATTAATTTAGTTGTTATTATTTCTCTTTAAAATATTGTGGCATGCATCTTCTTGGTAGCTTCTTTGTTTTCTTCTTGATTATAGTGGATTGATACTCTTCATTGTTGTTATATATCAAATCCTTGGAAGGATAATTGTTATTATAGTATTGAGTCAACGACAACATCTCATCATTCATCGATCACATCTGTATTAACCTATTTCTAGATTAATGCACTGCTGGGTCAGGTCGCTAGGGAGACTTGACCAAATGGGGATGTTTGAGATCGGGGTGGCTGCACCTCGTTGAGATCGAGATTGCCTACGTACTCTAGCTCGGGGGAATTGAACCTAGAGATCAAGCCATCGTAGTTCTGTTTATATAGAAGATAGAAGGGCGTGGATCGTGGATCTTGCAGATTCTCCGCCATCATAATAAGGATTAAATGAGTAACGCGCGCGGATCATCCCTGTGAATTAATTGTGTAACTGATGAGAATATTCTGTGCATTGAATGAGAGCACGTGTGTATGGCAGGTCGCTGCTCGTTGTATGATCGGGTCGTTGTGAACGAGCTACTAGGAGGTCGGTGCTGTGGCGACCTGGTAATTGGATGATTGTGCCACGTGGCTGCTTTTGATTGGCTGGAGTATGTAGTACCCCTACATAAGCCCCCTCTTTTTAGGTCCGCTGGTGAAGGCGGGCTGAAAAGACTTAATGCACCATTCGATGTTGATTTGAGGTTTGCTTTTTGAATTTGGTGACGTGGCGGTCATGCAGCGCTGTTTGTGGTAATCATGGCGATTTTACGGGGAAGTGGAGGAGTCTCCTCGGGCAGTTAGCTGTGTCGTTATGGCAACTGACGCACGTATTGCTTGATTGAGTATCTGTCTTGCACGTGGACTTATCCAACTGTGGATACGAAACGTTTTGTGAGTGGAGAATAACTGCATTGCATATTGTTCCTTTGGTCGATCTCAGCCGTTCGTCTGTTTTTGAATCGATGGCTGGAAATGTTTGAGCTACAGTATTTAAACTGTAGTTACCTTGAGAAGGGTTTACTTATCTTGCCTTTATTTGAATTGCTGCCGTTTTTGCCTTGCGATCTGAAGAACTTTGAGAGCTCGTGAGGTTTGTTTTCTTCTCTTTCCTCTGATTGTTTATTTTCTTTCTTTTTCTTCTTCTGTTGTTGTCTGTATTGCTTTAGAGTAATGTCTGAGGGTAGTGATTCGCAAAATGATCACTTGAGTGATGGTGGGGTTGAGGAGTATGAGTCTGAGAATACTCATTCTGACCCTCTGTCTCCCGTTCTTGACGAGGAGGTAGATAGCCCCCAGAGTAGTGGTTCTCATGGGCCCGACTCTTCTGATGATGAAATGGTGGAGGGCGACGATGGTAGAATGTGTAGAATCGTGAATATGAATTATGTACATCGACATCTTGCTGTTAGGAGGCATTATGATCTTAGGTCGATTAGGAATTTGGAGATTAGATTTCTTGGAGATCGTTTACTTTCTCCTGACTATCGACCTAATAATCCGTCTTCTACTGTATTTACTTTGCATCAATTCCGTGCTGGGCTGAGGTTGCCTTTGTCTCAATTGGTGGTTGACGTGTTGAATGCCATTGGTCGAGCTCCCTGCCAGATGAATGGCAATTTCTGGAGAAATATGAGGGTCATTGATGACCTGAATAGGTTGCATAGGGGGCACATCTCTGCGAAAGATGTGTTGGACCATTTTACTTTCAAACGCTCTTCAAAGACTGATATTTCCGGCTATAACATGCAAGTTAGGCCAGAACGTCTGCCTCTGATTTATCCTGTAAGTAGTGAGCCATGGTGGAAAGATCCCATGCTGATTACTGGGTCTATCGTTGAGGGGAGTATCCAGTTGCGTCATGTGACTAGGAATGATACTCGTAAGTTTCTGGTCGTTAGTCTTAGTGTAATAGATGGTTTTATTTTTCCTGGACTTGATTATGCTGTGTGTTTTTGCAGCGATCAGGGACGATTCCCTTGTGAGGAAGAACGATTTGCTTTCCGTTTTGAACAATTTTGGTTGCTTGGCTGACAAGCGTAAGATACGGCTCTTGCCCCATCTGAAGGAGCATTTTACTCCCAAGGGTGGTTCAAAAACTGTTGAAGACGAGCTTCGAAGGAGGAAGAAATTGAGGAAGACACATATGTCTGCTATTCACAAAGGTGATGCTGGGCGATCTGGTGGCAGCTCGCGGGGTGGTGAGAAGGAACGAGCTGGTGGTAGCTCGAGGTCTGCTGAGGAGAAAGAACGAGCTGTGTATAGCTCAAGGGCTGCTGAGAGAGAGCGGTCTGCTGGTGCTGCTCGTAGGTCGGAGAAAGAACGGCCTGTGGAGAATGAGAGAGGTGGTGGTGGCTCGCGCCAGGTGGAGGCAGTGGCGAGCCCCCTAGTCGTGTCTCCTCCGCCTTCATTTCCCAAACTGCCTGCATTTTCTGGGCAGAAAAAGAGGTCTCACTCGGGTACCCTGAAGCTGTTGGAGAGACCCGTTGTGCCGACGCCTGCTCTTACCCCTCCTGTTAAGGGTCCGGAGTTGTCTGCTGTGTCGATGAAGACTGCTGTTCGGCCTTCGCAGAAAGGCAAGGGTGTGACGTCTGAGTTTCGCCCTGGGCCCTTCGACTACTTGGATGGCCGTGGTGAGAGGCATGTCGTGTATGATAATGACAGTGCCATTGCTGACCCCTGCATCGCCCGGGCTGTGAATGAGGGCATCGTTCTGGAAGCTGATGCTCGAACAGTGAAGTCTCAATCTCTTTTGGTCAACTGCTCAAAGCTGAATTCGGCGTTGTCTTTGGTAGGTGTTGCCGTAAGTATTATTTTCTGCTTAGTCGTTGTTGTCTAAATTTGTTTGCGCTTTGTAGGTTAACGCAATCTTCCAGGAGATTCGTCTGGTCGCTGAAGTTGGCGCCCAGGCTGAGGTTGAGCTGAAGGCGATGAATGACAAGCTTGAGCAGGCGAAGAATGTTGCTCTTGTTGCGGAGTGCAAGTTGAGGGACAGGGATGCTCAGGTCGCGGCGCTGAAGGAGACAGTGGAGCAGCTGAAGGAGACCAATGAGCAGTTGAAGGAAAATGTGGCTGCTGCTAACGCTTCTGCTGAGCACTGGCAGAACGTAAGCCAGGAGAATGGTGCGGCGTGGCAGGCCTACTGTGAGCAGCTGCAAAAAGCTTTGATGGGGTCGCCCGAAGGAGAGGAGACGCGAGGTGGTGATGGAGATACTTCAGCGCCAGCTCAGGACACCTCGATGGGCCCTAGTGACCAGGTCGCTGGAGCCCTTATTGAAGTTGATACTTCAGGCGACCAGTCTGTGCAGCAATGAGCTAGCCTTGGTTTCCCTTTCTTGTATTGGGTAACCTTGGTTTCCCTTTCTTGTATTGGGTAACGTTGGTTTCCCTTTCTTGTATTGGGTAACGTTGGTTTCCCTTTCTTGTATTGGGTAACCTTGTGCGAAGTTTGCTTCTTGCACTCCTTGTTGTTGCAGTATGTCTTCTAGAGCTTATTCTTGAGAGCCCCCTTGTAACTTTGAGAGCTTGAGTGGAGAAGTCCTTTTCTTTTGTATTTGCCATCAGTAATCAGTTTTACTTTGATGACCGTGTATGGATTCCTTTTGACTAGCTAGTTTCCAGGAAGTCCTGGTAGCTCGTTCAGAAGGCAGGTAGACGAGATGAATGGCTGCAAGCAGGACGTACTAAAACAGTTCCTCTTGTATGCCTTGATTCTGTTTTGGTTGTACCTGTAATTGTTAAAATCTCATAAAGTAAAAAGTTAATTCAACGATTTACCTTGCATTACTGCTCATGTCGTTTTGTCTGCTTGAATGGACTTGCAAACAATAAGTGACATTTGCTCGACCTGAATGTGGGTTGAGGTCGCATTCAACATAATTGTGCTTAGGTCGTGGGATGAGAGTGACCAATGCACCAAGTTAAGTTGCTAGTGATTTAACTTAACAAACTTTTAAATTATCAAAGGGAATAGAGTTTTGATAATTTGTAGGTCGAGGGATTGGACCTTTAGTAGCCATTCATGTTTGAGCAGAGATGAAGGCAAAATTCGATTTATACATTGAAATGCAATGAATGGATGCTTACATTTCATTGATAAAATTTCTTTAAGTGAAAAGCATTCCACGGGTTCTTAACGATCTCCCCTTCTGGTGTTTGAAGACGATAAGAACCGTTGCTCTGGACCTTTGAGATAATGTAAGGACCTTCCCAATTGGCGTTCAGTTTGCCAATCATGTCCTTTCTTTTATTGTGGAACATTTTCCTTAAGACTAGTTCCCCTGGCTGGAAAGTTCTTGGTTGGACGCCTTTGTTGTAAGCTCGCTTGAGTCTCTGTTGGTATTGCTCGAGCTTTATAGTGGCGTGGTTACGTCGTTCTTCGAGGAGGTCGACTCCAAACGACCAGGCTTGATTGTTGAGCTCAGTGTCGACCAGAAGTGATTTGGTCATTCCAAATGTTAGCTCGGTGGGAATAACTGCTTCAACTCCGTAGCATAGGCTGAAAGGTGACATCCCAGTTGACGTACGAGGAGTTGTTCTGTAGGCCCACAGGATGTTTTCCAATTGTTGTGGCCATTGATCATGCTGGTCTTCGAGCTTCTTCTTCAAATTGTTTAGAATCTGTCGATTTGCAGCTTCGACCTGGCCGTTGGCTTGTGGATATCTAGGAGTTGACCTTGAATGCTCGATTTTCCACAGGTCGTAGAATTTTTTTATATTCTTGCCAACGAACTGAGGGCCATTGTCTGTGACTACCCATTTTGGTAGTCCGAACCTTGTGATGATATTTTCCCACATAAACCTTTGGACATCTGCCTGTGTTACGTTGGTTAATGCAACAGCTTCCATCCATTTAGTGAAATAATCGACGGCTACTAGAACGAACCGCTTCTCAGACTTCTTTTCTTTAATCAGGGGCCCCATGATATCGAGCCCCCACATCTGGAATGGCCATGGTGCAGTGATGTTAATGAGATCATTCGGATGCTGGTGTTGCTTATCGGCGAATCGCTGGCATTCTTTGCACTTCAAAACAAATTTCTTTGCGTCTTTCTTCATTCTTGGCCAGAAGTATCCCTGAGAGATCGCTTTATGGGCTAAGGTACGCCCACCGGAATGGTTTCCGCATTCTCCTTCATGGATTTCTTGAAATATCATTTGACCTTGCTTTGGGATCAAGCATCGTAATAACAATCCAGTTGCTGATTTCCTGAAAAGTTTGCCCTCATGGATTTTGTACATTGTGACTTTATGCAGCAATCGACTGGCTTCTTTTTTGTCGGATGGCAGGACACCAGTTTGAAGATAAATCATGAAAGGCTCCATCCAAGTCCCTTGGATGTAAGCTGGAGTTGTCTCTAGTAGATCAGAGATTTGATGAACATCCTCCTCCTTGAAAAGATATGCGGGTTGTGAATTGACTGCTATAGTTAGGGCCCGCGGTCTGTCTGACTCAATCTTTGATGCTAGAAATGCCAGTGAATCAGCATGTCTGTTGTCATCTCTGGGTATGTGTTCAATTGTGAAATAGCTGAGCCTGCCGATGAGCTCCTTTGCTTTGCTAGCATATCTGATGAGGTTGACCCCATTGATCTGGTAATTGTTAGTAATCTGATTGACTACCAGCTGTGAATCGCTGTACACCTTGAGACGAACTGCTTGTAAGTCGATGGCCATTTTTAGGCCTTGTATGAGTGCTTCGTATTCGGCCTCGTTGTTTAAGGTCGAAAAGTCCAGGCGAGTTGCTCTTTCGAGCTGTGATCCTTCAGGAGAGATTAGCACACTACCTATTCCACTTCCATTGGAGTTGTGGGAACCATCTACATACAGCTGCCAAGTATCTGGGGGGTTGTCTTGGACTTGCCTTGTTTCAGGTTCTGGTTCCCAATTGATATCCTCTGCTGGATAGTCTACCAAAAAGTCTGCGACGACCTGGCCCTTGACGGCCTGTCGTGAAACGAACTCGAAAGTGTAATCACCCAGCTCGGCTGCCCATCGAGCCATACGACCTGTTTTGTTTTTCTTTTCCAGTATGTGGCGTAATGGCTGATCGGTGATTACTTTTACAATGTGTGCTTGGAAATAAGGCTTGAATTTGCATGCAGCGTAAAGTAGTGCTAATGCTAACTTCTCTAGAGGTGTGTACCTTATTTCGGCCTGCTGTAAGACTTTGCTTGTGAAATAGATAGGTCGCTCGACCTGGTTCTCTTCTTTAAAGAGTACTGCGCTGATCGCGAAATCTGAAGTTGCGAGGTAAACGCCGAGTACATCTCCATCGTTGGGCCTTGTGAGAACTGGTGGAGTAGACAGATATGCCTTGAGATCATTGAAGACCTTCTCGCATTCTTCTGTCCACTCATATGTAGCCCCCTTCTTTAGGATATGAAGCATTGGTCTGCACTTATCTGATGCTCTTGAGATGAACCTGTTCAGAGCTGACACCATGCCGTTGAGTTTTTGGATTTGTTTCTTTGTTTTTGGGCTTGGCATGTCGATCAGGGCTCTGATCTGGTCGGGATTTGCTTCAATGCCTCGTCGGGTGACTAGGTAGCCGAGGAATTTTCCTGATGCAACCCCGAACAGACACTTCTCTGGATTAAGACGCATTCTGTATTGCCTTAATCTTTGGAATGCCTGGTCGAGATTGTACAAATGATCTCGTTCTTTGTCGTTCTTCACTAGCATGTCATCAATGTAGACCTCCATTGTTCGACCTAGGAGGTCGTCGAACATTCTGGTGACCAGTCTTTGGTAGGTCGCTCCTGCATTCCTTAGCCCGAATGGCATAACTTTGTAGCAAAAAATGCCTTGCTCTGTTGTGAATGAGGTCTTCTCCTGGTCAGGCTCGTACATTGGGATCTGGTTGTATCCCGAATATGCGTCCATGAATGACAGTAGCTCAAAGCCGCATGTCTGATCGACTAGCCTATCGATTCGTGGCAGTGGGAATGAATCTTTAGGACAAGCTTTGTTCAAACTTGTGAAGTCGATACAGACTCTTGTTTTCCCATTCTTCTTTAAGACTGGTACGATGTTGGCTAGCCAGTCTGGAGTATCGACCTCTCTGATGAAGTCGACTTGTTTAAGCCTGTTGATTTCTTCGTTAACAGCTTCGTGAAACTTTGGAGCAAGCCTCCTTGGTTTTTGCTTTACAGGTCGATAATTGGGATTGACCCGTAGTTTATGACATGCAATTGATGGATCTATACCAGGCATATCGATGTACGACCAAGCAAAAACATTTTTATTATTTGAAAGAAAATTTACAAAGTTGGCGAACTTATCTTCTTCCAATTCTGAACCTACATAGACATGTCTTGGGTCCTCATCTGACCCAATGTTCACACGCACGCCTGGATCGGTGCTTCCGAGACTAAGCTTGGGGGAGCTCACTTGCTCCTTCTGTAATTGCTATTTAGCAGGTTCAGCCTTTTCTTTGGACGGGCTTTTTGACTTGTTGTTCCCCTCCTGAGCCTCTGTTGTGACTAGGCTCTTCCCTTTGAGATCACCATCCTTGACTCCAAAGGTGGATGGCTTTGACGATGGGACAGCTTCAATAACACCGTGGCATTCCTGTGCGGTGTTCTGGTTGCCGCGGAGTTCCATTATCCCATAAGGGCCGGGATAGCGGAATACCTGATGGTAAGTTGACGGCACACCTCTCATAGCATGGATCCACTTTCGACCCAGAATCGCATTGTATTTGCTTGCGATATTGAGGACGCTGAACTTGCTGGTTACAACGACCTTGTCTTCCCTCCTGCCTACAGTAACGGGCAAAAGAATTTCCCCCTTAGGGTCTTCTCTTGAACTATTGAAGCCAATGATGGGTGTGAAATCTGGGATGAGCACTGAGTCGGGCAGCCTCATGTCCTTGAAGGTCCTGTACATGAGAATGTTGCATGATGCCCCTGGGTCAATAAATACCCTCTTGATAGTATAATCTGCAATCCGCAGCTCGACTACAAGGGCGTCATTGTGAGGAGTAACGACCTTGTTAAGATCGTCCTCAGTAAAAGTTATGTCGGACTCTTGGCGGGCAGGAATGTTGAAACGAGCTGCCCGGCCAGTGATGGAGTAGACATGGTGCAGATGTTCTACTCGTCTCTTTTTGTCCCGTGAGACGGGGGTGTGGTGAGATTCGTCAATCATGTAGACCACATGACTGTCCGACTCGCTGTCGCTGTCAACTTTGTTGGCGACCTTCTTGTTAATGTGGTCGCGTAGGTCGCCTGTTGGACCTAAGCGCTGGGAGAGGCTACGCCCTCTGCTGCGTGCTGGACTTGCTGAGGCCGTTCTGGCCTTGCTATGATTTCTTTTTGGGGAACGGGGAGGCGTTCTGGACTCCTTCCTTACCCGCTTGCCTGTAAATTCCTCATTCCTTCCGAGGATCCAATTGTTGAGCCTTTTCTCATCGGCCCAGGTTTGAAGTGCGCGCTTCAAGACGCGACAATCATCAGTTTGATGACACCGTACTTTGTGGACTTTGCAGTACGGGCGACCAGATGTATCCTCCAACTGTGTGAAGGCAGAAATTTTGCACCAATGGTTGTGCTTGATTCTTTCAAAGATGTAACCGGCTGGTCGCGTAAGCCGGTGATACTCTCGCTGCTCGGTAGGCAGCGACTTAGCTTTGAACCTCTTTCCATCTGATCGAGGTCGTTTGTTTGAGCCAGACTCAATGTTGCTGACTACGTGGTTCTTCTCCCTCCCAGTGAGGGCTTCTTCAAGCTTTATATAACGGTCTACCTTTAGGTAGAGCTCGTCTAGTGATGAAGGTCTCTTCATTGCCAGAGACTTGTGAAGGTCGGACCCTTGGATCAGTCCGTGAGAGAAAGCGATAGTTGCAAAGGTCTCATGCTCCTTTGCGAAGTCCTGAATGGAATGTAATTCAGACTTAAAACGAGCAAAAAATGTGCTCAGAGACTCACCATCTTGCTGCTTGACTTTGAATATAGAATCGATGGTGACAGGGCGTTTCTTGTTATGGATGTAGAAGATGACAAACTGCTTCTCGAGCTCTGCAAACGAGCTGATGGATCCTGGCTTCAAGCGATGAAACCAGTCAAGTGCTGGTCCGGTGAGGCTGGACTGGAACAGCAAACACAAAAGATGATCCTCCTTGATCAGAGGGAGGGACTTCCGGAATCCCTTGATGTGGTCGGTTGGATCCCCGACGCCTGCATATTGGTCGAATTTGGGGGCATTCAGCTTGTTCGGCAGATCGTGTTCCAGGATCTCGTTGGAGAAAGGAGACTCCTGGAATTGTTGAAGGGACTGCACAGCAAGTTGCTCTGCAGTGTGGCTCTTGGACCGGTGAAGGAGAGCCTGTGATGCTTTGAACTCCGCCAGCTGCTGGCTGAGTTGCTCGAACTTTTGGTTGGAGTCATCAGCAGGAATGACTCCAAGTCCGCTATTTTTCCCTTGTTGGGGATTGGTTTGTGCGGCCTTTAGACGTTCATTTTCTTCCTGCAGACGTGTAATCTGTGCCTGCAGATCTTGGATAGTAACTTCCTGATTAGTCATTTGGAATGGGTGATTTTGATTTTGTGGGTGGGAGGGTTTGGGTTTTCGATTATATCGAATTCCTTGCAGTCGGCGCCAAATGTATTAACCTATTTCTAGATTAATGCACTGCTGGGTCAGGTCGCTAGGGAGACTTGACCAAATGGGGATGTTTGAGATCGGGGTGGCTGCACCTCGTTGAGATCGAGATTGCCTACGTACTCTAGCTCGGGGGAATTGAACCTAGAGATCAAGCCATCGTAGTTCTGTTTATATAGAAGATAGAAGGGCGTGGATCGTGGATCTTGCAGATTCTCCGCCATCATAATGAGGATTAAATGAGTAACGCACGCGGATCATCCCTGTGAATTAATTGTGTAACTGATGAGAATATTCTGTGCATTGAATGAGAGCACGTGTGTATGGCAGGTCGCTACTCGTTGTATGATCGGGTCGTTGTGAACGAGCTACTAGGAGGTCGGTGCTGTGGCGACCTGGTAATTGGATGATTGTGCCACGTGGCTGCTTTTGATTGGCTGGAGTATGTAGTACCCCTACAACATCCGTATCCATCTTTACCTATTCAATACCGTTACAACAATACGATGACTTGTTTAGAGCAATACCAATGCAATGCGTAAAACTGGACACATCAGCACCATCTAGGCTCCATGTAGGATTTTACACCTTCCTAAATTAAAATGCAAACCAAGAGATTGGATCTTTCCCAAAACAAAGGTGGATACGAGGATACATATCAACATTTACGGTCACATGGAACTTCATGTACAGCTTGGCTACTTTATTTAGGTTTAAATGGAACTTCAAGTTCTGTCCGTTTCTTTATTTGAGTTCAAATGGAACATCATGTTCTGATTCTCCATTATAATTAAGCCAAATAGAGCTTTAAGTTCCGTTCCAAATTTTAAAAGTCAAATGGAACTTCAAGTTCTGTATGCTTTGTCTGAGGGTGTGGATCCACACCCCCGTTTAAACCTCCATGTTTCCAGTTTCTATTTTACACCTTTAGTACTGGAAAAGCCTTTTCAACATCCCAAGGTCCCCACCTTGGTTTACACCTTTCATTGTTATTGCTCTTAGAGATGATATTAGCTTATAGTCAATGTTATTAACTTATTAAGTACATGTATTAACCTGTAATTAGTTTTACTTTGTTAATAAACGAGTACTGTACTTTATGATTTTGATCCCAAATTTTATTTTACCAAAGTAAATGTTTAAACAAAGATTGTGAAATTGGTCTTAGGGATGTAGAAATCTTAAGATAATGTCTTTCAAATTCCACATTTTTCCCCTGGTCCACCAAAGAGGAGTGAAAGACCCCAGTCTTTTTGGTTGCCCCAATATTTTAGACCATAGCATTTAGGATTGTCCACATAACTCCGCATACCATTTTCTTTAGGAACCACCAAATTAGCAGATGCACCCAAAATATGGAGGTGTTTAATATAGCAAGCCTTTCTGAAATCAGCCCTAGGGAAATTTCCATTCCCCATGGGGGGCTATATCCGTCCGAAGGCCCAATCGCCAATCCACCCCACCAACTGTAGAAGCTCCTTCTTTTCGTTGTGGAATCACAGGCTGTGGCCAATAGCCAATTAATATATTACGACATTTTAACCACCAGTTTTGACTGATTTTATCCTGTCACGAAAAAGCCAAAAGAAAATTTAGTACAACATAAAAGGAAAACAAATTAAATGCAATACACATTTACATATATTGATATCTTGAATTGTTGTGACATCGAGGAGCTCAATATTAATCTATAATAGAGGGTTGGTACTCAATACAATTAAATTCTTGTCAATATGGAGATGTGGTAGATGTATCTATTATTGCTATTGTCCATGGATCAAATTTCAAAAATAAAGTTTAGCCTAATATCATTTGGCATTTACGTTAGCCAGTTTAGACTTTTGAGTGTATCATAGAGGAGCATTTCTTCACAATCCTTTTTGTAGGCAATACGGATATGCTTGTAAGTGAAGATAAAAACTGATATATTATCCTTCATTATTAATACAGGCTAAGGGTCAGCCTACCTCTATTATCTGTTTTAAAAAATATATCAATAATTTAAATTTTTATTATACTCAAATAGAATATATATATACATTACCTTGAAATCATAAATACTAAGACATGTTTGTTCTCCACCATATGTGGATTTGGAAAGGAGTTGCATGCCAAGCATATAACGTCGGCTAACTTGTACAAATCTTGAGCAAAGATAATTGTAGCAGCCTGTTTTAAAATTATTTGTCTGTTGATGTAGAAAAGAAATTATCAATAATAATAAAAATAAAAGTACAATTAGAATAGCAAGTGTATTTTTTTGTATGAAAAGTAGTAAGTGTATAACTTACTGTCCAATATGCAAATAAACGACTGTCGATGTTCCCTGATATTTGTCTACATAATATGACTTATCCAAAAATAAAACTTAAACTTAAATTAAATTGATGATATGACGTACCATCCACCCAACCTGTAAGCTAATTGGACCATTTTCAATCCACATTTGACTGGTGCTTAGTTAATCAACTTTGAGTCGTAGACTATATACATTCAAGTATCCGTGGACACCATAATATGTTGTCTTCTCAGATAGCTTAAGAACTACTACCTGCACAACTAAGGAGTTTAATTATTACAGAAAAAATTACGCTTAACCCCAAATATTTTATCCAAGATTTTCATTGAACTCCCCCATTTGCTTCCATCTTCCATTTATTATTTTTATCTTTTAGCACGAAATTGTGAATATACTGAAAAGAGAAAACAAGTTACAAAATAGGAAAAGTTGGTGATAACCCCCCTAGTTTTGGTCACTTTTGGCGAAAACCTCCTAATTCTACTATTTTAGCGTAAAACCCCTAACCCCCTAAGTTTTGGTCACTCTTGGCAAAACCCCCCTAATTCTACCGTTTTTAGCATAAACCCCCTAACACCCCAAATTATACCATGTTTTCCCCATTATACCTTTGACTCATACTCTTTACCTAACCCCCCCCCCCCCCCCCCCAAATTTGAATTAACAGAAAATAATAAAAAGAGTTAACCTCCATTAACAAAAGATGTATTTGAGAAAACCCTTGTCATCTCTTTGACTTTACCCCCCTCCTCCATTATAGAAATAAATTGTTTTATCATTGATAAATAAAACTTAAGTGATAAATAAAGTGTAAATTAAGAAATACATAGAAAAATTAATTATTCCAATAGGGTTTCTTAATTTTTGTGACAAACCCAACCCAACCTATCAAAACGGGGTGGAGTGGAGGGAGTAATATATTATATAATATAGAAGTAAGATAAAATAAATTGTGAAATATTTCACATCCAAATAAAGATAATAATAATATATAAGATTCTTTCACTTCTAAACATATAAACTAAGTAACTTTTTTCAAATGTAGAACGTTGGATATTCAACTTACATGTTGACCAGGGAATTTTGATGTATGTGGATGAATATAGTTATCATGACTTTGGGAAAAGTTCTTGTATCTAATCAATCTTCTTTTCTTATTCTTCGAATAGGGACTGTTCCTCGTGGGCAATTTACATCACTTACTATAGCCCAAAATTTTGAACCTTTCTTTATGGTAGCATTTTCCCGATCAATTCTTGTGGTGGATGCATAGGTTTCATCTACACATGATAGTCAATGATTCATACAAATTAATAAAAGCAATTCTGGTATAACTCTTTTATTATCAGCTTACGAACTAAACAAATTCTAACATTGGCACACAAATCTAAGGAGTTGGCATTATTTGCTATTGCAAAGGCATATTTTTCTGTTAGACTTGTTTGCCCTCTAGATTTAATCAATTAATCTAACCTGAATATTATTTGTTATATTTTTTGTGTAGGATTTGTGGGATACATAAAACCCTACCACGTATAAGTGCAATGAACCCTAGTGGGATTTGTTAAAAATTTTGATTTAAAAGTGAAAAGATTTTAAAAAATAATTAATAAAACCTAAATTGACAGAAATATAATAATATATTTGAGGATAAATAAGTCTAATAGAAAAATACACCTTTGCAATAACAAATATTGCCTTGGCAATAGCCGACTCCCAAATCTAATACCATATAAAAATTATAAATTATAAATACATAGATAGTTTTATATAAAACATCTGATGGATACTTTTTATGAAATGAGCTCTCCACATCCTCCAACATCAACTATATCATGAGTTGAATGGAAACACGATTTCTTTTCTCAAATAAATGATTTATATAAATCTCTACAAGCCATTTGGCCCATGTAATACATGGGATTTAAGTTGCGACCTATAATAAGTGTGAAATTATTATAAATCAAGTCTTTAAGTTGTGGCCCATTAATAACTGTTCAAAAATACATTCAGTTAAACCACGATAAATACATACTCTTGGGACCAAAAAAATATACTACTTTAGCGAGATTATTTATTTATTGATAAGTGAATAATATCTTAATTTACTAATAAATTAATAATTATTGTTTTGAAGTGATCAGATTTTCAATTTATGTATGTGGTCAAAGAAAAAAAAATCTAAATGACGATGAAAATGTTCTTGATCCAGATGATTTTTCAGTTATACCAAATGTTTCGTCAGAAGAAGTATTTCAAGATATAATCACATTATATAACTATTTGCTACAATATGAGCAAAATATTCTAGAAGTTGTGCATGCTCTAGAAAAAGTTAAGGATAGGGTTGAATTATGTTTGGGTACAAGGAAGAAAAAAACAAATTTAGATGCATATTTTCAAAAAAAAAAAAAAAAAAAAAAAACGAATTGGTAAACTCCTCATTTTAATTTTGAAAATTATAAACTGCATTGATAAAATAATTTAGTGTAACCCCATGGACTAGGAGTTAAGTTGCAAATTCCCATACGTAATGGACTAAGGGTTAATAAATCAAAATTTGATTAGGTTTTCTTTTTCAAAATAATAAATAAGAGGAGAGGGAGAAAGAGAAATGGAGTGGAACTGATCGATAAAAATGAGATAAAGAAGAAGCATGAAGAAGAGAAATCTAGTTACTAATGAACTGGTGAGTTGACATACTTTTGATGTAGTGTATAATTTTAATTTTTTTTTGTTTTTGACAGTTTATGAACAATATCGAATTTCATTTTTTTTTTTTTTGTTTTTCATAAATTCATGTAATAATTGTACATATCCATGAATAATCCTGAATTCCTCATCAACATACAAAAGTTTTAAATTTATCAGATTTATGGTCCAGAAGAAATAAATCATTTATGAACAGCTATAGTTTGTTTACTCCGAATAGATATAGTCTGAAATTTTTATTGCAAGTAAGAAAACACAATTTTGAATAACATACTCGCGGATCACTTGATTTTAATGAGTAGTTATAAAAATACAAATTTAAAAATATTACTGTTCATATGGTTCTGAAATCTGTTATGTTTGGGGGAAACGATCGTTTAATATCTTCTTTTTATGGAAACACCTTTAAATATTTATATTAGTTAAAATTTACTATGTAGACGAATATATAAAATTTTCAGATTTTTCTATTATGTCAGTAGTTTTAAATGACGTAATCAAGACAGATGTTGTTGGGTATCTGATCAATGATATTTGTGGTATCACTATCAAAAGATTAGATTAAGAGATTTTCCTTCTTGTGCCTGTATAAATTGAGATCAAAGTAGACAAATAACAAGCAAGGGTCGTACCCACCTCAGAGAGGGAGATCTTAGCTCAAATACAATGAAGAATAATAATTAAGAAACATCAAGGAATCAATAATAAGAGTTGAAAAATTGATTCTACTTCCTACAGACAATAAATAATAATAAATCCTAACTTAAGAATATGGAAGATATGGAAAAGAAGATTATATGATGACATAGGGAGAGTAGTAGGTTTCCACAAACTAGGTTATGTAATTATATTATGTTGTTCTTCATATTCAATCTATAATAATTAACAAGTCACCTCTCAGCTATTCGTAATAATTATTAATACCAATAGTAATTAATCCTCACCTCTCAGCTATTGAATTAATTAAAACGGGATTCTATTATGCATGCTATTGAATATGCTTCATTAATCAAATCCTCACCTCTCAGCTATTGAATCTAATTAACTCCACATATTATTCACAATTAAATCCTCACCTCTCAGCTATTGAATTTAATCATCAAAGGGTTCCAATAAAAGATAAATATTACAAACATGCAGTAATCACCTCTCAGCTATTTCACTACACATCTACAATAAATATAATACTATTATCAAAACTAGGTCTCCCTAAATTCTAATAATAATATTTAACACCATGGATAACAATAGCATACAAATGATCATACTTACCTCATATCGTGAATTAAAGATAAGTAAACATTAAGAACCTTGAATCACAATGAATAAGAAGAAACACCATAATAATCATACATCACCTAGAAAGCTTCCACCTTCCCCATGATGATTTAGCTACTCATACCAATGGAACAAATAATTAAATCAAAGAACATCATAATTGAAATCATGGATTGATATTGATATTGAATTGAGTACAAAAGTTGATCTTCAAGTTGAGGTTAGAAGATCAAGATCTAAAAAGAGGTTCTAGATAGATTCTAGATTCTAGATAGATTGTAAACCCTAGTTACAACTTCTCTTATATACCTATTACATAATGGAATACTTGTATGCAAAGACTTCCTAACTTAGTGAAATTCGTGGCTGCTGCTGTTGGCCTACTAGAGGGATTAGACAATCAGCAAAACTTAATCCTCTTGGGCTAGAATTGTAGCATGGGCCAAGACCTTCAGTTTGATAGCTCATGGGCCCCAATCGGACTTCTGGTTCTTCTTGTAGAGTCTTTTTAAGATCAAGACCCAAAATAGGAAGTCCGGTCCACATAAGTCAACAGATTTGACCCAAAGTCTTCAGAAGTCAACAGTTGACCAAAAGTCAACAAAAGTCAGCCGCAGTTGACCATAAAGTCAACCCTTGAACAAAAGTCAACCGAAGTCAAAATTGACCGAAAAGTCAACTCAACATATTTGACTAGAGTTGACTGTGGGTTCCCTTAACAGATTTCGTGGGTGCAAATATCAATTCTTCTTCACTTGTGCAAATAACACCTCTTTGCTTGCTTTTCTCAATTTTTTGGGGGCTTTTACACATTATTCGCATTTTGGCTCATAAAACCTACATAAAGACAAGAAAGCACTAATTCAATAGATATAATACAATAATATAAGCTAAGTGCTAGACAAACAAGGTGTTATTTGGGGGATAAATATACACTTTTGAGTCCGATCAATATCCAGTATTATTTTTTACTGTTACTTTCTGGTTGCTTTGCTTTGGTAGATAATTCATATAAAACTCATTACATTATGTATTTGGGTTATTTAACTTGTTTTGGAAAATAAATATTCAGAAATATAAATTCTATGTTCATAAACATTTAAAATTATGAACTTAAGATGGTGTAAAATATGCAACAAGACAGATGTAAATTTCTTATATTTTTTTAGGATATGTAATTTAATGAAACAATGGTATAATTACTTTCTTCATTTCGTATTTAATAGTACCTAAATATCTATTCAAATAATAGTTAAAAAGACTTTGTATGAAATTACAAGATATGTGGATATGTCACAATGTCGAATCTAGTTTTCCTTCTGGATGAACAATATTTCCTAGATGGCTTAGCCTGCGGAACTGACCCTACAGACCTAAAGTTTGAATATTCAACTTGAGGGGGAGTGTTGGAAGTAAGGGTATTGTAGGCTTTAGTTGTGTAGTTTAGTCCCACATAACTTAGATATAAAGTCTATGTGGTTTCTCTCTCTATATATAGAGAGAGTTAGCTTCTTTATAAGTTTAACCTAATTATTATCAATACAATTCACCTTTTATATTTCTAGTTTTACTAATTATTAATTTATATTTTCATCGGGCCTTTAAGGATTCAAAATTCTTTATTACTTAATACATTTGGCAAGGTTATTGTCTTTAGTACACATGCCCAAGTCAGGACAAGAAGAAATTATTATCTAACCAAGGTTATTACTTTCTTGAATATTCATTTATCGAGGTATTATTGTAATTTCTCTAGTTCGGGATTCTCAGCCGCAAGTCTCAAAACATCTTATATTCAGTCGTAGTGTAATTTTTTTAACTTAACAATTTTTGCTTGTCTTCTTCTTCTTAATTCTATATTGAAGAAGTCTCATCGATTAGTGGATGTTGGTTGATTGGAAAATTTTCATCAAAGAGAGATGTAAAATGGAGTTGACTAATGACGTTGGAAAACTGTAATGGTGATTGGATGGCTGAAACGAATGAGAGAGGAGTAGCCATATGATGCCAATCAGGATGTGCAGGCTTTTGGCTTTGCAAGGATTTGGGTTAGATCTGTTTAGGGTGTGTTGTTGTTTTAAGCTGGGCCAGAACCGATTTTTGTCTGTTTCGTTGATATGGACTAGGCTTAATGTTAGGCCGATGATAGTATTATGATTTCTAGGGTTGGGCAAATTAACACTAAAACCGACAAACCGACCCGAACACAACCGAACCGAACATGTTACAAGGTGTTAGGATGTTTAAGTGTTTGGTTTCGGTTGGAATGTTTTTCTTAAACCGAAGTAATATGTTTGGCTTCGGTTTTAAAATTCCTAAACACGTTAAAACCGAACCGAACATGTATCTCCCATTCAATTCCAGCCCACTAATAACAAGCCAACACTATAGAGTACAACCCACTAATAACATGCCAACACTCTAGAGTCCAACCCACTATTTACGGAATTCTAAGGGACTTAGGGCTAATTTTCACGTATTCTTTCTTGTTTCTTCGTCTTCATCTTTCTTTTTTCACTACTACACGTTTTTCGCTTCCACTTCAAATTCGTTAATCAAGACATCAACTAGACCTGTCAGCTATCCGAACCGATCCGTGATCCAAACCGATCCGAAACCGATCCAAACCAAAAAATTTGGTTTTTGGATATCCAATTGATCGTTTGGATCATTGAGAATGGTTTTCGGATATCCATTCCATTTTCGGTTTGGTTTGGATAATTATCCAAAAAAATCCGATCCGATCCGAAATTTTTTTTAAAATCAATACGAACAGAAAAAAAATAAAAATACCCAATCTTTCCTCTCTCTTCTCGTTGTTTTCTGGGAGCAACAACAATGGAACAAACCGATTCTAATTCTTTTCTTTTGTAAGTATGTGAAAAGACAATAGATTGCCATGTCTTGCAAACAACACCAAATCTAACATAGTCATCTATATCAGTTAATCGTCTAGCAATGTCATCAGTAATTCCTTCTCGAAGATCCAACCAATTGACCTCCATGTTAATTATTCAATTCACGTACACCATTCAAATCAGAAGATGTTACCCTTTAGTCAAAAACTCAAAATAGCATTTGTTTTATCATACTGCTCTGTTTCCCCTGTTTTGGCTACTAATTACAGATGACTGACCAGTATAAAAAAGTTAATGAGTAGTACATTATTTCAATGGATGGAACACCTAAAGATGGCTAGGTTGCTGGCTTGCTCCCATGTATTTGTAGAACCCATTGCATTGACTAACTAATTTGTTCCTTTGATGCACCAAAGATCATATCATATCCAACAAACAAAAATTATATTAGAATGTGTTAGGAATAAAATGAGATCTATTATCAGTCATTATATTCACTCCCAATGCTCTTATCTCTCAAGAGAAAACGATTTTTGTGTATTTTTTGGGTTATTATTTCATTATGATTTCACAAGTTTGATTTGTTGTTGTTTTTTGGATTTGGGTATTGTTCAGATCATTTGTTTTCACGGTAAAGATGAAGGTTGCAAAATTATATTTAAAAAAAAAAAAAAAAACGGATCGGATCAGATTGGATTGGATATCCGTTAATTTATAGTGGATCAGTTCGGATCGACTGTACCAATTATCCATTCTGAATTGGATCGGATCGGTTCGGATCACAATACATACGGATCAGTTCGGATCAGCGAGATATCCAAACCGAACCGATCCATTGACAGGCCTAACATCAACTACCAGATAATCAATCTATGTTCTTCAACTTTCATTGATGAGTTTCAATTTTGTTTCAATCCTTTTTTTATTATTTTTTATTATTTTTTTTTTTCACTTTTGGTTTGAAATGTGTGTACAGTATATAACAACATGTTTGGTTTAGTCCCAATGTACCTCTCTTTTTTATTGAAAATTTTAATTAACCGATAGGGGTCCGTCAAACCCATGGAAATGGTTCTAGGCCCTCATTAAGCACCTATAAAACACAATTGGCCCAACTAAGGCCCGGTTTGTAAAATTGGCCCTCATTAAGCATTTGTAAAATAAGAAAAGACCCATTTAACGTTGATATTGTAAAAACGGCCCTTTCACTACCGATAATACCCTTCTGGTTTATGCAAACAAATGTTTGCATTTTATGGTAAGTCATTGTTTCGAGTATGCAAAAAAGTTTTTGCATTTAATCTTTATGTGTTGTCACTGATGCAAACAAGTCTTTACATTTTCTAGTTTATCTTGTCGTCGTTTCGAGTATACAAACAATTCTTTGCATTTACATTTTATGGTTTATGTTGTTGTTTGCAAGTATGCAAACAAGTCTTTGCATTTTATATTTGTATTGTGACTGATATAAATAAGTATGTTTATATGTTTATGATATGCAAACAAGTCTTTGCATCAGTCGAAGGGTAAACTAGTCCATAAGACACGGAAATCAGCGGTTGGGCCTATTTTACCATTAGTTCCCTAACTGGTCCAATCTTATATTTCCACACCTTAATTGGGTCCGTTTTTTTTCCCCTGCCGTCAAACCCCACCCCCTTTTCAGGTTTTTTTATTTTTTTTAAAAAAGAATGTTTGGTTCGGTTTTTTCGGTTAATCGAACAGTTATATATGTTTGGTTTGGTTTCGGTTTATATAAAAATATTTTGGTTCGGTTTGGTTTGATTTATTAATTAAATCGGTTCGGTTTCGGTTTTTGTATTGACCTATTTCTAGATCAATGCAAATACTAGGTCAGGTCGTTGGCAGACTTGACCAATGGGGGGAGTTTTAGATCGAAGTGGCTGCACCTCGTTGAGATTGAGATTGCCTATGTACTCTAGTTCGTGGTGATTGAACTTCCAGATCAAGCCATCGTAGTTCTGTTTATATAGAAGGTGAAGAGGCGAAGATCATGGGATCCTGCAGATTCTCCGACATATTTATGATGATAAGATATTCTCCAGCGATTGTGTAACGGTTGTAGTAATTGGACAACGGCTGGAGAGAGTATCTTGGGCGCCGAATTAGGGCACGTGCATATTAGCAGACCGCTGCTGATTTATGTAATCGAGTTGTTGTGGTCGAGCTACGAGTAAGTCGAGATCGTAGCGACCTGATGGATTAACGACTATGCCACGTGGCTGCTTTTTATTGGTTGGAGTATATAGTCCCCCTACATAAGCCCCCTCTTTTTAGGTCGGCTGTAGGAGTCGAGCTGAAAAGACTAAGAACTCTGATCGATGTTGATTTAAAGTTTACTTTTTGAATTTGCGGACGTGGCAGTCATGCAGGCTTGTCTGTAACAATCATGGCGCTCTTACGGGGAAGTGGAGGAGTTTCCTCGAGCAGTTAACCGTGTAGTTATGGCAACTGACGCACTTCTTGCTTGATTAGGTCTTTGCGTGGCACGTGGATTGATCCGACGGTGGATGTGAATCATTTAGTGAATGGAAAATAACTGCAAGGAACGTGGCTCCCTTGCTCGATCTCGGCCGTTCATCTGTTTCGAACCGATGGCTGGGATTACATGTGCTACAGTATTTAAACTGTGGCTTGCTTGAGAAGGGTTTACCTATCTCATTTTCTTTGTTGAATTGCTGCCGCTTTCTCTTGCGATCTGAAGATCTTTGAGAGCTCGTGAGGTTAGTTGCTTCTGTTTCTTTGTTTCTTGAATTTTTTTTTCTCTTTGCATCCTTTTGTTTTCTTTTCTGTTGCTTGAGAGAGATGTCTGAGGCAAGTGACTCTCAAAATGAGAACTTGAGTGGTGATGGTGGTGAGGAGTATGAGTCTGAAAGGACTCATTCTGAGACTGCGTCTCCTAGTCGGGGTGAAGGAGATGTAGATCCTGAATGCCCCCAGAGTAGTGGTTCTCATGGGGAGGACACATCTGATGATGAAATGGTGGAAGGAGACGAAGGTTCATTCCGTAGAGTAGTGAATCCGAAGTATGTCCATAGGCATATTGCATTTAGGAAGCAGTATGGGCTTAGTTCGATTGAGCATTTGGAGATTAGGTTTTTAGGAGATCGTTTACTTTCCGCTGAGTATCGACCTAAGAACCCTTTCTCCACTGTGTTTACCATTATGCAATTCCGAGCTGGGCTGAGGTTGCCTTTATCTTGTTTGGTGGTCGACCTGTTGAATGCTATCGGTCGAGCTCCTTGCCAGATGAATGGCAATTTCTGGAGAAACATGAGGGTAATTGATGACCTCAACAAATTGCATAAGTGGAACATCACTGTAAATAATGTATTGGACCATTTTAGTTTTAAACGTTCTTCGAAGACCGAGTTTGCGGGCTATAATATGCAAGTTAGGCCAGAACGTTTGCCTTTGATCTATCCGGTGAGTAGTGAGCAATGGTGCAAGGATCCCATGCTGATTACTGGGTCGATTACTGAAGGGAGTATCCAGTTGCGTCATTGAGTTTGCCAATAATATCTTTCTTTTGTTGTGGAACATTCTTCTTAGAACTAGTTTTCCTGGTTGAAAAGTTTTAGGACGTACGCCTTTGTTATAAGCTCGCTTGAGTCGTTGCTGATATTGCTCGAGTTTTATAACGGCCTGGTTTCGTTGTTCTTCGAGGAGATCTATTCCGAACGACCAGACCTGATTGTTAAGTTCTGTGTCCACCAGAAGGGATTTTGGTCGTGCCAAATGTTAACTCGGTGGGAATAACGGCCTCGACTCCATAGCAAAGACTAAATGGTGACATCCCTGTGGATGTACGAGGAGTTGTTCTGTAAGCCCACAGGATGTTTTCTAGCTGTTGTGGCCATTGATCGTGTTGATCCTCAAGCTTTTTTCTTTAAGTTGTTCAAGATCTATCGATTTGCAGCTTCGACCTGGCTGTTGGCTTATGGATATCTAGGTGTTGACCTAGAATGATCGATTTTCCATAGCTCGTAGAAAGCCTTGATGTTTTTGCCAACGAACTGAGTGCCATTATCGGTGACTATCCGTTTTGGTAGACCAAATCGTGTGATGATGTTTTCCCACATGAATCTTTGAACATCGGCTTGAGTGATGTTGGCGAGTGCAATGGCTTCTACCCATTTGGTGAAGTAGTCAATGGCGACTAGAACAAACCTCTTTTCAGATTTCTTTTCTTTGATTAAAGGGCCCATGATATCGAGCCCCCACATGTGAAATGGCCATGGTGCTGTGATGTTGATGAGATCGTTTGGATGCTGATGTTGGTTATCAGCAAAATGCTGGCATTCTTTACACTTCAACACAAATTTCTTGGCATCTCCTTTCATTCTTGGCCAGAAATATCCCTGGGAGATCGTTTTATGAGCTAATGTTCGACCTCCGGAGTGGTTTCCGCATTCTCCTTCATGGATTTCTTGGAAGATGATTTGCCCATGCTTGGGAATCAAGCGCCGTAACAACAGACCAGTTGCAGATTATCTGAATAGCTTACCCTCATGAAGTTTATACATAGTGACTTTATGTAATAGTTGACTGGCTTCCTTTTTGTTGGATGGTAACACACCAGTTTGAAGGT
Organism: Aquilegia eximia; assembly: GCA_023053565.1. Classification (NCBI taxonomy): domain Eukaryota; kingdom Viridiplantae; phylum Streptophyta; class Magnoliopsida; order Ranunculales; family Ranunculaceae; genus Aquilegia; species Aquilegia eximia. Next base: position 29,554,478 of record JALIGU010000004.1, read on the forward strand.
ACGTGATGAAAGGTTCCATCCAAGTCCCTTGGATGTCAGCTGGTGTTGTGGCTAGTAGATCGCAGATTTGGTAAACGTTTTCTTCTTGGAGTAGATATGCAGGCTGTGTACTGATTGCTATAGTTAGAGCTCGCGGTCGATCTGACTCGATCTTAGATGGTAAGAACGCCAATGAATCAGTATGTCTGTTGTCATCTCTAGGGATGTGATCGACTGTGAAATAACTGAGTTTGTTGATGAGTTCCTTTGCTTTGCTAGCATATCTGATTAAGTTGACACCATTGATCTGGTAATTATTGGTGATCTGATTGACTACCAGTTGAGAATCACTGAATACCTTGAGGCGAACTGCTTGTAAGTCGATAGCCATTTGTATGCCCTGGATTAGAGCTTCGTATTCGGCCTCATTGTTGGAGGTCGAGAAGTCGAGACGAGTTGCTCTCTCGAGCTGTGAACCCTCAGGTGAAATGAGTACAACACCTATGCCACTTCCGTTGGAGTTATGTGAACCATCAACATACAGATGCCAAGTGTCGGGAGGACTGTCTTTGACTTGCCTTGTTTCTGGTTCTGGTTCCCAATAGATATCCGCTGCTGGATAGTCTGCTAAGAAATCTGCGACGACCTGGCCTTTGACGGCCTGACGAGAGACGAACTCAAATGTGTAATCACCCAGCTCGGCTGCCCATCGAGCCATACGACCTGTTTTGTTCTTCTTTTCCAATATATGGCGTAATGACTGGTCGGTGATTACTTTGACCGTGTGGGCTTGGAAATAAGGTCTGAATTTGCATGCAGCATAAAGGAGAGCTAATGCTAATTTCTCTAGAGGTGTGTACCTTATTTCGGCCTGTTGCAATACTTTGCTTGTGAAGTAAATTGGGGGTTCAACGTGATTTTCTTCCTTGAAAAGCACTGCGCTGATCGCAAAATCTGACGTTGCGAGGTAGACGCCTAGTATGTCTCCATCATTAGGCTTTGTAAGAACTGGTGGAGTAGATAAATATGCCTTGAGGTCGGTGAAGGCCTTCTCACATTCTTCTGTCCATTGATATGAAGCCCCCCTTTTGAGAATATGAAGCATTGGTCGACACTTATCTGATGCTCTAGAAATGAATCTATTGAGAGCTGATACCATGCCGTTCAGTTTTTGGATCTGCTTCTTTGTTTTTGGGCTGGGCATGTCGATCAGGGCTCTGATCTGGTCGGGATTTGCTTCAATACCTTGTCTTGTAACTAGATAGCCGAGAAATTTTCCTGATGCAACCCCAAACAGGCATTTCTCTGGGTTGAGACGCATTCTATATTGTCTTAACCTTTGGAATGCCTGGTCGAGATTGGATAAATGATCTTGCTCTTGGTTGCTTTTGACTAGCATATCGTCGATGTAGACCTCCATTGTTCGACCTAGCAGATCGTCGAACATTCTAGTGACCAGTCGTTGGTAGGTCGCTCCTGCATTCCTTAAGCCAAATGGCATGACCTTGTAGCAAAAAATGCCTTGCTCTGTTGTGAAAGAGGTCTTCTCTTGGTCGGGCTCGTACATTGGTATTTGGTTGTAGCCTGAGTATGCGTCCATGAATGACAATAGCTTAAAACCACATGTCTGATCGACTAACCTATCGATTCGTGGCAGTGGGAATGAATCTTTAGGACAAGCTTGTGAAGTCAATGCAGACTCTTATTTTCCCATTTTTCTTTAAGACTGGCACGATGTTGGCTAGCCAATCTGGCGTGACGACTTCCTTGATGAACCCGACCTGTTTGAGTTTGTTTATTTCTTCATTAACTGCTTGGTGAAACTTAGGAGCGAGCCTCCTTGGTTTTTGCTTAACAGGACGATAATTTGGATTGACGCGCAGTTTATGACATGCAATTGATGGGTCTATTCCAGGCATATTGATATACGACCAAGCAAAAACATCTTTATTAGAAGAAAGAAAGTTTACAAAGTTGTTGTACTTATCTCCCTCTGACTCGGCACCTACATAGACATATCTTGGATCATCTTCTGACCCTAAGTTCACACGTACTCCTGGATCAGTGCTTCCGTGATTAAGCTGGGGGGAGCTCATTTGCTCCTTCTGTAGTTGCTATTTAGAGGCTTCGGTCCTTTCTTTCGATGGGCTCTTTGATTTGTTGTCGCCCTCTCGAGCTTCTGATGAGATCGGGCTCTTCCCCTTAGTGTCAGCATCCTTGGTTGCAGAGGTGGATGGCTTTGCAGGCGCCATAGCTTCAAGAATTCCATGACATTCTTGTGGAGCGTTCTGGTTGCCCTGAAGTTCCATTATCCCATGAGGTCCGGGATAGCGGAAAACTTGATGATATGTGGATGGAACACCTCTCATGGCATAGATCCATTTTCGACCAAGAATCGCATTGTACTTACTTGCGATGTTGAGGATGCTGAACTTGGCGGTCACAACGACCTTGTCTTCTTTTCGCCCTACAGTGACGGGCAACAGTATTTCACCCTTAGGATCTTCCCTTGAACTGTTGAAGCCTAGGATGGGGGTGAAATCGGGGATGAGCACTGAATCAGGTAACCTCATGTCTTTGAAGGTTCTGTACATGAGTATGTTGTAGGATGCACCAGGGTCGATGAGTACCCTCTTGATGATGTAATCGGCTATTCTCAATTCAACGACAAGTGCGTCGTTGTGAGGGGTAACGACCTTGTTGATATCGTCCTCTGTGAAGGTAATGTCAGTCTCCTAGCGAGCCGGGATGTTGAAACGAGCTGCTCGACCAGTAATGGAATAGACATGATGAAGATGTTCTACTCGTCTCTTCTTGTCTCTTGACACGGGGGTGGAGTTGGATTCACAAATCATGTAGACTACATGACTCTCTGACTCGCTGTCACTATCAATCTTGTTCGCGACCTTTTTGTTAAGTTGGTCGCGTAGGTCGCCTGTTGGACCTAAACGCTGGGAGAGGCTACGCCCTCTGCTGCGGACTGGACTTGTGGAGGCCGTTCTGGCCTTGCTGTGATGTCGCCTTGGTGAATGCGGAGGCATTGTGGATCCTTTCTTGGCTCGTTTGCCCATGGTATCCTCTTGCCTTCCGAGGATCCAATTGTTGAGCCTTTTTCATCGGCCCAAGTCTGAAGAGCACGTTTCAAAACGCGACAGTCATCAGTTTGATGACACCGCACCTTGTGAACTTTGCAGTACGGTCGACCAGATGTGTCCTCCAACTGTGTGAAGGTAGGAATCTTGCACCAATGGTTGTGCTTGATTCGCTCATAGATATAACCGGCTGGCCGTGTGAATCGGTGGTAAATCTCGTTGCTCAGTAGGCAACGACTTTGCTTTGAACCTTTTGTTGTCAGATCGAGGTCGCTTAGTGGAGCCAGATTCCACGTTGGAGATGATATGATTCTTTTCCCTACTAGTTAGGGCTTCTTCGAGCTTGATGTAACGATCTACCTTAAGGTATAGCTCGTCCAGAGATGAAGGTCGCTTCATAGCTAGAGATTTGTGCAGGTCGGATCCCTGGATCAGACCGTGAGAGAATGCGATTGTTGCGAAGGTTTCATGCTCCTTTGCAAAATCTTGGATGGAATGTAGTTCAGTTTTGAATCGAGCAAAGAAATTGCTCAATGATTCGCCATCCCGCTGCTTGACTTTGAAGATGGAATCAATGGTGACAGGACGCTTCTTGTTATGGATAAAGAAGATAACGAACTGTCTTTCGAGATCTGCAAACGAGCTGATGGATCCTGGCTTCAAACGGTGAAACCAATCGAGAGCAGGTCCGGTGAGGCTGGACTGGAACAGTAAACATAGTAAGTGATCCTCTTTGATAAGAGGAAGGGATTTACGAAATCCTTTGATATGGTCAGTTGGATCTCCAACTCCTGCATATTGGTCGAATTTGGGGGAGTTGAGTTTGTTAGGCAATTCATGGTCGAGGATCTCCTTGGAGAAGGGAGACTCCTGAAATTGCTGAAGGGACTGGACAACAAGTTGTTCTGCGGTATGGCCTTTGCGAAGTTGTATGATGGCCTGAGAGGCTTTGAACTCTGCTAGTTGTTGGCTGAGTTCTTCATACTTTCGATTGGAGTCATCAACAGCAACGACTCCATGTCCACCATTTGCTACTGGTACTGGGTTGGTAGTTTGTGCAGCCTTTAACTGTGCGTTTTCTTCCTGAAGACGATTGATTTGGTCTTGCAGATCTTGGATGGTTAATTCATGGGTAGCCATTTAAATGAATTACTTTGAGTTGGGTGGGAGGGTTTGGGTTTTTCGATATAATCGAATTCCTTACAGTCGGCGCCAAATGTATTGACCTATTTCTAGATCAATGCATTTACTAGGTCAGGTCGTTGGCAGACTTGACCAATGGGGGGAGTTTTAGATCGAAGTGGCTGCACCTCGTTGAGATTGAGATTGCCTACGTACTCTAGTTCGTGGTGATTGAACTTCCAGATCAAGCCATCGTAGTTCTGTTTATATAGAAGGTGAATAGGCGAAGATCATGGGATCCAGCAGATTCTCCGACATATTTATGATGATATGATATTCTCCAGCGATTGTGTAACGGTTGTAGTAATTGGACAACGGCTGGAGAGAGTATCTTGGGCGCCGAATTAGGGCACGTGCGTATTAGCAGACCGCTGCTGATTTATGTAATCGAGTTGTTGTGGTTGAGCTACGAGTAAGTCAAGATCGTAGCGACCTGATGGATTAACGACTATGCCACGTGGCTGCTTTTTATTGGTTGGAGTATATAGTCCCCCTACAGTTTTTATATTAAAAAATTGATACTATGCTGTTTTGTTTCGGGTTTAGTCAAAATCGAACCATACCCAGCCCTAATGATTTCCCTTCTTTGTGCATAGCTGTTGATTTGTTCTATTAAAAAGTTGTTATATGTATATATCTTGGATTACAAGTTTAATTAAATCACAATAGTTTTCCAAAAAATGTTACGACTGTTACCAAAAAGAGTTTTATGAATTCTTGAACTTTAAATTGCACTTGATGAACTAGGGTAGATAATAATGATCGGCCGACGACAATTGTGGTATGATTCACTTGGTTAATTCTTGTTAATATTTATAAAATCGACATGAAAGTCAAATTTACAAAGATGCATCGCTTTCGTAAGACCATAGTAGGGTTGTGTAACTTGGTTTTGTGGTCATTAGAGATTGGGTATAATTATATTTCATCAATTTAGTGTTCATACATCTTGTAAAGTAATTATTTAGATTAATGATTACTTGGGTAATCACTTGGACATGAATAATTCTACGCTCACAAACGATTCCTACAAATATAACCCACAAACTGATGTGGCATAGCCACGTCACCGACTCTCTCCCCAAAAAAAATAAAAAAATAAATAAATAAACCTCTCTCAAATTCATCTTCTCGATTCAAGATTCCATCTCCACGATGGTTTTGATTAATCTTTGTATATTTTGTTACATCAATTCAAAAGCAAATAGTCGATTGTAGAAAAATGGTAAAATGATCAAAAAATACAACGTACTTTCACATATTTTTCACTTTATACAATGTACTAAAAATCACGCCAAAATATCAATGTACTTTGAAAAAAATTGAGAAACTACAAATAGTGCTAGTATAACAATTGTAAATTCAAACAAACAATCAAACAATACGCAGAACGTAAATAACACACAGAGATTTTTAACGTGGTAAAACCCAAACAGGGAAACGTCCACGGTTGTCCTCGCGACAACAAAATAATCCACTAGATGAAAAGAGATGTACAAACCTATCAACTACCTGCACTCACTGCGAGTTGATACTCCTGGTTATCTCTAACACCTTGACTTCACCAGAGCACCTTGATGTACGCACAAGACACTCGACTTCTTGATGAACACACAAGAAGACTCGAAGCCGAATTCACAATAACTCTTGAAGATCACAAAGATATGAATTGAGAAAAGGGGGAAGAAAGGGAATTGAGTTCAATAGCCACAAACACTTTCAATATCAAAAACCTAACCAAAACACATGAACTAGAAGAAGAATGGACGGCCAAAGAACTAACTTGTTCTTTGGAAGAGAAACCCTATTTATACTTAGGGTTGGAAACCAAGGAAAATGGGCCGAAATAAAGCAAACCGACTTTGGACGTACGTACGTCGATATGACGTTCGTACGTCTCCATACGAAAATAAGCCGGCTGTCTACTTGGACGTACGAACGTCTTGTAAAGATACGTACGTCCAGAACACAAACTTCTCTGCTGCCTAACCATACGTACGAACGTCCTTAAGAGGTACGTACGTCCTGACCACGAACTACCTTGCTGACATACTATACGTACGTACGTCCTTAAGAGGTACGTACGTCCTGAACCAAACACCATACTTAACTCATGACGCGAAGACAAGGACACAGGACGACGCGCGTACAACCAGGTTTTCTTAACAATGAACTCAAGGCGAAATAACCAAGGACACTTTGTCACAAAATTGATGTCAAACTACTTCGTGCCGGTTTCAATCTCCCCCTTTGACATTGATTTTGTGACAAAAACCTATGACTCTAATATCACTTATAAAACGTGCTTACAAGCCCAAACCATGGCATTTATAAAACATGCCTACAAAATCACTCAAGATAGAAACACATAACAAGTCACTAATTCTTGTTATCCAGCTTTAGCAAGATGCTTTAACCATCAGAGACCGAACGGAAGCAACTAGGAATTTCCGAAGCAATCAAGGATTCAACAGAAGTTCCTTCGAGCAACTCCCCCATACTTCATGAGCTCCAAAATATTTTTGACACTCGAACTCCCCCATAACTATATAACGTCTAAAATCATCAACACGTTCACTCCCCCATACGTGTAGCATACCTGAAACATGACCCAAAAATAACCTAACAACAAGAAGACGATTGTTAGTAATTAGAGTCATAAATCTCCCCCTTTTTGTCACAACAAGTGAACAAAATAACCAACCAACAAAAAAAAACGATAAAATAACAACAATAAACAAATAACCAAGAAAAAGAAATTAATACCAAACAATGAAGACAAAAACAGATAAAAAGATAAACCTAAACTGTTAAAAGTTCAGGAAATCAACTAATAACCAAACATAGGAATCCATAACAGAAAAGACAAAACGACAAAAACATAAGGCTTGAGTTAACGAATTCGAAAAACCCGTTCCCAATGACCTAGAGGAAGCTTGGAGAAGTAAGCTTCCGCACGAGCCGAAGGCCTATTCCACCGAGCAATCACATGATCATCATAATCCTCCAGCCATTCACTCTTACAAAACAACTCCTCAATTCTGCTGTCCAAGCCACAGTCGGTAAGTGGAGCAGCAAGTCCTGGAACCTTCGGATAACCAACCAACTCCAAGATGTGATTTTGAAGATGTCCCGGTAATCTCTCCCAATGATTGACACGAACCAAACAAGGATTTAAAAAAGGTCGATGAATATAGTCATACCCATGGGGAACGCGACATAAACGACAAACCTTAGCATTGTTTTTGTACTCCATCACCATAAACGACACATAACCAACAGTCGGAACAAAAATTCCATGAAGTTCATATTCTGCCATAGAAAATTCTGAAGAACAAAGAGAGAACTAGCAAGAGGTAAGAAGACACAATAGGAGTGAAGGAGGAGAAGACTCCCCTATATATAGGAAAAACAAGAGTAAACCTATCATGGGCCCAATAAGAGAGGTCCATTACCAAAAAAAAACAGAAATTTACTGCAAAACAAAAAAAAACTTGAACTAATATGAAAATAGCAATATCCAATAACATGCTCAATACCCAAAAAAAATAGAAACAAACCGATATAGCAAAAGAGCAAAGTTAAGTACAAAAATGTGGAGAGGAAGCCAGAAAACCAACTACTCGGACTCCGAGGCACCATCACTGTGTTCACCATCACCCTCGTCCTCACTCTCTGAGTCATCACCATCACTCTCACCTAGAACGGGAGGCACCTCTTCCGGAAACGGAGGCAAGTCGGTGGGAGTGAAGTCCAGCTGTAGATGAGGCATCTGAGCAACGTTCATCGCATGAATATCACTGATCATGACATCATGACGAGAAAGAATGACCCCAAAACGATCTAACCGAGCATCCATATGATCCTGACGACGTCGGAGAGAGGAAACCCGAGCATCAATAGCTGCAACAGCCCGATTGCCCCTAGCAGAGGCTGAGATGGGGCGTCCAGAGGTCAAAGCCCGATCAAAATCATCATGGCAAACAACAGCCCTGCCTCCCCAAATTAGGTGATGCGTCAGACGTGCACCCACGGACTCAAAAGCCAACTTTCTAGACTGACAGCCCTTCTTGATGGCGTTGACCCAATCATGGCCAACAAACCTTGGAGGGCTCACCCCCATATACTGTCCCTGAAAACCCAAGTGCTTGAGTATAGTCATTATAAAGCTAGGGAAAGGAAGAGTACCCTTAGCTGCATCGATCTGAAGCATTCGATTGTAGATGACCTCAGAAAGATGAAGATGGTGCACCGACATACAGACCACTAATTTGACCATGTCGTCGGTCATGATGATCTTGTTGCCCTTGGAGGGGTAGATGTTGGAGTGGGCAACCATGTGCAAGAGGATGGCGCTGTAGTGCTTGGCATGATACCTTTCCGTGACACCATCAATAAACATCTGCTGAACTTGATTGACAAAGTCAATTTGAATTGTATCCGGAACGGGCCATCTGACAGAAACAGCACCTTCAGGAATAAAGTCACCATCAATACCCAACGCCTCACGTACCACCTTAGGAGAAATGGTGTATCTCTGACCTTCAATCAAGACCGAAAAACTCGAGCGATTCTGCGAGGGTGTCTTCGTCTCATAGAAGGCTATCGTATGCTCAACCGAGTACTTGGTGATTGGTTGAGCCACCCTTAGCCAATTCCGAGTCTCAAAGAATAGGGATATGTTGCCAAGTTGAGTAATCCCAAGAGGGGTAGCAGCGATGTCTGCCAAGTCAAAAAATCGCTCCGGAACAATAGCTTTTGCTCGAGGATGAGCACCAAGAGATGTGGGAGGAGGCGACAAGGCCGGAGTGGAGCTTCGACCCCGTGGAGCGCGAGAAGATGATGCACCCTTAGACGCGGATGCCGTGGAGGTGGGAGTGGTGCGTGCGCGCTTCGAAGCCATTGTCTACACAAGCACAAATCAAAAATTTAAGAGAATTGACAGAAAAACCAATAAAAAAGTCATTGAGACATTTCAACAAACACTTGATGTGCAGAAACGTGATACATGCCATGGACAACAATTTAGAATGTCAAAACGCCCAAACACACAACCAATTAGACCCAACAATAGAGTAGAAGTTACAAGAAACAGAGGGAGCCAAGTTGGCCACCAATTTCAAGGAGATGAAGAGAAACACTAACCAACACAATCAATATAAACCAAAACAAACAATTCCAAAAAAAAAATTTAAACTAACCATGCAATTCAACAAAACTAAGAGAATAATCATGCAATACAAAGAGAGGAAGGAGAGGGAGAAAGAGAAGAATGTGGGAAGGAGTCGAGTTCACTTACTTGATAAAGAACAAAGTGTACACCAAAAAAAAACTGCTTGAGAGAAGCAATAAACAACCACCAAAGAAGAAAAGGAAGAGAAAGACCAAACAAAAGAGTTGAGGGAAGGTGGAGACTTCCTAATGTTCGTGCAAGAGAGAAGAAAGGAGCACGATTGATGTAACAGTAAGCCTTTGGTTCAAAAAATTTGAATTTAAACACAAATGGGCCGGACTGTATGACGGACGTTCGTACGTTCTGAAAGCGTTCGAACGTCGGGACCCAAAAACTAAACATCTGACGAAGATCACATTCGTACGTACTAGAAGCCTTCGTACGTTTAAAAAAGATCTGCCCACCTAAACGTACGAACGTCATGAAAGCGTTCGTACAAACCTTTTTTATTTTTTTATTTTTTTTATTTTGTGAAAATATATATATATATAAAAAAAAAGAAGAACCACCCAACCAGTCAGATAATAAACCAAAGAACTACCAAGAACAAATATTGAGAGACATCACAAGAAAACACTTCTACTTATCATAAGGATTCCAATTACAGCCGAATACAGTATAAACAACCCTCAACCTCAAGACAATGCAAAATCGAAGAACGACATCATACACCATGACATGGTACTTACTAGAATGATGCAAGCATGTAGAAGAACCTGATAGACCAATACCAACCTCCGGAAACAAACTAAAAAATGATCATTGAATACCTTGAAAGTCTTTTGCAAGTAGACTAAGGAGAAGGTGAAACCGAGCACAACAAAACCAAGGAAACACAGAAAAATTGGTATTCTTCTTGTCTTCCAACTAGACAAGTGTGACAGACACTTAACATTCCTTTTTTTTTTTTTTTTTTTTTTTTTTTTTTAAAAAAAAAAAAAAAATGCCATTCCCGTGTGGGAGTATAAAGTATCTCCATCTTTTACCAGAACACGAGGGTAGGGTGTAGCCTACATCTTTTTGGCAAAACACACTCAAGAAGTGCAATACCATGATAACGTGCAACACAAGAACTAACATCTCCTGAGTGCATCCGTCAGAGCATGACCCTCACAGCCCCAATGGGTTCTTAGCCAGATGAGTATGCTCTCAAGACATTCAAATGGCTGGGGATTTTGTGAGTAATTGACCACTTACAAGAGGTGAGTAAATATAAAAGAAAAACAACGATCATGAAAAGCAACCATAGAAAACTGGAGTTATACAGGTATTGAAAAAGACAAGCCAACCACATGTAAATGCATCATGCAAGAAACTACCAATACGAAGAGAGTATAATGTAACCCTACAACTATGCATGACACAAAAACCGTTGAGGACGCCAAACTAGAAACATCTGTAAAATGGAATCCATACAATAGAGAATGTAGTATGTCCTCAATACCAACAACAATAATAAATGACCAAACCTAAACATCCTAAACACAGACAGTTCCAATGAACACATTAGGTATATGAATGCGGAAGAGGTGTATTGACAATGAAGCAGTTATCAGATGAGCGACTACCAGTTAACACCAAGATATGATTGGAATCAAAAACATCACACCTATTATCCTCAAACACAACCTTAAATTTAGCATCACATAACTGACTAATACTCAATAGATTGGACTTAAGACCCTTAACAAAAAGAAGCTCATGACTATTGAGCGATCCAACCTCAGAAAAGTTACCTTTACCTTCAACCGGAAGCATTTTACCATTACCAAACCTAACCTTACCTCCATAACCAAGAGTCAGATTATCAATCAGAGTCTTATCACCTGTCATATGGCGCGAACAACCGCTGTCAAGATACCATGATAAAGGCATTGGTTCAACCAAACGAGCCATGTGAGATACTATTTTCCTGGATGCATCCATACTCCTATCCCAGAAATGTGGTGGTGGAGTAGGCATGGGTGTTGTTTGAGGACGATTTCCATAAGGAGAGGTTCTGGGTAAACCCCACTGAGCATAGCCATTCCACATGTATGGAGCCTGCATGGAGAAAGTAGAAGACTTGTTCCAATATGAATTACCTGCAAAAGAAGGATGATGAGCAGGATACAAATTATTCCAACAAAAAGCAGAGGTGTGACCCATGCGACCACATGTTAGACATTTAAAGCCTTTGTGTCTAAAATTCTTTTTCCGAACATGCTTTACATGAGTAACCTTGGGTGGTGATACCACACTAGACACCTGCACAGGAGCAGGAAGAGCGACACTTGTTGGTCGCACAAAGGTAGTGCGGGAAGTGCTAGCAGTAGAAAGAGGAACAGATGCGTCATAACCTAAACCAGATTTATCTGAATGGGATTTACCAATTCCTAACATAGAGTTTAGGTTAGCACTTGCTTTACCAAACCCAACCAATTGTTTGTTAGCAGCAAACAACTCAGCTTTTACTTTCTCATGCTCCAATACAAGGGATCGATACCGTGTCTCCAGATCATTATTCAGTTTTTCCAAAGTGACAATACGCACTTGGAAATCCTCCTTTTCCTTCACAAATTCTTCCTTCAACATGTTGGAATCACCTGTAAGATTGCATATATCCTGTCCAAGACTATCTACCTGATCCTGCAAGACGGTGTTAGTTTTTTCAAGCAACTTTACTTGTTGCATGGAAAACTTATACATATCACATAATTCACTAGTAGTAGCATGAACAGCAGAATCAGAAACATTAATATCAGCAGAAGAGGATACAATACCTCCTGGATGTTCATCCAGGGATGCACTGAAGACCACATAATTGGAGACAACATTTGAGAGATTCCCATCATCATCTTCATCTGAATCATCCCATGTTACTGTGAGGTTCGCTTTGGAATTATCACCAGGTTTGCGATCCACCTTCTTGTCACATTCATTTGCAAAGTGTCCATATTCACGACACTTGTAACATTGTACATCTTTACGATCAACTCGAGCTCTTCTCCCATCCACAGAGAACCGCTCAAAACCACGACTCCTAGGAGCATTTGAGGAATCAGGAAATCGCTTTCGAGGGTCTCGTTTTTGTAGATATTTCAGAATCTTCTGAAAGCTACGTGACAGAAACGCATAGTTATCATCCACATCCTGTTCTTCATCATCAGAAGGTCCTGTGGAAGGTTCTTTAGACGATGTAGTTTTGAATGCTACAGATTTGTTCTTCAAAGGTTCTTCCAAAGCCTGTTCCATCTCACATGTCCTTAGTTTCCCAGCAAGTGTCTCGATGGACATGTTCTTAATCACATTACTCTCAGTGATGGCATCCTTACATGAACGAAACCGAGGAGGCAAAGCACGCAATATCTTACGTACCACTTGTGTGTCAGTATATGCATGACCAATAGCCGCACTGCAGTTTATGATGTCTTGGAGACGAATAAAGAAATCATCAAAGGTCTCAGAATTATCCATCCGTAGATTCTCAAACTGAGATGTTAACAGTTCCAGCTTACTTTCTTTGACTGTTTCGTCACCTTCATGTGTACAGATAAGCCTGTTCCATGCATCTTTAGCCTCTTCACAGCCTTGCACCCGACGAAACTCACTAGCATTTAATGCCATGAAAATAGCATTGAGTGCCTTGTTGTTATAATTTACCAACAACTTCTGTTCAGGCGTCCACTTTTCACGTGGCGTCAGTGATGTAACAGCAGTATCACCAGTACCTGTAGTAGTCAGAGGTTCTTTCCACCCTGTGACAACAGAAAGCCAGACTTCTTCTCCTAAGGCTTGGAGATAAGCTCGCATCCGTACTTTCCAATGACCAAAGTCTTTTCCACTGAATTGTGGAGGAAGACTTGAAGTAGCAACCTTGTGAGGTTCCATAAAACACTACTGATCGTTAGCGTGAGCCTTTACGCTCCTTAACCAGCCCCCAGCGACTGATACCAATTGAGAAACTACAAATAGTGCTAGTATAACAATAGTAAATTCAAACAAACAATCAAACAATACGCAGAAAGTAAATAACACACAGAGATTTTTAACGTGGTAAAACCCAAACAGGGAAACGTCCACGGTTGTCCTCGCGACAACAAAATAATCCACTAGATGAAAAGAGATGTACAAACCTATCAACTACCTGCACTCACTGCGAGTTGATACTCCTGGTTATCTCTAACACCTTGACTTCACCAGAGCACCTTGATGTACGCACAAGACACTCGACTTCTTGATGAACACACAAGAAGACTCGAAGCCGAATTCACAATAACTCTTGAAGATCACATAGATATGAATTGAGAAAAGGGGGAAGAAAGGGAATTGAGTTCAATAGCCATAAACACTTTCAATATCAAAAACCTAACCAAAACACATGAACTAGAAGAAGAATGGACGGCCAAAGAACTAACTTGTTCTTTGGAAGAGAAACCCTATTTATACTTAGGGTTGGAAACCAAGGAAAATGGGTCGAAATAAAGCAAACCGACTTTGGACGTACGTACGTCGATATGACGTTCGTACGTCTCCATACGAAAATAAGCCGGCTGTCTACTTGGACGTACGAACGTCTTGTAAAGATACGTACGTCCAGAACACAAACTTCTCTGCTGCCTAACCATACGTACGAACGTCCTTAAGAGGTACGTACGTCCTGACCACGAACTACCTTGCTGACATACTATACGTACATACGTCCTTAAGAGGTACGTACGTCCTGAACCAAACACCATACTTAACTCATGACGCGAAGACAAGGACACAGGACGACGCGCGTACAACCAGGTTTTCTTAACAATGAACTCAAGGCGAAATAACCAAGGACACTTTGTCACAAAATTGATGTCAAACTACTTCGTGCCGGTTTCAAAAATTTCACGTTATACAATCTGTTTAAAACTGGATAACAGACTGCTTACGTGGCTAATAGTTATCTACATGTATTTTTTTTTTAAGAAATGCTGAGTTGTAAAATTAAAACCAACACATCTACTTTAAAACGTGTCTTCAGATCATGTCAACAAATGTTTACATCTAAACCGTCCGTTAATCTCAAGATGTTAGAGATATAGATGTATTATTTTTTTTTAGTTGTTATCTCTATCATAGAAAATATCAAACATAGGAAACTACGAACCCTAAATCAACATTTCTTCCATCTCTCTTTCTCATAGCAACATTGAATCCGAAATCTTCTCTTTAATTCTTTAAACCCTAATTTTAATTAACCATTTTCTCACAACTAAAACCCCTATTTTCAATCAAATACTAATGTATAGTGAATTAGTGAATCTCAAGAAAGAATCGATGTGGAACAATCTTATTGTGTGTGCAAAAGAAAAATCTTCTTTCAAGTAAGTGATAACTAGTAGTTAGTTTTACACTAAAAGATGAAGACACAAAAGATAGGGTTTGAAATTGAATTAGAGATTTGAATTGTGGATTTACAGATTTGGGGATTTTTACAATTGTTGAATTCAATTGTTAAAATAGAGAAGAAGAAGAAGAAGAAGAAGAAGGTCAATCATGTGCCTCAAATAGATGTGTTGAAAATGTTGTTTATTTTTTGTTAAAAAAAAATACACGTAGATAATTATTGGCCACGTAAGCAGTCCGTTAGCTAGTTTTAGACAGATTGTATAACGTGAAATTTTTTTCAATGTACATTGATATTTTGGCATGATTTTTAGTACATTGTATAAAGTGAAAATTTTGTGAAAGTACGTTATATTTTTTGATCATTTTACCTAGAAAAATAGTACAAGATGTCCACAAATTTCAATTTTTTCGTCCCCTTTGTTTCATTAAACCCCAAATCTTAAAATTTTAGAACACTCAACTGTTTTCATCGTTAAATCTATCTTGATGCAAAGTACTGATTATGAAATTCCGATTATTGATACATATAATAAAGTACACTTTTAATTTTTAGTGAATGGAGAATGATCCAATAAACCAAAGAGAAGACGGAATTGAGGAGGATATATCATGAAAAGAGAGATGTTGTGGAAGAGGAATGAAACCAGCACTCGGTTGTTTGACATTAATTTTGTGACATTGGATGTCCATGGTTATCTCGTCTTGAGTTCATTGTTAGGAAAATCTCGTTGTACGCGTGTCGTCCCTAGTTCTTCTCTTCGCGTCAAGTTTGTCAAAAGTGAGTTTTTGGGTTTAGGACGTACGTACCAAGTTAAGGCGTACGTACGTCATGTTAGGCAGCAAACATGTTTTGGTCAGGACGTACGTACCTAGTTAGGGCGTTCGTACGTCCAAGCAGGCAGCGAACTTTTACAGTATGGGGACGTACGAACGTTGTTTCGACGTACGTACGTCCAATGTGGATTTCAGCAATTCCGGCCCATTTTGTGTGTGTTCTAACCCTAAGTATAAATAAGGTTTCTCTACCAAAGAACAAGGTAGTTCTTTGGCCGTCCAATTGAAGTCTGATTCTTGGAGTTTGTTTAGGTTGTGTTGAAGTTGTTTTGGTTATTGAACTCATCTTCTTCTTCCCCATTCATCTTCTTCTTCCTTCTTCCCCATTCATCTTCTTCTTAATTATTGAATAGTGATTTAGCTTCGAGTCTTCTTGTGTGTTCATCAAGAAGTCGAGTATCCTTGTGTGTTCATCAAGGAACTCTGGTGTAAGCTTGTTTCATAGTTCGGCTTCGAGTCTTCTTGTGTGTTCATCAAGAAGTCGAGTGTCTTGTGCGTACATCAAGGTGCTCTGGTGAAGTCAAGGTGTTAGAGATAACCAGGAGTGTCAACTCGCAGTGATTGCAGGTAGTTGATAGGTTTGTACATCTCTTTTCATCTAGTGGATTTATTTGTTGTCGCGAGGACAACCGTGGACGTTTCCCATATTGGGTTTTACCACGTTAAAAATATCGTGTGTTCTTTATTTGTTTATTGCTTTATTGTTTGCTTTACTATTGTTATATTGCACATATATTGGGTTTACAAGGAAGGTATATAGAAAAGAGGAATTGAGAGAGTGATATCACAAAAGGAAGAGAAGAATTCATAGTAACATTTATCATATTTGAATTGGGTGTAGAAAGAGAGGAAGAACGAGAC
This sequence comes from Aquilegia eximia, assembly GCA_023053565.1. Classification (NCBI taxonomy): domain Eukaryota; kingdom Viridiplantae; phylum Streptophyta; class Magnoliopsida; order Ranunculales; family Ranunculaceae; genus Aquilegia; species Aquilegia eximia. Next base: position 29,571,023 of record JALIGU010000004.1, read on the forward strand.
TCAGAGAAGTAGAAAGAAACAAAATGTGGGAGAGTTTCTTTAAGGGGCTGCTGATGTGGTCATGCCACATCAACCGACACATCAGTTTGTAGATTTTGTTTGTGGGCTTTATTTGTGAGTGTAGAATTACTCCTTTATTTGTGGGTTATATCAGAGTGATTACTCGAGTAATCACTAACGTAGGAGTGATTATTTGAGTAATCACTTTAATATTTGTCTATTCTTATTAGAATAATAAATTAAATAAGCCACCAATTAACTAGAAAAAATTGACAAAATTCAAAGATGACTTGGTGTTTGATTGGTGGCTTGTTGATAAGTTGATGAGATTGGAGAGAAAAAGAAATACAACTTGAAGGAGACGAGTAGACGACATAACATACCCATTCCAAACTATAATTATTTAGTGAACAGGGTGTCAGTATATTATCAAAATTACGAAAACAAAAAGATTTTTCACAACGCAACGCAAAGACAAATAACTAAAAAGTGACATTATGACTACAAGATAGACTAGTAGGGAAAGGAGGGGGGGGGGGGGGGGGGAGGGTTCAAATGCGAACAATGAAAAATGTGTGGAACATACTTAACACATGATATACAACAAGATAAAAACATTGGACTACAACAAGATATAAGATAAACAAGAAAAATCAGGTTGCAGTTTGACAAGGTTCAGTCTATTGAGGCTTGAGTTGACTCAATACTTGTTAGACAAAGAGGTGACATTCCTACGATTAAGAGTTAGGGATGGAGGAAAGTACCCCACTACACAAACACATATTCACACAAAGATACATGGAGAACAAGTGTTTGTAGCAATTTTGTTCTTGTAATCTAGACATATTTTTGACCAAGTAGAGCAATAGAGAAACAAGAAAGAAAACCAAGCAAAAGACACAAGGGTTCATGGTGATTTGACAATGGTGCCTACATCTACTCTTCAAGGGATTTTTTTATTATTATTATTTTTTTTTTGAAAGATTGTATAATTCATGTATTGGTATAGAAAAAACTAAGTGGAGAAAAATTAGTTTAAGGAAATTCTATCTTGATGATTGTGCAATAAAGAAAACCCAATTGTTCTCAAATTCTTTTCCACCTTCTTTGCTCCAAGACTAATTATATATGTCTTTTTGGTGTTAGAGAGAAAACTGGAAAAAAGAAACTAACAGAGATGATAAATGATACTAAGAACACTTTTTTTTTAGTCTTAATTTCTTTTAAGTTCCTCTTCAAAAATTTGTAAATGCGCATGAGTTTGTAAAGTCTATATGCGAACAGTTTGCACTAGAGCCACCCTCTCTCTCTCTATATATATACATTTAGCCCACCCTACTTATCCGAGTTTGTTCACCAGGGGTCCCATTGGTGGTTTCCACCAGCCTTGTGATTGGTCCAAGTATAGTAGCATGTGTTAATAAACATAGAACCGTGACACGGTGGGGATCGACTTTAGGAAGAGAAATTGAAGATAAGAAGGAGAATTGAGAGAGAGAAGAAGAGAGAAGAAAGATTAAAGGGGAAGGAGAAGTAGGAAAATTAAGAGAGAAAAGACAAGAAGAAGACAGAAGAAAGAGAAGTAGGAGAATTAAGAGTGAGAGAGAGAGAGAGAGATGAGATGAGAAGAAGAAGATAGAAAAAAAACAAAAAGAAGAAGGAGAATTGGTCAATTGATTGAAGAAGAGAGAAAAAAAATAAATAAAAGTGGAATGATGGACATTGTTTTTTTCCACACTTGAAGTATAATGAATATCCTAAAAGTCGGTCGATTAATATAGTTTTTTAGTTATTAGATATTAATAAATAAAATAACAAAATTCTTAATATAAAAATTACTAAGAAATACAGAGAGAGAAAGTTTATCTTTTTCGCTAAGTCAGAGAAAATGAAACTCCATTAGAACTGGAAACATGAAAAATCCAATAAGCTACAATCAGTGAATCATTGATTGATTTTACAATATTCTTTTTTGGATGAAATTTGCCATTGCCAAATTCCAAAAAAAATTCAATGATACATTATAATTTCACCAATTCATTAAACTTGTGGAAAAATCTCATAACTGATTTATTTATCGGATTTTTAGCTTTAAGTCTGATATTAGTTTTATCTATTAACAATCCCATATAATTTTGTCGGTTCTTCTTTCTATGGGATTCATTAGGTACTTTAAAGCTTTCTTGAATTAGTTTTCTTAATCAAAGTTTACCCATTTAAGAATTTCTTTTCTTTAGAGGTATATGGATTTGAAACTTAATTGAATCACACGTTGATAAAACTTGAAGCCACAAACATTGAAATCTGTTTCTTCCTCAAAGAGTTGCCTCGTTGAAAAAAAATTATTTTTATTTATTTATTTATTTTTATTATTGTAATGTCTAAATATAAAAAATATAAATATAAATTAATTACAACTGAAAACATGCCACCTGGACCCATTCCAAGACTGATAACCAATGGGACCCCCTGGTGAACAAAATCGGATTTCTACTTATAAATAAGTCTTGTTTGACTTTGGCTTTAATGATTAGTCCCAGTTTCTAATATTACATAGGTTGTATTTTTTTTTATTGAAACAAACAAACTTTCTTTGCAATTCAAAAAAATTACAAACTTTCTATTCCATTCCAAAAATTGCTATTTTTTTATCTGTGCAATTCTAAAAATTGCTAATTATTTAATTGTGAAATTCTAAAAAATTATAATAGCAATTCCAGTAAATAGAAATACCACTAAATTAGGGTTTTAAATTGTAAAACAAATCGCTCAGTAGAAATTCTACTAAATTGCAATACCACTAAGATGCAAGATGCACTTTTAATTTCTTAATAGAATACTTAATTGTAAGTTCTTAATAATAATAGAGGGTATTTTTGTAAAGTATCATGTACTCATGTAGTAAAGAAGAGAACTAATCATTAATGTGGTTGTTTCGTCGGACTAATCCATAATGCACATTACAATTTGGGATTTTTAATCTGAACACTGTATTTTCTACTAACATATCTCTTTCCTTCCTCGTCTCGACCTATATTTATTCTTGATAAATTTTGGTTATTTCATATTTGCCCTGAAATCTATATTCCCTAACGTAGCCTTAGTTTACTGATTTGACATGCTAGATTCGGAGAAACAGAAATCAATACGAATTACCAAATACAACAAAATAGTAAAACATCTATATAAACACGTCATCTAAAAACTCACTATTTCATATGTAAACAATTATCCCGAAATAATGAAAACTAACCGAAAATCTTTTAAACAAAATACCTGAAAGGTTTTGATGGGTTGCTTATTGAGAAGTATGACTTGTCTTTCTAGCTCTATGTCTTCTTCGGTTGATAGACTCGTTCCTCTAACTCCATATTGACAAATAAATAAGATTAAAACTGCTATGCTGATTGTGACCTTCATCCTATAGAGAATTCCTAACAACCAACCTCTGACTTGGGTGTGGAAAGTGTTTGTTTTACTTTTTATACACAAAGTTGATTAATCCTGTAAAACCCCGTTTATATTATAAATTTTTGTTCGTTAAATTTTATTGGATTATAAAATATTGCATACATATCTTTAAGGGTTTAAAGTTAATTTTGTATTAAGTTGAACGATGATATATTAATTATTAAAAAAAATAAGTAGATGGAATTGGGTTGGGTAGCAGATTTATTTATGGTCCTCAAATTAAGCCCATTAACTTCTCCATATTATTTATATTAAAATCTAAGTGTTTTCATTCATTTTTTTTATAACACCATATTTGGGAGAAGAAGAAGAAGAGGAACCGGAAGAAAGCTAGAAGAAGATTTGGATTTTTATGCTTATACAAGTGAGTAGTCGTTTTTTTGTTTTTGTTTCTATTTCTGTTTTCTGTAATTTCAGATTGTTGACTCATCTTTGAAAAATCATAGAAATTTTGTTTGAAAAGCTTTTTTATTGATTCCAAAAACCCTGAACACTAGATTGAAATGGCTTCATTAGATTAGTTAAGAGCAATTTACGAAAGTTATTTTAATTTTGTAAAAAACGACTTACAAGTATGACAACCGTTGCAGTTTTTTGTTTCTGTACAGTTTTAGTATCGCAAGGTTTTGATCCCTCTAGACTTAATAATAATTATTGAAAATTTATGATAGTTATAATACTCAATGTAAAATAACATATATAAATTCAAGAATTTACTGTTGGGAAATTAATTCTAAATAATTTATTCAACGTAGTTAATTTCAGATATCCAGTATAATTTTACTGCTACCTTTCTGTTTGTGTGGCTGTCATAGAAAAATCATAGAAGACTCGTCACTCAACATATCTTAATGAATTTAATTGTTTTAGAAAATAGACATTTTGAACTATAATTTCTATGTTTAGAAATAATTTAAATTATGAGGATAATATGGTAAAAAATGCTCAGGAAGTCTGATGTAGATTGTTTTGGGATTTCTTTCTGAAATCTGGTAGGATTGAGTAAAACAATTGTTTAATTATTTTTGTATATCGAAACGATTCCATATTTTTATTCCAAGTAATATTTTCATAGTAAAAGGTTGTATTAAAATTTTATGAGATTTGAGTAACTATGTTTTGATGTGTGAATTTTGAAAGATCAATGTTATTGCTTGACAGATTTATGTAAAGAGTTTCTTTTTAGCATATATGTTTTCTTTTTGGTTTGTCCTTTTGTTTGATTGTCAAGTTGAAATAGACATGTACTAAAAGTAGTCTTAATATTAAAGTGGATTAGTATATAATGGCATGTTATTTGATTAATTATGTTTAAAGAAATTTGAAAAGCTATATTGATAAACGCCTAGGAATGGCTCCATACCAATGGATGGTATATGAATAGAAACGAAATAAATACTGGACTTGGGATATAATTATGGAATGATTTGGAATGGTTTGATACCGTGGATGGTATATATTCAATTTGGGAAATAAGAACAGAATACGAAATGGACTTGAAATTTAATAGTTTAACAAGGGTTATGTGATTGTTTCATTAGTTTAGTTGTTTTGGTAGTCGCCCAAGCATTAGTACATTTGCCGCACCTCTGGAATTAGGTTAAAGAATTAATTATCACCCTAGACGACTTAGCCTGCGGGTTGACTCTTGGATTATATTTGGGTATTTTCTGGACGACTTAGCCTGCGGAACTGACCCTTTAGACCTTCATAGCCTTCGGGGTTGGTCTAAGCGCTACATTAGAAAGCTCAAGGGAGCTATTAGAGATCATGAGTAGGCATACGTCGAGGCTAGCCAAAGCTTGCAGGTGAGCACCCATTTGGGTTTTGGTTTCCGCGTAGAGGTTCTTAACCATGGTCAAGGCACATTGGTGCAGTGTGGGTATGGCAAATGTGTGGAGTGCATCCTGTAGGAGGTGTACTAGTGATTGTGCATATGTTGTGATTTTTATGATTGTTAAACCCGAGCACCGGCTAGAGGCCAAGACGTGGTTTTGTGACTTTAGATTCGTTGTTTGGTAGGGTGTTAAGGCTTATGATATTGTAGTGTTTGGTGTTAATTAATGATATGGGTAAATTTTATATACTTTGATTATGAATCGTTATTAATGGTTTGAATGAACGGAATGTACTTTCGGGTTGATACCAAGTATTAGAAAACACGTAACGTGTAGGTGATTTGCTTTATTTTTATTATATTTGTGTATTATGTATTAACTTCATTTTACAGGTGGATAGATCAACTAATTTAATTTGTGCAGGTGGATAGACCTATCCTTAAAGACAGTTGCTGCTTAAGTAATGTATTTGTATTATCGATCAATTAAAATTGTAAATAGATAAATTAGAAGTGAATAATAGAATTAAGCATGTGATTACATAATGGATAAAGGGATTAAATATAATGGAATTGATATCGTTTTTGGCGTATACTTATTGTCTTAGCATAAAAAAATTGTTCTTTAAGATTAATTATGTTGTTAATCATATGATGGAACTGTATATTTATTATGTTATTTTGTGGGAATAGATTTCCCCCATGTTTACTCATACCGGCTTTTATGCTGACCCATGTTACTTTGTTTTGCACGTGGGTGTGTTCTATTTGGAATTCCATTTGGAATGCAGGCAGGAGAGGTTAGAGCTATGGAGTTGTGACGGACCGCTTGTTAGGACCAGTAGAAATCTTTAGATATTTCAATCTTGTATTTTATTTGAAAGTGGTATTCATGTATTTTGTGGGAATAAGTTATGTTGTATAATGGGGTGGAATCATGTGTACATTTATCGTTTGGATTTTTCTTCACTGTATTTTATTTAAGATTTTTGCTGGACCTGGTTTTTGAGTTAGAAATTGTTGCGGCCTGGGTTTATTTTATATTTTTTTAAATTCGGGTCGTGACAGTTTACGCTAAAAATGGTAGAATTTGGGGGTTTTCGCCAAGAGTGACCAAAACTTGGGGGGTTAGGGGTTTACGCTAAAATAGTAGAATTAGGAGGTTTTCGCCAAAAGTGACCAAAACTAGGGGCTTATCACCAATTTTTCCTATTTTGTAACTTGTTTTCTCTTTTCAGTATATTCACAATTTCATGCTAAAAGATAAAAATAATAAATGTAAGATGGAAGCAAATGGGGGAGTTCAATGAAAATCTTGGATAAAATATCTGGGGTTAAGGGTAATTTTTTCTGTAATAATTAAACTCCTTAGTTGTGCAGGTAGTAGTTCTTAAGCCATCTGAGAAGACAACATATTATGGTGTCCACGGATACTTGAATATATATAGTCTACGACTCAAAGCTGATCAACTAAGCACCAGTCAAATGTGGATTGAAAATGGTCCAATTCCCTTACAGGTTGGGTGGATGGTACGTCATATCATCAATTTAATTTAAGTTTAATCTTTATTTTTGGATAAGTCATATTATGTAGACTTATTTTTTGGATAAGTCATTTATTTTCCAAGTTCATCATAGACAGTAACAGTCCCTTTATTAGGTTATTGGATATTGATTTGAATTAACAATTCATGGATTATCAGGTATCACCAAAGTTATCAGGGAACAGCGACAGTCGTTTATTTACTTATTGGACAGTAAGTTATACACTTACTACTCTTCATAAAAAAAATACACTTGCTATTCTAATTGTACTTTTATTATTATTATTGATAATTTCTTTTCTACATCAACAGATCAATAATTTTAAAACAGGCTGCTAGATTTATCTTTGCTCAGGATTTGTACAAGTTAGCCGACATTATATGCTTGGCATGCAACTCCTTCCCACATCCACGTATGGTGGAGAACAAACATATCTTAGTATTTATGTTTTCAAGGTAATATATATATATATATATATATATATATTTTAATTGACTATAATAAAAATAATAAGAAAATTTACCTTATTGATATATTTTTTAAAACAGTTAATAGAGGTAGGCTGACCCTTAACCTGTATTAATAATGGAGGATAATATATCAGTTTTTATCTTCACTTACAAGCATATCCGTATTGCCTACAAAAAGGATTGTGAAGAAATGCTCATCTATGATAAACTCAAAAGTCTCAACTAGCTAACGTAAATGCCAAATGATATTAGGCTAAACTTTATTTTTGAAACTTGATCCATGGACAATAGCAATAATCGATACATCTACCACATGTCCATATTGAAAAGAATTTAATTGTATTCAAGATATCAATATATGTAAATGTGTATTGTATTTAATTTGTTTTCCTTTTATGTTTTATTTGAAACCGGCACGAAGTGGTTTGACATCAATTTTGTGACAAAGTGTCTTTGGTTATCTCGCCTTGAGTTCATTGTTAGGAAAATCAAGATGTACGCATGGTCGTCTCGTGTCCTTCGTGTCTCTTGGTTCTGTCTAGGAAAAGTTATTGGGTACTGGACGTACGTACCTAGTTAGGACGTACGTACGTCCACTGAGGCAGCAAACATCTTTTGGACAGGACGTACGTACGCAGTTAGGACGTTCGTACGTCCAAGCAGGCAGCAAACTTTTACCGTGTGGGGACGTACGAACGTTGATTCGACGTACGTACGTCCAATATGGATTTTCAGTATTTCGGCCCATTTTCCTTGGTTTCCAACCCTAAGTATAAATAGGGTTTCTTTTCCAAAGAACAAGTTAGTTCTTTGGCCGTCCAAGATTTCTCTTGTTCTTGGAGTTTGTTTAGGTTTTGGTTTAAGTTGTTTTGGTGATTGAACTCATCTTCTTCTTCCCCATTCATCTTCTTCTTCCTTCTTCCCTATTCATCTTCTTCTTCATTGTTGAATAGTGATTTAGCTTCGAGTCTTCTTGTGTGTTCATCAAGAAGTCGAGTATCCTTGTGTGTTCATCAAGGAACTCTGGTGTAAGCTTGTTTCATAGTTCGGCTTCGAGTCTTCTTGTGTGTTCATCAAGAAGTCGAGTGTCTTGTGCGTACATCAAGGTGCTCTGGTGAAGTCAAGGTGTTAGAGATAACCAGGAGTGTCAACTCGCAGTGATTGCAGGTAGTTGATAGGTTTGTACATCTCTTTTCATCTAGTGGATTATTTGTTGTCGAGAGGACAACCGTGGACGTTTCCCTTATTGGGTTTTACCACGTTAAAAATTTCTGTGTGTTATTTACTTTCTGCAGATTGTTTGATTTGTTTGAATATTCAACTGTTACATTAGCACTATTTGTAGTTTCTCAATTGGTATCAGTCGCTGGGGGCTGGTTAAGGAGCGTCAAGGCTCACGCTAACGATCCTATGAGTGCAATGATGGTTCATGAGTCTGGTCATAATAATTTTATTGCTAAATCGTCTAAATCTACAAAACCAAAATCTGATTTTGAAAATGATGATAATTTGTATGTTGTTAGCAATAGTGATTGGGCTCTTCTTTACAGACTTTCTGCAAAAGAATGTGAAAGATTACAAAAAGCTAATATTGATTTGCAGGAAAAATTTAATAAAGCTAATTGTAATGTGTCTACTATTTCTGATAATGTTTGTTTTGAAGATAATGGTGTTTTGCAGACTAAGGTTGATTCTCTAGAACAACGACTCAGACATTGTGCAGAGGACTATATGCTTCAAGGGGAAGTTTATGAATCCAAAATTGAAAATTTGGAAAAGGCTAATCTTTCTTTGCAAGATAAAATTGAGATTCTTGAAAAACAGATTTCTTGTGCTGCAGATGATACAATTTATATTTCTCAATTATTTGACAAAGAAAAACTTGACTTGTTATGTAGAATTGCAGCTTTAGAGAAGGCCAATCAGGAGGTCGATGAGAAATACAAATCTCTATTGGTGGAGTATGAGGTAACAAATAACGATTTAACGTCTACTCAACTCCAATTGCAGGTTTTGGACAAAACTAGATTTGATCCTCCTATTGATAGTTCTACTAGTTCATCTAGTGTGATTACTCCTGTAAAATCTACTAGTATGCCTGCCCTTTTGCCTACCCCACCTATTGAGACTAGACTTAATGCTACTAATGTTCAGCATGTTTCTCGTAAGAATTTTAAGTCTAAGGTTAATGGTAAGGCTGTTTTTATTGATAAACCATATTGTTCTCATAATGGAGGTATAGGTTTTGTTAAGGCACCATGTCACAAATACAATGGTGACATACATGTTTCATCTTCTACCACCACATCTTCTTATAAGAATTCTTTGAGTAAGTTTAATGTTTTTCATTGTTCTTATTGTGGTAGAGATGGTCATTTGGATATCTTTTGTTGGGATTTTAATCAACATGTTAAATGTTATTCTCATGTTCCTTATAATTATAATCTTGTTGATTCTTATGTTCCTTCTTGTGCATTTTCTAGACCTTGGAATTATAATGGTTCTCATCACAGGTTTAAGAAAAACAGGTATTCCAACAAAAAGAAGTCTAAGACTAAGGTGGAATTGGTTAAGGACAAATGTATTGCAAAGCGTGTTAAGGGAAAATCTCATATCATTTCACCTCCCAAGGTGTGCACGCCTAGTGTTAAACATGTATGGGTAAGAAAGGATAAGTTGAAGGTTTTTCTGGACTTGCAAAGGTCTGGTGGTGTCCCATATTTGGGATGATGTGGTTTGTTTCTAGCCTTGTGTTATTTGAATTGCATATTTCTCTAACCACATAGGCTATTTGTTTGGTGTTTCTACTTTTTATGCTTTGTTTGTTTAGCTTGCAGATCATGTTGCATGTCTGAATATATTGTTAATAAAAAAAAAAAGGGTTGTTGGTTATTCCTTCTATTTTTTTTGTTTTATTTACTCCATGTATGTGTTGTTGGATGCATCTTTTCTGAGATATTGGTTTAAATTCAATTGTCTTAAATAAGTTGCAATATGTTTGAGTGTTTTCTCCTTCTGAACCCTTAAGTATGTTTTGGTATGTATCATGCATTTTTCCTCGCTTGTTTGCACAGTGCACGGCATGCTTGCATAATGGGAGTTTTTGGAAACCACTTACATATTCCTTGAGCTCATAGAACTTCTCTATCTCTCGAGTATTTATGTGATCTTGAGCTATCTCTCCTTTGTTTTGGTTAATGTTCATCTTGTTGTTAGTGTTATTGAACATTCTTATCTTCCTTTTACAACTCTTGTTAGTGGTCAATGACTCACTTTATCCCCATCCATTTGATTGTCTTTGAAGCAATATCAGTTGGCTAAGAACCCGTTGGGGTTGTGAGGGTCATGCTCTGACGGATGCACTCAAGAGATGTTAGTTCTTGTGTTGCACGTTATCATGGTATTGCACTTCTTGAGTTTGTGTTTGTCAAAAAGATGGAGGCAAAAATCCCTCCCACGCGGGAATGACATTAGAGTGATGTAGGCTAAACTCCACCACATGCGGCAAAATAAAAATCCAAGCGCATATTCATTGTTTTTTATGTAAGGCATACAAAGTTTATATTTCTTTGCCTTTTTAATGTCTTGTTTTTCATTTGAAAGATCATATTTATATATTTATATTCGTTTGCCTTCTACTCATAACGTTTGTTTCAAAGGGGGTTGAAGTTTGTTTCTTCTATGCTCACTTACTAATCTAATCGTATGTCTCTTGTTGATGGTTCTATATTCTAGGTCTTCAAAGGGTGTGTTCTAGTGGTGAACTTTCTCTCTCTTTATGCATTGCATTGCATCTACACACACCGAGGTTTAGTTTATGATGCACTTCAATTCTCTTATTTTTTCAATCTTTTGCTTATCACCATATATTGCCTCTTATTTTTGTACGGATTGGGATTGGCTACTGTTTTTGGAAGTTCATGATGTATTCCTCTTCACTTCTATGGTACATCGGTTATTTTCCTTTTATCTTCTTATTATGGTTTGTGTTGTTAGTTATTAGGTTTGTTTTTTCTGCTATTAAAGTTAGTCCTTAAGGTTAGTCTTCACATGGTTGGATATGGGTTGTTAGTTTTGTCGTTAAAATTGATTCTTAGATATGGTGCAGCCTCTATTTGCTATTGTTTGTGTTTGGTTCTTCATTATCCTAGTCTAACAAGTTTAGTGCGATTCTCATTGCTTGGTTGTTATCGTGTGCACACTTCATGATTCTGCACACCATGTGTTCGATAAAATGTCTACATGGGTATTCTCACATTTCTTGTGCTAGGTTCGCCATTTCTCTTACATTTGTTAGTTTGGTTAATGTTGTGTTTATGCAGGACATGCCTCCTTAGCGTGCTCGGACTACTCCCACCAAAGAAACACCCAGTTCCAAGGGTGCTTCGTCATCGGGCACACGTCCTCCTCGTGCTTAAAGGAGTAGAGGCGTCATTCCTTTGGATTCTTGTAGATGTTCTTGCTGAAAGTGTTTATGGCTTACTCTATTTTGGTTCTATTCCTTGGTAATTCTTTTCAATCGGTGTTTCATTGACATACTAAGGTCAGATTGTTAGTATTATTTGGCTTTACACTTCATGCTTTCTATTTTTGTCATTGGATCACATGTGTTTGATGTGATTTCTGAAGGTAATAGTTCTCAATTTTTTTTAAGAAGGCTACAAGGTATGCATAAGCATATTTTGGTGATGAAATCATGTTATTGGTGTATTCGGTTGTCATGATTTATATTGATTCATATTTTCTCATAGGTTCTCATCATACTTTTCTATGTTGGGCTAATATTCTTGAATTACCTTATTGGCTAGCTGGTGTTTGATTAAATGCTTATGAGACTTGCCTATCCTCTTATTGTTGCTTCTTGTGCCTGGTTGATCCTATTTTTTCCTGCAATAGGTTTGATTAGATGTGTTCTTGGTAGTCTTCTGCAATAATCCTCATGCAATGGTTTTGGGCTACCACTGTTCTACTTTGGGATGCATATGCTCAGTTTGGTCATCTATTGTTAGCAATTCTCTTCTATTGACTCTCTAATCTTTCTGACAATGTATGGCATGTCATCGGAGTCTTAGTGTTCTGGTAGGAAATTTACTCTGAAGTTGGATTGTTGCTTTGTGACTTGGTGACATCGATAATCCTTGCTCATTCTTCAGTTAAAGTTTTTTTTTGAGAGCTTGATGATTGTCTATCTTGTTTGGCATATGTTGAACTAATTTTTAGGTTTCACTAGGGGTGGGCTTACAGGTTTATTCCTTTTATGTCTCTATTCCATTGTGTTTGGGATAATATTTTCTTATCCTTGTTTATAAGATTCTCTAATTCTTTTTTGTGGTTGGATGAGTTGTTTCAGGAACATGTACAGATTGGATTTCCCCATGGATTCTCAATGGATTTTCTTATACTTTACGTTTGACTATTTGGTTCTTGGTATTTATTGTACCTTCCCAATTTCATCAGGTATGGTATTTCTTCCTTTTTGTTTGTTTGCTCTTTTTCTCTAAATATCTTGCTACTATGAAGTCGTTTCTCTGGAATCTATCTCAGGTGGTTATGGTCGGTTGTTTAAAGTGATATTCTAGTGAATCATTTGTTCCGATTGTTGGTGTCCTGACTCTTTCTTCTATGTATAGGATTCTCTTGGTTTCTATCAGGGATTCATGTTATGTTTTCTTTTCTTCCCTCTGTTACCTATATAAGTATTCAGTGTCTTGTGTCTGTGTTGGTACTCTTTCTTCTTCATTTATATGCCTAGATGTCTCTCATGTTTTTTAGTTTTGTGTGTCATGGATTCCAGATTTATGGTATGGTTTTCTCTTTACTCTCTTCTACCCTTGTATGATTGGTTCTTTGTGTATTTCAAATATCCTTATTTGGTTTGTTTGTTCTAGGTGCATCTTTCTCATATGCATTGCATTTAGGTGACGCTTTTGTTTAGGGGGAGAATTCTTTGTATTGACATCGTGTTAACAAGTGTTTATTTTATGACTTCCGTTGCATATCCTTTTTGTTGTTAACATGATTGTTCTCTTACTTTTCTTCTTTAATCTTATTTGTTATGGTTTGGTACTTATCTTTTCTCTTTCTTTTGTTACTTTGCTTCATTTGTGACAAAAAGGGGGAGATTTATGACTCTAATACTAACACCTTCTTCTTCCTTGTTAGTGTATTTTTGGGTCATGTTTCAGGTATACTACATGTATGGGGGAGTGAACATATATGATGGAGTGAAAGTGATGATGATCACTAAGTGTATGTACAGTTTTGGGTAACCACGAGTATTAAACCTTGGATTTCATGAAGTATGGGGGAGTTGTTCGAGGAACTTCTGTTGGCTATTTGATTGTTTCAGAATTTCTTGTTGCTTCCGTTCGGTCTCTGATGATTAAAGTGTCTTGCTCAAGCTGGAAGTCAAGAATTGGTGACTTGGTATGTGTTCTACTTTTGAGTGTTTTTGTAGGCATGTATTATAAATGCCGTTGGTTTGGGTTTGTCAGCACGTTTTATTAGTGCTATTAGAGTCATAGGTTTTTGTCACAAAATCAATGTCAAAGGGGGAGATTGAAACCGGCACGAAGTGGTTTGACATCAATTTTGTGACAAAGTGTCTTTGGTTATCTCGCCTTGAGTTCATTGTTAGGAAAATCAAGATGTACGCATGGTCGTCTCGTGTCCTTCGTGTCTCTTGGTTCTGTCTAGGAAAAGTTATTGGGTACTGGACGTACGTACCTAGTTAGGACGTACGTACGTCCACTGAGGCAGCAAACATCTTTTGGACAGGACGTACGTACGCAGTTAGGACGTTCGTACGTCCAAGCAGGCAGCAAACTTTTACCGTGTGGGGACGTACGAACGTTGATTCGACGTACGTACGTCCAATATGGATTTTCAGTATTTCGGCCCATTTTCCTTGGTTTCCAACCCTAAGTATAAATAGGGTTTCTTTTCCAAAGAACAAGTTAGTTCTTTGGCCGTCCAAGATTTCTCTTGTTCTTGGAGTTTGTTTAGGTTTTGGTTTAAGTTGTTTTGGTGATTGAACTCATCTTCTTCTTCCCCATTCATCTTCTTCTTCCTTCTTCCCTATTCATCTTCTTCTTCATTGTTGAATAGTGATTTAGCTTCGAGTCTTATTGTGTGTTCATCAAGAAGTCGAGTATCCTTGTGTGTTCATCAAGGAACTCTGGTGTAAGCTTGTTTCATAATTCGGCTTCGAGTCTTCTTGTGTGTTCATCAAGAAGTCGAGTGTCTTGTGCGTACATCAAGGTGCTCTGGTGAAGTCAAGGTGTTAGAGATAACCAGGAGTGTCAACTCGCAGTGATTGCAGGTAGTTGATAGGTTTGTACATCTCTTTTCATCTAGTGGATTATTTGTTGTCGAGAGGACAACCGTGGACGTTTCCCTTATTGGGTTTTACCACGTTAAAAATTTCTGTGTGTTATTTACTTTCTGCAGATTGTTTGATTTGTTTGAATATTCAACTGTTACATTAGCACTATTTGTAGTTTCTCATTATTAATTTTCTTTCGGCTTCTTCGTGACAGGATAAAATCAGTTAAAATTGGTGGTTAAAATATCGTAATATATTAATTGGCTATTGGGGCCTCTAGACGGATATAGCCCCCCCATGGGGAATTGACATTTCCCTGGGGCTGATTTCAGAAAGGCTTGCTATATTAAACACCTCCATATTTTCGATGCATCTGCTAATTTGGTGGTTCCTAAAGAAAATTGTACGCAGAGTTATGTGGACAATCCTAAAAGCCATGGTCTAAAATATTGGGGCAACCACACTCCTCTTTGGTGGACCAGGGGAAAATGTGGACTTTGAAAGACATTATCTTAAGCTTTGTATATCCCTAGGACAAATCTCACAATCTTTGTTTAAACAATTACTTTGGTAAAATAAAATTTGGGATCAAATTCGTAAAGTACAGTACTCATTTATTAACAAACCAAAAATAATTACAGGTTAGTACTTGTACTTTTTATAGCACTGACTATAAGCTAATATTATCTCTAAGAGCAATAACAATGCAAGGGGTAAACCAAGGTGGGGGTGGATGTTTACACCTTGGGATGTTGAAAAGGCTTTTCCAGTACTGAAGGTGTAAAACAGATGCTGAAAACATGGAGGTTCAAACGGGGGTGTGGATCCATACCCTCAGACAAAACATACAGAACTTGAAGTTCCATTTGACTTTTAAAAATTGGGACGAAACTTAAAGCTCTATTTGGCTTAATTATAATGGAGAAACAGAACATGATGTTCCATTTGAACTCAATTAAAGAAACGGACAGAACTTGAAGTTCCATTTAAACTTAAATAAAGTAGCCAAGCTGTACATGAAGTTCCATGTGACCCAAAATGTTAAAATGTATCTTCATATCCACCTTTGGGTTGGGAAAGATCCACTCTCTTGGTTTGCATTTTAATTTAGGAAGGTGTAAAATCCTACATGGAGCCTAGATGCTGTCGATGTGTCCAGTTTTACACATTGCATTGGTATTGCTGTAAACAAGTCATCGTATTGTTGTAATGGTATTGAATATGGTTGAGATGGATACGGATGTGATCGATGAATGATGAGATGTTATCGTTGACTCAATACTATAATAACAATTATCCTTCCATGGATTTGATGTATAGCGACAATGAAGAGTATCGATCCACTATAATCAAGAAGAAAACAAAGAAGCTACCAAGAAGATGCCACAAACATTTATAGAGAAATAATAACAACTAAATTAATTAATTCTAATACAAGTATAATTACTAAAACAGAGTAAGATCAACAAAAGGAATAGTGAACATGTTAACCTCATGAATCCACCATGCATAATACTAATCTAGTTAATATGCATGTTCTTAGCTACTCACCTCTCAGCTATTGTAACTCCCCGAATCACCTCTCAGCTATTGTCGGGATGGAGAAAACTCACCTCTCAGCTATTGCGTCTAAATATTTTACTTCAGATGCATGAATGGAGTGGATGAAGCCCAAAGAAACAAGACCCTAAGTAATCAACCATATGGTTCCACCCATGCAGGCGTACATATATCATCTTCTAAGCAATCCAAGTTTATATTGAAACCCTATTATGTACTCATATTTCGGGTATTGTAAGTAATAAGCATGTAGGCATGGTAAACATACAATAATACTAAAAAGAATAAACTAACATATTACTTCTATTTTCATACAGTAATATGAAAGTATTGTTATAACTATTTTGCATGAAAACGATTCAATGAAAAACAAGCATAAAAACAATAATTAAAATATCATGGTTTCATCAATGGAGGCTACTTATCACTTAAGGGTTTAGCCTTCCATTGATGAGGAACAATAGAAAAACAAATCTTTATTGCTCTTAAACCTTAAAAACCTAATAAAATTTATTGCTTCAAGATACAAGAGGTGGAATATTATTCTTCTCTATTGAGTTATATCAAAACCTTAATTTTCTATAGTATATATATTATTCTACCATGAAAGCACGTCTACATACATCAAGTCGGCAATAGGATAGACTTAGGTCGGTGTAGAGCCCATTACAGACAAGTCGGCACAGCACCAACTAGCGATGTGGCGAGTAGCAATAGTGCCGGGGGGGGGGGGGGGGGAGTTGATTATGGACTTCTGGTCTTCGATCTTTAGTCGTTTACTCCGTCTTCTGCCTGGTTCACAATGAGTCTATCTTATTGGACTTTGGTATGGTGGAAATACTCCTCTGAGCTTGGTACAGTTATTGCCTCCTTTTTGGTTTCAAAGTCTTCCTTCTTTTGAAATTGGGCTTCCTCTTTGATTTATAAGTCCTTGAGGAGGTGGACTTGAATCTCTTATCAACTTTGATTCATAATTCATCAACTTAAGCCCAGTGTTGATACTTTAGGCCTTTTTTCAAGTTAGTGAGAGTTAAGGCCTGTGAACTATAATAAACCTGAAAATATGACTAAAAGGGACATTAAAGAACATATGAGTAAACAAAGTGTTATTTGGAAGGTATTAAGGAATAAGACTTTTGTGCTCATACCAAATACCCCCAAACAACATTTTGTTTGTCCTCAAGCAAGAGAGTAAAAGATAATGGAATAAGAGCATATAGATCTATATTACAACGAATAAATAAAGTACATGGTGTTTTTACGCTAAATACCAAGGCTTTAAACCACATGAACCCAGGTGGATGAGTTATAGTCTCCTAAGGGTTTTTCCGAGAAGACACCCATAAACTTCATCCAAGACCTTGGGGATGATACCCCACCCCCAAACAATTTTACATTACCTATTAAAAAGTGCTAAGTTGGGTCTTTTAATGTCAGATTCCCTAGACTTCATAATCCTATGAAGGACTATTGTTTATTTTTGGTGTCATATTGTAGCTTATACTTTGAATATATAGCATTACATAATAATTAAGCATACACTAAAATAAAACAATATTTTTATTATACTAATTATAAACTAAACTTTTGTATTACAAGAGAATAATCATTTAATACATAATGTAAAGGAATTAACAAAAATAAAATGCAAAAATAAAACATAGAATCGATGCTCGACAAACAACTAAAACTAGACTAGTGGAGGCGTCTACAAGCGGGGTCGTCCTCAAGAGCTTCAAGTATGGCTTAGAGAATCAAATCGGCCGTGCACCTCATTATGAAATTCTCGATTCTCGTTTCACAAACCACGCACATTCACCTCAAGATTGGCAACACAACCGAGTTTCCAAACTAGAAGGGAGCTCGACTGGGCTAGAAGATGACGGACCAGGAGCCTCCACACCAAGAGAAGCACAAGAAGGTGTCCATCCCTGTGGAACTTGGGTAGAGACCACCGCACCGACCAAAGTTTAAGGTACATGAATGGAGATTCGAGAAAGACCTAAATTCCAACGAGTGGAAAGAATCTTGTACCAAGTGGTTTAAGGAAGAACGGGAGTTTGCGTAAGGAGCATGAGACGAGTAATATGTACAAGAAGATGGGCAGTCGATTGGCCACGAACGGCCTTGGCAATGGTGTCAAAAAGATCAATATTAAAGTTGTGGCTCTTGAAGACATTTTGAAAAAGAAATAGAATATGGGCTTGGGCGGTAGTGACCACGCTAGGCTTTAAAGTATCAAAGACATTGGCGGCTAAAAATTGACAAACAGCGGCTTTGTTTCTTTTAAGTGTGCTAGCAATGATGCGGCTTGGTTTCTTCTAAGTGTTCTAGCAATGATGCAATGAGAACCATACTCGGCCTCGTTGGAAATAGCATACATAAGATATTTGAGGTGTGTGAATTAAGTGTTTTGACGAGTGAGTTCTTGAAAATTCGGAATGTTTATGATAGAAGAAATGTCATCGACGGAAAGTAAGAAATAGAAATCATTGTTGCGATAGACATACCCATTTTGCGGCTCGAATTAACAATGAAGGTAGAAATCATCGACGAGCTCGAGGTAAAAAGTGGTGTTTGTATCATAAAAGATGTTGTCCCAATTCCTTTGCACCATTTCATAGGTAAAATGGACCTTCAATTTGTCATCTTGAAAAAGAATGGAGAAAGTGTTTTTGGAAAAGACACTATGGTCGGAATCAGTAATGATTCCGGCGATAGGATAGTTTAGAGGGGCTAGGGTTTCCATAATTGAGACATACGAGAAGAGAAGGACAAAATTGGGTAGGAAACGGTCGTGAGGTGGTGAGTTCTTGTCTTCGGGTGGTGAGTTGCAGAAGAACAATGGAGGCGCTGGTGGATGTTGTGCTCAGATCTGTGTGTAATGAGGACGAAGAGTTTGTCTTACATAAGAAACCACGACTGGATATTGACCAAATTGCCCCTTAACTTAATTCTTTAATAAAATGTTTTTTTGGATTTTGACTTTTTTGCAATTTTACATCCAACGTATTTTCGAGGCGGTTCATAATAATTATAAAAATATTAAGTCCACTAAGCATAATTATAGGAAAGTGTGATTAAATGTGAAGTAATGAGCATAACTTACCATTAAGGGCAATTTCGTGTATAAGAAGATTCAAAATTAATTACACCATAAATTAGAAGAATCGCAAATTTTAAGCATATACGAAATTACCCAAACTCAGTGAATTTAGAAAATAATTTATCGCCACATGACCAAATAGTCTAGAATTTTAGTTACTTAAAATTTAAAAGTTTCTAGGTTGCCTCCTAGTAGCGCTTTCTTTAACGTCTTTAAGATAGACATATTGGGGTGGTGAGGACGACCCCCCAACACAATTAGAAAATCTTAAGTAAAAATGTTAGTTCCATTCTAGGATCAACTAGTAGGTTTAGCTTATTATTCGGATTTTCTTGGGTGCTTTGAAAGAATTGGATTTAGATTTCAAGTTTTGAATAGGATGACTCGAAAACGTCCCTTTCACTTAATAAAACCTATTGTTTCTCAATATTCTTAATACTCGTCCCATGGTCATTAAGATGCGTGATGTAAAGTTCATTTGTTTCTTGTTGGGAAGTAATAAAAATTTTAAGCAAAGTCCCACGGTCTGTTCTCCTTTCATTATACCTATTTTGATATTGATTATAACTTGTATTATAATTTTGTTAACAATTAAAACCCCGGGGGTTGGATTGCATGATTAAGATTATCGTAGCTTAACTTAGGGTTAGGCGCCCATGGTATCTCACCTTTACTCATATAACCCAAAACATTGACCTTTTTATCATCACGTTGTCGTAAGGGACAAAGATCAGTTAAGTGTGAAGGGTCAAGGCAACGGTTGCAAGTTTGTGACACTTGTTTTACGTCATCTACAAGGTGACTTTCTAATGCATAAATTTTCCCAGTCATTCTTTAAATGTTTACGGTGACTTTCTAATGCATTAATCTACAAGGTGACTTGAGTTCATTATTTGGTTTAACTTCATACATGCCTCCGGTTGGAGGAGTAGCGCCCCGTTGTTGAGAATGTTCCACAAATTGTTTAAAGAATGATAAAGCGCGGCTAAGTGTAAGACTAAAAAAGGTACCACTATTCATAGATTCAACAAGACTTCTAGATCGAGAATTTAAGCTACTATAAAAAGTTTGTACTAGAGATGTCTGGGATAAATTATGATGAGGGCATTAGGGAAAATCTTCGAATCTATCCCAAGCCTCATGGAATTCTTCATGGTCAAATTGTTTAAACTTTTAGCTTTAATAGCATTAGTGTTGGACATGGGCAAAAATTTATTAAGGAATTTGGCACAAAGTTGGTCCCAAATAGTGATAGAATTCGGCTCAAGGCTTTGTAACCAAGATGAAGCTTTATCCATGAGAGATAAAGGAAAAAGTCTAAGTTTCTTTGGATCTTCAAATATATTGGTGTCTTCGAAGGTAGAGCAAACCGATAAGAAACGTCGAAGATGTGCATATGGGTCTTCGCGGTCCTTGCCATAAAAGCAAGACACCATAGAAATAACTTGGGGAACAATCCTAAAGTTTTTGCCAACGGCCTCTAGAAATATGGATGAAGGAGGTCCCGACACCAAAGGTACAAAGTTATCTCGAAGAGAGGTTTCACCCATTGTAGGAGAAGATGGAGGACTAGTGTGGATAGAAAAAAAAAAGTGAGTAGGAGATAAAGGAGTTTCTTCTCAAAGAATGCTAGAATCAAGATAAGACAATGAGTTTAAAGTAGTACCCGAGCGTAGTTTCAAGCAATAATGTGCAATACAAATGCCAAGCAAACCTAGCACATGCATCTGCAAGTCAACTTTTGCTTGAAAGCAACAACACTCGTACGCCCTATCCAATCCAAAAATAGCTCAAGATATCACCTCTTAAGTACGGTTTAAGAGATCCCAAGATATACACTAAAATTATTATTTGGGGGGTCACTCTAGACTTACGAAGCCTTCACCGTGGTTCCCCGAAATAAAATTGGTCGATGTGTAAACCTTGATAATCAAATGAACTAAATACCAAGAAACTAGTCGTAACTTTTCTCGCGAAAGCTCTAAGCTTTGTGCTCGACACTTCCACCTTATTATTCAAAGTCCATACTAAAGATGATCCCTTCGCCCAACGAACCAAAACTAACTCAATAGGAACCGCGGAAGAGGGTGTACGTGCGTAACACGCTCCATCACCAACCTTGGTTCTCTAGACATAATTTAGAGGTGGGGTTAGCCACAAGCCAAAGAGTTTTCAAGGTCAAGTCAAAGTACTAACTAAATCCTTTTTGTGTCCTTAAATACAAACTAATAATGCACAATGAACACCAATATACTCAACCTTGGCTCTAGTCTTGATTAATTTTAAATCCGAGGTGTGACAAAACAAGTCCTTAGTTTGGTTTCACTTGATGGTCGGGTCTGTGTTAATCAATATTCGGAATAATAATATACGAAAAAAATCAAACACCAAACAAGGTCATGCAAGAACGCATAAGAAACTCCTCTTACAAGAGAGTCGAGGAGGGTTAAGAGAATGTGTACCTCCCACTCAATGAATCAATGGTCAAGTGAGTGGGGTTCGTTTGTACACACCCGCGTGGGTGTTTTGCACAAACGATGAAGGTGATATAAGTCTCTGCACCCGTGTGGATGTTAGATGGAGTTGAAGTTGGAGGCTTTTTATGCAACCGCGGTGAAGTACAATGGATAGTAGGTACGCGAATCTAGTATTTCGTTAACGGGAGAGTTATATAACTCGAAAGTCAAATTGGATAGCCTCACAACAACTAGGAGGGACAGGTGCTACTGGTAAGAAAAGAACTGGAAAGGTTCTAGTTGAACCAACTCGCGGGGTTGCGAGTTTACCTCGGGGGGGGGGGGGGGGGGGGTGGTGAGTTTACCAGTACCTACTGAGCTGGGCTCTGACTCCTAGACTGGTTCTTGTTGACTTTGTGTCTAATCCAAATATGTAGTACAGATTCCTGAAAGAAAAATTAATTCTAAATTAGTCTACTTTGCTACTAAAAGTAAGAAAAAAATAAATAAATAAAAAGAAAGGGTGGGTGGGTAAGAAAGATGGGATTTTTAACATTCTCCTTCTTCGTTGAAAAAAACGGCAACAACGTCAAATCGTTGTAATGGTATTGAGTATGGCTGAGATGGATACGGATGTGATGTTGATGTGATCGATGAATGATGAGATGTTGTCGTTGACTCATTACTATAATAATAATTATCCTTCCAAGGATTTGATGTATAGCAGTAAGGAAGGGTATCAATCAACTCTAATCAAGAAGAAAACAAAGAAGCTACCAAAGAGATGTCAAAATATTTTGTAAAGAAATAATAATAACTAAATTAACTAATTCTAATCTAAGTACAATTACTAAAACAAAGTAAGATCAATCAAGAGAATAGGAGACATGTTCACCTCATGAATCCACCATAATAATAATCTAGTTAATATGCATGTTCTTAGATACTCACCTTTAAACTATTGTAGCTCCCGGCTTACCTCTCAGCTATTGCCGGGATATATAAACACTCACCTCTCAACTATTGTGTCTAACTATTTTACTAGAAATGTATGAATGGAGTGGATGAAGCCCAAAGAAGCAAACGCTAAGTAATCAATCGTATGGTTCGTGTCACGACTCGAATTTATAAAAAATGAAATAAACCCAAGCCGCAACAATTTCTAACATAACAACCTTCTAACATAAAAACCAAATCCAATAAAAATCCTAAATAAAATACAGTGAAGAAAAAAATTCGAAACGATAAAAGTACACCTAATTCCATCATTTTATACAACATAACTTATACCAACAAAATACATGAATACCACTTTCAAATAAACTACATCATTGAAATATCTAAAGATCTCTACTGGTCCTAACAAGCGGCATGTCATAGTTCCATAGCTCTAACCTCTCTTACTTGCATTTCAAATGGAATTCCAAATGAAATACACCCACGTGCAAAACAAAGCAACATGGGTCAACATAAAAGTTGGTATGAGTAAACAAGGGGGAAATCTATTCCCCCCAAAAAATAACAAAATAAATATATTGTTCCAACATATGATTAACTGCATAATTAACCTTAAAGAACAGTTCTACCATACTAAGACAATAAGCATATGCCAAAAACCATATCAATTCCATTATATTTAAATTCTTTATCCATTATATAAACATGCTTAATTTCATTATTCAATTCTAATTTATCTATTTAAAATGTTAATTGATTGATAATACAAATACATTACGTAAAGAACAATTCTCTTTAAAAAAAAGGTCTATCCACCTGCACAAAATAAATTAGTCGACCTATCCACCTGCAAAATGGAGTTAAATACATAATAGACCAATATAATAAAGATAAACCAAATCACATACACGTTTTACGTGTTATCTAATACTTTGTATCAATCTGAAAATATATTCCGTCAATTCAAACCATTAACAAGTCCAATCATGACTATTAATTCCCATAATAAATAAAAAATCGCAGTTCTTCCACATAATTATAGTTACTTCTGGTTCATAATCAAAGTATATAGAATTTACCGATATCATTAATTAACACCAAGCACTACAATACCATAAACCTTAGCACACTACCAAACAAGGAATTCAAAATCACAAAACCACGTCTAAAGGTAATTACTCCTACAACGGAGTTGTGTAAGGATAGTGGGCTAAGGCTAAGTAACAAGAGAGGCTCAGAATGATCAACGCCTAAGGGATAAAGCATCACAGGGCAGGGTAAGGTAAACAAGGTTAAACTAAATGTCTTCGTATCATTTCTAAGTACTGATATAGTGATCACATCTTGAATAAGCTATAAGATCCAAGTTTATATTACACCCACTTAATGTCATCTTAAGGCTAACTAGAAAATGAATATTGGACCAAAAACAGACAAAACAGAGAGGTTGAGTTTTTTGAATCCAGATGTTCACAATAACTCTCCAAGAAAATGACGAGTTTGAAAACCTCACTGGGTTAATGAAGAAGAAGATGAACTTTTCTTCAATAAAAGTTGATCTCAAAGAAAAACTAAAAGATACCTAAACCTTAATTACAACTTCTCTTATATAGAAAATACAAAGTAGATTACTTGCATGAAAAGATTTCCAAAGAAGGTCAAATTCGTGGCTACTGCTGTTGGTCTTCTACAGACATTAGGTACTTAGCAAAACCAAATTATTAAGGGCTTAATTTGTAGCTTGGGGTAAGACCTTCAGTTTTATAGCTCATAGGCCCAAATAAGACTTCTAGATCTTCTTGTGGAGCCTTTTTAAGTTTGGAGTTAAATAAGGCCCAGAATAAAATTTCTGAATAATGGGCTTAAGTAGGACCCGGTTTGGGCTGAGAATTGGACCGCCCCACTTTGACCAAAAATCAAGTAACCAGATCTGACTGTGGGGTGCCCTCAACAGATCTTGTGGGTGCAAATATCGATTCTCCTTGTCATGTGTAAATAACACTTTTTTGCTTGTTTTTCTTGATTTTTTACGGGCTTTTACATAATATTCGCATTTCGGCTCATGAAACTTACACAAAAGACAAGAAACCACTAATCAATGAATATAATACAATAATATAAGCTAAGTGCTATACAAACGGTGTTATTCGGGGGATAAATATACACTTTTGAGGTCTGATCACTCTCTCTTGAAAATAAGGCTTTAGCCTTCTGGCTGCATGTACCAAAGCAAGAGCGATCTTTTCGATTTTTGAGTATCTTGTGTCAGCTCCCTGCAACACTTTGCTGATGAAGTAAAATTGATTTCTCCTCCGGTTCTTCCACAAATATAACCGCACTAACTGCTATATCAGATGCGGCCAGATAGATGTCGACTGGTTGCCCGGTTTGTGGTGTTGTTAGGACCGGAGGTTGAGTGAGGTATGCTTTAATCTCGTCAAAGGCATGCTGACTAGTAGGCTTCCATTCTGCAGGGAAAAAAAAACGGACCCATTTAAGGTGTGGAAATATAAGATTGGACCAGTTAGGGAAGAAATGGTAAAATAGGCCCAAACGCTGATTTTCTTGTCTTATGGACTAGTTTACCCTTCGACTGATGCAAAGACTTGTTTGCATATCATAAACATATAAACATACTTATTTATATCAGTCACAATACAAATATAAAATGCAAAGACTTGTTTGCATACTTGCAAACAACAACATAAACCATAAACATTAAATGCAAAGAATTGCTTGCATACTCGAAACGACAACAAGATAAACTAGAAAATGTAAAGACTTGTTTGCATCAGTCACAACACATAAAGATTAAATACAAAAACTTGTTTCCATACTCGAAATAATGACATACCATAAAATGCAAACATTTGTTTGCATAAACTAGAAGGGTATTATCGGTAGTGAAAGGGCCGTTTTTACAATATCAACGTTAAATGGGTCTGTTCTTATTTTACAAATGCTTAATGAGGGCTTTTCTTATAAACCGGGCCTTAGTTGGGCCAATTGTGTTTTATAGGTGCTTAAGGAGGGCCTAGAACCACTTCCATGTCCATTTTGTATTAACTTTGATGGCGTTGAAGAATGGCTTGCATCGGTCAGAGTACCGAGAGATGAACCTATTGATTTGGATTGGCTTTTATGCCCCGGTTGGTCATGAGATAGCCAAGGAACTTGCCGGAAGAAAGACTAAAAGAACATTTGCCTGGATGCAGCTTCATGTTGGACCGTGTTAGGATGTCGAATGTCTGGTGTTGATCTCGCAAATGATTGTCTTTCTCCTTGGTTTTGACCACCATCTCGTCTATATATATTTCCATGGTCCGGCCTATGAGCTCGTTGGGTTACTTGGAATCAGGTGTTCTTGTTGATTGATATTGTTTGTTGTTGTGCAATCATATTCCCAATTGTGTGGTCAATTAGGGGTTTGAGAGAGACTTCCAAGAGTGATGGGAAAGCTGCAAGGAATTTGGCAAAGTTGACTCTTTTCAGGCAATTCTACATTGTTGTCATTGGGTATTTGTACTTTACAAGGATTGTTGTTTTTGCCCTAAGGACTATTTCTGCTTATAAATATCAGTGGGTAAGCAATGCAGCTGAGGAAATTGCAAGTCTTGCTTTCTACATGGTAGTGTTCTATATGATCCGGCCAGTCGAGAAGAATTTGTACTTTGTTCTTGACGAGGAGGATGAAGAGGTTGCTCAGCAAATACTTCAGGATGAGGAATTCGAGCTTTGAAGCTTATCATGGTCTTGTTGTGTCTCTTACCGCTCTGACTGTAATAGCTTGAGAGTTGGATTACGAAATTTACAAATAGGATTGCTGGTCAAGAGTATGCAGCTGCTCCCATTTACCACTAGCTTTTTTCGTGTAATAAGACAATATTTCCTTTCATGTTTCATTGTTTGGGTTGTGGCTCTTGATATTGTTCCTTTTTTGTTATTCAGCAAAGGATGGAGTAAGTTACAATTATACTCTGATTTTTTTTTCATTGTTATATTTGAACATTGTTTGGTAGCAACATAGTAGTAGTTATTCCTATATTGCATCACATTGTTAACAATTCTTTCTGGTAGACTCCCTACATTTATGCACCTTTGATATCACTTAGTTCTCTTGCTTAACTAAAACTTCAATGGCTGTGAACATATTTTACAAGTTAATGTGTTTCTTCGCATATGTTTATATGTGCTATGCTTCAGATTCTATGTTCATATTACTCTGAATGTTTATACTTGGTTTTGTCGCACCATTTCTCTTATGCCAATACCATGAGATATATAATCATTTGATTTGGCGTGAGCTTTATTTTTGACACACGGTTGGGTGTTTCATATGTAGTGGTTTGCAAGGTTTGTGTCAAAGATCTTTTTCCTTTTCTTTTATGTTTCAAAATTTCCCCTCTGACTGTTGAGAGTTGGATTACCAAATTTACAAATAGGATTGCTGGTCAAGAGTGTGCAAGCTCCCATTTACCACTAGTTTTTTTTTTTTTTTTTTTATGTGTGTGTGTGTAATAAGACAAAATTTCCTTTCATGTTTCATGGTTTGGGTTGTGGCTCTTGTTATTGTTCCTTTTTTCTTATTCATCATGGAGTAAACGAGTAAGTTTAAACTGTACTCAGATTTATTTTTATGTTATATTTGCACAGAGTGTTTAGTAGCAACATGGTAGTAGTTGTTTTTATACTGTATCACAATGTTCATGATTCTTCCTGGTATATCCCCCTACATTTGTCAAAAATAAAAAAACCCCTACATTTGTGCACCCTTCATATCACTAAAAATTCTCTTGTTTGACTAATAAAACCTCAATGATTTTGAACTTATTTTATGGGTTTATATGTTGGCCTAATTTGTTTGCTTGTATATATTTGTATGTACTATTTTTTTAGATTCTATGTTAATAATAGCCGAATGTTTATGCGTGGTTTTGTCACACCATTTATCTTATCCAGAAATATATAATCATTTTGATTTGGTGTGATCTTTATTTTTGAGACACGCTTGGGTGTTTCATATGTTGCAAGGTCCTGTCTTGCATCAAATATACGTTTCTTTCTTTTTTTGTTACAAGCTTGTGGTAGTTTTGGGGTTAGGAACAAAAATCTAAGGATGTGACTTGCTAGGCAGGTAGTATGATTCCTTGTTCTACGAGTGAATTTATCACAAACCGTCAAATTTGTTTACCTATTGCTAGTAAGGGTCCACTTTGATTATTATTATTATTTTTTTTTTTGGTTATTGTTGTTCTTTTTCGTTTGACATACTCTTAAATCTGTTTGATTTCCTTGAGGACAACCTTTATGCTGGTCAATCTGATATTGGTGTTTGAGTTTTCTAGAGGTGTTTGGAATATGGTCTGTTTTGCAGTCTTGTCAGTATGTCACTCTATTACTCAAGCAGCTCATGGAAGACTAGGATTAAAGTTTTGAGTTCCTAAAGGTGTTGGCTATATTAGTGGGTAAAATTTATAGGAGCTGTATAATCTTAGAGTGAATATTGTCTTGGGAGTGGGTCCGGTTGAAAATATTAGAATCTTTGCCGAGTTTTTTGGGTGTAAAGTAGAGCATTTACCATCAAAGTACCTTGGTCTACCTCTAGGCTCAAGTTACAAGAAGGTGGAAGCTTGGGACTCAATAGTGGAATCTTTTAACCGGAGGCTTGGGGGATGGAGGAGTAAGATCCTATCAAAAGGTGAGCGCCTTATCCTCTTGAAAAACTCTCTTTCTAGTTTGGCGGTCTATCAACTCTCTTTGTTCATTATTCCTTCGAGTGTGGCATCAAAGATAGAGAAAATGATGAGAGACTTCATATGGGGCTCTAGTGACGAAAAAAGAAAAGTTCATCTCGTCTCTTGGGATGTAGTTTGCTCACCCTTAAAAGAGGGAGGTTTAGGAGTTCGAAATATCAAGACCATGAACCAAGCCCTTTTATCTAAGTGGCTTTGGAGGTATGGTAATGAGAGTAACGCCCTTTGGAAGAAAGTAATTGAAACAAAGTATGGAAGGTGTGACAATGGGGGTAGACCAAAGAAAGTCAACCAACCCTATGGTTGTAGCTTATGGAAAGGAATACTCGCAAACCAAGAAGTTTTCTTCGGTGGAATAAAGCATGTGCTTGGGAGGGGGATCAAAGGTGCGATTCTGGCAAGACACATGGTGTGGGGAAGCCCCTTTGGCAAGAAAATACCCGAGGATTTATCGTTACTCGGCTCTTAAGGAAGGAACCGTAAGGAATCATTATGGTGAAGAAAATCAATGGAATCTTCATCTAAGAAGATCTTTATCCCGAGGAGGGGAAGCACAAGAACTTGAAAATATTAATAATGAGCTTGGGGACATCGAAGTAAATGATGAAGAGGACACTTGGGAGTGGCTGTGGTCAAAAGGGAAGAAATTCACGGTCAAGTCATATTATTACCACTTGTGGCTGGAAAAGCAAAGTGAGGAGAGAATTGTTCGGAGTTTTGCCCATAAACATGTATGGGAGCCAAAGATTCCAACAAATGTTAAATTTTTTTTTTGGTGCTTATGTTGGAACCGGGTCACGGTTGATGCGCTTCAAAGAAGGGGATTCCAATCCCAAATAGATGTTCACTATGCCGCGAGAATGAGGAGAGCATTAAACACTTGTTGTTTAGTTGCCCCAAAGTGGTCGAGGTTTGGCAAGGGCTATTTGGCAACACAAGACAAGTCTGGGAGCTGTTTCAGAGGTCTGACAGTGCTGAATTTCTAGTAACTCAATGGCCAAAAATGGGCAGTAATGGATTCAACATGGGGATGGGAGCTTTGGCCCCCTATGCTATAATTTGGGTCATATGGAGTATGCGCAACGAGGCCATTTTCAGTGATAAGGAATTCAATAGCAGCACAACAGCATTGAGAGTCCGAGCGACCACATGGGCATGGATGGAGATTGACAGTGAAAACTTGCAGCATAGGAAGGGACACATGTTCAGTGAACTCAGGCAGGGTTGGGATCACTTATTCTAAATGCAGCAGCAGCAACAGGACTGCAGTGCTGTAAATGTTATGGGCAGAAGGAACAGGGCAGTTTACCAGTGTGGGGAACAGCTGAATGAGTTAGCCGCAGACTGCATAAGCAGATCGGAGGGGGAGTACAGCAACAGTGTTTTTTTTTTTGGTACTGTAGTGTAATGCATATATGAAGGTCTGCTTTCTTATTGTTTAGAGTCTGGTTACCGAACCTGACGGGGTTATTTAATACCTGTTGTGTACTCTTATTTTCTATGATCAATAAAATTTCTATTTCATCAAAAAAAAAAAAAAAATATATTGTCTTCTACTGTAGTTGTGCTATTCCTAAGATCATGTTGTGTTTAATTATTTTGTTCCTTAAAAGTATGTAGAAGGTAGTTTTCTTCCTAAGTTTGCAGAAGTGTATTCATGTTGTGATTATATTTATATCATGCAAATTTCTCACTCATAGTGAGAGACAAAAAGAAAAGCGACTACCAACTACATCTGCTATGATGCGGCAAAACAAGTCTGGAAAATCAAAAGAAGTAGAGCCAAATAACTTCATCTAATCATATATTTTCCTCCTTTTCTTTTTTTGGGTGAAGACATGTTTATGTATATGATATAAGCCTCTTGGTTTTCTCTCATTAAGAGTCTCTGGTGCTCTTCCTCTTCTGAACACATTGGTTACTTTCTTATTTGTTTTCCTATTTGCAACGCTTAATTATGCACTTTCCACCCCTGTTTCTTCCTCTGCAACTTCTTTGCAATAGTCTTTTTAAAGTTTGTTCTCTTGATAAATTCCAGTGATTCCTGACCGAATTTCAATTGGTGCTGTCTCTGGCCCCAACTAATTCTTCGGATCGCACCACCTTTCGAAATAATTTAGGATGAGTAATAGGATCAAATGGGTTGTCTATCACAGTGAGTCCTTTGGCACTCAATATGATGAGAGAGACGCACAAACATAACAACATGCAGATTGATCTTCAGAGCAGCAGCAGAATATATAGGACAATAACACAAGTCCAAGAAGCTAGTTTTGCATATTGTCATATTGACAGGCTCCTGCCATACTATACACTAGTTTAAAGTTTAATCATCCAGTGTAATGCAAAGAAATATACAAAATTATCAGTAAATATTTTGACAAAAGCTCTTTTGATGCTAGCAAAAATTACTTTTATTTTCTTCCTTCATTTGGAAGGTAAAATTACTTGCACAAGGGCCGTCTTTCTTTTCTTTTCTTCTTTCATTGGCATGAGGTTTATCGCAAACCGACAAATCTTAACCTACTATATATGGGTAACAAGGGTCCACATTGATTGTTATTCTGGCTGGGGAGGGCTTGTTTGACATCCAATTCTTTTTGTTTGTTTGATCTCCTTGAGGATAACCTTTCTGCTGCATGGTCATCTGATATTGGTGTTGAGGTTTTTGTTATATACTTATATGAATATATGGTGTGCTTTGCAGTCATGTTGCTCTATTGCTCAAGCAGAAGGGGAAAGACTTTCAGTACTAGGATTAAGGTTTGTTCTTATAGGAGCTATTAAACTTGGAGTGAATATTGCTCAAGCAGAATATTTCTGCGACACCAAAGAATCACAACATATAAAATTTATCAGTTCTTCCTCTTCTGAAGATCATTCACATTGTCCTTGTGCGTGGGTGGTAACTGGTATGATGGCTAAGGCTTTGTCGTTCACAGTGAGTCCTTTGGCAACATCTGTTTTTTCTGAAGATATATCTGGATATAAGTTTTTACAGTTTTTTCTCCTGAGTATTTCCACCACTGAGTCGTGATGATGCTCATATGCCACCCCACAAATTTGTTAGGGCCCATCCTGGTCCCTTAAAATAATTAGTACCGTATTCATTCAGGAAGATGAAGATCGTTCACATTGTCCTTGTGGATGGGTGGTATCATGGCTAAGGCTTTGTCATTCACAGTGAGTCCTTTGGCACCCCATATGATGAGAGACAATGTAAATAAATACAGGAAAATAACAACGCGATTGGTATTCATATTGGTATTCATAGCAGCAGAACAGAGAGAGAAAGAGAAACAAATAAATTTCTAAAATTTGCAGTCTTACAAAAGTGTATACATGCATGCAAATAAGCAAATTGATATATATAACTCAAGGTGAGACAAAAAGAAAATCAATTATCCTTTGTAATTAAAATTAAATCGTCATAATACCAATCTATATAACTACATTTGCTGTAATGCTCAAAACAGTCAAAAAATCTAAAGAATTAAAAAGAAATAATTAACCCCATCTAATTTAATATGTTACACCAAATAATTTCTTTATTTCGATTTTGTTCAAGAACTTACTGATATAAACGAGATAAGCCTCTTGGCTCTCTCTCATTATGAGTCTTTGGGTTGATATTGATCCTTTCTTATTTGCACCGCATAACCATGCACTTTTTCCCCCAGTTTATGCCTCTGCAACATTCTTGCAACAACCTTTTTACAGTTGTGTGTCTCGATCCAGTCCAGTACGTCCTCATTGTCAAACAAAACCTCATATTGCATGCCACCAATTTCAATAGTTCGCCTGATGTATCGTCTATTCCAATTAGTGTGAATGATGAATTGATATAAAATAGGATACCTAATAGGATCGATAAAAGTATTAATATCATCAATCTCCTCCGTGAGCATGGATGGTGGTGGGATGTCTAAGGCTTTATCTATCACAGTGAGTCCTTCAGCACCCCATATCATAAGAAAGAACGTAACACAGAGAAAAATAACAACATGATTTGTCTTTATAGCAGAAGCAGCAGCAACAACAGCCATGTTAAATTTCTAAAAAAAAAAAAAAAATACAATTAAAATCAATTGATTTATTAAAACATGCAATTCAATAGCAAAATATATAAAAAATATTTAAACAAGTTATACCTTCGAAGAGAGAGAGAGAGGGAGAAAGAGCAGCGGCAAAGTTATCAAGAGAGATAAATCTGATGAGTTTATGAGAACCCAATATATGTGCAATATAACAATAGTAAAGCAAACAATAAAGCAATAAACAAATAAAGAACACACGATATTTTTAACGTGGTAAAACCCAATATGGGAAACGTCCACGGTTGTCCTCGCGACAACAAATAAATCCACTAGATGAAAAGAGATGTACAAACCTATCAACTACCTGCAATCACTGCGAGTTGACACTTCTGGTTATCTCTAACACCTTGACTTCACCGGAGCACCTTGATGTACGCACAAGACACTCGACTTCTTGATGAACACACAAGAAGACTCGAAGCCGATCTATGTAACAAGCTTACACCAGAGTTCCTTGATGAACACACAAGGATACTCGACTTCTTGATGAACACACAAGAAGACTCGAAGCTAAATCACTATTCAACAATGAAGAAGAAGATGAATAGGGAAGAAGGAAGAAGAAGATGAATGGGGAAGAAGAAGATGAGTTCAATCACCAAAACAACCTAAACCAAAACCTAAACAAACTCCAAGACTAGAGATGAATTGGACGGCCAAAGAACCAACTTGTTCTTTGGAAGAGAAACCCTATTTATACTTAGGGTTGGAGAACACAGAAAATGGGCCGAAATAGAGAAAATCCACATTGGACGTACGTACGTCGATATGACGTTCGTACGTCTCCATCCGAAACAACTTGCTGACTGCTTGGACGTATGAACGTCCTAACAAGGTAAGTACGTCCAGACCAAAAACTTTCCTACTGCCTAACCATACGTACGTACGTCCTAACATGGTACGTACGTTTACCACAATGAGAGTTCTGCTGCCTAACCTGACGTACGTACGTCCTAACAAGGTACGTACGTCCTGAACCAAAAACAACCTTTTGACACAAGACGCGAAGACAAAGACACGGGATGACACGCGTACAACAAGGTTTTCTTAACAATGAAATCAAGTCGAGATAACCAAGGACGAACAATGTCACAAAATTGATGTCAAACAACTTAGTGCCGGTTTCAATCTCCCCCTTTGACATTGATTTTGTGACAAAAACCTATGACTCTAATAGCACTTATAAAACGTGCTTACAAACTCAAACCATGGCATTTATAAAACATGCCTACAAAAACACGCAAGGTAGAATACATACCGAGTCACCAACTCATGATATCCAGCTTGAGTAAGACGCTTTGACCAACAGAGACCGAACGGAAGCAACAAGAATTTCTGAAACAATCATAGAGCCAACGAACAAGAAATTCTGAAACAATCAAAGAGCCAACGGAAGTTCCTCGAACAACTCCCACATACTTCATGAGCTCCAAGGTTTAATACTCGAGCTTACCCAAAACTGTACATGCATTTTGTGATCATCATCACTTTCACTCCCCCATACATGTTCACTCCCCCATACATGTAGTATACCTGAAACATGACCCAAAACTGTACAACCTCTAAACATTAACACGTTCACTCCCCCATACGTGTAGCATACCTGAAACATGACCCAAAAATACACTAATAAAGAAGAAGAAGGTGTTAGTATTAGAGTCATAAATCTCCCCCTTTTTGTCACAAATGATGCAAAGGGGTGACATAAATCAAAACGAGAATAAAGCAAAATGAACCAAAGAATAGAAGAAGAGAGGAAAGAGAAAACCATACCATAGATCTGGAATCCATGACACGCAAAACTAAAAGACATGAGAGAGATCTAGGCATATAAATGAAGAAGAAAGAGTACCAACACAGACACAAGAAGGGAGATTAGATAAGAACCAAAACGAGATAAGAAGGAGATAGTGAAAAGA
Source organism: Aquilegia eximia (assembly GCA_023053565.1). Lineage (NCBI taxonomy): Eukaryota > Viridiplantae > Streptophyta > Magnoliopsida > Ranunculales > Ranunculaceae > Aquilegia > Aquilegia eximia. The sequence continues at coordinate 29,605,518 of JALIGU010000004.1, forward strand.
CACTGAATACTTATATAGGTAACAGAGGGAAGAAAAGAAAACATAACATGAATCCCTGATAGAAACCAAGAGAAACCTATACATAGAAGAAGGAGTCAGGACCTGAGATAGAGTCCAGAGAAACGACTTCATAGTAGGAAAATATCTAGAGAAAAAGAGCAAACAAACAAAAAAGAAGAAATACCAAACCCAATGAAATCGACAACTAACAATAATGACCAAGAACCAAATAGTCAAACCTATGACAAAAACTACAGAAATATGAGTATCTGCAGGATGAAATATGTAAAGTATAAGAAAAACCATTGAGAATCCATAGGGAAATCCAATCTGTACATGTTCCTGAAACAACTCATCCAACCACAAAAAAGAATTAGAGAATCTCATAAACAAAGAGAAGAAAATATTATCCCAAACACAATGGAATAGAGACATAAAAGGAATAAACCTGTAAGCCCACCCCTAGTGAAACCCAAAAATTAGTTCAACATATGCCAAACAAGATAAGCAATCATCAAGCTCATAAAAAAAATACTTTAACTGAAGAATGAGCAAGGATTATCGATGTCACCAAGTCACAAAGCAACAATCCAACTTCCGAGCAAATTTCCTGCAAGAACACTAAGACTCCGATGACATGCCATACATTGTCAGAAGGATTAGAGAGTCAATAGAAGAGAATTGCTAACAATAGATGACCAAACTGAGCATATGCATTCCAAAGTAGAACAGTGGTAGCCCAAAACCATTGCAGGAGGATTATTGCAGAAGACTACCAAGAACACATCTAATCAAACCTATTGCAGGAAAAAATAGGATCAACCAGGCACAAGAAGCAACAATAAGAGGATAGGAAAGTCTCATAAGCATTTAATCAAACACCAGCTAGCCAACAAGGTAATTCAAGAATATTATCCCAACATAGAAAAGTATGATGAGAACCTATGAGAAAACATGAATCAATATAAATCATTATAAACGAATACACCAATAACATGATTTCATCACCAAAATATGCTTATGCATACCTTGTAGCCTTCTTAAAACAAATTGAGAACTATTACCTTGAGAAATCACATCAAACACATGTGATCCAATGACAAAAATAGAAAGCATGAAGTTTAAAACGAAATAATACTAACAATCTGACCTTAGTATGTCAGACTGAAAAGAATTACCAAGGAATGAAACCAAAATAGAGTAAGCCATAAACACTTTCAGCAAGAACATCTACCTTTAAAGTTACTGAGAGAAAAATAAAGTTGACGACACGCACAGTGTCCATGAACCTGCATACAGTAGAAAAGAGCAGTCTAAGTGGTGGTAGCAACAACCAATGCTAGAACAACAAGCATACAAGAATCTGAAGGAATGACGCCTCTACTCCTTTGAGCACGAGGAGGACGTGTGCCCGAGGACGAAGCACCCTTGGAACCGGGTGTTTCTTTGGTGGGAGTAGTCCGAGCTCGCTTAGGAGGCAAGTCCTGCATACCCAGAACAGGAACCAATCGAAGAATGTTAGAAAACACTCTAAGTAACAACCAAAACAGGTGAGAATTTTCATTTAGGCATGTGAGCAAACACTTGGTGTGCAATAGAGAACTAACCTTAACAATAGAAAAACAAACTGAATAACTAACAACACTAATATTGAGAGACATCACATGAAAAAATTTCTAAGTATTGTAAGGATTCCGATTAAAGCACGAATACAATTTGAACAAGCCTCAACCATGAGAAAAGGCAAGAACGAAGAACTAAATCATACACCAAACCACGGTAGTCAAAAGAATGATGCAACTATGCAGTTGAAGCAGGGTAGTCCTATACCAAAATCCGGAAACAAACCAAAACTAAGATCAATGAGTATTTTGAAAGTCACTTGCAATTGGACAAATATAAAAGTGAACCAGATCACAACAAAACCAAGGAAACACTGTCTAGGATGCAATACGGAAAGACCCTGGTTCAAACACAATGAACATTTTTATTGGTTTTATCCATGTAAAATAAATGCCATTCTCGTATGGGAGTATAGGACACCTCCATCTTTTACCAAAACACGAGGGTAGGGTGTAGCCTACATCTTTTTGGCAAAACACACTCAAGAAGTGCAATACCATGATAACGTGCAACACAAGAACTAACATCTCCTAAGTGCATCCGTCAGAGCATGACCCTCACAGCCCCAACGGGTTCCTAGCCAACTGATAATGCGCCTAAGACATTCAAATGGTTGCGGATTTTGTGAGTCATTGACCACTTACAAGAGGTATATATAAAAAGAATGATGACCATGAAGAAAACAGAAGCTAGAGATGATGCCAGATGATCATTTCTTAATCATACAAGGATCAAGGTATAAAAATACTCTAAAAATCCCACAACATGCAAATGCATCATGCAGTAAACCACCAAAGGCGAAGGGAGTATGATGCAGCCCTACAACAATCCTTGACAGAAATCCACAGTTGAAGTTACCAAACTATAACTAGCCAAAAATAATGGAATCCAAACAATAAATAGACTAGTATGTCCTCAAGACCTAAGACGAAGCCTATAGAAGAGAGATAATAAAAGAACCTAAACCTCCCAAACAAATTGTAACTTATTTAAGACAATTGAATTAAACAAATATCTCAGAAACGATGCATCCAACAACACATACATGGAATAAAAAAAAAAAAAAAAAAAAAGAAGGAATAACCAACAACCCTTTTTTTTATTTTTATTAACAATGTATTCAGACATGCAGCATGATCTGCAAGCTAGACAACCAAAGCATAAAAAATAGAAGCACCAAACAAATAGCCGATGTGGTTAGAGAAATATGCAATTTAAATAACACAAGGCTAGAAACAAACTACATCATCCCAAATGTGGGACACCACCAGACCTTTGCAAGTCCAGAAAAACCTTCAACTTATCCTTTCTTACCCATACTTGTTTAACACTAGGCGTGCACACCTTGGGAGTTGAAAAGATATAAGATTTCTCGTTAACAAGCTTTGCAATACACTTGTCCTTAACCAATTCCACCTTAGTCTTAGACTTCTGTGTGTTGGAATACCTGTTTTTCTTAAACCTGTGATGAGAACCATTATAATTCCAAGGTCTAGAAAATGCACAAGAAGAAACATTAGAATCAACATGATTATAACGATGAGAAACACGAGAATAGGATGAAACATGTTGATCAAAATCCCAACAAAAGATATCCAAATGACCAACTCTACCACAATAAGAACAATGAAAAACATTAGACTTACTCAAAGAATTCTTATAAGAAGATGTGATAGTAGAAGATGAAACATGTATGTCACCATTGTATTTGTGACATGGTGCCTTAACATGACCTATACCTCCATTATGAGAACAATATGGCTTATCAGTAAAAACAGCCTTACCATTAACCTTAGACTTACAATTCTTATGAGAAACATGCTGAAAATTAGTAGCATTAAGTCTAGTCTCAATAGGTGGGGTAGGCAAAAGGGCAGGCAAACTAGATTTTACAGGAGTAATCACACTAGATGAACTAGTAGAAATAGCAATAGGAGAGTCAAATCTAGTTTTGTCCAAAACCTGCAATTTGAGTTGAGTAGACGTTAAATCGTTCTTTGTTACCTCATACTCCACCAATAGAGATTTGTATTTCTCATCGACCTCCTGATTGGCCTTCTCTAAAGCTGCAAATCTACATGACAAGTCAAGATTTTATTTGTTAAATAATTGAGAAATAGAAATTGCATCATCTGCAGCACAAGAAATTTGTTTTTCAAGAATCTCAATTTTATCCTGCAAAGAAAGATTAGCCTTTTCCAAATTTTCAATTTTGGATTCATAAACTTCCCCTTGAAGCATATAGTCTTCTGCACAATGTCTGAGTCGTTGTTCTAGAGAATCAACCTTAGTCTGCAAAACACCATTATCTTCAAAACAAAAATTATCAGAAATAGTAGACAAATTACAATTAGCTTTATTAAATTTTTCTTGCAAATCAATATTAGCTTTTTGTAACCTTTCACATTCTTTTGCAGGAAGTCTGTAAAGAAGAGCCCAATCACTATTGCTAACAACATACAAATTATCATCCTTTTTAAAATCAGATTTTGGTTTTGTGGATTTAGACGATTTAGCAATAAAATTATTATAACCAGACTCATGAACCATTATTGCACTCATAGGATCTACGCGTGAGCCATTACGCTCCATAACAAGCGCCCTGCGACTGATACCAATTGAGAACCCAATATATGTGCAATATAACAATAGTAAAGCAAACAATAAAGCAATAAACAAATAAAGAACACACGATATTTTTAACGTGGTAAAACCCAATATGGGAAACGTCCACGGTTGTCCTCGCGACAACAAATAAATCCACTAGATGAAAAAAGATGTACAAACCTATCAACTACCTGCAATCACTGCGAGTTGACACTTCTGGTTAGCTCTAACACCTTGACTTCACCGGAGCACCTTGATGTACGCACAAGACACTCGACTTCTTGATGAACACACAAGAAGACTCGAAGCCGATCTATGTAACAAGCTTACACCAGAGTTCCTTGATGAACACACAAGGATACTCGACTTCTTGATGAACACACAAGAAGACTCGAAGCTAAATCACTATTCAACAATGAAGAAGAAGATGAATAGGGAAGAAGGAAGAAGAAGATGAATGGGGAAGAAGAAGATGAGTTCAATCACCAAAACAACCTAAACCAAAACCTAAACAAACTCCAAGACTAGAGATGAATTGGATGGCCAAAGAACCAACTTGTTCTTTGGAAGAGAAACCCTATTTATACTTAGGGTTGGAGAACACAGAAAATGGGCCGAAATAGAGAAAATCCACATTGGACGTACGTACGTCGATATGACGTTCGTACGTCTCCATCCGAAACAACTTGCTGACTGCTTGGACGTATGAACGTCCTAACAAGGTACGTACGTCCAGACCAAAAACTTTCCTGCTGCCTAACCATACGTACGTACGTCCTAACATGGTACGTACGTTTACCACAATGAGAGTTTTGCTGCCTAACCTGACGTACGTACGTCCTAACAAGGTATGTACGTCCTGAACCAAAAACAACCTTTTGACACAAGACGCGAAGACAAAGACACGGGATGACACGCGTACAACAAGGTTTTCTTAACAATGAAATCAAGGCGAGATAACCAAGGACGACCAATGTCACAAAATTGATGTCAAACAACTTAGTGCCGGTTTCAGTTTAGTCGTCTACCTAGTACCTACTCTCCCTAATATATATATTTAGAGAGAGAGGGAGAGAGATTTTAGTCGAAGAAGAATTGGTTTCCGTGTGGAAATTAAATATCTCTCTCTCTCTCTTGATCAGTTAATCAGTGGTTGTGTTAGATTAGACTCAAAACACAATTTTGAACCCAAGCCCATTATTAGAACCATTGGAAATTCTAATAAGCGTCATTCAATTGCAATGGTTCAACTAATAATGAAGGAGTGGAATTGATACTGCTTCAACTGAAGTTGAATAGTTTGTGTTTAAACTGAAGTTGAATGAGAATAACATGTACTTACACTGTTTCGTTGATACTTGTTTTTCGTGTAATTCTTGTATTAAAAAAGATTAATAGAACTATAAACTTCAAGTTAGTGTATGGACAGATTTACTGATTTACTATTTCCTACCTTTAATCTTGAGTTTACTAATTTATAGATATCTTTAAAAAAAATTACAACTTCTGAATCAGTGCTATGCTGCTATCTCTAACATAATACATAGCTGGGAACTCTTGGTGTCAAACATAAAACTTTGGAGTTGGATAATATTTTAATCTGTCTTCTACTTCATGTAGTAGAACCCACCCTTTCATCAACCTAACAGGTAAGTTATGCAGTGTTATAACGCCATTATACAGATACCTGTAGCTTCTCTATGAAAACACCACCTAAAAATGAAACAAAAAGCAGAAAAAGAATATAGCTAAGTAGCTAACTGAATACCAAAACCACAAACACGATTCTTTCCAGATAAAAGTTTGGTTGCTGTTATTAATAAAAAGGTGCTAAAGGGATAAAAGAAAAGAAAAGAAAAAAAACAAAAAGACCCTATAAAGGAGTATATATAATGATACAGGCATACAACAAAGCATTTCCGATTAAAATCACAATGACCCCTCATTGAGTGCTTAGTAAACAGAACATGTTGCGATTGTCTTCCATAAACTCCAACTTGCAGCATATGGAAGATACTTCCACACAATGTTTCCTAATTTCGTATTTGCTTAAAATTTGCGATTCTTCTAGTTTAAGGTGTAATTAATTTTGAATCTTCTGATACACGAAACCGCCCTTAATGGTAAAATATGCTCATTACTTCAAATTTAATAACACTTTCCTATAATTACGGACTTAATATTTTTATAATTATTATGAACCGCCTCGAAAATACGTTGGATGTAAAATTACCAAAAAATCAAAATCCAAAAAAATATGTTTTTAAAGAATTAGGTTAAGGGGCAATTTGGTCAATATCCAGTCGTGGTTTCTTATATAAGTCAAACTCTTCGTCCTCATTACACACAGATCTAATCACAACATCCACCAGCGCCTCCATTGTTGCTCTGCAACTCGCCATCCGAAAACCAGAACTCACCACCCCACGACCGTTTTGAACCCACTTTTGTCCCACTCTTCTCGTATGTCTCAATTATGGAAACCCTAGCCCTCTAAATTATCCTATCGCCGGAATTACTGATTCCGACTTTACTGTCTTTTTCAAAAAAAAAATTCTCCATTCTTTTCCAAGACGATAAATTGAAGGTCCATTTTACCTATGAAATGGTGCAAAGGAATTGGGCAAATTGAAGGTCCATTTTGCCTCGAGCTCGTCGATTATTTCTACATTCGTTGTTAACTCGAGCCGCAAAATGGGTATGTCTATCGTTGTTATTTCAAGAGACACAACTTTTATATTGATTTTTTTTACACCATTGCTAAGGCCGTTCGTGGCCAATTGACCGCCCCTCTTCTTGTACATATTGCTCGCCTCATGCTCCTTAAGCAAACTCTCGTTCTTCCTTAAACCACTTGGTACAAGATTCCTTCGGCTCGTTGGAATTCAGGTCTTTATCGAATCTCCAATCATGTACCCTAGACTTCGGTCAGTGCGATGGTTTCTCCCCAATTTCCACGGGGATGGACACCTTCTTGTGGTTCTCTTTGTGCGGACGTTCCTGGTCCGTCGTCTTCTCGCCCAGCTGAGCCCCCTTATAGTTTGGAAACTCGGTTGTGTTGCCAATCTTGAGGTGAATGTGCGTGGTTTGTGAAACAAGAATCGAGAATTTCGTATGGAGGTGTGTGGGCGATTTGATTCTCCAGATGAGACGCTCTAAGCCATACTTGAAGCTCTTGAGGACGATCCCGCTCGTAGCCGCCGCCACTAGTCTAGTTTTAGTTGTTTGTCGAGTCATCGAGTCTGTTTTATTTTTGTTAATTCCTTTGCATTATGTATTAAATGATTATTCTCTTGTAATGCAAAAGTTTAGTTTATAATTAGTATAATGAAAAAATTATTTTATTTTAGTTTATGCTTAATAATTATGTAATGCTAAATATTCAAAGTATAAGCTACAATATGACACCAAAAATATACAATACTCCTTCATAGGATTATGAAGTATAGGGAATCTGACATTAAAATACCCAACTTAGCACTTTTTAGGAGGTAACCTAAAATTGTTTGGGGGTGGAGCATCATCCCCAAGGTCTTGGAATCTGACCATAAAGGACCATCATTGAATGTATTTGCGTAGTTTAACTATTTCTTTTCCAGGAACCCTTTTTTTTTAACAATTTAAGGTTTTTTTTCTAATCCTTAAGCAACGAGGATGTTGCATTTTTTTAGGCAGTGGGAATTCATTAAAAAATAACAAAGTCCATGCATTTTATTAGTTGAACTCTCTCATTAAAATGTTTTCAACAATCCAAAATTATTATAGGCTAAATACCTTTTATATGATAAATTATGTCTTGATTTTTTATACTTAGTAGCTAAGAATAAATTATTTAAGTCTTGAAGTTTAGTTATATATTGCTTGTATAGGATCATGTGCATTGTATCTTGTTACATTTTCTTGTATTAAATTCGTGCACATATAAACTTTATCTTAAGACTTTGACGATAAATTGTTGAGACTTAACCTAATGAGTTTTTGAGCTTTTGTCTGTTTCTTTCTGAGTGATATACATAAAATCTAGAGTCAAATACTCGACCTTGCATTTTCTAGTCTCATATATTTTATTCCTAGTCTTGAGGTGACGTCAAGTGGGTGTAATATAAACTTAGGTCTTGTTTGAAGACGTGATCACCAAATCAAAAACTTAGAGATGATACAAAGATAAATAGATAACCCTCTACCTTTAGCCTACCCATTATATTATTATTCCATTAGGTTAACCATTTCACTTAGAAATACTTAGGGATGATTTTTGCAAAGTGACTACATGAAGAAAAAATGAAAGTCAAAGAAATCTCCAAGCTAGAAACAAAGTGTTTGTCAAAGAAAGGTAAAAAAGTTTGAAGAATTCAAGAAAAGTCCAATCTTCCAAAAAGAAATTAAATATTAAGAATAAAAAGGGAAGATCAAAGGACTTGAGCTTAAACGGATTTTGAAATATCAAAAGAAAAGTACTAAATAAAGTACTTTGGAAAATAAAAAAGAAAGAATCCAAATTTTCTCCAAGTGTTTAGATTATAAAAATTTACAAGGAAATTCGAGAAGACCTCTAAGTTTCAGAAACCTCTTCCATTTTAAACCATGTCCTAAGCCAAGTTACAACCCATAAATGTCTTTGTAGATTTATGTTTGATATGGTAGGATGTGGAGAGTAAGTGAGAAGGCGCTAAGGTGAAATACCCGACATCTCAATGACTAACATATTCCTTCCATGAGACTAATTTCATTCCATACATTCTTGTGTTTTATTTTCATTTAGTATATGAGATGTTTGTTCATATTCTTCCCCATATGAATGAGGTAAAATATGAGCCCATTTCTAAGTGATTTTATTTATGAATGTATGGCATATGAGGATTAAAGTCAAAGCAAAATTTCGGATAGTTATTTGAGATGTAGGTGTTTGTGTACATCATGCATACTTAAATATGTGTTTATGTTGTTATTGCATTATCTCATACACTTGCACTATATTTCTACATGTGGAAAGACTTCATTATTTGTTCTTATCTATTTAATCATTAAATTGTTTGGCAAATTTAAATAGTGTAGAGTATCAAGCCGATCTTTTGTATCTTACATGTTTTCATTTAATTTGCATGAAGTTTATGGGTATCTTCCCGGAAAAATCCTTAGAAGACTATAACTCATCCACCTGGGTTCTTATGGTTTAAAGCCTTGGTATTTAGGGTAAAAACACCATGTACTTTATTTATTCGTTGTAATATAGATATGCTCTTATTCCATTATCTTTTACTCTCTTGCCTGAGGACAAACAAAGTGTTGTTCGGAGGTATTTGATATGAGCACAAAAGTCTTATTCCTTAATACCTTCCAAATAACACTTTGTTTACTCATATGTTCTTTAATGTCCCTTTCAGTCATATTTTCAGGTTTATTATATTTCACATGCCTTAACTCTCACTAACTTGAAAGAAGGCCTAAAGTATTAGTATTGGGCTTAAGTTGATGAATTATGAATCAAACTTGATAAGAGATTCAAGTCCACCTCCTCAAGGACTTCTAAATCAAAGAGGAAGCCCTCCAAAAGAAGGAAGACTTTGAAACCAAAACGGAAGCAACAATTGTACCAAGCTCAGAGGAGTATTTCCACAATACTAAAGTCCAATAAGATACTCACTGTGATCCAGGCAGAAGACGGAGTAAACGACTGAAGACCGAAGACCAGAAGTCCATTATCAACTCACCCCCCCCCCCCCCCCCCGCACTACTGCTACTCGCCACATCGCTAGTTTAGCAGTCCCAAACAATGTTTGTCCTGTGCCGACTTGTATGTTATTGGCCTTACACAAACCTAAGTCTATCCTATTGCCGACTTGATGTATTTAGACGTGCTTTTCATGGTAGAACAATATATATACTATAGAAAATTAGGGTTTTGATATAACTCAATAGAGAAAAATAATATTCCACCTCTTGTATCTTGAAGCAATAGTTTTTATTAGGTTTTTAAGGTTTAAGAGCAATAAAGATTTGTTTTTCTATTGTTCCTCATCAATGGAAGGCTAAACCCTTAAGTTATAAGTAGCTTCCATTGATAAAACCATGATATTTTAATTATAGTTTTTATGTTTATTTTCATTGAATCGTTTTCATGCAAAATAGTTATAACAATACTTTCATATTACCATATCAAGAGAGAAGTAATATGTTAGTTTATTCTTTTTAATATTATTGTATGTTAGTTTACCTTGCTTACACGCTTATTACTTACAATACCTGACATATGAGTTTATAATAGGGTTTCAATATAAACTTGGATTGCTTAGAGGATGATATTTGTACGCCTGGATGGGTGGAACCATATAATTGATTACTTAGCGTCTTGTTTCTTTGGGCTTCATCCACTCTATTCATGCATCTCAAGTAAAATATTTAGACGCAATAGCTGAGAGGTGAGTGTTTCTCTATCCCGACAATAGTTGAGAGGTGAGTCGGGGAGCTACAATAGCTAAGAGGTGAGTAACTAAGAACATGCATATTAACTAGATTAGTATTATACATGGTGGATTCATGAGGTTAACATGTTCCCTATTCCTTTTGTTGATCTTACTCTATTTTAGTAATTATACTTATATTAGAATCAATTCATTTAGTTGTTATTATTTCTCTTTAAAAATATTGTGGTATCTTCTTGGTAGTTTCTTTGTTTTCTTCTTGATTATAGTTGATTGATACTCTTCATTGTCGGTATACATCAAATCCTTGGAAGGATAATTGTTATTATAGTATTGAGTCAACAACAACATCTCATCATTCATCGATCACATCCGTATCCATCTCAACCATATTCAATATGGTTACAACAATACGATGACTTGTTTAGAGCAATATCAATGCAATGTGTAAAACTGGACACATCACCACCATCTAGGCTCCATGTAGGATTTTACACCTTCCTAAATTAAAATGCAAACCAAGAGAGTGTATCTTTCCCAACCCAAAGGTGGATGTGAGGATACATATCAACATTTATGGTCACATGGAACTTCATATTCAGCTTCGCTACTTTATTTAAGTTTAAATGGAACTTCAAGTTCTGTCTGTTTCTCTATTTGAGTTCAAATGGAACATCATGTTCTGTTTTTCCATTATAATTAAGTCAAATGGAACTTCAAGTTCTGTATGCTTTGTCTGAGGGTGTGGATCCACACCCCCGTTTAAACCTCCATGTATCCAACTTCTATTTTACACCTTCAGTACTGGAAAAGCCTTTTCAACATCCCAAGGTGTAAACATCCACCCCCACCTTGGTTTATACCTTGCATTGTTATTACTCTTAAAGATGATATTAGCTTATAGTCAGTGCTATTAACTTTTAAATACAAGTATTAACCTGTAATTATTTTTGCTTTGCTAATAAATGAGTACTGTACATTACGAAATTGATCCCAAATTTTATTTTACCAAAGTAATTGTTTAAACAAAGATTGTGAAATTGGTCTTAGGGATGTACAAAGCTTAAGATAATGTCTTTCAAATTCCACATTTTCCCCTTGGTCCACCAAAGAGGAGTGAAAGACCCCAGTCTTTTTGGTTGCCCCAATATTTTAGACCATAGCATTTAGGATTGTCCACATAACTCAGCATACCATTTTCTTTAGGAACCAACAAATTAGCAAATGCATCAAAAATATGGAGGTGTGTAATATAGCAAGCGTTTATGAAATCAGCCCCAGGGAAATGTCCATTCCCCATGGGGGGGCTATATCCGTCTGGATGCCCTATCGCCAGTCCACCCCACCCAACTGTAGAAGCTCCTTCTTTTAGTTGTGGAATCATAGGCTGTGGCCAATAGCCAATTAATATATCGAAATATTTTAACCACCAGTTTTGACTGATTTTATCCTGTCACGAAGTAGCCAAAAGAAAGTTAATAAAACATTAAAGGATAACAAATTAAATACAATACACATTTACATATATTGATATCTTGAATTGTTGTGAAGTCGAGGAACTCAATATTAATCTATAATAGAGGGTTGGTACTCAATACAATTATTGCTATTGTCCATGGATTAGGTTTCTAAAATAATAGCCTAATATCATTAGCTATTTACGTTAGCTAGTTTAGACTTTTGAGTGTATCATAGAGGAACATTTCTTCACAATCCTTTTTGTAGGCAATACGGACATGCTTGTATGTGAAGATAAAAACTGATATATTATCGTCCATTATTAATACAAGTTAAGGGTCAGCCTATCTCTATTAACTGTTTTAAAAAATATATCAATAACGTAAATTTTCTTATTATTTTTACTATAGTGAAATATATATATATATATATATATATATATATATATATATATATATATATATATATATATATATATATATATTATCTTGAAAACATAAATACTAAGATATGTTTGTTCTCCATCATATGTGGATGTGAAAAGGAGTTGCATGCCAAGCGTATAACGTCGACTAACTTGTACAAATACTGAGGAAAGATAATTGTAGCAGCCTGTTTTAAAATTATTGTTCTGTTGATGTAGAAAATAAATTATCAATAATAATAATAGTAAAAGTACAATTAGAATAGCAAGTGTATTTTTTTATGAAGAGTAGTAGGTGTATAACTTACTGTCCAATAAGCAAATAAACGACTGTCGTTGTTCCCTGATAACTTTGGTGATACCTGATAATCCATGAATTATTAATTCAAATCAATATCCAATAACCTAATAAAGGGACTGTCACTGTCTGTGATGAGCTTGGAAAATAAATGACTTATCCAAAAAATGTCTACATAATATGACGTACCATCCACCCAACCTGTAAGCTAATTGGACCATTTTCAATACACATTTGATCGGTGCTTAGTTGATAAGCTTTGATTCGTAGACTATATATATTCAAGCATCCGTGGACACCATAATATGTTGTTTTCTCAGATGGAAAAATTGATGATAACCCCCCTAGTTTAGGTCACTTTTGGCGAAAACCTCGTAATTCTACTATTTTAGCGTAAACCCCTAACACACCAAATTATACCATGTTTTTCCCATTATACCTTTGACTCATACACTTTACCTAAACCCCCCAAATCTGAATTAACAAAAACTATTAAAAACAGTTAACCTCCATTAACCAAACATGTATTTGAGAAAACCCTTGTGATCTCTTTGATAAATAAAACTTAAGTAATAATTAAAGTGTAAATTAAGAAATACATAGAAAAAATTAATTATTCCAATAGGGTTTCTTAATTTTTGTGACAAACCCAACCCAGCCTATCAAAACGGGGTGGAGTGGAGGGAGTAATATATTGTATAATATAGAAGTAAGATAAAATAAATTATGAAATATTTCACATCTAAATAAAGATAATAAAAATATATAAGATTCTTTCAATTCAAAACATATAAACTAAGTAACGTTTTTCAAATGTAGAACATTGGATATTCAACTTACATGTTGACCAGTGAAACTTGATGTATGTGGATGAATAGAGTTAACATGACTTCGGAAAAAGTTCTTGTATCTAATCAAATCTTCCTTTCTTGTTCTTCGAATAGGGATTGTTTCTCGTGGGCAATTTACATCACTTACTCAAGCCCAAAAATTTAAACCTTTCTTTATGGTAGCATTTTTCCTGATCAATACTTGTGGTGGATGCGTAGGTTTCATCTACACATGATAGTAAATGATTCATACAAATTAATAAAAACAATTCTGGTATAACTCTTTTATTATCAGCTTATGAACTAAACAAATTCTAACATTGGCACACAAATCTAAGGAGTTGGCATTATTTGCTATTGCAAAGGCATATTTTTCTGTTAGACTTATTTGCCCTCTAGATTTAATCAATGAATCTAACCTGGATTTTATTTGTTATATTTTTTGTGTGGGATTTGTGGGATACATAAAACCTTACCACGTATACGTGCAATGAACCCTAGTGGGATTTGTTAAAAATTTTGATTTAAAAGTGAAAAGGTTTTAAAAAATAATTAATAAAACCTAAATTGAGAGAATATAATAATATATTTGAGAATAAATAAGTCTAATAGAAAAATACACCTTTGCAATAGAAAATATTGCCTTGGCAATAACCGACTCCCAAATCTAATACTATATAAAAATTAAAAATTGTAAATACATGGATAGTTTTATATAAAACATCTGATGGATATATTTTATGACATGAGCTCTCCACATCCTCCAACATCCACTATATCATGAGTTGAATGGAAACACGATTTCTTTTCTCAAATGAAGGATTTATATAAATCTCTACAAGCCATTTGGCCCATATAATACATGGGATTTAAGTTGCGACCTATAATAAGTGTGAAATTATTATAAATCAAGTCTTTAAGTTGTGGCCCATTAATAAGTGTTCAAAACTGTAACGACTCGTACCCACTGTAGGGGTATTTTAGTAATCTTACTTATAGCCTACGACCACGATTAAATTTAATATAATCTTAAGCGATTGGTTTAGATAATGGAGTGTATTTATTAAAAAAATATATAAAAAATAAGAACCAATATATGGAAAAAAAAAAAAAAACAAAAAAACTTAATACATAGTTTCGAAATTTTGTAAACTCGACGTAAATATAATAGTTTATTTTACTGTTTAATAAAAGCCATTTTATTATTATTATTAGTATGGACTTATGGACTTTACGACCGAGCACGACGAAAGCATAAATGGGTTCAGATAGATCAACTTACCTAAATGAGATTTTATTAAACTTTGGGGCAACTTATTAAAGTACTCCCAAGAGCACTAGAGTATGTGGGGCTACTTGCATGGATTAGTATGAGGGTATTTTGAGTTTGACACCTCCTACTTTGGGTCAGTGAGGAGCTGGTTTACACAGACCTTCCCTTCATCAATTAAAACCAAATTGAAGTAAGAGAAATGAAGACAAACCACTCACCAGAACCTTATTCAATCAATTAGCAATTAGCCTGTAGCTATTTAGAAGAAATGAGATCCCGATATGAACGAGGAGTAGTTCTATCAAAGGACTTCATGTTTAACTAATTTTTAATCTTAAACGGAGAAAAATAAGCAGAGGTTGAAAGGGAATTGGGATCTAGATTTCTTTGACTCACTTGGGTTTTGTAACAAGTTAGTTATGATCAACTTTGGATGGAAAGTTCTGCTCAAATGGGAATCGAATTTGGGCTGCCATGATATGGACTAATTAAAGAGTGTGATATATACATGACTACTATTGCCTGATTAGGAGGTGGTGATTTGAAAGACTAACGGTAAGGTGATGATATGGATTGATCAATTCTAAATATGATTAAATGATTGGGAACTGGGGTTTAAAGCCATATAGAATTCAGTTTGGTCGAGATTTATAATGGTCTAGAAGTGGGTTTTTATAACACAAGTGTGTAGAATTTGGTCGATGGAGCCAAGAGAAGTTGTGGTATGCTTAGTGTGGGAAAATGAAGTTGCTGGTAAACACTTAACTTAAAGTTGCGTTACAGTATTATGTGCATCATTAATTTATATATAGACTTATGTGTGTACGTGGGTTTTAGGATATCGACAATTCTAGTAGAATGGTACAAATTTAACGAGAAAAGGATCGAGCGAGCAAGAGGTAGGGACTTACATCTCCTTTATATTATCTTCTCATGGTTCATGTTTTAAATGTTATAATATTATTGATATAGGTGGTGATAAAAATACATGCATGATTTTGGTTGGAATATATATATAGTACTAGCAATTTTACGATCGTAGATTTTAATAAAATGATTAGTTACAGATATCATGTTTTAAACTAGAGTTGTTAAAGTAGTACAGGATATTGTTTTATAAACAGAAAAGCTATTGAAGGTTTTATTGAATCATCTCTTTTCCAGGATGGGAAAAGGAGATGGATTTTGTATGTGGGATGTGAGATCCCAGTTGTATGTTGGTATGGTGTGAGGTTCCTGAATTGGGAATGATCTGGGTGTTTACACGAACATAGTATTACAGATCAGATTATGATCCCTTCTGCTAGTGCTCGTGTCTGGTAGCCGTGAATAGGGGATAATTCCTTCGGCTAGTGCCCATGTCTGGTAGCCGTGAATAGGGAACTGGTTTGATGGAAAAGTTAGTATTATGATCGAAAAGTTAGTATTATTTTAAAATGTTACTTGCTGCTTGCTTTGTTTTGGTTGAAAATTCATATAAAACTCAATACATTATGTATTTGGGTGATTTTTCTTGTTTTGGAAAATAAATATTCAAAAATATAAATTCTATGTTCATAAACATTTAAAATTATGAACTTAAGATGGTGTAAAATATGCAACAAGACGGATGTAAGTTTCTGATATTTTTTTAGGATATATGTATGATTTAATGAAACAATGGTTTAATTACTTTCTTCATTTGGTATTTAATAGTACCTAAATATCTATTCAAATAATGGTGAAAAGACTTTGTATGAAATTACAATGTATGTGGATTTGTCACAATGTCTAATCTAGTTTTCCTTCTGGGTGACCAATATTTCCTAGATGGCTTAGCCTGCGGAACTGACCCTACAGACCTTCATAGTCTTCGGGGTTGGTCTGGACTCCACATTATAAACCCCATGGAGCAATTAGATTTCATGAATTATGCATACATCAAGGCTAGCCAAATATCAAGCTTGTAGGTGAGCATCACTTGGGTTTTGGTTTTCGCGTAGATGTTCTTAAGTATGGTAAAGACACACTGGTGCAGTGTTGGTATGGCAAATGTGTGGAGTGCATCTTGTGAAAGGGGTACTAAGATTGAACATAGGTTGATAGTTGTTGCTTGCGGTAGTGTAATTTAGTACTGATAAGATTGTTTTGTATATAGATATGTTGGGAATTGATAATAGAATTAAACATAGGATTACTACTTGGATAAAAGCTTAATATGATTAAATGCTCGAGAAGAGTATGGATTTTGGTGTATGATTAGCATTGAAGAATTGTCTTTTAATGTTTATCATATTTTAAATCGTATGTTTGAACTTTAAACGTGTTATTTTATTTTTGTGATAATAGATTTCTCCCTTGTTTACTCACACTAGATTTTATGCTGACCCATGTTTTTTTGTTTTGCACGTGGGTGTGTTCTATTGGAATTTCATTTGGAATGCAGGCAAGAGAGGTTAGAGTTATAGAGCTGTGACAGACTGTTAGTTGGGACCAATAGAGATCAATAGATGTTTCAATAATTTATCTTATTTGAAAGTTGTTTTCATGTATTTTGTTGGTGTAAGTTATTTTGTATAATAGGATGGAATCGGTGTACTTTTATCGTTTGGATTTTTCTTCACTGTAATTTTTACTCTTGTTATTTGTTGGAGTTGGGATTTGTTTTAGAACTGTTACGACCCTGGTTTTTGTTTTATAAATTTGGGTCGTTACAGAATTTATAAATAAAGTTCAAGAGTATGTAGATATACATAATTATTTTATGAAATTTATTGTTGGAAGTAAGCGTATTGTATGCTTTAGATGTGTAGTTTAGTCCCACATAGCTTAGATATAAAGTCTATGTGGTTTCTCTCTATATATAGAGAGGGTTAGTTTTTTTGTAAGTTTAACCTACTTATTATCAATATAATTCACCTTTTATATTTCTAGTTCGTATCACAACCAAGTTAGGTCATGATTTTCGGCCACCAGCGACACTAACTCAGGTGTTGGTGGCCGGACCTCCGACAAAGTCTTTTTGTTAAATTTATGTCTTTATTTTCGCTGTTTTTTCTGAGCCTTGTGCTACTGTTTTTTTCGCTGAGTACTGTTTACGGCTACTGTTCATAAAGTACTATTCACCATAATCACTGTTCATCCGAATTACTGTTCATCGGGTATTGTTCTTCAAGATTTTTTTTTAAATCCAACCTTTTCTAGGGTTTTGTCTGTGTTGTTGATGTCATGCGCAGCTTGGTAAACCATTTCTAGGGCCTTGTATGCGTTGATACCATAGTGCGTTGCACTTGTCCAACCCTTTGTATGGACTTAACTATGTTGTTGATGTCATGCTCCATTCTGTCTAGCCCTCTCAAAGGCCTCTTCTGCACTGCCATCTGTCTACAGTTTTACTGTTCCTGTCCAGCCCTTTCAACTGCTTTATTACTCCAAAATCAGCCTTCTTCGTCTTGGAGTACATCATTTTTATTGGTTTTTGAAGTTATATCAGATGTTTTGGGGAAAGTAAACCCTAGCCACTGAAACGAACATGACACTAGCAATCACCACCACTTTGATGAGCAGTTGGTTATCCATGCACTTGGTGAACTAGGGTAGATAATAATGATCGGCCTACGACAATTGTGGTATGATTCACTTGGTTAATTCTTGTTAATGCTTATAAAATCGACATGAAAGTCAAATTTACAAAGATGTATCGCTTTCGTAAGACCATGGTAGGGTTGTGTAACTTGGTTTTGTGGTCATTAGAGATAGGGTATAATTATATTTCATCAATTTAGTGCTCATACTGTTAGATATTTTATACATAACATGATCCCTAAGATCTTTGAAATACATGACTATCACATATGTAATGAACTCGGTCAGTTAAACATACCTCCAGACATCATGATGAAGAAAGTAATCTGATTGTATGTCTGGAACTACTGTAGTTGTTTCTTGAAAAAACTTCAATGGAGGAAAAATAGTTTCTCTTTCTTTGCCTATAAGCTTAAGTTATGTGTTTTCATTATCATGATTTGAACAACCATTTGTGATGGACAAAAGTTGTTACTTATAGGTAGAAAGAGGACCAAATTTCCAGATCTTTAAGATTTAATCTTGACCATCCATCAAGGTCAATAATAAGGAAATTAAAGCTCTAGATTGTAACCATTTTGATTATTGATTAGCATATAATTAATAAGAAAACTGATTTCCTATTGATGACCATATAATGAGAAAGGAAAACCAAAGGTTTTTCTTACAGTCTCCCACTTGGTCGATAGGAAGATCCATTAGTGTTTTCGTATTAAGATCATAAGGCGCGCATGATATGCTAAACACTTCTTTAGTCGGTTATCATAAGTGCCTTGGCTAATCTAGTGGTCAATGGGAGTCATGGCGTGTACACATTATTTTGCAACATGCTTACTTCCATGTACTACGACATTGACAACTTTCATAACTAGGCCGTAAATGAGATTAACTTAATGGTCACATAATGTCTTGCAGTAAAGACTTTTCTGTTGTCATTCATCTAAATATAAATGTGTACACATTAGAAAACAGAAATAGCAGATGTGAAAAGTATTAAGAGCTCAATAATTGTCGTACGTAAGTACAAAATTAAATGACATAAAATTAAAATGATTAGGAACTGTCTGCAAGACCCATGCTTTCAGTATGTCTCTGAAAAGTCTTTGGAGGTAGTCCTTTCGTGAATATGTCTGCCACTTGTAAATCTGTACTTATCGACTCAACAACAATTTTCTTTAGTTTAACATCTCGCTTCAGTAATAGGTATTTTAGGTCCATGTGTTTTGAACCCTTGGTTATCCTATCATGCTTGGAGAAAAAGGTTGCAGCTTCATTGTCGCAGTATACAGTTAATGGCTTAGAAATAAAACTTAAAGCGCCAAACTGTGAGACAAAATTACGTAGCCATGTTCCCTGAATTGAAGCCTCATAACATGCCACGTATTCAGCCATCATGGTGGATCCGAAAAGCAACTCAGATTTCTGGCTTCTCCATGATATTGCACCTCCACATAAGAGATACACATAGCCAAGAGTGCAAATCCTTGTGTCAGGACATCGAGCAAGATCTGAGTCTGAATAACCAGTCACCTGTGGGTGACTTGATTTTCTGTATGTGAGCATGTAATTCCTTGTTCCCTTTAGGTATCTCAGTACTTTCTTTGCAGCTTTCGAATGAGCGATTCCTGGGTTACTTTGAAATCTACCCAGCATACCAACAGCATGACTGATATCAGGCCTAGTACAGACCTGAGAATACATCAAACTCCCCACAAGAGATGCATAAGGATATTTGGACATTTCTTCTCGTTCTATAGGAGTCTTTGGGCACTGCTCAAGAACAAGTTTGTCTCCTTTTTGCAGTGGGACAGGACTAGAGGAACAATTCGTCATGCCAAATCTCTCAAGAACTTTGTCAATATATGCTTTCTGAGACAATCCTAGAAGTCCTTGTGATCTATCACGGAATATTTCTATTCCTATCACATAGGAAGCCTCACCCATATCTTTCATTTCAAAGTTGGTTGAGAGATAATCTTTAGTTTCATGTAATAAACCAAGATCACTGCTAGCTAATAATATGTCATCAACATACAGAACCAATATTATGAACTTGCTCCCACTGAACTTGAGATATATACAAGGGTCAACTATGTTTTCTTTGAAATCAAAGGCAGTAATGATTTCATGAAATTTTAGATACCATTGTCTGGAAGCTTGTTTCAGTCCATAGATTGATTTCTTAAGTTTGCAGACCATGTCTTCCTGTCCTTCAATTATGAAGCCTTCAGGTTGACGCATATAGACTTCTTCTTCTAAGTCTCCATTTAGAAAGGCGGTTTTCACATCCATTTGATGTAACTCGAGATCATAATGAGCTACTAATGCCATGATAATTCTAAGAGAATCTTTCCTGGAAACAGGAGCAAAAGTTTCATTATAGTCAATGCCTTCTTTCTGATTAAAACCTTTGAAAACAAGTCTGGCTTTATATCGTTCAATTTTACCATTACAGTCATGTTTGGTCTTGAAGACCCACTTACAACCGACTGCTTTGTGCCCTGGAGGCAATTGAACGACTTCCCATACTTTATTATTATCCATAGATTTCAATTCATCTCTCATGGCATCAATCCATTTAGTAGAATTAACGTCCTTAATGGCTTGTGAATAAGAAATCGGGTCCTTAGTCCCTTCAGATTCTATTAGGTAAAGCATATAATCATCAGGAATAGCTGATCTCCTTTGTCTGTGAGATCTTCTTAAGGCTGGTTCCTGTGGTGCTTCATTAACATTCTGATTGGTGATAATCTCATTATGGAGTTCTTGATCATTTATTGGGTTTTCCTCATTGTGAACGGGTTCAACAATGGGATGATTCCCAATATCTTTCGGAATAGAGGGTATGAGGATGGGTACCCTTATTTCATGAATGACCACTTCTTGTTGTTTTGTACTCCCACTGAATTCACCATTCTCATAGAATCTGGCATTACCGGTTTCAACAATTCTCATACTATGGTTAGGACAATAAAACCTATATCCTTTGTATTTTTCTGGGTAACCAATAAAGTAACCACTAATCGTCTTAAAATCCAATTTCTTTTCATGTGGATTGTATAGTCTAGCTTCAGCTGGACAACCCCAAATTTGGAGATGTCTTAAACTAGGTTTCCATCCTTTCCAAAGTTCAAAAGGGGTCTTTGGAACGGCCTTACTTGGAACTCTATTTAAGATATAAACAGCTGTCCGTAATGCATCCATCCACAAGGATATAGGTAAATTGGCATGACTCATCATGGATCTAACCATTTCCATATATGTACGATTTCGCCTTTCAGCTACACCGTTCTGCCATGGAGATCCAGGCGTTGTGTATTGGGCAACAATTCCAAGTTTTTGGAGAAGTCTAGCAAAAGGTCCAGGATGTTGTCCTGTTTCATCATACCTTCCATAGAATTCACCACCTCTATCTGACCTAATGATTTTCACTTTTCTTTCTAGTTGCCTTTCGACTTCAGTAATGAATACTTGTACAGCATCCACAGACTGAGATTTGTCATGCAATAGATAAAGATAGCAATAACGTGAATAATCATCGATAAAAGTGATGAAATATTTCTCTCCTCCAAAAGTTGTAACATCAAAAGGTCCACAAATGTCTGTATGTATTATTTCAAGAAGCTGGGTACTTCTTGTGGCTCCTTTCTTTGTGTTTTTCGTTGTTTTCCCTTTAATACAATCAACACATGCTTGAATGTTAGTAAAGTCTAGGTCCGGGAGGACACCATCTTTTACTAATCGCTTGATCCTTTCACTAGATATATGACCTAGTTTTTTATGCCACAAGAAGTAAGAGTCATTTTTGGATGACTTTCTTTTTGTTTCCTTATCATGCAAGGTGAGATGGATTTCAACATCTTGATGTTTGAGATGAAGTTTATAAAGTCCATCAATTAAAATTCCAGAACCAATAAGGTTAGAATTTTCAAACAAACTGAAATTGCCATTTCCTACTTCAAATGAATATCCAAACTTATCAAGTGCGCTTACAGAAATCAAATTACGGGAAATAGACGGAACATAAAGAGTTTGACATAAGTCTAACTGGTAACCGCTATCTAAAATAAGACGAAAAGTTCCAACAGCTTCAACTGGAGCTTTGTCTTTATTCCCCATGAAAATGAAATTCTCACTTGGGTTTGTGGTTTGGATCGTAATGAATCCCTGCATAGAATTCGAAACATGAACGTTAGCAGCAGTATCAATCCACCAAGTAGAAGAAGGTACATTAGTAAGATTTGATTCGAAATGACTTACGAAACCCATGGGGTTACCTTTCTTTTCGAACCATGCTTTACGCTTAGCACAATCTGCCTGGTAATGTCCAGGTTTCTTGTAGAACTTGCAAGCGTCATCCTTCTTTTTCTTCTTGGATGATCGATTAGCCTCATCAGATTTGGGTGGTGCTCTTTTATGGGTTGAGTTATTCTTTTTCCCAGTTTGATTTCCAGCTCCTTGAGTGAAATGAGCAACTTTAATGCCTTGCGAGCCTTGCCTAGACTCCTCTTAAACCAGTTTGTTAGTCAATTCATTCAAACTCCACTTTTCCGTAATAGTGTTGTAATGAATTTTGAATGGTTCATACTGGGGAGGTAAGCTAGTCAGGATAAATTGGACGAGAAAGGCATCATCCATAATCAATCCCAAATTCTTAAGTTTGGCAGCAAGGTTAATCATTTCAATGACATGAGCACTCATTGTGCGAGAACCATCAAACTTCATGGTTACAAGATCTGCCATAAGTTTCCCAGCAAGGGATTTATCTGCAGTCTTGAACCGATCTTCGATGGCTTGCAAATATTCTTTTGCACTCTCAGTTTTGGGTAGGGAGGTTTTGATGTTGGTATCAATCACCATTCGCATAAACATTATGCTTAGTCTATTGGATCTATCCCAATCAATATGGAGTTTGTTCTCCTCAGGGGTACTTTTGTCAGTAAGTACTGGCTTCTCTTTAAGGATAGCCATGTCTAATTCAAGTACTCCCAAGGAAAACTCAACTTGCTCTTTCCATTCTGAGTAGTTGGTTCCATTGAGTTTCATGATAGACGTAGCATACGAATTAAGGGTTGAGGGTATGTTAACTGCAAATAGAGGTACAAGGATTTAGGCATAAAATAACACATGCAATAATTTAGAATATAAACAACATAATTTTAGGCTCTCCTGTGGGTAGTCACCTAAAATTATAAACATGATACAGTATATACCATCTTAGGTCACTATATTCAAATATCATAATAACATATATGTTGAACAATTTCCTTGATTATTGCTCAAATGCTATCCGTCTGTGGACGAAAATTGATTCATGCATTTGACCAATATGTATTATTCACATAAATGGTATGTATAAAATGGCCCAAGTCAATATGGTAAACCCACTGTTTTGAGGTCTAACCATAAGCATGCAATGGTCCATATATATTATGTGATTTCTAGATAATGAAAACAACTATACTGCATTCTATCGTAATATATGAAAAAGAATATGAACAGTTGATGATCATAAAGCATTCCCAACAATTATAAAGGATATGAACAGTTGATGATTTCTTAATAATCATAACAATATGAACAGTAGTAATCATAATAATATGAACAGTAATAATCATAATAACATGAACAGTAATATAATTATGATAATCATCATATGAAGGATAATAATGAATATATGATCCAACTGTATGGCCTATTTTCATCCCTTTTCGATCATCTTCCTTCGTATTCGATTGCTTTGAGTCTTAAGATTTCTTTCTCCATAACTTTACATAATGATAAAATACTTACAAAATCACGATCAAACAACATTTCTATCTCCATAATTTTACATAATGATAAAATACTTACAAAATCACGATCAAACAGTCGTGCCCAAAATAAAATTGCGGAATTTTAATAAACATACATTCAGGCCATAACAGTTGGATCAAGATTTGCTGCAAAACAGAGTCAGTAATGGATCTATACATGCTGATTTGTTTCAATTTATATAAATCCTATTAATGCATAATCATGTATTCTAAACTAAGCTCTTGATACCACATGTTAGATATTTTATACATAACATGATCCCTAAGATCTTTGAAATATATGACTATCACATATGTAATGAACTCGGTCAGTTAAACATACCTCCAGACATCATGATGAAGAAAGTAATCTGATTGTATGTCTGGAACTACTGTAGTTGTTTCTTGAAAAAGCTTCAATGGAGGAAAAATAGTTTCTCTTTCTTTGCCTATAAGCTTAAGTTATGTGTTTTCATTATCATGATTTGAACAACCATTTGTGATGGACATAAGTTGTTACTTATAGGTAGAAAGAGGACCAAATTTCCAGATCTTTAAGATTTAATCTTGACCATCCATCAAGGTCAATAATAAGGAAATTAAAGCTCTAGATTGTAACCATTTTGATTATTGATTAGCATATAATTAATAAGAAAACTGATTTCCTATTGATGACCATATAATGAGAAAGGAAAACCAAAGGTTTTTCTTACACATACATGTTATAAAGTAATAATTTAGATCAATGATTACTTGGGTAATCACTTTGACATGAATAATTCTATGCTTACAAACATTTCCTACAAATATAACCCACAAACTGATGTGGCATAGCCACGTCAGCGATTCTCTCCAAAAAAAATAAAAAATAAAAAAAATAAACCTCTCTCAAATTCATCTTCTCGATTCAAGTTTCCATCTCCACGATGGTTTTGATTAATCTTTGTATATTTTGTTACATCAATTCAAAACCAAATAGTCGATTGTAGAAAAATAGTACAAGATGTCCACAAGATGAATCGTCATGGAGTCAGCAAGAAAAATAACTGTTATCGTCCCAAGGAAAACTCATTAAAACGATAAGGGGGCGAATGAGATAGTCAGTTGAAATAAATGCTGAAAATAAGGTAAAGATATCTAATAAGGTATTTTTTGCATAACAAAATTTTTATTTCTTTTTCAGAAAAAAGATGTACAAGAGAAAGTCCCCCGCCAACCGGGACAGGAATCTTTCTACAAAAGGCTAACGGAGCAAAGGCTGAGAAAAATGACCAGGCACATCGCGACCTTCTTTGCCTTCTCCTTTTCCAGCTGATCGAGGACCTGTTGGTAGACAACCTTCGCCAACCGGAGCTCCTCAACGGCCCGGTCATACGCCGCCTCCTTGAAGGTGAGACGTCGGTCCAGCTCCAGCTTCTCTCGGGTCAACTTCTCACAAGTAGCCTCCAGCGTCACCAAGGAAGTCTTGGCATCCTCCTCCTTCTGAAGAGCAGCTGTCAGTTTGAAGAACAGATTATGATAGTCCGTCGCCACCATGGACTGCTTGTTCTCCTCCAGAGCCCACCGCTCACTGTTGGCCGCCGCCAGGTCTTTCTCGAGCAGACGATTCTCAGTTCGCAGGCGTTCCAGATCCTCCAAGGCAGAAGACCGGGGTCTAACACTCGTCGAGCCCCGGGCAGACTCGTCTTCCAGCCCCGGGCAGACTCGTCTAACTTAGCCTTGCCCTCAGATCAACCGGGGCAGGGAACTCCTCAGAAATTACTTCAACAACAAAGGGCTGGGAAGGTCTTACCTCCACCAGAGCCTCAACTCCAACATCACCAACATTGGGGGCGTCCACTTCATCCAACAGACCCCCCGGAACCACACCTGGCTCGCCTCCCTCCGCAGCAGAGGAGACCACCGTCTCCTCGGACACACCTCCCACCATCTTCGGCTGGGCTAGGTTGTCCACCTCAGCATATGCCTGCACCGACAAGTGTCACCGGTGGCTGTATAAGAAGCTAAATCGGGAGCAACTGAGCATTAGCCAGCCAAGCATGGGCAATCGAGTAGGGCCCAACCTGGTTCCAAGGGATCCACATACGCTCTGTGGGCCTTGACCCACTGGATAGTCCACGATCAATGGGTGGAGCCTCGGCTACTGTATAAGAAGTTGAACTGTGGGCTCCCATACATCGGCCAGGCCCACCTCAGTCAAGTAGGCCAGCTCCGGCCCAGTAAAGTCCAACAGCGGCAAGGGCTCATCCAAAGGCTCAACACAAAAGCCCAGAGGACCTGACCAGGGTGTATGCAATAAAGAATAAGCCTCCGGTCAGAGGAGTCAAGCCCAAGTCCCAACCAACTAGATAAGTCCAGTAAGATCTAGGCTAACAGAACCCATGGTTCTAGCCCGTTAGAAAATATAAAGGAAGACCCAGATTGAACAAACACTAATCAGAGGATGCCATGTGGCAGTCATCCTGGTTAAAGAGGATTCAAACCAAGGGGATAACCGCTCAGCAGCATGCAAGCTATCTCCACAGAAAGTATTTTCACAGTTGAACTACTTGAGTTCGTGGAGTGAAAACCGTAGGGGTGGTTGAGTCAGCCTCCTTCGGGCAACTACAAATATAGCTTGGTGGAAGCAAAAACTTAATTCCAAGATCATCATTTTGGATAAGTAGGCAGCCTGATCCCGATCAGGTCAAGTCTCATTGTATACCCCCCCCATCTTATGTTTGCCTATAAAAAAATTTCATGTATACCCCCCCTCCCCCTCCTCCAATCTATACATATCTCGAGTTTGTGGGATCAAATTTTGCACCCACACTCTTTGGCGCCCACTATGGGGCTGAATCTCCCATCAGTTCCAGAGCCTTGAGGAATCTCGATCCAGTCATACTGCAGTTGCGGCAACAATGGCTGGAAGTAAGAGACGCCCAACTCGTTCCAACAATGCAATGAGCCAAGTTACTTAAAGTCAGACAGTAAACTTTTCTCCCATGTCTCCGGTTCTTGAAGCAATAGAACCAATGAATCAAGAATCAATTCTCAGGACTGAGGGCATTAATCAGGGCTCGCAACACTCTGAAAGTGGACAGCTAGGGGGGAAAAACTTAGCTGTACAAATCACTAATAATCCTGGTAATCCTAACGCAGTCAGCAGGACTGTCAGGGTAGCCGTAGTAAGAAGAGACCAGAGAATCTCTCCTCTGACAACGGAAGGAGGTTATACCGAGTAGCTGAAGGGAAAAGGACCAGCGGTAGAATCCCCAACTGCAATCATTAAGCGGATGACCAGAGAAAACACAGAACTATGGAGAAAGAAGATAACCAAAGCCAGAGATAGCCAGTCAGCTTCAGCCCCGTCTTCTAGTCCGTCTTCTCAGAAGAAGATATGGCCACCGCCAGGTAGTGACCGGAGTCTTACTCCTCATAGCCATGTTCCTTGTCCTGATTCGGACATGCTAGCACCAGGAAGAGATAATATGTGTATCTCTCCAGCTCAGAGATATCGCTGCGGACGCGCGAGAAGTCCCGGACCACATCGTGGGCACAGGATTACCCGCAACAGGTCCGTCGAACAATTCACTCCGCCAAAAGGACTACCCAGGAAGAGGGACCAGTGCACTCCTCTGGCACGCCACGGTTAGAGAGCAAGGAGCACTCAATGGGCCCACATTCATCAGAGACAAGCAGAGCTGAATGTGGAACAGATAAATCAACTGATCGACTTGGTTGTTTCCAACAAAGCCAATCGGGATGAACGAATCAGGTAACTTAATCTCTCAAGGTTAGTCGTATCATCTTTGGCAGAAGAGGTCAGGAGTCATATAGTCCCGTCCAGCTTCAAACAACCGCCCTTCAAACAGTATGATGAGACAAACGGTTGTCCAGTTCAGCATGTTATAAACTACAATAGCACCATGGCTATCTGGGACAATGATGACAAGTTACTTGCAAAAATCTTTGCTGCTTCACTCAAAGGCGAAGCACAGCCGTGGTATCATAATCTACCACCTGCATCCATCAACACATTCGTACAACTGGCTGAGTTGTTCGAAGAAATATATCCGTTTAATTTGAAGACCAGGAAAGGAGCTGAAGTCCTATTCTACCTACACATGGACCGGAGAGAAACACTCAGGAATTTTGCCTGAAGGTTTCAAACTCTATTGTCAGGAGTGCAAGACGCATCTGATAGCGTCATCATTCAAGCCTTCAAGTATGCCTTGAACAACAACCATGAAGAATTATACCGGTCAATGGCAAGGAAGCCCCCATCCTTTGTTTTGGCCTTGCTCGAGAAAGTAGAAAGGTATGCTCAGGAGAAGGACGACCTGAAAGCCAGAAGGAAGAGATTCGTCGGAGGCAAAACCTCCGAGAAGCCACACAAGGCAAAGGAAGAAAGCTTCGACAGGGATCACAAAGAACAAGGACAGCAAAGGGAAAACGCCAACTCAGCAATCCGACCGCCGGTAAGAAAAGTCTACCGGGGGCGAACGCAAAGAAAGGGAGTTCACACCCTTGAGATTAGCGACCTAAGAAGTATTCAAGAAGATAAAAAACAGAGGACTGCTCAACAAACCTACCCCTCTCCCGAACGACCCGGAGGGCAGGAGAGATAAGTCCAAGAAGTGCAATCTGCATAATGATTACGGTCATGAGCAGAAGAACTACAGGTCGTTGAAATACGAAATGCAGAGTCTGGTCAATGTCGGACTCATCCCAGATATTGTACAGACCGGAGCACTTGAACAGGTAAAAATCGGAGATCGAATATTGTATATGTTTGCCACGTACAGGCACCTGGTTCTTCCAAGACAGAGAGGAAGAATTGCGCTCGAGAAAAGCTCCGGTAGATATGGCATGTCTATGAGTTTGGGCAGCACAACTTCAACGAAGGGACGAAAACTAAGTCCATTGTTCTTGGAGGTTTGACATTCACAGAGGAAGACGAAAAGGGCGTGCATTGCCCATATAATAACGCCCCTGGTTATCACAGGATGGATTGGTGTCTACCGGGATCAGCGAGTCATGGTCGACACCAACAACATCTCCAGGGTTATGTTCTCATGCACCTACAAAGCTATCGAGCTTTACAAAGGTCTTATCGAGTCTGACGAGACTCCTATCTATGGATTCAATAGGGAGACAACACAGTCCTCCGGGTAAGTCCAACTGCCAATCACGGTGGGATTCAACACCGTCGGGATAGACTTCTTGTTGGTCGACTCCCCCTCCTACTACAATGTTATTCTGGGAAGGGACTGAATTCATCAGATGAAAGCCATAGTGTCCAGGGAGACCAAGGGATGGTGTTCAAGTGCCATCTCGATGCTGTCAAAGAAAAGTCCATCTCCGAGACCAAGGGGAACACTATCTTCCTAACAGACTCTCACCAATAGCAACCAACTCCTGACAAGTCTGTCAAGGGGAAGCTTGACATGAGAACCGAGATATCATCAGCGGTCGACGAGTTGGAAGAATTTATAGTGGGATCAAAGTCCCTCATGATAACTTACATCTCTGCAGTCTACCGAAGGCAGAGAAGGATTTCATGATCACCCTACTCCGGAAGAATCACCACTTTAGGATTTCATGATCACCCTATTCCAGAAGAATCACCACGTCTTCACGTTGAGTGTCAGCGAAATGCCAGGAATAGAGCCTGCGGTCGCGTGCCATAAGCTGGACATCTATCCTCAGTTTAAACTGGTCAAGCAGAAACCAAGACGATTGGCGCCATATCGAAAGCTGGCGGTCAACGAATAAGTCGATCGACTACTTTCAGTCAACTTCATCAAACCAGTCATCTACCCAACCTGGGTTTCAAACATCGTGGTTGTCCCAAAGATGAATGGTAAGATTCGAGTTTGCATTGATTTTACTAATTTTAACAAAGCATGTCCTCTGCACCTATATCCACTCCCTAGGTTCAGAGACATGGTGGACGCCACCGCTGGCTATCAAAGATTGTCCTTCATGGACATCTACTCTGGATACAACCAGATCCCACTTCACGAAGAAGATCAGGAGCATACTGCTACCGGGTGATGCCGTTTGGTCTGAATAACTCTGGAGCAACATACTAGAAGCTCGTCAACACCATCTTCAACGAGCTCATAGGTCAGACCATGGAAGTATATATAGACGACATGGTGGTCAAAACCAAGGAGAAAGACAATCATTTGCGAGATCAACACCAGACATTTGACATCCTGACACGGTACAACATGAAGCTGAATCCTGCCAAATGTTCTTTTAGTCTTTCTTCCGGCAAGTTCCTTAGCTTGCTCATGACCAACTGGGGCATAGAAGCCAATCCAAATCAGATCCGAGCAGTCCTGGAAATACCATGTCCAAAGAATTCCAGAGACTGACCGGGAGGTTAGCCGCTTTCAACAGGTTCATCTCCCGGTACTCGGACCGATGCAAGCCATTCTTCAACGGCATCAAAGTTAATACAGAATGTAAGCCTACTAGTCAGCATGCCTTTGACGAGATTAAAGCATACCTCACTCAACCTCCGGTCCTAACAACACCACAAACCGGGCAACCAGACGGCATCTATCTAGCTGCATCTTATATAGCAGTCAGTGCGGTTATATTTGTGGAAATACCGGAGGAAAATCCAATTTTACTTCATCAACAAAGTGTTGTAGGGAGCTGAGACCAGATACTCGAAAATCGAAAAGATCGCTCTTGCTTTGGTACATGCAGCCAGAAGGCTAAAGCCTAATTTTCAAGGGAGAGTGATCAGACCTCAAAAGTGTATATTTATCCCCCGAATAACACCATTTGTATAGCACTTAGCTTATATTATTGAATTATATTTATTGATTAGTGCTTTCTTGTCTTTTGTGTAGGTTTCATGAGCGGAAATGCGAATATTATGTAAAAACCCGCGAAAAGTCAATAAAAACAAGCAAAAAAGTGTTATTTGCACATGGGAAGGAGAATCGATATTTGCACCCACAAGATCTGATGAGGGCACCCCAAGGTCAGATCTGGTTACTTGACTTTTGGTCAAAGTGGGGCGGTCCAATTCTCAGCCCAAACCATATCTTAATTAAGCCCATAAGTCAGAATTTCTATTTTGGGCCTTAATTAAGTCCAAACTTAAAAAGGCTCCACAAAAAGATCAGAAGTCTGATTTGGGCCCATGAGCTATCAAACTGAAGGTCTTGGCCCAAGTTACAACTTAAGCCCTAGGTAATTAGGTTTTGCTAATTACGTAATGTCTGTAGAAGACCAACAGCAGCAGCCACAAATTTGACCTTATTTGGAAGTTTTTTCATGCAAGTAATCTACTTTGTATTTTCTATATAAGAGAAGTTATAATTAAGGTTTAGGTATTTTAGTTTTTCTTTGAGATCAACTTTCATTGAAGAAAAGGTCATCTTCTTCTTCATTAACCAATTGAGGTTTTGAGACCCGTCATTTTCTTGGAGAGTTATTATGAACATCTGGATTCAAAAGACTAAACCTCTCAGTTTTGTCTGTTTTTAGTCCCATATTAATTTTCTAGTTAGCCTTGAGATGACATCAAATGGGTGTAATATAAACTTGAATCTTGTAGTTTATTCAAGATGTGATCACCATATCAGTACTTAGAAATGATACGAAGACATTTAGTTTAACCCTGTTTACCTTAATCTTCCCTATGATACTTTATCCGTTAGGTTGATCATTCTGAGCCTCTCTTGTTACTTAGCTTTAGCCCATTATCCTTACCCAACTACGTTGTAGGAATAATTACCTTTAGAATGTGTAAGTCCTTTTACCCATTGTTTTTAGAACATGAGGATGATTGTTTCTGTGGTTACAAGAAGAAAGAAGAATTACAAAGAAATCTCCAAACTAGTGAGATGAAACAAATATTGAAAACCAAAAAGTTTGAAGAATTCTTGAGAAGCCAAAATCTTCCATAAAATCAAGAAATTCAAAAGAAAGGAAGATTCCAAAATATTGGCTAGTGCTTCATTAAATTTTCCTAAACAAGATGAGAAACACTTCTTCCCAAGAGAAAAATTCGAAATAATTCTCCAAGTATTGAAGACCCAAATGTTCCAAAAATATTTCACAAAAGCCTTCTGCATTTCTAGACCTGTCCTAAGCCCAATTACAACCTATTATGTCTTCTGTAGATCTAAGCTGATATGGTAGGATGTGGCGAGTAAGTGAGAAGGTGAGAACCTAACATCTCAAGCAAGACTAACTTTTCCATTCTTTGAGACTAAGTTCATTCCTTTACACCAATCTCTGAGTGATTTTTATTTCTAGGCGTATGCCTATGAAGCAAAAATCAAAGCGACCTTTCCAATGGTGACTTAAAAAGTGTGGTAATATGTACATGGCTGTCTTCGATGCATTTGAAACCGTTATGCTTATTTTTCATGCATTTGTAGTACAGTATCTCATATGAACGGTTTTGCAATACTTATCCTTATCTCTGAGATACTATATGGATGACATCCATTTCTGAGGTAAATGGTAGAACATTTTATTCTTTGGACTAGTCAATGTAGTAAGTTTGTGGGTATTTTCTCTGGAAAACACTCAGGAGACTATAACCCCTCCACTTGGGAAGCCTTTGTGGTTGAAAGCATTGATGCATATGGTTAATATAATCACCCTAGTTTTATTTCTCTTTTGAGACCTTATATTTTTCTTCTCACTTTTGTTTGAAGACAAATAAAATGTTGTTTGAGGGTATTTTATAAGTCCTCAAAAGTGTATATTTATCCCCCGAATAACAGCTTGTTTGCATAACACTTAGCTTATATTATTGTGTTATATCTATTGATTAGTGTTTTCTTGTCAGTTCTGTAGGTTTCATGAGTCGAAATGAGAATATTATGTTAAAGCCCGCCAAAAGCCAAGAAAAGCCACCAAAAAATGTGTTATTTGTACAAGGAAGGAGAATTGAGACTTGCACCCACAAAGTTGATGAGGGCACCTCACAGACTGGTTTGATGGACTTAACTTTATGTCCAAGATGGGTGGCCCAAATCTCAGCCCAATCCGAGTTATAATGAAGCCCACAGGTCAAAAATTATATTGAAGCCTAAATTAAAGCCCAATCATAGAAAGGCCCTACATGAAGATCCAAAAGTCAAATTTGGGCGCATGAGCTGTCTATTTGAAGGTCTTGGTCCAAGCTACAATTTAAACACAAACGAATTAGGTTTTGCTGAAGTTCTGATGCTTCTAGAAGACTAGCAGAAGCAGCCACGAATTTGACCTAACATGGTAGACCTTGTATACAAGTAATATACTTTGTATTCTCTATATAAGAGAAGTAGTAACTAGGGTTTATGATAGTCAATGCTTGAGAGATCATAGTTCATATTCTTCTTTTGTATTGAACTCAATCTTCTTATTCTCAATATTAATCCAATCACTTTTCTTTTATGATGTTGTGTTATTTATTTACTTATTCCATGGTGTCATTATCAAGGATGAGTAGCTAAATTCCATTAGGGGACTGGTTGAAACACTCTAGATAATGCAAAACTACCTTCTTTGTTCTTAATGTTCATTGTGATTTAAAGCACTTAATACTTGTTTACTTCTATTTTGCGACATGAAGTAAGTGTCATTATTTGCATGTTATTAAAATACTATTGTTAGAGTATAGGGAGACCTAGTGATAATTGTGTTTAGATTGATTAGAGATATGTGATGGAATAGCAGAGAGGTGACTATCATATATCTAGAATCAATCTCTTTTATTGGAACCTCTTTTGTAATTAAATTGAATAACCAAGAGGTGGTGGTTTGATTATGGATTAATATGTTGATTTAGTTTAATTGAATAGTTAAGAGGTGACGGTTTAACTAATAAAGCATATTCAATAGCATGCATAAGAGAATTCCGTTTTAATTAAGTGGAATAGCTGAGAGGTGACTACTTGATTATTATAGGTATTGATGATTAATTGAAATAGGTGAGAAGTGACTAATTAATTGTTATTGATTGAACATGAAAGAATGACATGTATGTTTTGCATGATTTAGTTTGTGGATAGCAACTTTTCCCCTTATTCATCATAAGATCTTCTTTACATCTCTATCCATCTTCTTAAGTTTGTTTAAATATTAGTTTATTTATGTATTGCCTGTAAAAAGTAATCAAACGGCCTCTCTTTTATTTGTGATTCACTTGGTGTTTTTTAACCATTGTTTTCTATTGTGTTTGATCTAATATCTTCACCTTTGAGGTAGGTACGACCCTTGCTTGTTACTTGTCTGCATTGATAACCAATATTTACATGCACAAGAAGGAAATCAATTTAAATCTATCTTTTGATTTAGAGGTTACATAATTAGCCTCTATCATCTAGATCATAACTTCTTTCCATCTTCCTTCTTTAAACAAGCACCACCTCCATCTTTAACTATCACCACCCACCATCACAATATCCAATTATGTTAACTCCACCAGTTCTACAACCCAACCACCGCCACTATATAAACCCTTAACACTCTATTACCAATACCACCACTACCACCAACCATATATACCTCTATTAATTACCACCATCTCGAAAATCCTATCACCACCAACTTCACACACTTACAATCCATCACCATTAAATTTTAAAGCATATCATTAACATCATCTCACATTCTTCACATTCCATCATCATTACCTTAATCTTCACAACCCATCAACTTTTCATTCAAACTCAAATCCAATCTCCACCATTTAGTTCATCACATTTTCAACATGTTTTAATTTTTTCAAAGACAAAGTTCACCAATTACACAAATTGTGGTGGTTTTAGTATGCTAATTGTATTGACCATTTTTGTGAGGTTGGTCAATACATTAATGAATGATGATGATGTGTATGATATGAACAATAATAAAGTAGAGACGTGAACACCATTGTATACGTGGTTCGGCAATTGTGCCTACATCCACGGAGAGAGAGAATGAAGTTTATTATAGTAGTGGTGATACAAAATGGGAGCTCGATAATGGAGAGAGCTCAAGAGAGAGATGAGACCTGAGAGGTGAGGTCTCATGAGAGAGTGTTGAGGTCTTGTGTATGATTCACAATGAGACCATATGAGAAGATCAGAACATGCCTAGAATGAGTAGCTTGCCTTCATATTTATAGGCTTACAATGTAACTCCATTCCTAGCATTTATTGAGGTAATAATGAGAGAATATCTTTGTAGTAATTGGCTTTAACTTTGTAACTTGTGCCATCAAGAGAGAGTCCATTAGATGATGACATGTGGCACCATGATGGACGGTAGAGATGGTGCCACATGTATGTTGTATATAGTACCCCTACATAAGCCCCCTCTTTTTAGGTTGAACGGAGTTCGGGCTGAAAAGAAGTAATCGAACCGATCTAGCCCCCAAGATGAATGAAATATGGGGTTCCTTAACGAAGTCGATCCGCCCCAAATTTTGATGAGCTTGATCATTGAGATTTGCAGGACGCGATAAAGGTCCCTTGTGGTAATGGCAACTCGATCATGAATTTGTGTATAGCGAGCTAGTTAGTTCCAGGGAGACCTGGTAGCTCGTTCAGAAGGCATGTAGACGAGATGGACAGCTACAAGCAGGTCGTACTGAAGTGGGTCTTCTTGCATACATGGGTGGTTGTCTTTTTGTGGTCGAGTTGCATAGACCTGATACTTGTTGATAATGTTAGCATGTGAAACATTATAAAATTCAATAAAAGACTTACATGGAATTGTACGTCTTCCTTATGACTTGTATGTACTATCTTTGTCGCCTTGTGACTGGACACTTCGATAGATGTGGCACTTTGGAGTGCAAATAATGTAGCTCGTTTGAGAAAGAGCATTGGTTGACCAAGTGTTTTGAGAGTTACTTGGAACCTTTTGGTGCCCGATCTAGTGAATGGTCGCAGCGTGGAGACCTGTTTGACAATTCTCGGGCATGTGGCCTTTGTGGGTCTGCATTGCGTTGAGAGTGAATGCGTTCGACCAGGCGTATGGCTAGAGAATTGTGTTTGAGGTCGTCCCGCATACGAGTGACTCACTAGTCAATGAGGGTGGCCGTATTGTATATCAAGCATTTCACTTGTAAAGAGTTCAGTGAAAGCAATGTGGCACATTTGTGCAAAAATAGCTCATGGGGAGTGAGGTCGTGTTCATGTGACCTGCACATACAGAGAGCTACAAAAAAACATATCATTAATAGCTAATTGTGCTAATAATAAGTTAATTTTATTAGATAAAGTGAGAATAGCCCCCTGTATGGCATAAATATTCTTGAGGTCGTTGAAAGACCTGTAAGTTGAGGAGGTCGTTGATAGACCTGGTGAGGTCGCGATGAAGGACCTGGCATGAAGGACCTGGTTTGAAGGACCTGAGAGGTCGTTGGCTTAGGGACCTGAGAGGTCGTTGGCCTAGGGACTTGAGAGGTTTTTGGCTTAGAGACCTGAATAAGAGGTCAGGTCGCGATGAGACCTGAGCTCGTCTGCTTAGAGACCTGAATATGTGAGGAGGTCTCTGCAAGATCTGAGAACTCCATTGCGGTTGGGCATGTCGTTTAAAGCTCGAATTTTTATTTGAATTTGGTTTTATATATGTACAAAGTAGCTCATGAGAAGTGAGGTCGTGTTCGGGTGACCTGCACATAGAGAAAGAGAAAGAGAGCTACACCAACAAAATCATTAGCAACAAAGTAGGCCTTTCGACGTTGCCATTGAATAAATACTTAAAAGACAACTTAATAATAGCCCTCGAGTTGTGTGGGTGACGGTTGTGAGGGTTATATAAGTGAGCTCGTGTT
Organism: Aquilegia eximia; assembly: GCA_023053565.1. Lineage (NCBI taxonomy): Eukaryota > Viridiplantae > Streptophyta > Magnoliopsida > Ranunculales > Ranunculaceae > Aquilegia > Aquilegia eximia. The sequence continues at coordinate 29,642,581 of JALIGU010000004.1, forward strand.
GGAAGTGAGCTCGGTGTGATAAAGATTAAAAAGCCTAGCATGGCAGTATGAGTGTATAGCAACATAAGATATTAATTAGTGGCAAAAATGGTAAATAGCTCTTTGAGGTGTTAGCTGCTTGTAATGGGCTGAGCTTGTTGACATCTAAGCTTTGATGTATGTGCTGGTACATAACATGGCCATACTAGGTGAACCAATCAGATCGCATGAGGTAGTACAGTAGTATTGATGGTATCAATCATGAAGTAGTTGGCAACTTGGCATCAATGCTCAACAAAATAAAAGGGATGTAATGTTGACTAAAATACTTAACAAAATTAATTGTCAGTAAATGGTGGTCACATGTTGAATTGATATGAAAGAAAGAATCAATGTGAAAATGTAACTCATGTGTCACATGACTAATCATGGATGACAGAATGGCATAAACGCACATATAACATAAATGGCCATGTAATAACCGTATGGGTAATGAGCAGAGACAATTGAGGTCGCTCTTTGGTAGCCCGTTGCCTCATCTGAATGACTAAGAAAATATTAAAGTGATACTTATCTTGCTTCTGCCGAGTCTAGTAATTGTCTAGACAATTTGCTCCAAGCCCCCAACTGTGAGTTACAATTCTATCTTTTCAAATTCAATGAATTTCTTGAAAATCACCATCTGAGAACCTTAGAACAATGGTGTTCGGTGGGGTTGGTGGGTGGAATTCGCTTGAGAAAATCCCAAGTCCCTGTAGTCGGCGCCAAATGTATTGACCATTTTTGTGAGGTTGGTCAATACATTAATGAATGATGATGATGTGTATGATATGAACACTAATAAAGTAGAGACGTGAACACCATTGTATACGTGGTTCGGCAATTGTGCCTACATCCACGGAGAGAGAGAATGAAGTTTATTATAGTAGTGGTGATACAAAATGGGAGCTCGATAATGGAGACAGCTCAAGAGAGAGATGAGACCTGAGAGGTGAGGTCTCATGAGAGAGTGTTGAGGTCTTGTGTATGATTCACAATGAGACCATATGAGAAGATCAGAACATGCCTAGAATGAGTAGCTTGCTTTCATATTTATAGGCTTACAATGTAACTCCATTCCTAGCATTTATTGAGGTAATGATGAGAGAATATCTTTGTAGTAATTGGCTTTAACTTTGTAACTTGTGCCATCAAGAGAGAGTCCATTAGATGATGACATGTGGCACCATGATGGACGGTAGAGATGGTGCCACATGTATGTTGTATATAGTACCCCTACATATGGCATGAAGGACCTGGTACGAAGGACCTGGCATGAAGGACCTGGTATGAACGACCTGGTATGAAGGACCTGGCATGAAGGACCTGGCATGAAGGACCTGGTATGAAGGACTTGGCATGAAGGACCTGGTATGAAGGACTTGGCATGAAGGACCTGGTATGAAGGACCTGGCATGAAAGACTTGGTATGAAGGACCTGGCATGAAAGACCTGACATGAAGGACCTGGTGAGGTCGCGACGAGACCTGAGAGGTCGTTGGCTTAGAGACGTGAATAAGAGGTCAGGTCGCGATGAGACCTGAGAGGTCGTTGGCTTAGAGACCTGAATATGTGAGGAGGTCTCTGCAAGACCTGAACATGTGGCCATTAAGAATGTAACTGATATATATAATCATGATCGAGTTATGAGAATATATGTTACATAGATGCATATAATAATCAATTTGTGTGAGACAAAATAGAATGAACAGTAAGATCATAGTGAATTGATACTTATCTTGCTTTCGTCGAGTTTTACATACAGTAATGGTAACCGAAATTAAACCCCCAATTTGGAAATTGTGATTGCAATTCTGCCAAATAGAATTTTTTGAACTTGAAATCACCACTTTGAGAGCCTTACAACAATGGTGTAATGGTGGGGTTGGTGGGTGGAATTCGCTTGAGAAAATCCCAAGTCCCCACAGGTGGCGCCATATGTATTAACCATTTTTGTGAAGTTGGTCAATACATTAATGAATGATGATGATGTGTATGATATGAACAATAATAAAGTAGAGACGTGAACACCATTGTATACGTGGTTCGACAATTGTGCCTACATCCACGGAGAGAGATAATGAAGTTTATTATAGTAGTGGTGATACAAAATGGGAGCTCGATAATGGAGAGAGCTCAAGAGAGAGATGAGACCTGAGAGGTGAGGTCTCATGAGAGAGTGTTGAGGTCTTGTGTATGATTCACAATGAGACCATATGAGAAGATCAGAACATGCCTAGAATGAGTAGCTTGCCTTCATATTTATAGGCTTACAATGTAACTCCATTCCTAGCATTTATTGAGGTAATGATGAGAGAATATCTTTGTAGTAATTGGCTTTAACTTTGTAACTTGTGCCATCAAGAGAGAGTCCATTAGATGATGACATGTGGCACCATGATGGACGGTAGAGATGGTGCCACATGTATGTTGTATATAGTACCCCTACACTAATGGTGGAGCTGAATGGGTGGTGGTGCTGGTGGTGGTTTGTCTGTTGGGGATTGTGGGGTTTGGGCCATGGATGTTTAATAATTATTAATTAATAAGATTAAATCTAAGTGAAGGGGTATTTTAGTCAAAAACCTTTAACGATTGGTTAGACCATGGTCAATGACTTGGTTGACCGACTTCAAATGAGAAAATAGGAGGTATCTCTAATAATTTTTCAAATATGGGGGTATCTCAAAGAGAGCAAACTTTTCTAGGGCCATCTCTATATCTCCCTAGATTCATTAGTCGTAGTTGTAAGAAAATATATTAGATTTATGGAAAGCGAAAAAAGAAAATGAAAGATTTCTTAAACAATAACAATTTTTTTTTGAATTTATAAATCAAACACAAAGTGGAAGAAAAAATTTGTGAAAAGCTAAAGAGAAGAATTGCAATTGTAAGAGAATATTACAAATTAGTTAATTAAAAAACTAATTTTTAAGCCGCCAATGTCTTTGGTACTTCTAAGCCTAGCGTGGTCACTACCGCCCATATTCTATTTCTTTTTCAAAATGTTTTCAAAAGCCACAACTTTAATATTGATCTTTTTGCCACCATTGCCAAGGCCGTTCGTGGCCTATCGACCGCCCCTCTTCTTGTACATATTACTCGTCTCATGCTCCTTAAGCAAACTTTCGTTCTTCCTTAAACCATTTGGTACAAGATTCCTTCCGCTCATTGGAATTCAGGTCTTTCTCGAATCTCCAATCATGTACCTTGGATTTCGGTCGGTGCGGTGGTCTCTCCCCAAGTTCCACGGGGATGGACACCTTCTTGTGTTTCTCTTGGTGCGGACGCTCCTGGTCCGTCATCTTCTAGCCCAGCCGAGCCCCCTTATAGTTTGGAAACTCGGTTGTGTTGCCAATCTTGAGGTGAATATGCGTGGTTTGTGAAACGGAGAATCGAGAATTTCGTGTTGAGGTGCGTGGCCGATTTGATTCTCAAGATGAGACGTTCTAAGCCATACTTGAAGCTCTTGAGGACGACCCCGCTCGTAGGCGCCGCCACTAGTCTAGTTTTAGTTGTTTGTCGACTCATCGAGTCTATGTTTTATTTTTGCATTTTATTTTTGTTAATTCCTTTGCATTATGTATTAAATGATTATTCTCTTGTAATGCAAAAGTTTAGTTTATAATTAGTATAATGAAAAAAATATTTTATTTTAGTTTATGCTTAATTATTATGTAATGCTATATATTCAAAGTATAAGCTACAATATGACACCAAAAATATACAATAGTCCTTCATAGGATTATGAAGTCTAGGGAATCTGACATTAAAAGACCCAACTTAGCACTTTTTAGGAGGTAACCTAAAATTGTTTGGGGGTGGAGTGATCGGACCTCAAAAGTGTATATTTATCCCCCGAATAGCACCTTGTTTGTCTAGCACTTAGCTTATATTATTGTATTATATTTATTGATTAGTGCATTCTTGCCTTTATGTAGGTTTTCGGAGCCAAAATGCGAATATTGAGTAAAAGCCCGCAAAAAGACGAGAAAAGCAAGCAAGAAAGTGTTATTTGTACAAGGGGAGAAGATTGGATATTTGCACCCACAGAATCTGCTAAGGGCACCCCGTGGTCAACTCTGGTCAAATAGGTTGAGTTGACTTTTATGTCACTTTTGACTAAAATTGACTTTTGGTAAGGTTGACTTTTGGTCAAGGGTTGACTCTGGGTCAACTGTTGCTGACCTGGGTTGACTTTCGGTCAACTGCTGACTTCTGAAGACTTTGGGTCAAATCTGTTGACTCATGTGGACCGTACTTCCTATTTTGGGTCTTGATCTTATAAAGGCTCTACAAGAAGAACCAGGAGTCCAATTGGGGCCCATGAGCTATCAAACTGAAGGTCTTGGCCCAAAATACAATTCTAGCCTAAGAGGATTAGGTTTTACTATCATCAAACTTTGGAGCTTAGCTAAGTGCTTAGCCTCAACTTGAAGATCAACTTTTGTACTCAATTCAATATCAATATCAATCCATGATTTCAATTATGATGTTTAATGATTTAATTATTTGTTCCATTGGTATGAGTAGCTAAATCATCATGGGGGGAAGGTGGAAGTTTTCTAGGTGATGTATGATTATTATGTTGTTTCTTCTTATTCATTGTGATTCAACGTTCTTAATGCTTACTTAACTCTATTCGCGATATGAGGTAAGTATGATTATTTGTATGCTATTGTTATCCATGATGTTAAATATTATTGTTAGAATTTAGGGAGACATAGTTTTGATAATAGTATTATATTTATTGTAGATGTGTAGTGAACTAGCTGAGAGGTGATAACTGCATGTTTGTAATATTTATCTTTTATTGGAACCCTTTCATGATTAAATTCAATAGCTGAGAGGTGAGGATTTAATTGTGAATAATATATGGAGTTAATTAGATTCAATAGCTGAGAGGTGAGGATTTAATTGTGAATAATATGTGGAGTTAATTAGATTCAATAGCTGAGAGGTGAGGATTAATGAAGCATATTCAATAGTATACATAATAGAATCCAGTTTTAATTGATTCAATAGCTGAGAGGTGAGGATTAATTACTATTGGTATTAATAATTAATAGGAATAGCTGAGAGGTGACTTATTAATTATTATAGATTGAATATGAAGAACAACATGGTATGATTACATAACCTAGTTTGTGGAAACCTTCTACTCCCCCTATGTCATCATATAATTCTCTTTTCCATATCTTACATATTCTTAAGTTAGGATTTATTTATTATTTATTGTCTGTAGGAAGTAGAATCAATTCTCCAACTTTTATTATTGATTCATTGGTGTTTCTTAACCATTGTTCTTAATTGTGTTTGAGCTAAGATCTCCCCCCTCTGAGGTGGGTACGACCCTTGCTTGTTACTTGTCTACTTTGATCTCAATCTATAAAGGCACAAGAAGGAAAATACAAATATAATCTTTGTTAGTAGGTGTCAAAAGTCTACTAACATGGAGCATCATCCCCAAGGTCTTGGAATCTGACAATAAAGGACCATCATTGCATGTATTTGCATAGTTTAACTATTTCCTTTCCAGGTACCTTTTATTTTTTAACGATTTAAGGTTTGTTTTCTAATCCTTAAGCAACAAGGACGTTGCATTTTTTTTAGGCGGGGGGAATTCATTAAAAAAATAATAAAGTCCATGCATTTTAATAGTTGAACTCTCTCATTAAAATGTTTTCAAAAATCCAAAATTATTTTAGCCTAAATACCTTTTATATGATAAATTATGTCTTGATTTTTGATACATGGTAGCTAAGAATAAATTATTTAAGTCTTGAAGTTTAGGTATATATTGCTTGTATAGGATCATGTGGATTGCATCATGTTACATTTTCTTGTATTAAATTCGTGCACATATAAACTTTAACTTAAGACTTTGATGATAAATTGTGGAGACTTAACCTAGTGAGTTTTTGAGGCTTTGTCTTTTTCTTTCTGACTGATATACATAAAATCTAGAGTCAAATACTCGACCCCCTTGCATTTTCTAGTCTCATATATTTTATTCCTAATCTTGAGGTAACGTCAAATGGGTGTAATATAAACTTAGGCCTTGTTTCAAGACGTGATCAACAAATCAAAAACTTAGAGATGATACAAAGATATATAGATAACCCCTTACCTTTAACCTACCCATTATATTATTATTCCATTTGGTTAACCATTTCACTTAGAAATATTAGGTCGTTTACCTATATTTCTACAACTTAGGGATGATTTTTGCTAAGTGAGTACATGAAGAAAAAATGAAAGATCAAAGAAATCTCCAAGCTAGAAAGAAAGCGTATGTCAAAGAAAGGTAAAAAAACTTGAAGAATTCAAGAAAAGTCCAACCTCCAAAAAAAAAAAATTAAATATTAAGAATAAAAAGGGAAGATCAAAGGACTTGAGCTTAAACGGATTTTGAAATATCAAAAAAAAGTTACTAAATAAAGTACTTTGGAAAATAAAAAAGAAAGAATCCAAATTTTCTCCAAGTGTTTAGATTATTATAAGCTACAAGGAAATTCGAGAAGACCACTAAGTTTCGGAAACCTAAAAAGCCTCTTCCATTTTAAACCATGTCCTAAGCAAAGTTAGAACCCATAAATGTCTTTGTAGATTTATGTTTGATATAGTAGGATGTGGAGAGTAAGTGAGAAAGCGCTAAGGTGAAATACCCGACATCTCAATGACTAGCTTATTCCTTCCATGAGACTAATTTCATTCCTTACATTCTTGTGTTTTATTTTCATTTAGTATATGAGATGTTTGTTCATATTCTTTCCCATATGAATGAGGTAAAATATAAACCCTTTTCTGAGTGATTTTCTTTGTGAATGTATGCCATGTGAGGATTAAAGTCAAAGCAATTCGGATAGTTATTTGAGATGTAATTGTTTGTGTACATCATGCATACTTAAATATGTGTTTATGTTGTTATTGCATTATCTCATACACTTGCACTATTTCTACATGTGGAAAGACTTAATTATTTGTTCTTATCTATTTAATCATTAAATTGATTGACAAATTTAAATAGTGTAGAATATCAACCCGATCTTTTGTATCTTACACGTTTTCAACTAATTTGCATGAAGTTTATGGGTATCTTCTAGGGAGACTATAACTCATCCACTTGAGAATTTCTTGTGGTTTACAGCCTTGGTATTTAGGGTAAAAACACCATGTACTTTATTTATTTATTGTAATATAGATATGCTCTTATTCCATTATCTTTTACTCTCTTGCCTGAGGACAAACAAAGTGTTGTTTGGGGGTATTTGTTTACTCATATGTTCTTTAATGTCCATTTTAGTCATATTTTCAGGTCTATTATATTTCACAGGCCTTAACTCTCACTAACTTGAAAGAAGGCCCCAAGTATCAAGTATTCGGCTTAAGTTGATGAATTATGAATGAAAGTTGATAAGAGATTCAAGTCCACCTCCTCAAGGACTTCTAAATAAAAGAGGAAGCCCAATTCCAAAAGAAGGAATTCTTTGAAACCAAAAAGAAAGCAACAACTGTACCAAGCTCAGAGGAGTATTTCCACCATACCAAAGTCCAATAAGATAGACTCACTGTGATCCACGCAGAAGACAGAGTAAACGACTAAGACCAAAGACCAGAAGTCCATAATCAACTCCCATCTCCCCCGCACTACTGCTACTCGCCACATCGCGACTTGACAAGTCCTAAATAATGTTTGTCCTGTGTCGGCTTGTCTGTAATGGGCTCTACACCGAGCTAAGTCTATCCTATTGCCGAGTTAATGTATTTAGACACGCTTTCATGGTAGAAAAATATATATACTATAGAAAATTAGGGTTTTGATATAACTCAATAGAGAAGAATAATATTCCACCTCTTGTATCTTGAAGCAATAATTTTTATTAGGTTTTCAAGGTTTAAGAGCAATAAAGATTTTTTTTCTTTTGTTCCTCATCAATGGAAGGCTAAACCCTTAAATGATAAGTAGCCTCCATTGATGAAACCATGATATTTTAGTTACAGTTTTTATGCTTGTTTTTCATTGAATCGTTTTCATGAAAAATAGTTATAACAATACTTTAATATTACCGTATCAAGAGAGAAGTAATATGTTAGTTTATTCTTTTTAGTATTATTGTATGTTTACCATGCCTACATGTTTATTACTTATAATACCCGAGATATGAGTACATAATAGGGTTTCAATATAAACTTGGATTGCTTAGAAGATAATATATGTACGCCTGCATGGGTGGAACCATATGATTGATTACTTACCGACTTTTTTCTTTGGGCTTCATGCATCTCAAGTAAAATATTTAGACGCAATAGCTAAGAGGTGAGTGTTCCTCTATCCCGACAATAGCTGAGAAGTGAGTCGGGGAGCTACAATAGCTGAGAGGTGAGTAACTAAGAACATGCATATTAACTAGATTAGTATTATGCATGGTGGATTCATGAGGTTAACATGTTCCCTATTCCTTTTGTTGATCTTACTCTATTTTAGTAATTATATTTATATTAGAATTAATTAATTTAGTTGTTATTATTTCTCTTTAAAATATTGTGGCATCTTCTTGGTAGCTTCTTTGTTTTCTTCTTGATTATAGTGGATTGATACTCTTCATTGTTGCTATACATCAAATCCTTGGAAGGATAATTGTTATTATAGTATTGAGTCAACGACAACATCTCATCATTCATCGATCACATCCGTATCCATCTCAACCATATTCGATACCGTTACAACAATACGATGACTTGTTTAGAGCAATACCAATGGAATGGGTAAAACTGGACACATCAGCACCATCTAGGCTCCATGTAGGAATTTACACCTTCCTAAATTAAAATGCAAACCAAGAGAGTGGATCTTTCCCAACCCAAAGGTGGATATGAGGATATATATCAACATTTATGGTCACATGGAACTTCATGTACAACTTGGCTACTTTATTTAAGTTTAACTGGAACTTCAAGTTCTGTCTGTTTCTTTATTTGAGTTCAAATGGAACATCATGTTCTGTTCCTCCATTATAATTAGCCAAATAGAGCTTTAAATTTCGTCCCAAATTTTAAAAGTCAAATGGAACTTCAAGTTCCGTATGCTTTGTCCGAGGGTGTGGACCCACACCCCTGTTTAAACCTCCATGTTTCCAGCTTCTGTTTTACACATTCAGTACTAGAAAAGCCTTTTCAACATCCCAAGGTGTAAGCATGCATCCACCCCCACCTTGGTTTACACCTTACATTGTTATTGCTCTTAGAGATGATATTAGCTTATAGTCAGTGTTATTAACTTATTAAATACAAGTATTAACCTATAATTATTTTTGCTTTGTTAATAAATGAGTACTGTACTTTACGAAATTGATCCCAAATTTTATTTTACCAAAGTAATTGTTTAAACAAAGATTGTGAAATTGGTCTTAGGGATGTACAAAGCTTAAGATAATGTCTTTCAAATTCCACATTTTCCCCCTGGTCCACCAAAGAGGAGTGAAAGACCCCAGTCTTTTTGGTTGCCCCAATATTTTAGACCATAACATTTAGGATTGTCCACATAACTCAGCATACCATTTTCTTTAGGAACCACTAAATTAGCAGATGCATCAAAAATATGGAGGTGTTTAATATAGCAAGCCTTTCTGAAATCAGCCCCAGGGAAATGTCCATTCCCCATGGGGGGGCTTTATCCGTCTGGAGGCCCTATAGCCAGTCCACCCCACCCAACTGTAGAAGCTCCTTCTTTTAGTTGTGGAATCACAGGCTGTGGCCAATAGCCAATTAATATATCATTATATTTTGACCACCAGTTTTGAATGATTTTATCCTGTCACGAAGAAGCCAAAAGAAAATTAATAAAACATAAAAGGAAAACAAATTAAATACAATACACATTTACATATATTGATATCTTGAATTGTTGTGACGTCAAGGAAGTCAATATTAATCTATAATAGAGGGTTGGAACTCAATACAATTAAATTCTTTTCAATATGGACATGTGGTATATGTATCGATTATTGCTATTGTCCATGGATCAAGTTTCTAAAATAAAGTTAGCCCAAAATCATTAGGCATTTACCTTAGCTAGTTTCGACTTTTGAGTGTATCATAGAGGAGCATTTTTTCACAATCCTTTTTGTAGGCAATACGGACATGCTTGTAAGTGAAGATAAAAAATGATATATTATCCTCCATTATTAATGCAGGTTAAGGGTCAGCCTACCTCAATTAACTGTTTTAAAAAATATATCAATAACGTAAATTTTCTTATTATTTTTACTATAGTCAATACGTGTGTATATATATATATATATACACAAAGATATTACCTTGAAAACATAAATAGTAATATATCTTTGTTCTCCACCAAATGTGGATGTGGGAAGGAGTTGCATGCCAAGCATACAATGTTGGCTAACTTGTACAAATCCTGAGCAAAGATAATTGTAGCAGCCTGTTTTAAAATTATTGGTCTGTTAATGTAGAAAAGAAATTATCAATAATAATAATAATAATAAAGTACAATTAGAATAGCAAGTGTAATTTTTTTTTTAAGAGTAGTAAGTGTATAACTTACTGTCCAATAAGCAAATAAACGACTGTCGCTGTTCCCTGATAACTTTGGTGATACCTGATAATCCATGAATTAATTCAAATCAATATCCAATAACCTAATAAAGGGACAGTCACTATGATGAACTTGGAAAAATAAATGACTTATCCCAAAAATAAGTCTACATAATATGACTTATCCAAAAATAAAAATAAAACTTAAATTAAATTGATGATATGACGTACCATCCACCCAACCTGTAAGCTAATTGGACCATTTTCAATCCACATTTGACCGGTGCTTAGTTGATCAGCTTTGAGTCGTAGACTATATACATTCAAGTATCCGTGGATACCATAATATTTTGTCTTCTCAGATGGCTTAAGAATTACTACCTGCACAACTAAGGAGTTTAGTTATTACGGAAAAAATTACCCTTAACCCCAGATATTTTATCCATGATTTTCATTGAACTCCCCCATTTGCTTTCATCTTATCTTTTAGCACGAAATTGTGAATATACTGAAAAGAGAAAACAAGTTACAAAATAGGGAAAATTGGTGATAACCCCCCTAGTTTTGGTCACTTTTGGGAAAAACCTCCTAATTCTACTATTTTAGCGTAAACCCCTAACCCCCCAAGTTTTTGTCACTCTTGGCAAAAAACCCTTAATTCTACCATTTTTAGCGTAAACCCCCTAACAACCCAAATTATACCATGTTTTGTCCATTATACCTTTGACTCATCCTCTTTACCTAACCCCCCCCCCCCCCCCCCCCCCCCCCCCCCAAATTTGAATTAACAGAAACTAATAAAAACAGTTAACCTCCATTAACAAAACATGTATTTGAGAAAACCCTTATGATCTCTTTGACTTTACCCCCCTCCCCCATTATAGAAATAAATTGTTTTATCATTGATAAATAAAACTTAAGTAATAATTAAAGTGTAAATTAAGAATAGATAGAAAAATTAATTATTCCAAAAGGGTTTATTAATTTTTGACAAACCCAACCCAACCTATCAAAACAGGGTGAAGTGGAGGGAGTAATATATTATATAATATAGAAGTAAGATAAAATAAATTGTGAAATATTTCACATCCAAATAAAGATAATAAAAATATATAAGATTCTTTCACTTCAAAACATATAAACTAAGTAACTTTTTTCAAAAGTAGAACGTTGGATATTCAACTTACATGTTGACCAGGGAAACTTGATGTATGTGGATGAATAGATTTAGCATGACTTTGGGAAAAGTTCTTGTATCTAATCAAATCTTCCTTTCTTGTTCTTCGAATAGGGACTGTTCCTCGTGGGCAATTTACATCACTTACTCTAGCCCAAAAATTTGAACCTTTCTTTATGGTAGCATTTTTCCCGATCAATTCTTGTGGTGGATGCGTAGGTTTCATCTATACATGATAGTCAATGATTCATACAATTTAATAGAAGCAATTCTTGTATAACCTTTTTGTTATCAGCTAACGAACTAAACAAATTCTAACATTGGCACACAAATCTAAGGAGTTGGCATTATTTGCTATTGCAAAGGCATGTTTTCCTGTTAAGCTTATTTGCATGCCCTCTAGATTTAATCAATTAATCTAACCTAAATATTATTTGTTATATTTTTAGTGTAGGATTTGTGGGATACATAAAACCCTACCACGTATAGGTGCAATGAACCCTAGTGGGATTTGTTAAAAATTTTGATTTAAAAGTGGAAAGATTTTAAGAAATAATTAAGAAAACCTAAATTGAGAGAAATATAATAATATGTTTGAGGATAAATAAGTCTAATAGAAAAATACACCTTTGTAATAACAATTGCCTTGGCAATAGCCGACTCCTAAATCTAATACCATATAAAAATTAAAAATTGTAAATACATGGATAGTTTTATATAAAACATGTGATGGATACTTTTTATGAAATGAACTCTCCACATCCTTCAACATCAACTATATCATGAGTTGAATGGAAACACGATTTCTTTTCTCTAATGAAGGATTTATATAAATCTCTACAAGCCATTTGGCCCATGTAATACATGGGATTTAAGTTGCAACTTATAATAAGTGTGAAATTATTATAAATCAAGTCTTTAAGTTGTGGCCCATTAATAAGTGTTCAAAAATACATACAGTAAAGCCACGATAAATACATACCTTTGGGACCAAAAAAATATACTACTTTAGCGAGATTATTTATTTATTGATAAATGAATAATATCTTAATTGACTGATAAATTAATATTTATTTTTTTAAAGTGATCAAATTTTCAATTTATGTATGTGGTCAAAGAAAAAAAAATCCAAATGATGATGAAAATGTTCCTGATCCAGATGATACTTCAGTATTACCAAATGTTTCGTCAAAAGAAGTATTTCAAGAAATAATCACATTATATAACTATTTGCTACAATATAAGCAAAATATTCTAGAAGTTGTGCATGCTTTATAACAAGTTAAGGATAGGGTTGAATTATGTTTGGGTACAAGGAAGAAAAAAAACAAATTTAGATGCATATTTTCAAAAAAAAAAAAAAAAAAAAAAAAAAAAAAAAAACCGAATTAGTAAACTCCTCATTTTAATTTTGAAAATTATAAACTGCATTGCTAAAATAATTTAGTGTAAGCCCATGGACTAGGGGTTTAAGTTGCAAATTCCCATACATAATGGACTAAGGGTTAATAAATCAAAATTTGATTAGGTTTTCTTTTTCAAAATAAAAAATAAGAGGACAGGGAGAAAGAGAAATGGAGTGGAACTGATTGATAAAAATGAGATAAAGAAGAAGCATGAAGAAGAGAAATCTAGTTACTAATGAACTGGTGAGTTGACATACTTTTGATGTAGTGTATAATTTTAATTTTCTTGTTTTTGACAACTTATGAACAATATCGAATTTAAATTTTTTTTTTTTTTTTTTTTTTTTGTTTTTCATAAATTTATGTAATAATTGTACATATACCATGAATAATCCTAAATTCCTCATCAACATACAAAATTTTTAGATTTATCAGATTTATGGTCTAGAAGAAATAAATCATTTATGAACAGCTATAGTTTGTTTACTTCGAATAGATATAGTCAGATTCGACCTATTAAAAGTGGGATTTAACTTGATTGTGTTTTTTTGAAATTTTTATTGTAAGTAGAAAAAAAAATTTGGAATAGCATACTTGCGGATCACTTGATTTTAATGAGTAGTTTTAAAAATAAAAATTTAAAAATGTTACTGCTCATATGTTTCTAAAATCTGTTATGTTTGGGGGAAACGGTCGCTTAATTATCTTCTTTTTATGGAAACACCTTCAAATATTTATGGAAGTTATAATTTACTATGTAGACGAATATATAAAAATTTTAGATTTTTCTATTACGCTAGTAGTTTTAAATGATGTAATCAAGACAGATGTTGTTGGATATCCAGTATTATTTTTTACTGTTACTTTCTTCTTGCTTTGCTTTGGTAGAAAATTCATATAAAACTCATTACATTATGTATTTGGGTGATTTTTCTTATTTTGGAAAATAAATATTAAGAAATATATATTCTATGTTCATAAACATTTAAAAATTATGAACTTAAGATGGTGTAAAATATGCAACAAGACAGATGTAAATTTCTGATATTTTTTTAGAATATGTATGATTTAATGAAACAATGGTTTAATTACTTTCTTCATTTGGTATTTAGTAGTATCTAAATATCTATTCAAATAATGGTTAAAAAGACTTTGTATGAAATTACAATATATTTGGATATGTCACAATGTCGAATCTAGTTTTTCTTCTGGATGAACAATATGTCCTAGATGGCTTAGCCTGCGGAACTGACCCTACAGACCTTCATAGTCTTCGGGGTTTTTTTGGTTGGCGCCACGTTATAAACCTCAATGGAAGAATTAGAGATCATGAATTAGGCATACGTCAAGGCTAGCCAAAGCTCGCAGGTGAGCATCACTTAGGTTTTGGTTTTTGCGTAGAGGTTCTTAACTATGGTAAAGGCACACTGGTGCAGTGTTGGTATGGAAAATGTATGGAGTGCATCCTATGAAAGGTCTATTAAGATTGGACATAGGTTGACAGTTGTTGCTTACGGTAGTGTAATTTTAGTACCGATAAGATTGTTTTGTATATAGATATGTTGGGAATTTATAATAGAATTAAACATAGGATTACTACTTGGACAAAAGCTTAATATGATTGAAATGTTCGAGAAGAGTATGGATTTTGGTGTATGATTAGTATTGAAGAATTCTCTTTTAATGTTTATCATATTTTAAATCGTATGTTCAAACTTTAAACGTGTTATGTTATTTTTGTGATAATAGATTTCTCACTTGTTTACTCATACCAGATTTTATGCTGACCCATGTTGTTTTGTTTTGCACGTGGGTATTTTGTATTGGAATTCCATTTGGAATGCAGGCAGGAGAGGTTAGAGCTATGGAGCTGTGATAGACCGTTAGTTGGGACAAATAGAGATCTTTAGATATTTCAATGATGTATCTTATTTGAAAGTTGTTTTCATGTGTTTTTTTTGTGTAAGTTATGTTGTATAATAGGATGGAATCGGTGTACTTTTATCGTTTGGATTTTTCTTCACTATAATTTTTACTCTTGTTATTTGTTAGAGTTGGGATTTATTTAAGAATTGTTACGACCCTTTTTTTTGTTTTATAAATTTGGGTCGTTACAGAGTTTATAATTAAATTTCAAGAGTATATAGATATACATAAATTATTTTATAAAATTTAGTGTTGGAAGTAAGCGTATTGTAGTATTTAGATGTGTAGTTTAGTCCCACATAGCTTAGATATAAAGTCTATGTAGTTTCTCTCTATATATAGAGAGAGTTAGTTCACCTTTTATATTTCTAATTCGTATCATAGGCAAGTTAGGTCATGATTTTCTGCCACAAGCAACACTAACTCAGGTGCTGGTGGTCGGACCTCTATCAAAGTCTTTTTGTCAAATTTGTGTCTTTATTTCCGCTGTTTTTTCTGGGCCTTGTGCTACTGTTTTTTTCCCCTAAGTACTGTTTACGGCTACTGTTCATCAAGTACTATTCACCATACTCACTGTTCATCTGGGGGTACTGTTCAGAGATTACTGTTCATCGGGTATTGTTCTTCAAGATTTTTAAAAAAAAATCCAGGTTTGCTTTTGTTGACGTCCAACCTTTTCAAGGGTTTTGTCTGTGTTGTTGATGTCATGCGCAGCTTGTTAAACCATTTCTAAGGCCTTGTATGCGTCGATACCATAGTGCGTTGCACTTGCCCAGCCCTTTGTAAGGCCTTGACTGTGTGGTTGATGTCATGCGCCATTTTTTCTAGCCCTCTTAAGGGCCTCTTCTGCGATGCCATCTATCTACAAATTTACTGTTCCTGTCCAGCCCTTTCAACTGCTTTATTATTCCAAAATCAGCCCTCTTCGTTTGGAGTACCTCATTTTTATTGGTTTTTAAAGTTATATCAGATGTTTTGGGAAAAGTAAACATTAGCCACCGAAACGAACATGACCCTAGCAATCACCACCACTACCTCTGGCGTCTTTCTTTGATGAGCAGTTGGTTATCCATGCTCTTTTATTTTCTCTGCAGCTGGACATCCCTGCAGACAGTTCTTCTCGCAGCTGGTCATCTCTGCCATTGAACATCTCGCCCGATGTCGTTCTCAGGATACATTGTGTGGGATGTGAGAGAACTTTTTTTGTATTTCAAGCGGAAATTCAGAGTCCGAATATTCAGCTTGAGGGGGAGTGTTGGAAGTAAGGGTATTGTAGGCTTTAGGTGTGTAGTTTAGTCCCACATAGCTTAGATATAAAGTCTATGTGGTTTCTCTCTCTATATAGAGAGAGATTAGCTTCTTTGTAAGTTTAACCTAATTATTATCAATATAATTCACCTTTTATATTTCTAGTTTTAATAATTATTAATTTATATTTTCATTGGGCCTTTAAGGATTCAAAATTCTTTATTACTTAATACATTTGGCCAGGCTATTATCTTTAGTACAAATGCCCAAGTCGGGACCGGAGGAAATTATTATCTAAGCAAGGTTATTACTTTCTTGAATATTCATTTATCGAGGTATTATTGTAATTTCTCTAGTTCGGAATTCTCAGACGCAAGTCTCAAAACATCTTATGTTCATTCATAGTGTAATTTTTTTAAGGGGTATTTTGTATTTGGTCCCTCTAGAACATTTGTATTTAGCAAGTGGTATAGAGTTTTTCATTTATTAGTATTTAGTCCCTTTTCCGTTACTTGACTAACAGTCAACTCAATTGACTGTAGTCAAACCACCCAATTTTTCAAAATGCCTAGACTACCCATGCACGTGCGAGGCACATGTTTTAGTGAGAAGAAAAATAAATTTTTAAACTCTACATTGACAAAAGAATAAGTTTTAGCACTTAAATTTGCAAATGAAGAACTACCCATTAATGATTTTGAAAAACCCAATACCCATTGTTCTTCATCCTTCAAAGTTTATTGCTCTTGGTGTATGAATCACTTTTGTAAATCATTTTTATGAATTGGTTTATAAAATAAAATAATTTTTAAGCTTCTTTCTCTTCTTCATATTTGAGGTACAGAGAATGTTTTGGTTTTGTTGGGTATTGGGTTTCAATTTCTATTACTTGACAAGAACAATAGATGGGTATTAGGTTTCCAAATTGGAAGAGAAGAAAAATGGGTATTTGGTTTTTAATTTTAATTGTTTGGCAAGAACTATGGGTATTAAGTATTTATAGAAGAACAATAAGTGTTGGGTTTTCATTTTCAATTGCTTGACAAAAAGAATGGTTTTTCAATTTCAATTGCTTTAAAAGAAAATTGGGTTTCAATCTTGATAATTTTTGGGGTTGGTTTTCTTGATTTTGTATTGAGGGTTGTTAGATTGATGGGATATTACTTTGCAAGATTTTGTTATTGTTGTTTATCACACTATCTTTGTTTTTTTATTTCTATTATTTTGTTTAGTTTATTTCTATCTATTGGTTTATTTTGGACTATTGGATGAAGCATAGAATGATATTTGTTGTTCATAAAAATGCACATGATTAACATGTGCATGGGTAGTTTAGGTATTTTAAAAACTTGGATGGTTTGACTACAGTCAACAGAGTTGACTACCAGTCAAATAACGGAAAAAGGACTGCTAATAATTGAAAAACTCTATACCACTTGCTAAATATGAATGTTCTAGAGGGACCAAATACAAAATAACCCTTTTTTTAACTTAACAATTTCTGCTTGTCTTCTTCTTTTTACTTCTATATTGAAGAAGGCTCACCGATTAGTGGATGTTGGTTGATTGGAAAATTCTCATCAAAGAGAGATGTAAAATGGAGTTGACTGATGACGTTGGATAACTGTAATGGTGATTGGATGGCTGAAACGAATGAGAGAGGAGTAGCCATTTAATTCCCAGTCGGGATGTGCAGGCTTTTTGCCTTGCAAGGATTTGGGTTAGATCTGTTTCTGGTGTGTTGTTGTTTTAGGCTGGGCCAGATCCGATTTTTGTCTGTTTCGTTGATATGGACTAGGCTTAATTTTAGGCCGATGATGATGAATTAGCTATTTTTGTCCCCTAACTTTATTCAAATTTTCAGTTGAGTCCTCAAAAGTTTAAACTACTCAATTTGGTCCCAAATCTTTCATAACGTTTGCAAAATGGTCTCACCCTTACCAAGCATTTAACAAAGTTGCCTAGTGGTAGTTTACTATCACACGTGGTCTCTTAAATTCAAATTTCAACATTTTTTTTTGCTAGGTTAGAAGAGCACGTGAGTGGCACGCGCAACATCATATTGTTTAAAAATTTAACACAAACCCAAACTGTGTAAAAATAGAACCCATTTTGTTAAAAAGAGAATTGCTAAATGCTTGGTAACGGTGAGACCATTTTGCAAGCGTTTCGAAAGATTTGGGACCAAATTGACCAATTTAAACTTTGGGGACTCAACTGAAAATTTGGGCAAAGTTAGGGGACCAAAATAGCTAATTTATCAGCCGATGATAGTATGATGATTTCTAGGGTTGGGCAAATTAACACTAAAACCGACAAACAGACCCGAACACAACCGAACCGACTTCAAATCAGTTAATCAAGACATCAAGTATGCTCGATTCCAGATAATCAATCTCTGTTCTTCAACTTTCATTGGTGAGTTTCCAATTTTGGTTTGAAATGTGTGTACAGTATATAACAACATGTTTGGTTCGGTCCCAATGCACCCATGTGAAATTTTTATTGAAAATTTTAGTTAATCGATAGGGGTCCGCCAAACCCCACCACCTTTTCAGGGTTTTTATTTTAAAAAAAAATGTTTGGTTTGGTTATTTTCGGTTAACCGAACAGTTATATGTGTTTGGTTTGGTTTCGGTTTATATAAAAATAATTCAGTTCGGTTTGGTTCGATTTATTTATTAAATCGGTTCGATTTCGGTTTTTATATTAAAAAACTGATACTATGCTGTTTTGTTTCGGGTTTAGTCAAAACCGAACCATACCCAGCCCTAATGATTTCTCTTGTTTGTGCATAGTTGTTAATTTGTTCTATTAAAAAGTTGTTAGATGTATATATCTTGGATTACAAGTTTAATTAAATCATAATAGTTTTCCAAAAAATGTTGCGACTGTTGCCAAAAAGAGTTTTCTGAATTCTTGAACTTTAAAATGCACTTGGTGAACTAGGGTAGATAATAATGATCGGCCTACGGCAATTGTGGTATGATTCACTTGGTTAATTCTTGTTAATGTTTATAAAATCAACATGAAAGTCGAATTACAAAGATGCATCGCTTTCATAAGACCATGGTAGGGTTCTGTAACTTGGTTTTGTGGTCATTAGAGATAGGGTATAATTATATTTCATCAATTTAGTGTTCATACATCTTATAAAGTAATTATTTAGATTAATGATTCTACGCTCACAAACAATTTCTACAAATATAATCCACAAACTGATGTGGCATAGCCACGTCAGCGACTCTTTCTCAAAAAAAAAAATAAAAAAAAATAAACCTCTCTCAAATTCATCTTCTCGAGTCAAGTTTCCATCTCCACGATGGTTTTGATTAATCTGTGTATATTTTGTTACATCAATTCAAAAGAAAATAGTCGATTGTAGAAAAATAGTACAAGATGTCCACAAATTTCAATTTTTTCGTCCCCATAGTTTCAGTAAACCCCAAATCCTAAAATTTTAGAACACTCAATTGTTTTCATCGTTAAATCTATCTTGATGCAAAGTACAGATTTTGAATTCCGGTTATTCATACATATAATAAAGTACACTTTTAATTTTTAGTGAATGGAGAATGATCCAATGAACCAAAGAGAAGGCAAAATTGAGGAGGATATATCATGAAAAGAGAGATGTTGTGGAAGAGGAAGGTATATAGGAAAGAGGAATTGAGAGAGTGATATCCAAAAGGTAGAGAAGAATTCATAGTAACATTTATCATATTTGAACTGGGTGTAGAAAGAAAGGAAGAACGAGACTCAGAGAAGTAGAAAGAAACAAAATGTGGGAGAGTTTTTTTAAGGGGCTGTTGATGTGGTCATGCCACATCAACCGACACATCAGTTTGTACGTTTTATTTGTGGCTTTATTTGTGAGTGTAGAATTACTCCTTTGACATATGGGTGATTACTTGATTAATTACTCTAGCAAATAGGTGATCACTTGAATAATCACTTTTACACACAAATGTATGAGTGATTACTCGAGTAATCACTAATGTATGAGTGATTATTTAAGTAATCACTTTAATATTTGTCTATTCTTATTAGAATAATCAATTAAATAAGCCACCAATTAACTAGAAAAAATTGACAAAATTCAAAGATGTCTTGGTGTTTGATTGGTGACTTGTTGATAAGTTGATGAGATTGGAGAGAAAAAGGAATACAACTTTAAGGAGAGTAGACGACATAACGTACCCAGTCCAAACTATAGTTATTTAGTGACCCAGAAGAAAAAACCATATTTGTGTAGAAGTTAAAATATTTTGAAAGAGGCATGTGATTTTTTCCTTAAACTATAAAGCCCGCATAAAAGCCTCCATAATATAATATTATACAGAATTTTTTTAAAAAATTACATACCTATTACCGAAAAACAAAGAAAATATTACATACCTGAATTTTATGATTTGTTAATAAGGGATGATCAAGAGTAGGTTGCTTGAAAATGTCAACACAATCATAGATATCTCCTTTGACCTGGACAAAAAAAAGTAAATGATATTAACCATTGAGTTAAATAAGTCTACCTATATTCTTAAAAAATTAAAATATTGTTCTATGCTTGGATTAGAAAAATAAAATAAAACTTAAGCATCAAAATTAGTCTAAAAGCTCCATTTCTATTACTTGTGAAAAAAGCCTATCAAAAACAAAATGTCTGAATAGGATTTTAGTATAGTATCAAAATTACGAAAACAAAAAAAACATTTCACAACGCAACGCAAAGACAAATAACTAAAAATTCACATTATGACTTCAAGATAGACTAGTAGGTAAGGGGGGGGGGGGGGGGGGGGGTTCAAGATACGAACAATTAGAAATGTGTGGAATATACTTAACACAGGATATATGACAAGATAAAAACATTGGACTACAACAAGATATAAGATAAACAAGAAAAACCAGGTTGCAGTTTGACAAGGTTCAGTCTATTGAGGCTTAAGTCGACTCAACACCTGTTAGATCAAGAGGTGGCATTCCTACTATTAAGAGTTAGAGAAGTAGGAAAGTACCCCACTACACAAACACACATTCACATAAAGATACATGGAGAACAAGTGTGTGTAGCAATTTTGTTTTTGTAATTGACACATTATTTTGACCAAGTAGAGAAATAAAGAAACAAGAAAGAAAACCAAGCAAGAGACACAAGGGTTCATGGTGATTTGACAATCATGCCTACATTTACTCTTCAAGGGATTTTCTTTTTATTAGTATTATTTTTTTTTTCGAAAGTTTGTATAATTCATATATGGGTATAGAAAAAACTAAGTGGAGAAAAATCAGTTTAAGGAAATTCTATCTTGATGATTGTGCAATAAAGAAAAATCAATTGTTCTCAAATTCTTTCCCACCTTCTTTGTTCCAAGACTAATTATATATGTCTTTTTGGTGTTAGAGAGAATACTGGAGAAAGAAACTAACAGAAATGATAAAGGATACGAAGAACACTCTTTTCTTAATCTTAATTACTTTTAAGTTCCTCTTCAAAAATTTGTAAACGCGCATGAGTTTGTAAAGTCCATATGCGAACAGTCCGCACTAGAGCCACCCTATATATATATAGCCCACCCTACTATCCGATTTTGTTCACCAGGGGTCCCATTGGTGGTTTCCACCAGTCTTGTGATTGGTCCAAGTAGCATGTGTTAATAAACATAGAACTGTGGCACGGTGGGGACATACTTTAGGAAGAGAAATCGAAGAGAATAAGGAGAATTGAGAGAGAGAAGAAGATAGAAGAAAGATTAAAGGAGAAGGAGAAGTAGGAGAATTGAAAGAGAAAAGACGAGAAGAAGATAGAAGAAAGAGAAGTAGGAGAATTGAGAGTGAGAGAGAGAATAAGAGAAGAAGAAGATAGAAAAAAAAATAAAAAGAAGTAGGAGAATTGGTCAAGTGATTGAAGAAGAGAAAACAAAATTAAAAGTGGACTGACGGACATTGTTTTGTTCCACACTTGAAGTATAATGGATATCCTTAAAGTGGGTCGATTAATATAGTTTTTTAGTTATTAGATATTAATAAATAAAATAACAAAATTCTTAATATAAAAATTACTAAGAAATACAAAGAGAGAAAGTTTATCTTTTTCGCTAAGTCAGAGAAAATGAAACTCCATTAGAACTGGAAACATGAAAAATACAATAAGCTACAATCAGTCAATCATGGATTGATTTTACAATATTCTTTTTTGG
Source organism: Aquilegia eximia (assembly GCA_023053565.1). NCBI lineage: Eukaryota > Viridiplantae > Streptophyta > Magnoliopsida > Ranunculales > Ranunculaceae > Aquilegia > Aquilegia eximia. The sequence goes on from JALIGU010000004.1 coordinate 29,665,113, forward strand.
ATGGAATTTGCCATTGACAAATTACAAAAAAAAAAAAAAATTCAATGATACTTTATAATTTCACCAATTCATTAAACTTGTGGAAAAATCTCATAATTGATTTATTTATCGGATTTTTAACTTTTAGTCTGATATTAGTTTTATCTATTAACAATCCATTATAATTTTGTCGGTTCTTCTTTCTATGGGATTCATTAGGTACTTTAAAGCTTTCTTGAATCAGTTTTCTTAATAACAAAGTTTACCCATTTAAGAATTTTTTTTTTTCTTTAGAAGTATATGGATTTGAAACTTAATTGAATCACACGTTGATAAAACTTGAAGCCATAAACATTGAACTCTGTTTCTTCCTTAAATAGTTGCCTCGTTGATATAAATATAAATATTGAACTCTGATATTTTTATTTATTTATATTTTTATTATTGTAATATCTAAATATAAATTAATTACAGCTGAAAACATGCAACCTAGAACAATTCCAAGACTAACCACCAGTGGGACCCCTTGGTGAACAAAATCGGATTTCTACTTATAAATAAGTCCTATTTGACTTTGGCTTTAATGATTAGTCCCACTTTCTAATATTACATAGATTGTATTTTTTTTATTGAAACAAACAAACTTTCTTTGCAATTCTAAAAAATTACAAACTTTCTATTCCATTCCAAAAATTGCTATTTTTTTATCTGTGTAATTCTAAAAATTGCTAATTATTTAATTGTGAAATTCTAAAAAAATTGTAATAGCAATTCCAGGAAATAGAAATACCACTAAATTACGATTTTAAATTGTAAAAAAATTCCCTCAGTAGAAATTCTACTAAATTGCAATACCACTAAGATGCAAGATGCGCTTTTAATTTCTTAATAGAAACTCTACTTAATTGTAATTTCTTAATAATAATTCAGGGTATTTTTGCAAAGTATCATGTACTCATGTGGTAAAAAAGAGGACTAGTCATTAATGTGGTTGTTTGACGGACAAATCCATAATGCACATTACAATTTGGGATTTTTAATCTGAACACTGTATTTTCTACTAACATATCTCTTTCCTTCCTCGTCTCGACCTATATTTATTCTTGTTAAATTTGGTTATTTCTTATCTGCCCTGAAATCTAAATTCCCTAACAGCCTTAGTTTACTGATTTGACAAGCTAGATTCGGAGAAACAAAAATCAATATCAATTACCAAATACAACATAATAGTAAAACATCTATATAAACATGTCATCTAAAGACTCACAATTTCACACGTAAACAATTATCCCGACATAATGAAAATTAACCGAAAATCTATTAAACAATATACCTGAAAGGTTTTGATGGGTTGCTTATTGAGAATTGTGACTTGTCTTTCTAGCTCTATATCTTCTTCAGTTGATAGACTCGTTCCTCCTCTAACTCCATATTGACAAATGAATAAGATCAAAACAGCTATCCCGATTGTGACCTTCATACTACAGTGAATTCTAACAACCAACCTCTGTCTTGGGTATGGAAAGTGTTTGTTCTACTTTTTATACACAAAGTTGATTCCACTGATGTATTGCATTAATTAAATATAATTTGATGTTAGATTTTTTTTTTTGGTAAGTTGTACTTTTCATAGTAAGCATAAGATAAAAAATAATCATTTGGATTCTAAGTTTAAATCTTCTGCATATTCAACACATAGATTTTTATTTTCATTGTTGACTATGTATCTGCACGCGCATGCATGATTTTATGGTCGAGTTTGTTTGCAAAAAGTGATACTTTAATAGATTGTAAATAGGATAATTAGTGGTATTAAGAATGGGTTAAAAATATATTTTGGTAATTTAAAGTTAAAGAAGGGTATTTTTGATATTTAAGGTTTTAGTATTTTATGTCCACCAGGGGTATTTTTGTTATTTAAAACTAGTGATAACCCATGCTTACGGCATGATTATTTTAATTTTGATTTAAATTTTTTTTTTTCAAAAATTATTGAAACGAATATAGATAGGTTTTTTTTTTTTTTTTTTTGGGGGGGGGGGGGGGGGGGCATAGTTGTCATACTATTTTTTATGTAGTACTAGGTGATGCAATTGTTTTCATAGAAATTTTATGTTTAAGATATTTTTATTTTATTTTTAAAAATTATTGAAATGAATTATTGTAAAATTATAATAATTTTATTAGGGGGCTATTCCTTGATAGAATTTTAAAATTTTGATAAAACCGGGCAAAAAAAATTTGTTCAGAAAACTTATTATATAAGTGTTTGTAGTGAGAGGTATATGAATACTTGGATACGTTTGCAACAATTTATTAAGTGTTTTTCCAGTTGCAACATCTAAAGTCTAATGAAGTTGTAAAGTCGAGATACTTTGAAGGTTAAGTTGAATCTAGCCGATAAGAAATAATCATTTGGATTCTAAGTTTAAATCTTCTGTATTTTCAACACATAGATTTTAATTTTTCATTGTTGACTATGTATCTGCACACGCACCCATGATTTTAAGGTGGAGTTTGTTTGGAAAAAGAATATTTTAGTATATTATAAATAGGAAAATTAGTGGTATTAAGATGTTTTGTAAATGGGTAAAAATGTATTTTGGTCATTTAAAGTACAAGAAGGGTATTTTTGACATTTAAGGTTTTTGATATCTTATGTCTGCCAGGGGTATTTTGATTATTTAAAATATTGGACTAAAATGGTTATTGGCCTTGATGTGGCACATGTCATGGGCCATATGTTTTTGGGTCAAGTGGACATTTATTACTTGTTGGGCCAAATAGTCATTTAGTATGGCTGGGTTTGATATAAACACTTATAATAATTGTATGTTTATACTGTATTTCTTACGTATATGGGGACAGAAGGCAGAAATTTTGAATCAGGTAACGGTGACTTCATCCGATATGCTCTCTTTATAGTAATGTAGATTAATTTTTGTAGAGGACGATAACAACTAAGAAAGAAAATAGGATTTCTTCTACAAGATCAATTGTATGAATATCCTTTGGGCACTGAGCTTCATGGTAACACAATCTAGCAACCGTGATCCTTTATTTGGCAAATCCCGGCTGTGTGTACCTTAGATAAAAAAAACCGACAGTTGTCACCGTTGGCTGTATAAAAAGGTAAACCGGGAGAACCTGAGCATAAGCCAGTCAAGCGGCCCAACCCGGTTTCAAGGGATCCACATACGCTCTGTGGACCTTGACCCATCGGATAGTCCACGATCAACGGGTGGAGCCCCGGTTATTGTATAAGAAGTTGAACCGTGGGCTCCCATAAATTGACTAGGCCCACCTCAATAAAGTAGGCTAGGTCTTCCTAGTAAAGTCCAGCAGCGACAATGGCTCATCCAAAGGCTCAAGACAGAAGCCTAGAGGACCTGAACAGGGTGTATTCAATGAAGATTGGGCCTTCGGTCAGAGGAGTCAAACCCAAGTCTTTGCTTTCAGGCTTGGTCAATCCAAGTCCCAACCAATTGGATAAGTCTAGCGAGATTCCAGGCTAACGGAACCCATGGTTCTAGCTTGCTGGAGAAGATAAAGGAAACCCAGGTTGAACCAGGACATATCAGAGGATGCCATTTGGCAGTCATCCTGGTCATAGGGAATTCAAACCAAGGGGATAATTGTTCGGCAGCATGCAAGCTATCTCCATGGAAATCATCTCCACAGTTTTACTACCTGACTTCGTGGAGTCAAAATCGGAGGGGTGGTTGAGCCAGCCTCCTACGGCCTACTACAAATACAGGAGTTCTACACCTCCTGAACTACTAGTCTTTCACTGAGCAACTGTATTAGAGCTTAGTGGAAGCAAAGACTTGATTCCAAGTTGATTATCTTGGATACGTAGGTAGCCTCATTCCGATCAGATCCAATCTTGTATGACACCCTTTCAACTTACATTTGGAGCAGAAGAGATAATGTCAACGGAACTGCTAACTCCAACAACCCGTACTGATGCTTTCCTTACAGGGGAGAATGAAGGGATTCTGGCAAGAAAAAAACAGTTCATGACGACTAGAGAGAACATGCCCTACAACACCTCCTCCGATACAAGGAGACCGTCAAAAGTGGACATTCAATTCGCAAAGAGGAAATTCAATCTGGGCAACTGGGTCATGAGGAAAGTCAAGGTCATTACTGAAGATACAACCGCTAGAAAGCTTGGAAAAATATGGGAAGGACCTTACATCCTAGATAGACATGCTGCGAATCGCTCATACTTCCTTAGAACTCTGTCCGACGACCTCTTCTCCGGACCATGGAACGCTTTCCACCTGAAGAAATTCTAAATGTAATGTACTCCATTTGATATTTTCAATAAAGATTCTTTCCTGCAAGAATTCGAGATTTTAGTACTATTTACTGCTAAAAATCCTTAGTGCAAGATCAAGTCTTCACTGAGGTCCAGGATGCCCAGACCTACTATTAGCTTCCGATCCTGGTTAAGTCATAAATGCAGAATTATGCTCTTTTTTAGTGCAATACGCCCGAGCCTAGCTTCCGGCCTTGGAAACCAAGGATGTCAGAGATCAACACCATCCAACCCAGGGTGCCTGGACTTAGCTTCCGATCTTGGCTAAGTTCTAAATGTAGAGTTATGCTCCTTTTAAGCCCAAGAGGCCGGGAACTAGCTTCTGGTCTTGGAAATCAAGGATGTCAGGATCAAACCCCTTCCAATCTAAGATGCCCGAACCTTGCTCCCGATCCTTGCTAAGTCCTAAATGCAGAGTCACACTCCTTTTAGGCCCAAGACGCCTGGACCTAGCTTCTGGTCTCGGAAACCAATCTTAAGAGCGAGGCCATCCACTCTTAAGAACCGGGGCCATTAGGTAAGCTAGCCTGCCCTCGGATCAAAGCATGCAATACAGGACGAACCCCTTTCAGTAGCAGACCATGAATTGCCATGGAATCAGCAAGAAAAATAATTGTTATCGTCCCAAGGAAAACTCATTAAAACGATAAGGGGACGAGGGAGATAGTCAGTTGAAATAAATGTTGAAGGTAAAGATATCTAACAAGGTATTTTTCACATAACAAAATTTTTATTTCTTTTTCAGGAAAAGATCTACAAGAGAAAGTCCCCCGCCAACCGGGACAGGAACCTTCTTACCTAACAAAGCAAAGGCTGAGAAGAAAGACAGGGGCCATCGCCGCCCTTCTTCGCCATCTCCTTCTCCAACTGATCGAGGACCTGTTGGTAGACAGCCTTCGCCAACTGGAGCTCCTCAGCGTCCCGGTGATACGCCGCCTCCTTGAAGGTGAGACGTCGGTCCAGCTCCAGCTTTTCTCGGGTCAGCTTCCCGCAAGTGGCCTCCAGCTTTGCCAAGGAAGTCTTGGCATCCTCCTCCCTCTGAAAAGCAGCTGTCAGGGTGAAGTCCAAATTATGATAGTCTGTCACCGCCATGGACCGCTTGTCCTCCTCCAGAGCCCACCGGTCACTGTTGGCTGCCGTCAGGTCTTTCTCGAGCTGACGACTCTTAGTTCGCAGGCGCTCCAGATCCTCCAAGGCAGAAGACCGGGGCCTGACACTCAACTCAAAGACCTGGGCCATGGCAGCTTACTTTTGACAGACAAGAGAAACGGAAATAAGAAATGAACATACATACAACAACAAGTCTATAGCCAGAATTCAAGGCAGGGAACCTTACCACAATCAGGTTCTCGACCGCCACCCTCATCGCTCGATCGCGAGAAAGGCGGTTGTAGTATGCCTGGTCCTCCGGATGCAGGTTCTGAAAAATGTAATCGAAGACAGTGTAGAGGTTCATGATGTCGGAGTCCCTAATCGAGATCGGTTACCAACTCAGAAATGCAGGATGAATAGTGATCGTCGGCAGTGGGAACTTCGGAGTAGACTCAGGCTGGTACTCGCCCGATTCAGGGCCCAACTGCACAGTTGGGCCAGTGGGCATGTCAGTATATATCGGATTCCAGGCTAACAGAACCCATGGTTCTAGCCCGCTGGAGAACATAAAGGAAGACCCAGATTCAACCAATACCTTTCAGAGGATGCAATGTGGCAGTCATCTTGGTCAAAGGGGATTAAAACCAAGGGGATAACCGCACAGCAGCATGGAAGCTATTTCCACGAAAGTATTTTCACAGTTGAACTACTTGAGTTCGTGGAGTGGAAACCGTAGGGGTGGTTGAATTAGCCTCCTACGGGCAACTACAAATATAGGAGTTGTAAACCTCCTGAAATACGAGTCTTTCACTCATGAACTCCATTAGAGCTTGGCTGAAGTAGAGACTTGATTCCAAGATCATCATCTTGGATACGTAGGCAGATTGATCCCGATCAGGTCAAATCTCATTGTATACCCCCCTATCTTATGTCTACCAATGCAAAGTTTTCATTGTATACCCCCCCCCCCCCCCAATCTATACATATCTCGAGTTTGTTTATCAAATTTTGCACCCACACTCTTTGGCGCCCACTGTGGGCTCCAATCAGTTCCAGAGCCTTGAGGAATCTCGATCCAGTCATACCGGAGTTGCTGCAGCAATGGCTGGAAGTAAGAGACGCCGAACTCGTTCCAACAATGGAATGAGCCAAGTTACTTAAAGTCAGATAGAAAACCTTTCTCCCCTGTCTCCAGTTCTTGAAGTAATAGAACCTGTGAATCAAGAATCAGTTCTCAGGAGTGAAAGGCTTAATCAGGGCTCGTAACACTCTGAAAGTGGACAGCCAGAGGCAAAAAACTTAGTGGTACAAATCACTAATAATCCTGGTAATCCTAACGCAGTCAGCAGGACTGTCAGGATACCAGCATCACAAGATCCTGAACCCTCCAAGGTAGCCTCAGCAAGAAGAGACCAAAGAATCTCTCCCTTGACAACTGAAGGAGGTTATACAGAGTAGCTAAAGGGAAAAGGACCAGTGGTAGAATCCCCAACTGCAATCATCAAGTGGATGACCAGGAAAAACACAGAACTAAGGAGAAAGAAGAGAACCAGAGTCGGAGATAGCCAGTCATCTTCAGCCTCGTCTTCTAGTCCGTCTTCTCAGAAGAAGATATGGCCACGGCCAGGTAGTGACCGGAGTCTTACTCCTCATAGCCATGGTCTATGTCCTGTTTGGGACATGCTAGCACTAGGAAGAGATAAGATGTGTATATCTCTTGTTCAGAGACATCGATGCAGACACGCGAGAAGTCCCGGACCACGTCGTTGGCGCAAGATTACCCGCAACAGGTCCGTCGAAGAAGACACTCCGCCAGAAGGACTGCACAAGAGGAGGCACTAGTGCACTCCCCTGGCACGCCACGGTCAGAGAGCAAGGGGCCCTCAAAGGGCCCACATTCATCAGAGACAAGCGGAGCTGGATGTGGAACAGATGAATCAACTCAAGCTGCAAAAGATGATCGACTTGGTTGTTTCCAACAAAGCCAACCGGAATGAACGAATCAGGTAACTTACTCTCGCAAGGTTAGTCGTATCACGTTTGGCAGAAGAGGTCAGGAGTCATATAGTTCCAGCCAGCTTCAAATAACCGCCTTTCGAACAATATGACGAGACAAGCGGTTGTCCAGTTCAGCTTGTTATGAACTACAAAAACACCATGGCTATCTAGGACCATGATGACAAGTTACTTGCAAGAATGTTTGCTGCTTCACTCAAAGGCGAAGCACAGCCGTGGTATCATAATCTGCCACCTGCATCCATCAACATTCGTACAACTGGCTGAGTTGTTCGAAGAAATATATCTGTTTATTTTGAAGACCAAGAAAGGAGCTGAAGTCTTATTCTCCCTACAGTTAGACCGGAGCGAATCAGGAATTTTGCCCAAAGGTTTCGAACCTTATTGTCAGAAGTGCAAGACTCATCTGATAGCGTCGTCATTCAAGCCCTCAAGTATACCTTGAACAACAACCATCAAGAATTATACCGGTCAATGGCAAGGAAGCCTCCATCATTTGTTTCGGCCTTGCTCGAGAAATTAGAATGGTATGCTCAGGAGGAGGACGACCTGAAAGCTAAAAGGAAGAGACTTGTCGAAGGGTAGGATAGATAAGTCCAAGAAGTGCAATAATCATAATGATTACGGTCATGAGCAGAAGAACTACAGGTCTTTGAAATACGAAATGCAGCGCCTGGTAAATGTCGGCCTCAGCCCAGATATTGTACAGACCGGAGCAGTCGAACAGGTAAAAACCGGAGATCGAATTGTATATGTTTGCCATGTAGAGGCACCTAGTTCTTCCAAGACTGATAGGAAGAATTGCGCCAGAGAAAAGCTCTGGTGGATATGGCATGTCCATGAGGTTGGGCAGCTCAACTTCAACGAAGGGACAAACACTAAGTCCATTGTTCTTGGAGGTTTGACATTCACAGAGGAAGCTGAAAAGGGCGTGCATTGCCCACATAATAACGCCCCTGAACATCACAGGATGGATTGGTGTCTACCGAGAAAGACGAGTCATGGTCGACACGGCAGCATCTCCAGTGTTATGTTCTCATGCACCTATAAAGCTATGGAGCTTTATAAGGGTCTCTTTGAATCTGACGAGACTCCTATCTATGGATTCAACGGGGAGACAACACAGTCCTTCGGGTAAGTCCAACTGCCAATCACGGTGAGATTCAACACCGTCGGGATAGACTTCCTGCTGGTCGACTCCCCCTCCTACTAGGACGTTATTTTAGGAAAGGACTAAATTGATCAGATGAAAGCCATAGTGTCCACCTTCTACCAAAGCCTCAAAACCATGACTCCCACCAAAATTTGCACGGTCAAGGGAGACCAAAGGATGGCGTTCAAGTGCCATCTCGATGCTGTCAAAGAAAAGTCCATTTTCGAGACCAAGGGGAACACTATCTTCCTAATAGACTCTCACCAATAGCAACCAACTCCTGGCAAGTCTGTCAAGGTGAAGCTTAACATGAGAACCGGGATATCATCAGTGGTCGATGAGCTGGAAGAATTTATAGTGGGATCGGAGTCCCACACAAGAACTTACATCTCTGCGGTCTTCCGAAGGCAGAGAAGGATTTCATGATCACCTTACTCCGGAAGAAACACCATGTCTTTGCATTGAGTGTCAGCGAAATGCCAGGAATAGAGCCTGCGGTCGCCTGGCATAAGCTAGACATCAATCCTCAATTCAAATCAGTCAAGCAAAAACCAGGGCGAATGGCGCCAAATCAAAGCTGGCGGTCAACGAATAAGTCAATCGGATACTTTCAGTCAACTTCATCAAACCAGTCATCTACCCTACCTGGGTTTCCAACATCGTGGTTGTCCTAAAGAATAATGGTAAGATTCGAGTTTGCATCGATTTTACTAATCTTAACGAAACATGTCCTGTGCACCCATATCCACTCCCTAGGTTCAGAGACATGATGGACACCACCGCTGGCTTTCAAAGATTGTCCTTCATGGACACCTACTCTGGATATAACCAGATCCCACTTCACGAAGAAGATCAAGAGCATACTGCTACCCGATAATGTTGTTTGGTCTGAAGAACTTTTGAGCAACATACCAGAAGCTGGTCAACACCATCTTCAACAAGCTCATAGGCCGGACCATGGAAGTATATATAGACGACGTGGTGGTCAAAACCAAGGAGAAAGACAATCATTTGCAAGATCAACACCAGACATTCGACATCCTGACACGGTACAACATGAAGCTGAATCCAGCCAAATGTTCTTTTAGTCTTTCTTCCGGCAAGTTCCTTGGCTTCCTCATGACCAACCGGGGCATAGAAGCCAATCCAAATCAGATCCGCGTAGTCCTGGAAATGCCATGTCCAAAGAATTCAAGAGACTGACCGGGAGGTTAGCCGCTTTCAACAGGTTCATCTCCCGGTTATCGGACCGATGCAAGCCATTCTTGAACGCCATCAAAGTTAATACAGAATGGAAGCCTACTAGTCAGCATGCCTTTGACGAGATTAAAACATATCTCACTCAACCTCCGGTCTTAACAACACCACAAACTGGGCAACAAGTCGGCATCTATCCGGTCGCATCTGATATAGCAGTCAGTGCGGTTATATTTGTGGAAGAACCGAAGGAAAAGCAAATTTTATCATCAGCAAAGTGTTGCAGGGAGCTGAGACAAGATAATCGAAAATCGAAGAGATCGCTCTTGCTTTGGTACATGCAGTCAGAAGGCTAAAGCCTTATTTTCTAGAGAGAGTGATCAGACCTCAAAAGTGTATATTTATCCCCCCAATAACACCGTTTGTATAGCATTTAACTTATATTATTTTATTATATTTATTTATTAGTGCTTTCTTGTCTTTTGTGTAGCTTTCAAGAGCCGAAATGCGAATATTATGTAAAAGCCCGCGAAAAGTCAAGAAAAACAAGCAAAAAAGTGTTATTTGCACATGGGAAGGAGAATTGATATTTGTACCCACACGATCTGCTGAGGACACCCCACGGTCAGATCTTGTTACTTGACTTTTGGTCAAAGTTGGGCGGTCCAATTCTCCGCCCAGACTGGTTCCTACTTAAGCCCATAAGTCAGAATTTCTATTTTGGGCCTTATTTAAGTCCAAACTTAAAAAGGCTTCACAAAAAGATCCAGAAGTCTGATTTGGGCCTATGAGCTATCAAACTGAAGGTCTTGGCCCAAGCTACAACTTAAGCCCTTGATAATTAGGTTTTGCTAATTACCTAATGTCTGTAGAATACCAACAGTAGCAGCCTCGAATTTGAACTTATTTGGAAATCTTTTCATGCAAGTAATCTACTTTGTATTTTCTATATAAGCGAAGTTGTAATTAAGGTTTAGGTATCTTTTAGTTTTTCTTTGAGATCAACTTTCATTGAAGAAAAGTTCATTTTCTTCTTCATTAACCCAATGAGGTTTTGAGACCCGCCATTTTCTTGGAGAGTTATTATGAACATCTGGATTAAAAAGACTCAACCTCTCAGTTTTTTCTGTTTTTAGTCCCATATTCATTTTCTAGTTAGCCTTGAGATGACATCAAGTGGGTGTAATATAAACTTGGATCTTGGAGCTTATTCAAGATGTGATCACCATATCAGTACTTTGAAATGATACGAAGACATTTAGTTTAACCTTGTTTACCTTACCCTGCCTTGTGATGTTTTATCCCTTAGGTTGATCATTCTGAGCCTCTCTTGTTACTTAGCCTTAGCCCATTATCCTTACCCAACTCCGTTGTAGGAGTAATTACCTTTAGAATGTGTAGGTCCTTTTACCCATTTTTTTTAGAACATAGGATGATTGTTTCTGTGGTTACAAGAAGAAAGGGGATTTACAGAGAAATCTCCAAACTAGTGAAATGAAACAAATATTGAAAACCAAAAAGTTTGAAGAATTCTTGAGAAGCCAAAATCTTCCATAAAATCAAGAAATTCAAAAGAAAAGAAGATTCTAAAATATTGCTAGAGCCTCATTGAATTTTTCCAAAGAAGATATGGAACACTTCTTCCCAAGAAAAAAATTCCAAAAATTTCTCCAAGTATTCCAAAAATATTTCACAAAAGCCTTCTCCATTTCTAGACCTGTCCTAAGCCCAATTACAACCTATTATTATCTTTTGTAGAACTAAGCTGATATGGTAGGATGTGGCGAGTAAGTGAGAAGGTATTAAGGTGAGAACCTGACATCTCAAGGTAGACCTTGTATACAAGTAATATACTTTGTATTCTCTATATAAGAGAAGTAGTAACTAGGGTTTATGATAGTCAATGCTTGAGAGATCATAGTTCATATTCTTCTTTTGTATTGAACTCAATCTTCTTATTCTCAATATTAATCCAATCACTTTTCCTTTATGATGTTGTGTTATTTATTTACTTATTCCATGGTGTCATTATCAAGGATGAGTAGCTAAATTCCCTTAGGGGACTGGTTGAAACACTCTAGATAATGCAAAACTACCTTCTTTGTTCATAATGTTCATTGTGATTTAAAGCACTTAATACTTGTTTACTTCTATTTTGCGACATGAAGTAAGTATCATTATTTGCATGTTATTAAAATACTATTGTTAAAGTATAGGGAGACCTAGTGATAATTGTGTTTAGATTGATTAGAGATATGTGATGGAATAGCAGAGAGGTGACTATCATATATCTAGAATCAATCTCTTTTATTGGAACCTCTTTTGTAATTAAATTTTTATAACCAAGAGGTGGTGGTTTGATTATGGATTAATATATTGATTTAGTTTAATTGAATAGTTAAGAGGTGACAATTTAACTAATAAAGCATATTCAATAGCATGCATAAGAGAATTCCGTTTTAATTAAGTGGAATAGCTGAGAGGTGACTACTTGATTATTATAGGTATTGATGATTAATTGAAATAGGTGAGAAGTGACTAATTAATTGTTATTGATTGAACATGAAAGAATGACATGTATGTTTTGCATGATTTAGTTTGTGGATAGCAACTTTTCCCCTTATTCATCATAAGATCTTCTTTACATCTCTATCCATCTTCTTAAGTTTTTTAAATATTAGTTTATTTATGTATTGCCTGTAAAAAGTAATCAAACGGCCTCTCTTTTATTTGTGATTCACTTGGTGTTTTTTAACCATTGTTTTCTATTGTGTTTGATCTAAGATCTTCACCTTTGAGGTAGGTACAACCCTTGCTTGTTACTTGTCTGCATTGATAACCAATATTTACATGCACAAGAAGGAAATCAATTTAAATCTATCTTTTGATTTAGAGGTTACACAATTAGACTCTATCATCTAGATCATAACTTCTTTCCATCTTCCTTCTTTAAACAAGCACCACCTCCATCTTTAACTATCACCACCCACCATCACAATATCCAATTATGTTAACTCCACCAGTTCTACAACCCAACCACCGCCACTATATAAACCCTTAACACTCTATTACCAATACCACCACTACCACCAACCATATATACCTCTATTAATTACCACCATCTCGAAAATCCTATCACCACCAGCTTCACACACTTACAACCCATCACCATTAAATTTTAAAGCATATCATTAACATCATCTCACATTCTTCACATTCCATCATCATTACCTTAATCTTCACAACCCATCAACTTTTCATTCAAACTCAAATCCAATCTCCACCATTTAGTTCATCACATTTTCAACATGTTTTAATTTTTTCAAAGACAAAGTTCACCAATTACACAAATTGTGGTGGTTTTAGTATGCTAATGGTGGAGCTGAATGGGTGGTGGTGGTGGTGGTGGTTTGTCTGTTGGGGATTGTGGGGTTTGGGCCATGGATGTTTAATAATTATTAATTAATAAGATTAAATCTAAGTGAAGGGGTATTTTAGTCAAAAACCTTTAACGATTGGTTAGACCATGGTCAATGACTTGGTTGACCGGCTTCAAATGAGAAAATAGGAGGTATCTCTAATAATTTTTCAAATATGGGGGTATCTCAAAGAGTGCAAACTTTCTAGGGCCATCTCTATATCTCCCTAGATTCATTAGTCGTAGTTGTAAGAAAATATATTAGATTTGCCACCATTGCCAAGGCCGTTCGTGGCCTATCGACCGCCCCTCTTCTTGTACATATTACTCGTCTCATGCTCCTTAAGCAAACTTTCGTTCTTCCTTAAACCACTTGGTACAAGATTCCTTCCGCTCATTGGAATTCAGGTCTTTCTCGAATCTCCAATCATGTACCTTGGATTTCGGTCGGTGCGGTGGTCTCTCCCCAAGTTCCACGGGGATGGACACCTTCTTGTGTTTCTCTTGGTGCGGACGCTCCTGGTCCGTCATCTTCTAGCCCAGCCGAGCCCCTTTATAGTTTGGAAACTCGGTTGTGTTGCCAATCTTGAGGTGAATATGCGTGGTTTGTGAAACGAGAATCGAGAATTTCGTGTTGAGGTGCGTGGCCGATTTGATTCTCAAGATGAGACGTTCTAAGCCATACTTGAAGCTCTTGAGGACGACCCCGCTCGTAGGCGCCGCCACTAGTCTACTTTTAGTTGTTTGTCGACTCATCGAGTCTATGTTTTATTTTTGCATTTTATTTTTGTTAATTCCTTTGCATTATGTATTAAATGATTATTCTCTTGTAATGCAAAAGTTTAGTTTATAATTAGTATAATGAAAAAATTATTTTATTTTATTTTATGCTTAATTATTATGTAATGCTATATATTCAAAGTATAAGCTACAATATGACACCAAAAATATACAATAGTCCTTCATAGGATTATGAAGTCTAGGGAATCTGACATTAAAAGACCCAACTTAGCACTTTTTAGAAGGTAACCTAAAATTGTTTGGGGGTGGAGTGATCGGACCTCAAAAGTGTATATTTATCCCCCGAATAACACCTTGTTTGTCTAGCACTTAGCTTATATTATTGTATTATATTTATTGATTAGTGCATTCTTGCCTTTAGGTAGGTTTTCGGAGCCAAAATGCGAATATTGAGTAAAAGCCCGCAAAAAGACGAGAAAAGCAAGCAAGGAAGTGTTATTTGTACAAGGGGAGAAGATTGGATATTTGCACCCACAGAATCTGCCTAGGGCACCCCATGGTCAACTCTGGTCAAATAGGTTGAGTTGACTTTTATGTCAATTTTGACTAAAGTTGACTTTTGGTCAAGGGTTGACTTTGGATCAACTGTTGACTTTGGATCAACTGTTGCTGACCTGGGTTGACTTTTGGTCAACTGCTGACTTCTGAAGACTTTGGGTCAAATCTGTTGACTCATGTGGACCGGACTTCCTATTTTGGGTCTTGATCTTATAAAGGCTCTACAAGAAGAACCAGGAGTCCAATTGGGGCCCATGAGCTATCAAACTGAAGGTCTTGGCCCAAAATACAATTCTAGCCTAAGAGGATTAGGTTTTACTATCATCAAACTTTGGAGCTAAGCTAAGTGCTTAGCCTCAACTTGAAGATCAACTTTTGTACTCAATTCAATATCAATATCAATCCATGATTTCAATTATGATGTTTAATGATTTAATTATTTGTTCCATTGGTATGAGTAGCTAAATCATCATGGGGGAAAGGTGGAAGCTTTCTAGGTGATGTATGATTATTATGTTGTTTCTTCTTATTCATTGTGATTCGAGGTTCTTAATGCTTACTTAACTCTATTCGCGATATGAGGTAAGTATGATTATTTGTATGCTATTGTTATCCATGATGTTAAATATTATTGTTAGAATTTAGGGAGACCTAGTTTTGATAATAGTATTATATTTATTGTAGATGTGTAGTGAACTAGCTGAGAGGTGATTACTGCATCTTTGTAATATTTATCTTTTATTGGAACCCTTTCATGATTAAATTCAATAGCTGAGAGGTGAGGATTTAATTGTGAATAATATATGGAGTTAATTAGATTCAATAGCTGAGAGGTGAGGATTTAATTGTGAATAATATGTGGAGTTAATTAGATTCAATAGTTGAGAGGTGAGGATTAATGAAGCATATTCAATAGTATACATAATAGAATCCAGTTTTAATTGATTCAATAGCTGAGAGGTGAGGATTAATTACTATTGGTATTAATAATTAATAGGAATAGCTGAGAGGTGACTTATTAATTATTATAGATTGAATATGAAGAACAACATGGTATGATTACATAACCTAGTTTGTGGAAACCTTCTACTCCCCCTATGTCATCATATAATTCTCTTTTCCATATCTTACATATTCTTAAGTTAGGATTTATTTATTATTTATTGTCTGTAGGAAGTAGAATCAATTTTCCAACTTTTATTATTGATTCATTGGTGTTTCTTAACCATTGTTCTTAATTGTGTTTGAGCTAAGATCTCCCCCCTCTGAGGTGGGTACGACCCTTGCTTGTTACTTGTCTACTTTGATCTCAATCTATAAAGGCACAAGAACGAAAATACAAATATAATCTTTGTTAGTAGGTGTCAAAAGTCTACTAACATGGAGCATCATCCCCAAGGTCTTGGAATCTGACAATAAAGGACCATCATTGCATGTATTTGCATAGTTTAACTATTTCCTTTCCAGGTACCTTTTATTTTTTAACGATTTAAGGTTTGTTTTCTAATCATTAAGCAACAAGGACGTTGCATTTTTTTAGGCGGGGGGAATTCATTAAAAAAATAATAAAGTCCATGCATTTTAATAGTTGAACTCTCTCATTAAAATGTTTTCAAAAATCCAAAATTATTTTAGCCTAAATACCTTTTATATGATAAATTATGTCTTGATTTTTGATACATGGTAGCTAAGAATAAATTATTTAAGTCTTGAAGTTTAGGTATATATTGCTTGTATAGGATCATGTGGATTGCATCATGTTACATTTTCTTGTATTAAATTCGTGCACATATAAACTTTAACTTAAGACTTTGATGATAAATTGTGGAGACTTAACCTAGTGAGTTTTTGAGCCTTTGTCTTTTTCTTTCTGACTGATATACATAAAATCTAGAGTCAAATACTCGACCTCCTTGCATTTTCTAGTCTCATATATTTTATTCCTAATCTTGAGGTAACGTCAAATGGGTGTAATATAAACTTAGGCCTTATTTCAAGACGTGATCAACAAATCAAAAACTTAGAGATGATACAAAGATATATAGATAACCCCTTACCTTTAACCTACCCATTATATTATTATTCCATTAGGTTAACCATTTCACTTAGAAATATTAGGTCGTTTACCTATATTTCTAGAACTTAGGGATGATTTTTGCTAAGTGACTACATGAAGAAAAAATGAAAGATCAAAGAAATCTCCAAGCTAGAAAGAAAGCGTATGTCAAAGAAAGGTAAAAAAACTTGAAGAATTCAAGAAAAGTCCAACCTCCAAAAAAAAAAATTAAATATTAAGAATAAAAAGGGAAGATCAAAGGACTTGAGCTTAAACGGATTTTGAAATATCAAAAAAAAGTTACTAAATAAAGTACTTTGGAAAATAAAAAAGAAAGAATCCAAATTTTCTCCAAGTGTTTAGATTATTATAAGTTACAAGGAAATTCGAGAAGACCACTAAGTTTCGGAAACCTAAAAAGCCTCTTCCATTTTAAACCATGTCCTAAGCAAAGTTAGAACCCATAAATGTCTTTGTAGATTTATGTTTGATATAGTAGGATGTGGAGAGTAAGTGAGAAAGCGCTAAGGTGAAATACCCGACATCTCAATGACTAGCTTATTCCTTCCATGAGACTAATTTCATTCCATACATTCTTGTGTTTTATTTTCATTTAGTATATGAGATGTTTGTTGATATTCTTTCCCATATGAATGAGGTAAAATATAAACCCTTTTCTGAGTGATTTTCATTGTGAATGTATGCCATGTGCGGATTAAAGTCAAAGCAATTCGGATAGTTATTTGAGATGTAATTGTTTGTGTACATCATGCATACTTAAATATGTGTTTATGTTGTTATTGCATTATCTCATACACTTGCACTATTTCTACATGTGGAAAGACTTAATTATTTGTTCTTATCTATTTAATCATTAAATTGATTGACAAATTTAAATAGTGTAGAGTATCAACCCGATCTTTTGTATCTTACACGTTTTCAACTAATTTGCATGAAGTTTATGGGTATCTTCTAGGGAGACTATAACTCATCCACTTGAGAATTTCTTGTGGTTTAAAGCCTTGGTATTTAGGGTAAAAACACCATGTACTTTATTTATTTATTGTAATATAGATATGCTCTTATTCCATTATCTTTTACTCTCTTGCCTGAGGACAAACAAAGTGTTGTTTGGGGGTATTTGTTTACTCATATGTTCTTTAATGTCCATTTTAGTCATATTTTCAGGTCTATTATATTTCACAGGCCTTAATTCTCACTAACTTGAAAGAAGGCCCCAAGTATCAAGTATTCGGCTTAAGTTGATGAATTATGAATGAAAGTTGATAAGAGATTCAAGTCCACCTCCTCAAGGACTTCCAAATAAAAGAGGAAGCCCAATTCCAAAAGAAGGAAGTCTTTGAAACCAAAAAGAAAGCAACAACTGTACCAAGCTCAGAGGAGTATTTCCACCATACCAAAGTCCAATAAGATAGACTCACTGTGATCCACGCAGAAGACAGAGTAAACGACTAAGACCAAAGACCAGAAGTCCATAATCAACTCCCATCTCCCCCGCACTACTGCTACTCGCCACATCGCGAGTTGACAAGTCCCAAACAATGTTTGTCCTGTGTCGGCTTGTCTGTAATGGGCTCTACACCGAGCTAAGTCTATCCTATTGCCGACTTGATGTATTTAGACACGCTTTCATGGTAGAAAAATTTATATACTATAGAAAATTAGGGTTTTGATATAACTCAATAGAGAAGAATAATATTCCACCTCTTGTATCTTGAAGCAATAATTTTTATTAGGTTTTCCAGGTTTAAGAGCAATAAAGATTTTTTTTTCTTTTGTTCCTCATCAATGGAAGGCTAAACCCTTAAATGATAAGTAGCCTCCATTGATGAAACCATGATATTTTAGTTACAGTTTTTATGCTTGTTTTCATGAAAAATAGTTATAACAATACTTTAATATTACCGTATCAAGAGAGAAGTAATATATTAGTTTATTCTTTTTAGTATTATTGTATGTTTACCATGCCTACATGTTTATTACTTATAATACCCGAGATATGAGTACATAATAGGGTTTCAATATAAACTTGGATTGCTTAGAAGATGATATATGTACGCCTGCATGGGTGGAACCATATGATTGATTACTTACCATCTTTTTTCTTTGGGCTTCATGCATCTCAAGTAAAATATTTAGACGCAATAGCTGAGAGGTGAGTGTTCCTCTATCCCGACAATAGCTGAGAAGTGAGTCGGGGAGCTACAATAGCTGAGAGGTGAGTAGCTAAGAACATGCATATTAACTAGATTAGTATTATGCATGGTGGATTCATGAGGTTAACATGTTCCCTATTCCTTTTGTTGATCTTACTCTATTTTAGTAATTATATTTATATTAGAATTAATTAATTTAGTTGTTATTATTTCTCTTTAAAATATTGTGGCATCTTCTTGGTAGCTTCTTTGTTTTCTTCTTGATTATAGTGGATTGATACTCTTCATTGTTGCTATACATCAAATCCTTGGAAGGATAATTGTTATTATAGTATTGAGTCAACGACAACATCTCATCATTCATCGATCACATCCGTATCCATCTCAACCATATTCGATACCGTTACAACAATACGATGACTTGTTTAGAGCAATACCAATGCAATGGGTAAAACTGGACACATCAGCACCATCTAGGCTCCATGTAGGAATTTACACCTTCCTAAATTAAAATGCAAACCAAGAGAGTGGATCTTTCCCAACCCAAAGGTGGATATGAGGATATATATCAACATTTATGGTCACATGGAACTTCATGTACAGCTTGGCTACTTTATTTAAGTTTAACTGGAACTTCAAGTTCTGTCTGTTTCTTTATTTGAGTTCAAATGGAACATCATGTTCTGTTCCTCCATTATAATTGGCCAAATAGAGCTTTAAATTTCGTCCCAAATTTTAAAAGTCAAATGGAACTTCAAGTTCCGTATGCTTTGTCCGAGGGTGTGGACCCACACCCCTGTTTAAACCTCCATGTTTCCAGCTTCTGTTTTACACATTCAGTATTAGAAAAGCCTTTTCAACATCCCAAGGTGTAAACATGCATCCACCCCCACCTTGGTTTACACCTTACATTGTTATTGCTCTTAGAGATGATATTAGCTTATAGTCAGTGCTATTAACTTATTAAATACAAGTATTAACCTATAATTATTTTTGCTTTGTTAATAAATGAGTGTTGTACTTTACGAAATTGATCCCAAATTTTATTTTACCAAAGTAATTGTTTAAACAAAGATTGTGAAATTGGTCTTAGGGATGTACAAAGCTTAAGATAATGTCTTTCAAATTCCACATTTTCCCCCTGGTCCACCAAAGAGGAGTGAAAGACCCCAGTCTTTTTGGTTGCCCCAATATTTTAGACCATAACATTTAGGATTGTCCACATAACTCAGCATACCATTTTCTTTAGGAACCACTAAATTAGCAGATGCATCAAAATATGGAGGTGTTTAATATAGCAAGCCTTTCTGAAATTAGCCCCAGGGAAATGTCCATTCCCCATGGGGGGGCTATATCCGTCTGGAGGCCCTATCGCCAATCCACCCCACCCAACTGTAGAAGCTCCTTCTTTTAGTTGTGGAATCACAGGCTGTGGCCAATAGCCAATTAATATATCATTATATTTTAACCACCAGTTTTGACTGATTTTATCCTGTCACGAAGAAGCCAAAAGAAAATTAATAAAACATAAAAGGAAAACAAATTAAATACAATACACATTTACATATATTGATATCTTGAATTGTTGTGACGTCGAGGAAGTCAATATTAATCTATAATAGAGGGTTGGAACTCAATACAATTAAATTCTTTTCAATATGGACATGTGGTATATGTATCGATTATTTCTATTGTCCATGGATCAAGTTTCTAAAATAAAGTTTAGCCCAAATCATTAGGCATTTACGTTATCTAGTTTCGACTTTTGAGTGTATCATAGAGGAGCATTTTTTCACAATCCTTTTTGTAGGCAATACGGACATGCTTGTAAGTGAAGATAAAAAATGATATATTATCCTCCATTATTAATGCAGGTTAAGGGTCAGCCTACCTCAATTAACTGTTTTAAAAAATATATCAATAACGTAAATTTTCTTATTATTTTTACTATAGTCAATACGTGTGTGTATATATATATATATATACAAAAATATTACCTTGAAAACAGAAATAGTAATATATCTTTGTTCTCCACCATATGTGGATGTGGGAAGGAGTTGCATGCCAAGCATACAATGTCGGCTAACTTGTACAAATCCTGAGCAAAGATAATTGTAGCAGCCTGTTTTAAAATTATTGGTCTGTTAATGTAGAAAAGAAATTATCAATAATAATAATAATAATAATAAAGTACAATTAGAATAGCAAGTGTAATTTTTTTTTAAGAGTAGTAAGTGTATAACTTACTGTCCAATAAGCAAATAAACGACTGTCGCTGTTCCCTGATAACTTTGGTGATACCTGATAATCCATGAATTAATTCAAATCAATATCCAATAACCTAATAAAGGGACAGTCACTATGATGAACTTGGAAAAATAAATGACTTATCCCAAAAATAAGTCTACATAATATGACTTATCCAAAAATAAAAATAAAACTTAAATTAAATTGATGATATGACGTACCATCCACCCAACCTGTGAGCTAATTGGACCATTTTCAATCCACATTTAACCGGTGCTTAGTTGATCAGCTTTGAGTCATAGACTATATACATTCAAGTATCCGTGGATACCATAATATTTTGTCTTCTCAGATGGCTTAAGAATTACTACCTGCACAACTAAGGAGTTTAGTTATTACAGAAAAAATTACCCTTAACCCCAGATATTTAATCCATGATTTTCATTGAACTCCCCCATTTGCTTTCATCTTATCTTTTAGCACGAAATTGTGAATATACTGAAAAGAGAAAACAAGTTACAAAATAGGGAAAATTGGTGATAACCCCCCTAGTTATGGTCACTTTTGGGAAAAACCTCCTAATTCTACTATTTTAGCGTAAACCTCTAACCCCCCAAGTTTTTGTCACTCTTGGCAAAAAACCCTTAATTCTACCATTTTTAGCGTAAACCCCCTAACAACCCAAATTATACCATGTTTTGTCCATTAACCTTTGACTCATACTCTTTATCTAACCCCCCCCCCCCCCCCCCCCCCCCCCCCCCCCCAAATTTGAATTAACAGAAACTAATAAAAACAGTTAACCTCCATTAACAAAACATGTATTTGAGAAAACCCTTATGATCTCTTTGACTTTACCCCCTCCTCCATTATAGAAATAAATTGTTTTATCATTGATAAATAAAACTTAAGTAATAATTAAAGTTTAAATTAAGAATAGATAGAAAAATTAATTATTCCAATAGGGTTTATTAATTTTTGACAAACCCAACCCAACCTATCAAAACAGGGTGAAGTGGAGGGTGTAATATATTATATAATATAGAAGTAAGATAAAATAAATTGTGAAATATTTCACATCCAAATAAAGATAATAAAAATATATAAGATTCTTTCACTTCTAAACATATAAACTAAGTAACTTTTTTCAAAAGTAGAACGTTGGATATTCAACTTACATGTTGACCAGGGAAACTTGATGTATGTGGATGAATAGATTTAGCATGACTTTGGGAAAAGTTCTTGTATCTAATCAAATCTGCCTTTCTTGTTCTTCGAATAGGGACTGTTCCTCGTGGGCAATTTACATCACTTACTCTAGCCCAAAAATTTGAACCTTTCTTTATGGTAGCATTTTTCCTGATCAATTCTTGTGGTGGATGCGTAGGTTTCATCTATACATGATAGTCAATGATTCATACATTTTAATAGAAGCAATTTGTCACGACCCTAATATCCAAAAATTGGCAAAAAGAGGGAATTTACAAAATTACCCTCGATAAGCCAATTAAAGGACAAAGGTTCGGGACAGTAATCTAAATAAACTTTTTGCACAAGGTAAAATCCATAACCATTAAACACAAATACTTCAACACAAATAATTTTAAACTCCTAATAAATTCCATATATAATCCAAGAACTCCAAATATTGCATTACACAACTCCAATAATAAAATTCAACAGCTTCTACTGAGGTATTGTCTTCCCCATTAATAATAATCCAATAAATGAAATAATGAACTTGAGTAATCAGCTAACGACAAATCAAAGTACTAAACCTACTCTGAAATGATAACTCCTGCAAATCTCAAACTCCTTCCCGAACAACTGGATCTACAAGAGCCTCCTGGTGTTGCTCCCGATCGTACTCAACTGGCTGCTCTCCTCCGCCTACGCTCCATAAGGATACGTACCCACGTGCAAAACAAGCAACATGGGTCAGCAAATTATGCTGGTATGAGTGGACAAGGGTAGGGAACTCCATTCCCAAAAACAATAAGATAACAGACTCCGCGGTCTTTATACACTTATCTCGTTTACTAAATACATATTATATATTATAATAATACATTACCTGAGCTGCGCCTCCTATTAGGATAGGTCGAGCGCTGCAAGAAATGTTAATTGACCTATCCTCCTGCAAAACTGTGTTAGTACAATAATTTACAATTCATGGCATCTCAAGTCTCGACACTGTATCTCAATCACTACAAGTCAATCATTACACCCAAACAACATTTCACAACCTATACCCAATCACTAGTACACCTCCCACAGGATGCACTCCACACATTTGCCATACCCACAATGCACCAGTGTGCCTTGACCATGGTTAAGACCCTCTACGCGGAAACCAAAACCCAAGTGGGTGCTCACCTGCAAGCTTTGGCTAGCCTCGACGTATGCCTAACTCATGGCCTCTACTAGCTCCCTTGAGCATTCTAATGTGGCGCCCAGACCAACCCCGAAGGCTATGAAGGTCTGTAGGGTCAGTTCCGCAGGCTAAGCCGTCTAGGAAATACCCAACAAAAATATATTCCAAATGTCAACCCGCAGGCTAAGCCGTCTAGGGTGATACCTAATTTTTTTCTTAATCCTAATTCCACAGGTGTGGCAAATGTACTAATGCTTGGGCGACTACCAAAACATCTAAACTATCATAAATCAAGTAACACTCGACAATAAAATTTCACATCAACTTCACATCCAATCCATTTGTATTCCTTTCGCATTTTCCAAATTAGTCAAATACCGTCCATGGTATATAAAGCCATTCCAAGGCATTTAACAATAAATTCCTCGAATTTAATATTAACACATTTCATATTTCTTTCAAAATAAAAATACTATCTACTTTACAGCCAAAAACAAAATACATTCAGCGAATAATATTTACTGTACCCATAAGACTATATAGCTTTCTTTAATCCCAGTTTCATTAAAATTATATTTTTCGGTGTATATATTTCTAGTCCACATATATATATAAATAATAATCCAAAAGCGATCTCGAAAACTCGACAATCTGGATACATGTACAGTACTACCCTGTACCTTCTATTATAATTTCCATGTTATCAACAATGTACTCCAACCATACAACTCCAATAAATAATAATAAAATTCTATTAACCCCACCTAACCAGCAGATGCATTAAAAATCATTTCTTTTTCATATAATCAAAAGAGCACAGATCTTATAATTTTTTTTTTTACAACAGATTACTGCTTTCACCAAACATAACTATATATCTATATATATAAACATATGTATAGGCCCACTCTAAAATCAAAAACCAACAGGCAACAGCAACCATATCCTACCCCCACCACTAAAGTCAAACTCTAGTTTAATTAAAACAAACTAATATAACAAAATATCATCCACTCACCTGCTACTGCTACTGTTCGTCCTCTTCCTCTCTCTGCTGCTGTTAGTCCTCTTCCTCTCTCTCTCACTCTGCAACTTCTCTTCACAGCTGCCACACAAATCCTCTTTTTCTTTTCTTCCTTTTTTCGCAAATTAAACCCTCGTATCCTCTCTTTCCACTTCTAAGCTCGGATCGCAGCGCCGCCCTCTCTCATTTTTCTCTCTCTGCAAACTCTTTTCTTTTATCGCAAAACCACTTTAAGATCTTTGCTCCCATAAATAAAAACGCATAACCTAAGCTAATTGATCGTGTTTTCACATCTAACGGTTCGCAATAACTCCACATCTGATCGTGGGCTGTTTTCTCCAAGTTTGGCTTATTTAAACCATAGTCCACTACTTTACAGTAATTATGCTTAAACCCTTGGTCCAGGGACTTTAACCTAATTACTTTTAATTCCAAATTAAAATTAGCATAAAACATAAAAGAGGGGGTTTACATTCATACACACCTCAAAAGAAATCTCGGCCTCGAGATTTGGAAGAAAGATCAATCGAACAACTCCGGGTGCTTAGCTCGCACCTTGTCCTCCAGCTCCCATGTAACATCGCTCGGATCATCACTCCACTGCACTTTTACTAGTTTCAATGTCTTTCGCCGTTTCTCATCTCTATCAATGATAATAATTGGCCTCACTCTGTAGGTAACATCTTCATTAATTTCTAACTGCTCTGGATCATAAATATCTAACTGCGCGTAGTCTACTCCTTCCTCCTCTTCATCCTTATCATCTCCTTTCCACATTCTCAACATAGAAACATGGAATACATTATGTATCTTTTCCAAGGCAGGTGGCAGTGCCAGCCTGTAAGCCAACGGTCCAACTCTGTCAGTGATCTCATACGGTCCCACATACCTAGGGCTCAGCTTACCCTTCTTACCAAACCTCATTACTCCACGCATCGGGGAGATCTTCAGCAACACTTTCTCCCCTACAGCAAACTCGAGTGGCTTCCTCCTATTATCTGCATAACTCTTCATTCGGCTTTGAGCCGTTTTCAATCTCTGTCGAATGATATCTACTTTCTCTGTAGTCTCGCGAACCATCACTGGTCCAAGAATCGCAGTATCACCAACCTCCGCCCAACAAGCCGGTGATCTACATGGCCTACCATACAGTGCCTCATATGGTGCCATACCAATACTCACCTGAAAACTGTTATTGTAAGCAAACTCCGCGTAAGGTAGATGTTCTTCCCATTCTCCACCAAAGCTGAGTGCACAAGCACGTAACATATCCTCTAGGACCTGATTTACCCGCTCAGTCTGTCCATCTGTCTGGGGATGATAAGCAGTACTCAAATTAAGCTTCGTACCCATGGCACGCTGAAAACTACCCCAGAACTCAGAAGTGAATATAGGATCTCTGTCTGAAACAATGCTAGCCGGAACACCATGTAGTCTGACAATCTCCTTCACATACTTCTTTGCTAGCTTATCTACATTCCTATTCATAGAAATAGGAAGAAAATGAGCTGACTTAGTCAGTCGATCAACGACAACCCAAATGGACTCATTGCCTCCCCGTGATCTAGGCAAACCATCAATAAAATCCATGGAAATGTGCTCCCACTTCCACTGAGGGATAGACAAAGGCTGAAGTAACCCTGACGGTCTCTGATGATCGACCTTCACTCGTTGACATGTCAAACACCTAGAAACATACTCTCCAACATCTCTCTTCATTCCTTCCCACCAATAAGTCCTCTTCAGGTCTTTGTACATCTTCGTTCCACCAGGGTGAATAGTGAAACGAGAACGATGTGCCTCATCCATAACATTCTTCCTCAAACCATCCTTATCAGGAACACACAATCGATCTCTATACCTCAAACCTCCATCAACACCAACTGACCATTCTGTGGGACAATCATCTAACAAATCCACAACTAACTGCCCAAGCTTTCGGAGCAAGAAAGGGTCCTCATGCTGCTTGGACACAATCAAGCTAATCATCATAGGTTTCACCTCCATAGAACAAATGCTGACCTGTTCACCTCTCTGCTGTAAGTACACATCATGAGACGCTATAGTCTCCAAAGATTTCCACTCTTCCATCATCATCATAGCAACGGTGGCATGCTTCCTACTCAAAGCATCTGCAACTACATTACCTTTCCCAGGCTGATACTGAATCTGAAAATCATAACTGCTAATGAACTCCATCCCTCTCTGCTGCCTCATGTTCAAATCCTTCTGAGAGAACAAGTACTTTAGACTCTTGTGGTCGGTATAAAGATCAAACTTCTCCCCATATAAATAGTGACGCCAAATTTTCAAAGCAAACACCACAGCTGCCAATTCTAAATCGTGCACTGGATATTTTCGCTCATGTTTTCCTGTTAGGCTTATTTGCATGCCCTCTAGATTTAACCAATTAATCTAACCTAAATATTATTTGTTATATTTTTAGTGTAGGATATGTGGGATACATAAAACCCTACCACGTATAGGTGTAATGAACCCTAGTGGGATTTGTTAAAAATTTTGATTTAAAAGTGGAAAGATTTTAAAAAATAATTAATAAAACCTAAATTGAGAGAAATATAATAATATGTTTGAGGATAAATAAGTCTAATAGAAAAATACACCTTTGTAATAACAATTGCCTTGGCAATAGCCGACTCCTAAATCTAATACCATATAAAAATTAAAAATTGTAAATACATGGATAGTTTTATATAAAACATGTGATGGATACTTTTTATGAAATGAACTCTCCACATCCTTCAACATCAACTATATCATGAGTTGAATGGAAACACGATTTCTTTTCTCAAATGAAGGATTTATATAAATCTCTACAAGCCATTTGGCCCATGTAATACATGGGATTTAAGTTGCAACTTATAATAAGTGTGAAATTATTATAAATCAAGTCTTTAAGTTGTGGCCCATTAATAAGTGTTCAAAAATACATACAGTAAAGCCACGATAAATACATACCTTTGGGACCAAAAAAATATACTACTTTAGCGAGATTATTTATTTATTGATAAATGAATAATATCTTAATTGACTGATAAATTAATATTTATTTTTTTAAAGTGATCAAATTTTCAATTTATGTATGTGGTCAAAGAAAAAAAAATCCAAATGATGATGAAAATGTTCCTGATCCAGATGATACTTCAGTTATACCAAATGTTTCGTCAAAAGAAGTATTTCAAGAAATAATCACATTATATAACTATTTGCTACAATATAAGCAAAATATTCTAGAAGTTGTGCATGCTTTATACAAAGTTAAGGATAGGGTTGAATTATGTTTGGGTACAAGGAAGAAAAAAAACAAATTTAGATGCATATTTTCAAAAAAAAAAAAAAAAAAAAAACCGAATTAGTAAACTCCTCATTTTAATTTTGAAAATTATAAACTGCATTGATAAAATAATTTAGTGTAAGCCCATGGACTAGGGGTTTAAGTTGCAAATTCCCATACGTAATGGACTAAGGGTTAATAAATCAAAATTTGATTAGGTTTTCTTTTTCAAAATAAAAAATAAGAGGACAGGGAGAAAGAGAAATGGAGTGGAACTGATTGATAAAAATGAGATAAAGAAGAAGCATGAAGAAGAGAAATCTAGTTACTAATGAACTGGTGAGTTGCCATACTTTTGAAGTAGTGTATAATTTTAATTTTCTTGTTTTTGACAGTTTATGAACAATATGGAATTTAAATTTTTTTTTTTTTTTTTTTTCCATAAATTTATGTAATAATTGTACATATACCATGAATAATCCTAAATTCCTCATCAACATACAAAATTTTTAGATTTATCAGATTTATGGTCTAGAAGAAATAAATCATTTATGAACAGCTATAGTTTGTTTACTTCGAATAGATATAGTCAGATTCGACCTATTAAAAGTGGCATTTAACTTGATTGTTTTTTTTTGAAATTTTTATTGTAAGTAGAAAAAAAAAATTTGAATAGCATACTCGCGGATCACTTGATTTTAATGAGTAGTTTTAAAAATAAAAATTTAAAAATGTTACTTCTCATATGTTTCTAAAATCTGTTATGTTTGGGGGAAACGGTCGCTTAATTATCTTCTTTTTATAGAAACACCTTCAAATATTTATGGAAGTTATAATTTACTATGTAGACGAATATATAAAAATTTTAGATTTTTCTATTACGCTAGTATTTTTAAATGATGTAATCAAGACAGATGTTGTTGGATATCCAGTATTATTTTTTACTGTTACTTTCTTCTTGCTTTGCTTTGGTAGAAAATTCATATAAAACTCATTACATTATGTATTTGGGTGATTTTTCTTATTTTGGAAAATAAATATTAAGAAATATATATTCTATGTTCATAAACATTTAAAAATTATGAACTTAAGATGGTGTAAAATATGCAACAAGACAGATGTAAATTTCTGATATTTTTTTAGAATATGTATGATTTAATGAAACAATGGTTTAATTACTTTCTTCATTTGGTATTTAGTAGTATCTAAATATCTATTCAAATAATGGTTAAAAAGACTTTGTATGAAATTACAATATATTTGGATATGTCACAATGTCGAATC
Organism: Aquilegia eximia; assembly: GCA_023053565.1. NCBI lineage: Eukaryota > Viridiplantae > Streptophyta > Magnoliopsida > Ranunculales > Ranunculaceae > Aquilegia > Aquilegia eximia. The sequence goes on from JALIGU010000004.1 coordinate 29,694,048, forward strand.
TAGTTTTTCTTCTGGATGAACAATATGTCCTAGATGGCTTAGCCTGCGGAACTGACCCTACAGACCTTCATAGTCTTCGGGGTTTTTTTGATTGGCGCCACGTTATAAACCTCAATGGGAATTTATAATAGAATTAAACATAGGATTACTACTTGGACAAAAGCTTAATATGATTGAAATGTTCGAGAAGAGTATGGATTTTGGTGTATGATTAGTATTGAAGAATTCTCTTTTAATGTTTATCATATTTTAAATCGTATGTTCGAACTTTAAACGTGTTATGTTATTTTTGTGATAATAGATTTCTCACTTGTTTACTCATACCAGATTTTATGCTGACCCATGTTGTTTTGTTTTGCACGTGGGTATTTTGTATTGGAATTCCATTTGGAATGCAGGCAGGAGAGGTTAGAGCTATGGAGCTGTGATAGACCGTTAGTTGGGACAAATAGAGATCTTTAGATATTTCAATGATGTATCTTATTTGAAAGTTGTTTTCATGTGTTTTTTTTGTGTAAGTTATGTTGTATAATAGGATGGAATCGGTGTACTTTTATCGTTTGGATTTTTCTTCACTATAATTTTTACTCTTGTTATTTGTTAGAGTTGGGATTTGTTTAAGAATTGTTACGACCCTTTTTTTTGTTTTATAAATTTGGGTCGTTATAGAGTTTATAATTAAATTTCAAGAGTATATAGATATACATAAATTATTTTATAAAATTTAGTGTTGGAAGTAAGCGTATTGTAGTATTTAGATGTGTAGTTTAGTCCCACATAGCTTAGATATAAAGTCTATGTGGTTTCTCTCTATATATAGAGAGAGTTAGTTCACCTTTTATATTTCTAATTCGTATCATAGGCAAGTTAGGTCATGATTTTCGGCCACAAGCAACACTAACTCAGGTGCTGGGGGTCGGACCTCTATCAAAGTCTTTTTGTCAAATTTGTGTCTTTATTTCCGCTGTTTTTTCTGGACCTTGTGCTACTGTTTTTTTTCCCTAAGTACTGTTTACGGCTACTGTTCAACAAGTACTATTCACCATACTCACTGTTCATCTGGGGGTACTGTTCATAGATTACTGTTCATCGGGTATTGTTCTTCAAGATTTTTTAAAAAAAATCCAGGTTTACTTTTGTTGACGTCCAACCTTTTCAAGAGTTTTGTCTGTGTTGTTGATGTCATGCGCAGCTTGTTAAACCATTTCTAAGGCCTTGTATGCGTCGATACCATAGTGCGTTGCACTTGCCCAGCCTTTTGTAAGGCCTTGACTGTGTGGTTGATGTCATGCGCCATTTTTTCTAGCCCTCTTAAGGGCCTCTTCTGCGATGCCATCTATCTACAAATTTACTGTTCCTGTCCAGCCCTTTCAACTGCTTTATTATTCCAAAATCAGCCTTCTTCGTTTGGAGTACCTCATTTTTATTGGTTTTTAAAGTTATATCAGATGTTTTGGGGAAAGTAAACATTAGCCACCGAAACGAACATGACCCTAGCAATCACCACCACTATTTCTGGCGTCTTTCTTTGATGAGCAGTTGGTTATCCATGCTCTTTTATTTTCTCTGCAGCTGGACATCCCTGCAGGCAGTTCTTCTCGCAGCTGGTCATCTCTGCCATTGAACATCTTGCCCGATGTCGTTCTCAGGATACATTGTGTGGGATGTGAGAGAACTTTTTTTGTATTTCAAGCGGAAATTCAGAGTCTTAATATTCAGCTTGAGGGGGAGTGTTGGAAGTAAGGGTATTGTAGGCTTTAGGTGTGTAGTTTAGTCCCACATAGCTTAGATATAAAGTCTATGTGGTTTCTCTCTCTATATAGAGAGAGATTAGCTTCTTTGTAAGTTTAACCTAATTATTATCAATAAAATTCACCTTTTATATTTCTAGTTTTAATAATTATTAATTTATATTTTCATTGGGCCTTTAAGGATTCAAAATTCTTTATTACTTAATACATTTGGCCAGGCTATTGTCTTTAGTACAGATGCCCAAGTCGGGACCGGAGGAAATTATTATCTAAGCAAGGTTATTACTTTCTTGAATATTCATTTATCGAGGTATTATTGTAATTTCTCTAGTTCGGAATTCTCAGACGCAAGTCTCAAAACATCTTATGTTCATTCATAGTGTAATTTTTTTAACTTAACAATTTCTGCTTGTCTTCTTCTTTTTACTTCTATATTGAAGAAGGCTTACCGATTAGTGGATGTTGGTTGATTGGAAAATTCTCATCAAAGAGAGATGTAAAATGGAGTTGACTGATGACGTTGGATAACTGTAATGGTGATTGGATGGCTGAAACGAATGAGAGAGGAGTAGCCATTTAATTCCCAGTCGGGATGTGCAGGCTTTTTGCCTTGCAAGGATTTGGGTTAGATCTGTTTCTGGTGTGTTGTTGTTTTAGGCTGGGCCAGATCCGATTTTTGTCTGTTTCGTTGATATGGACTAGGCTTAATTTTAGGCCGATGATGATGAATTAGCTAATTTTGTCCACTAACTTTATTCAAATTTTCAGTTGAGTCCTCAAAAGTTTAAACTACTCAATTTGGTCCCAAATCTTTCATAACGTTTGCAAAATGGTCTCACCCTTACCAAGCATTTAACAAAGTTGCCTAGTGGTAGTTTACTATCACACGTGGTCTCTTAAATTCAAATTTCAACATTTTTTTTTGCTAGGTTAGCAGAGCACGTGAGTGGCACGCGCAACATCATATTGTTTAAAAATTTAACACAAACCCAAACTATGTAAAAATAGAACCCATTTTATTAAAAAGAGAATTGCTAAATGCTTGGTAACGGTGAGACCATTTTACAAACGTTTCGAAAGATTTGGGACCAAATTGACCAATTTAAACTTTGGGGACTCAACTGAAAATTTGGGCAAAGTTAGGGGACCAAAATAGCTAATTTATCAGCCGATGATAGTATGATGATTTCTAGGGTTGGGCAAATTAACACTAAAACCGACAAACAGACTCGAACACAACCGAACCGACTTCAAATCAGTTAATCAAGACATCAACTATGCTCGATTCCAGATAATCAATCTCTGTTCTTCAACTTTCATTGGTGAGTTTCCAATTTTGGTTTGAAATGTGTGTACAGTATATAACAACATGTTTGGTTCGGTCCCAATGCACCCATGTCTTTTTTATTGAAAATTTTAGTTAATCGATAAGGGTCCGCCAAACCCCACCACCTTTTCAGGTTTCTTATTTTAAAAAAAAATGTTTGGTTTGGTTATTTTCGGTTAACCGAACAGTTATATGTGTTTGGTTTGGTTTCGGTTTATATAAAAATAATTCAGTTCGGTTTGGTTCGATTTATTTATTAAATCGGTTCGATTTCGGTTTTTATATTAAAAAACTGATACTATGCTGTTTTGTTTCGGGTTTAGTCAAAACCGAACCATACCCAGCCCTAATGATTTCCCTTGTTTGTGCATAGTTGTTAATTTGTTCTATTAAAAAGTTGTTAGATGTATATATCTTGGATTACAAGTTTAATTAAATTATAATAGTTTTCCAAAAAATGTTGCGACTGTTGCCAAAAAGAGTTTTCTGAATTCTTGAACTTTAAAATGCACTTGGTGAACTAGGGTAGATAATAATGATCAGCCTACGGCAATTGTGGTATGATTCACTTGGTTAATTCTTGTTAATGTTTATAAAATCAACATGAAAGTCGAATTACAAAGATGCATCGCTTTCATAAGACCATGGTAGGGTTCTGTGTCACGACCCTAATATCCAAAAATTGGCAAAAAGAGAGAATTTACAAAATTACCCTCGATAAGCCAATTAAAGGACAAAGGTTCGGGACAGTAATCTAAATAAACATTTTGCACAAGGTAAAATCCATAACCATTAAACACAAATACTTCAACACACATAATTTGAACTCCCAATAAATTCCATAAATAATCCAAAAACTCCAAATATTGAATTACACAACTCCAATAATAAAATTCAACAGCTTCTACTGAGGTATTGTCTTCCCCATCAATAATAATCCAATAAATGAAATAATGAACTTGAGTAATCAGCTAATGACAAATCAAAGGACTAAACCTACTCTGAAATGATAACTCCTACAAATCTCAAACTCCTTCCCGAACAACTGGATCTACAAGAGTCTCCTGGTGTTGCTCCCGATCGTACTCAACTGGCTGCTCTCCTCCGCCTACGCTCCATAAGGATACGTACCCACGTGCAAAACAAGCAACATGGGTCAGCAAATTATGCTGGTATGAGTAGACAAGGGTAGGGAACTCCATTCCCCAAAAACAATAATATAACAGACTCCGCGGTCTTTATACACTTATCTCGTTTACTAAATACATATTATATATTATAATAATACATTACCTGAGCTGCGCCTCCTATTAGGATAGGTCGAGCGCTGCAAGAAATGTTAATTGACCTATCCTCCTGCAAAACTGTGTTAGTACAATAATATACAATTCATGGCATCTCAAGTCTCGACACTGTATCTCAATCACTACAAGTCAATCATTACACCCAAACAACATTTCACAACCTATACCCAATCACTAGTACACCTCCCACAGGATGCACTCCACACATTTGCCATACCCACACTGCACCAGTGTGCCTTGACCATGGTTAAGACCCTCTACGCGGAAACCAAAACCCAAGTGGGTGCTCACCTGCAAGCTTTGGCTAGCCTCGACGTATGCCTAACTCATGGCCTCTACTAGCTCCCTTGAGCTTTCTAATGTGGCGCCCAGACCAACCCCGAAGGCTATGAAGGTCTGTAGGGTCAGTTCCGCAGGCTAAGCCGTCTAGGAAATACCCAACAAAAATATATTCCAAATGTCAACCCGCAGGCTAAGCCGTCTAGGGTGATACCTAATTTTTCTTAATCCTAATTCCACAGGTGTGGCAAATGTACTAATGCTTGGGCGACTACCAAAACATCTAAACTATCATAAATCAAGTAACACTCGACAATAAAATTTCACATCAACTTCACATCCAATCCATTTGTATTCCTTTCGCATTTTCCAAATTAGTCAAATACCGTCCATGGTATATAAAGCCATTCCAAGGCATTTAACAATAAATTCCTCGAATTTAATATTAACACATTTCATATTTCTTTCAAAATAACAATACTATCTACTTTACAGCCAGAAACAAAATACATTCAGCGAATAATATTTACTGTACCCATAAGACTATATAGCTTTCTTTAATCCCAGTTTCATTAAAATTATATTTTTCGGTGTATATATTTCTAGTCCACATATATATATAAATAATAATCCAAAAGCGATCTCGAAAACTCGACAATCTGGATACATGTACAGTACTACCATGTACCTTCTATTATAATTTCCATGTTATCAACAATGTACTCCAACCATACAACTCCAATAAATAATAATAAAATTCTATTAACCCCCCTAACCAGCAGATGCATTCAAAATCATTTCTTTTTGATATAATCAAAAGAGCACATATCTTATAATTTTTTTTTACAACAGATTACTGCTTTCACCAAACATAACTATATATCTATATATATAAACATATGTATAGGCCCACTCTAAAATCAAAAACCAACAGGCAACAACAACCATATCCTACCCCCACCACTAAAGTCAAACTCTAGTTTAATTAAAACAAACTAATCTAACAAAATATCATCCACTCACCTGCTACTGCTGCTGTTCGTCCTCTTCCTCTCTCTGCTGCTGTTAGCCCTCTTCCTCTCTCTCTCACTCTGCAACTTCTCTTCACAGCTGCCACACATATCCTCTTTTTCTTTTCTTCTTTTTTTCGCAAATTAAACCCTCGTATCCTCTCTTTCCACTTCTAAGCTCGGATCGCAGCGCCGCCCTCTCTCACTTTTCTCTCTCTGAAAACTCTTTTCTTTTATCGCAAAACCACTTTAAGATCTTTGCTCCCATAAATAAAAACGCATAACCTAAGCTAATTGATCGTGTTTTCACATCTAACGGTTCGCAATAACTCCACATCTGATCGTGGGCTGTTTTCTCCAAGTTTGGGTTATTTAAACCATAGTCCACTACTTTACAGTAATTATGCTTAAACCCTTGGTCCAGGGACTTTAACCCAATTACTTTTAATTCCAAATTAAAATTAGCATAAAACATAAAAGAGGGGGTTTACATTCATACACACCTCAAAAGAAATCTCGGCCTCGAGATTTGGAAGAAAGATCAATCGAACAACTCCGGGTGCTTAGCTCCCACCTTGTCCTCCAGCTCCCATGTAACATCGCTCGGATCATCACTCCACTGCACTTTTACCAGTTTCAATGTCTTTCGCCTTAGTCGTTTCTCATCTCTATCAATGATAATAATTGGCCTCACTCTGTAGGTAACATCTTCATTAATTTCTAGCTGCTCAGGATCATAAATATCTAACTGGGCGTAGTTTACTCCTTCATCCTCTTCATCCTTATCATCTCCTTTCCACATTCTCAACATAGAAACATGGAATACATTATGTATCTTCTCCAAGGCAGGTGGCAATGCCAGCCTGTAAGCCAACGGTCCAACTCTGTCAGTGATCTCATACGGTCCCACATACCTAGGGCTCAGCTTGCCCTTCTTACCAAACCTCATTACTCCACGCATCGGGGATATCTTCAGCAACACTTTCTGCCCTACAGCAAACTCGAGTGGCTTCCTCCTATTATCTGCATAACTCTTCATTCGGCTTTGAGCCGTTTTCAATCTCTGTCGAATGATATCTACTTTCTCTGTAGTCTCGCGAACCATCACTGGTCCAAGAATCGCAGTCTCACCAACCTCCGCCCAACAAGCCGGTGATCTACATGGCCTACCATACAGTGCCTCATATGGTGCCATACCAATACTCGCCTGAAAACTGTTATTGTAAGCAAACTCCGCGTAAGGTAGATGTTCTTCCCATTCTCCACCAAAGCTGAGGCACAAGCACGTAACATATCCTCTAGGACCTGATTTACCCGCTCAGTCTGTCCATCTGTCTGGGGATGGTAAGCAGTACTCAAATTAAGCTTCGTACCCATGGCATGCTGAAAACTACCCCAGAACTCAGAAGTGAATATAGCATCTCTGTCTGAAACAATGCTAGCCGGAACACCATGTAGTCTGACAATCTCCTTCACATACTTCTTTGCTAGCTTATCTGCATTCCTATTCATAGAAATAGGAAGAAAATGAGCTGACTTAGTCAGTCGATCAACGACAACCCAAATGGACTCATTGCCTCCCCGTGATCTAGGCAAACCATCAATAAAATCCATGGAAATGTGCTCCCACTTCCACTGAGGGATAGACAAAGGCTGAAGTAACCCTGACGGTCTCTGATGATCGACCTTCACTCGTTGACATGTCAAACACCTAGAAACATACTCTCCAACATCTCTCTTCATTCCTTCCCACCAATAAGTCCTCTTCAGGTCTTTGTACATCTTCGTTCCACCAGGGTGAATAGTGAAACGAGAACGATGTGCCTCATCCATAACATTCTTCCTCAAACCATCCTTATCAGGAACACACAATCGATCTCTATACCTCAAACCTCCATCAACACCAACTGACCATTCTGTGGGACAATCATCTAACAAATCCACAACTAACTGCCCAAGCTTTCAGAGCAAGAAAGGGTCCTCTTGCTGCTTGGACACAATCAAGCTAATCATCATAGGTTTCACATCCATAGAACAAATGGTGACCTGTTCACCTCCCTGCTGTAAGTACACATCATGAGACGCTATAGTCTCCAAAGATTTCCACTCTTCCATCATCATCATAGCAACGGTGGCATGCTTCTACTCAAAGCATCTGCAACTACATTACCTTTCCCAGGCTGATACTGAATCTGAAAATCATAACTGCTAATGAACTCCATCCATCTCTGCTGCCTCATGTTCAAATCCTTCTGAGAGAACAAGTACTTTAGACTCTTGTGGTCGGTATAAAGATCAAACTTCTCCCCATATAAATAGTGACGCCAAATTTTCAAAGCAAACACCACAGCTGCCAATTCTAAATCGTGCACTGGATATTTTCGCTCATGTTGCTTCAACTGTCTAGAAGCATAAGAGACCACTCTCCCATCCTGCATCAAAACACAACCAAGTCCGGTACCACTAGCATCTGTGAATACCACAAGCTTGCCACCTCTAACCGGTATAACTAACACTGGCGCTGAAGTCAACCTCTGCTTAAGCTCCTGAAAAGCTCTCTCGCAGTCGTCAGTCCACAAGAACTTCACATTCTTCCTCGTAAGTCTGGTCAATGGCTCAGCTATGAGCGAGAACTTCTCAATGAAACGACGGTAATATCCAGCTAATCCTAAAAAGCTTCGAATCTCTGTAGGGTTGGTTGGCTGTTTGCAATCCCTAACTGCAGCAACCTTCTCAAGGTCAACGGCAATACCCTCTCTGGATATCACGTGACCTAAGAAATGCACCTCATTCTTCCAGAAATGACATTTGCTAAACTTAGCATATAGCTTGTGATCTCTCAATATCTGCAACACTGTTTTCAAATGTTTCGCATGCTCCTGAGCATCCTTAGAATACACCAAAATATCATCAATGAATACGATCACAAACTTATCAAGATAAGGCCTAAAAATCCGGTTCATCAAATCCATGAAAAATGCTGGAGCATTAGTCAACCCAAAAGGCATTACTGGAAACTCATACAATCCATATCGAGTTCTGAAAGCAGTCAGTGGTATAGTCTTCTCCTCTACACCCATCTGATGGTAACCCGTCCTCAAATCAAACTGAGAAAACACGGCTGCTCCTTTCAACTGATCAAGCAAATCATCTATTCTCGGTAGTGGATATTTGTTCTTGATTGTCACCTTGTTCAACTCACGGTAATCAATGCACATCCTCAAAGTCCCATCCTTCTTAGAGACAAAGATAGCTGGAGCTCCCCATGGAGAATTGCTTGGACATATAAACCTGTGGTTCATACACACCTCAAAAGGCTCACACATATACACCAAAAGAATAAACTAAATCAAATAAAACATCAAATATCACATACCCTTTCTTAAGCAACTCCTCCAACTGGGTCTTCATCTCTTCCAACTGCTTAGGCGCCATCCTGTAAGCAGTCTTAGAAATAGGTGCCGTTCCTGGCAACAAATCAATACGGAACTCCACCTCTCTCTTAGGTGGTAAACCCGGAATCTCCTCAAACACATCTAGATAATCCTTAACTATCGCCACATCACTAATATCGATCGACTGGGCAGCCATAGACATCAAAAAGCTGGACATAATCGAATCATCCCTACTAACACAACTGTGTACCAATGTGGGTAAACCTGGTGTATCCACTATAACTCTCCTCCCAGCACAATCCAAAATCACATGATAACGACTCAACCAATCAAAACCCAAAATAAACTGATAGCCTTCAAAATCTAAAACTACTAGATCGATGACAAACTGTCTACCCATGAATGTCAGAGCAAAATTCTTACACTCGTAGAACAAACAAGTCGAACCTCCCATAGGTGTCCGAAGATATTAAGGTTGGGGTAAAGGTGTAGTCACAATCTGATACTTATCTACTATCTGCTTAGCTATAAATGAATGCGATGCACCAGAATCAAACAATACTCGGAACCTAAATTGAGAGCAATCAAAAGTACCTTCCAGTCCCTGAAATGCAGGCAAAACAGCAAAGGCTCTCCCTCGGTTCGGCTGATGTGCTGGCCTCCCCTGGTTGTTGTTCACTGGTCGACGACATTCAGCAGAACGATGTCCTGGTCCTCCACAGTTCCAACAGTTACCCCTGATCGGCCCTGCTAATGCTCCTGGCGCTGGTAACTGTAAAGGTGCTGGCCTATAAGGCAAACCTGGGGCAGGTTGCCCTGGTGCTGGTGGTAGTGGTGGTACGCCTGCTCTAGCTCGGTTGTCACCACGCCCATACCCACCATGGTGTCTGAAACCCTGGTTATCTCCCGGTGGCCTGTTGTAACCATGGTTATCTCCTGGTGGCCTGTTGTAACCCTGGTTCCTCCTTAGGTTGTTGTCATAACGTCGACCCCTGAAGTTAGGATCATAAGGCTTGTGTTTGTTCCTGTCTCTGAAGTTATCACCTGTCTTTTTGCTCTTCTCAGTTCTAAACTCCTGTTCCTTCTCTTCATACTTCATTGCAAGGTTCAGGACTCTATCAAATGGCTCGTGCTCAAATGGAATCAGTTGCTTCGCCACATAGTGCCCTAGGCCCTTAATGAAACGATGATTTCTCTTCTCGACTGTATCCACCATGTGTGGAGCAAACATGGACAACTCATTGAATCGATTCGTATACTCTGCTACGGTCATAGCATCCTGTCGCAGATTCAAAAATTCATCCACTAATCGGTCTCTGTAAGCACTCGAAAGGTATCTCCCCTCAAAAGTATTCCTGAACTCCTCCCAAGTCAGAGTGGTGAGGTCAAGCCCGACCTTCAAAGCGTCCCACCAAAGTAATGCTCCACCCTCCAACTGATGGGAAGCGAGCTCCTGCTTCTGAACTTCAGTCAATACCATCTTTGCAAACACGGCTTCTGTCTGACGAAGCCATAACACTGCAGCTTTCCCGTCTCCCTTACCATCGAATTTGATACCACCCAGATTGAGGAAGTCTTTGATACCACCCAGATTGAGGAAGCTTTGGCTAGCCTCGACGTATGCCTAACTCATGGCCTCTACTAGCTCCCTTGAGCTTTCTAATGTGGCGCCCAGACCAACCCCGAAGGCTATGAAGGTCTGTAGGGTCAGTTCCGCAGGCTAAGCCGTCTAGGAAATACCCAACAAAAATATATTCCAAATGTCAACCCGCAGGCTAAGTCGTCTAGGGTGATACCTAATTTTTCTTAATCCTAATTCCACAGGTGTGGCAAATGTACTAATGCTTGGGCGACTACCAAAACATCTAAACTATCATAAATCAAGTAACACTCGACAATAAAATTTCACATCAACTTCACATCCAATCCATTTGTATTCCTTTCGCATTTTCCAAATTAGTCTAATACCGTCCATGGTATATAAAGCCATTCCAAGGCATTTAACAATAAATTCCTCGAATTTAATATTAACACATTTCATATTTCTTTCAAAATAACAATACTATCTACTTTACAGCCAGAAACAAAATACATTCAGCGAATAATATTTACTGTACCCATAAGACTATATAGCTTTCTTTAATCCCAGTTTCATTAAAATTATATTTTTCGGTGTATATATTTCTAGTCCACATATATATATAAATAATAATCCAAAAGCGATCTCGAAAACTCGACAATCTGGATACATGTACAGTACTACCATGTACCTTCTATTATAATTTCCATGTTATCAACAATGTACTCCAACCATACAACTCCAATAAATAATAATAAAATTCTATTAACCCCCCTAACCAGCAGATGCATTCAAAGTCATTTCTTTTTCATATAATCAAAAGAGCACATATCTTATAATTTTTTTTTTACAACAGATTACTGCTTTCACCAAACATAACTATATATCTATATATATAAACATATGTATAGGCCCACTCTAAAATCAAAAACCAACAGGCAACAGCAACCATATCCTACCCCCACCACTAAAGTCAAACTCTAGTTTAATTAAAACAAACTAATCTAACAAAATATCATCCACTCACCTGCTATTGCTGTTGTTCGTCCTCTTCCTCTCTCTGCTGCTGTTAGCCCTCTTCCTCTCTCTCTCACTCTGCAACTTCTCTTCACAGCTGCCACACAAATCCTCTTTTTCTTTTCTTCTTTTTTTCGCAAATTAAACCCTCGTATCCTCTCTTTCCACTTCTAAGCTCGGATCGCAGCGCCGCCCTCTCTCACTTTTCTCTCTCTGAAAACTCTTTTCTTTTATCGCAAAACCACTTTAAGATCTTTGCTCCCATAAATAAAAACGCATAACCTAAGCTAATTGATCGTGTTTTCACATCTAACGGTTCGCAATAACTCCACATCTGATCGTGGGCTATTTTCTCCAAGTTTGGGTTATTTAAACCATAGTCCACTACTTTACAGTAATTATGCTTAAACGCTTGGTCCAGGGACTTTAACCCAATTACTTTTAATTCCAAATTAAAATTAGCATAAAACATAAAAGAGGGGGTTTACATTCTGCAACTTGGTTTTGTGGTCATTAGAGATAGGGTATAATTATATTTCATCAATTTAGTGTTCATACATCTTATAAAGTAATTATTTAGATTAATGATTCTACGCTCACAAACAATTTCTACAAATATAATCCACAAACTGAAGTGGCATAGCCACGTCAGCGACTCTCTCTCTCCAAAAAAAAAATAAAAAATAAAAAAAATAAACCTCTCTCAAATTCATCTTCTCGAGACAAGTTTCCATCTCCACGATGGTTTTGATTAATCTGTGTATATTTTGTTACATCAATTCAAAAGAAAATAGTCGATTGTAGAAAAATAGTACAAGATGTCCACAAATTTCAATTTTTTCGTCCCCATAGTTTCAGTAAACCCCAAATCCTAAAATTTTAGAACACTCAATTGTTTTCATCGTTAAATCTATCTTGATGCAAAGTACAGATTTTGAATTCCGGTTATTCATACATATAATAAAGTACACTTTTAATTTTTAGTGAATGGAGAATGATCCAATGAACCAAAGAGAAGGCAAAATTGAGGAGGATATATCATGAAAAGAGAGATGTTGTGGAAGAGGAAGTTATATAGGAAAGAGGAATTGAGAGAGTGATATCCAAAAGGTAGAGAAGAATTCATAGTAACATTTATCATATTTGAACTGGGTGTAGAAAGAAAGGAAGAACGAGACTCAGAGAAGTAGAAAGAAACAAAATGTGGGAGAGTTTTTTTAAGGGGCTGCTGATGTGGTCATGCCACATCAACCGACACATCAGTTTGTACGTTTTATTTGTGGCTTTATTTGTGAGTGTAGAATTACTCCTTTGACATATGGGTGATTACTTGATTAATTACTCTAGCAAATAGGTGATCACTTGAATAATCACTTTTACACACTAATGTATGAGTGATTACTCGAGTAATCACTAATATATGAGTGATTATTTGAGTAATCACTTTAATATTTGTCTATTCTTATTAGAATAATCAATTAAATAAGCCACCAATTAACTAGAAAAAATTGACAAAATTCAAAGATGTCTTGGTGTTTGATTGGTGACTTGTTGATAAGTTGATGAGATTGGAGAGAAAAAGGAATACAACTTTAACGAGAGTAGACGACATAACGTACCCAGTCCAAACTATAGTTATTTAGTGACCCAGAAGAAAAAACCATATTTGTGTAGAAGTTAAAATATTTTGAAAGAGGCATGTGATTTTTTCCTTAAACTGTAAAGCCCGCATAAAAGCCTCCATAATATAATATTATATAGAATTTTTTTAAAAAATTACATACCTATTACCGAAAAACAAAGAAAATATTACATACCTGAATTTTATGATTTGTTAATAAGGGATGATCAAGAGTAGGTTGCTTGAAAATGTCAACACAATCATAGATATCTTATTTGACCTGGACAAAAAAAAGTAAATGATATTAACCATTGAGTTAAATAAGTCTACCTATATTCTTAAAAAATTAAAATATTGTTCTATGCTTGAATTAGAAAAATAAAATAAAACTTAAGCATCAAAATTAGTCTAAAAGCTCCATTTCTATTACTTGTGAAAAAAACCTATCAAAAACAAAATGTCTGAATAGGGTTTTAGTATAGTATCAAAATTACGAAAACAAAAAAACATTTCACAACGCAACGCAAAGACAAATAACTAAAAAGTCACATTATGACTTCAAGATAGACTAGTAGGTAAGGGGGAGGGGGGGGGGGGGGGGGGTGGGGGGTTCAAGATACGAACAATTAGAAATGTGTGGAATATACTTAACACAGGATATATGACAAGATAAAAACATTGGACTACAACAAGATATAAGATAAACAAGAAAAACCAGGTTGCAGTTTGACAAGGTTCAGTCTATTGAGGCTTAAGTCGACTCAACACCTGTTAGATAAAGAGGTGACATTCCTACTATTAAGAGTTAGAGAAGGAGGAAAGTACCCCACTACACAAATACACATTCACATAAAGATACATGGAGAACAAGTGTGTGTAGCAATTTTGTTTTTGTAATCGACACATTATTTTGACCAAGTAGAGAAATAAAGAAACAAGAAAGAAAACCAAGCAAGAGACACAAGGGTTCATGGTGATTTGACAATCATGCCTACATTTACTCTTCAAGGGATTTTCTTTTTATTAGTATTATTTTTTTTTTGAAAGTTTGTATAATTCATATATGGGTATAGAAAAAACTAAGTGGAGAAAAATCAGTTTAAGGAAATTCTATCTTGATGATTGTGCAATAAAGAAAAATCAATTGTTCTCAAATTCTTTCCCACCTTCTTTGTTCCAAGACTAATTATATGTCTTTTTGGTGTTAGAGAGAAAACTGGAGAAAGAAACTAACAGAAATGATAAAGGATACGAAGAACACTCTTTTCTTAATCTTAATTACTTTTAAGTTCCTCTTCAAAAATTTGTAAACGCGCATGAGTTTGTAAAGTCCATATGCGAACAGTCCGCACTAGAGCCACCCTATATATATATAGCCCACCCTACTATCCGATTTTGTTCACCAGGGGTCCCATTGGTGGTTTCCACCAGTCTTATGATTGGTCCAAGTAGCATGTGTTAATAAACATAGAACCGTGACACGGTGGGGACAGACTTTAGGAAGAGAAATCGAAGAGAATAAGGAGAATTGAGAGAGAGAAGAAGATAGAAGAAAGATTAAAGGAGAAGGAGAAGTAGGAGAATTGAGAGAGAAAAGACGAGAAGAAGATAGAAGAAAGAGAAGTAGGAGAATTGAGAGTATATGGATTTGAAACTTAATTGAATCACACGTTGATAAAACTTGAAGCCATAAACATTGAACTCTGTTTCTTCCTTAAATAGTTGCCTCGTTGATATAAATATAAATATTGAACTCTGATATTTTTATTTATTTATATTTTTATTATTGTAATATCTAAATATAAATTAATTACAGCTGAAAACATGCAACCTAGAACAATTCCAAGACTAACCACCAGTGGGACCCCTTGGTGAACAAAATCGGATTTCTACTTATAAATAAGTCCTATTTGACTTTGGCTTTAATGATTAGTCCCACTTTCTAATATTACATAGATTGTATTTTTTTTATTGAAACAAACAAACTTTCTTTGCAATTCTAAAAAATTACAAACTTTCTATTCCATTCCAAAAATTGCTATTTTTTTATCTGTGTAATTCTAAAAATTGCTAATTATTTAATTGTGAAATTCTAAAAAAATTGTAATAGCAATTCCAAGAAATAGAAATACCATTAAATTACGATTTTAAATTGTAAAAAAAATCCCTCAGTAGAAATTCTGCTAAATTGCAATACCACTAAGATGCAAGATGTTTTTTTAATTTCTTAATAGAAACTCTACTTAATTGTAATTTCTTAATAATAATTCAGGGTATTTTTGCAAAGTATCATGTACTCATGTGGTAAAAAAGAGGACTAATCATTAATGTGGTTGTTTGATCGGACAAATCCATAATGCACATTATAATTGATATAAACACTTATAATAATTGTATGTTTATACTGTATTTCTTACGTATATGGGGACAGAAGGCAGAAATTTTGAATCAGGTAACGGTGACTTCATCCGATATGCTCTCTTTATAGTAATGTAGATTAATTTTTGTAGAGGACGATAACAACTAAGAAAGAAAATAGGATTTCTTCTACAAGATCAATTGTATGAATATCCTTTGGGCACTGAGCTTCATGGTAACACAATCTAGCAACCGTGATCCTTTATTTGGCAAATCCCGGCTGTGTGTACCTTAGATAAAAAAAACCGACAGTTGTCACCGTTGGCTGTATAAAAAGGTAAACCGGGAGAACCTGAGCATAAGCCAGTCAAGCGGCACAACCCGGTTTCAAGGGATCCACATACGCTCTGTGGACCTTGACCCATCGGATAGTCCACGATCAACGGGTGGAGCCCCGGTTATTGTATAAGAAGTTGAACCGTGGGCTCCCATAAATTGACTAGGCCCACCTCAATAAAGTAGGCTAGGTCTTCCTAGTAAAGTCCAGCAGCGACAATGGCTCATCCAAAGGCTCAAGACAGAAGCCTAGAGGACCTGAACAGGGTGTATTCAATGAAGATTGGGCCTTCGGTCAGAGGAGTCAAACCCAAGTCTTTGCTTTTAGGCTTGGTCAATCCAAGTCCCAACCAATTGGATAAGTCTAGCGAGATTCCAGGCTAACGGAACCCATGGTTCTAGCTTGCTGGAGAAGATAAAGGAAACCCAGGTTGAACCAGGACATATCAGAGGATGCCATTTGGCAGTCATCCTGGTCATAGGGAATTCAAACCAAGGGGATAATTGTTCGGCAGCATGCAAGCTATCTCCATGGAAATCATCTCCACAGTTTTACTACCTGACTTCGTGGAGTCAAAATCGGAGGGGTGGTTGAGCCAGCCTCCTTCGGCCTACTACAAATACAGGAGTTCTACACCTCCTGAACTACTAGTCTTTCACTGAGCAACTCTATTAGAGCTTAGTGGAAGCAAAGACTTGATTCCAAGTTGATTATCTTGGATACGTAGGTAGCCTCATTCCGATCAGATCCAATCTTGTATGACACCCTTTCAACTTACATTTGGAGCAGAAGAGATAATGTCAACGGAACTGCTAACTCCAACAACCCGTACTGATGCTTTCCTTATAGGGGAGAATGAAGGGATTCTGGCAAGAAAAAAACAGTTCTTGACGACTAGAGAGAACATGCCCTACAACACCTCCTCCGATACAAGGAGACCGTCAAAAGTGGACATTCAATTCGTAAAGAGGAAATTCAATCTGGGCAACTGGGTCATGAGGAAAGTCAAGGTCATTACTGAAGATACAACCGCCGGAAAGCTTGGAAAAATATGGGAAGGACCTTACATCCTAGATAGACATGCTGCGAATCGCTCATACTTCCTTAGAACTCTGTCCGACGACCTCTTCTCCGGACCATGGAACACTTTCCACCTGAAGAAATTCTAAATGTAATGTACTCCATTTGATATTTTCAATAAAGATTCTTTCCTGCAAGAATTCGAGAACTTAGTATTATTTACTGCTAAAAATCCTTAGTGCAAGATCAAGTCTTCACTGAGGTCCAGGATGCCCAGACCTACTATTAGCTTCCGATCCTGGTTAAGTCATAAATGCAGAATTATGCTCTTTTTTAGTGCAATACGCCCGAGCCTAGCTTCCGGCCTTGGAAACCAAGGATGTCAGAGATCAAACACCATCCAACCCAGGGTGCCTGGACTTAGCTTCCGATCTTGGCTAAGTCCTAAATGTAGAGTTATGCTCCTTTTAGGCCCAAGAGGCCCGGAACTAGCTTCCGGTCTTGGAAATCAAGGATGTCAGGATCAAACCCCTTCCAATCTAAGATGCCCGAACCTTGCTCCTTGCTAAGTCCTAAATGCAGAGTCACACTCCTTTTAGGCCCAAGACGCCTGGACCTAGCTTCTGGTCTCGGAAACCAATCTTAAGAGCGAGGCCATCCACTCTTAAGAACCGGGGCCATTAGGTAAGCTAGCCTGCCCTCGGATCAAAGCATGCAATACAGGGACGAACCCCTTTCAGTAGCAGACCATGAATCGCCATGGAATCAGCAAGAAAAATAATTGTTATCGTCCCAAGGAAAACTCATTAAAACGATAAGGGGACGAGGGAGATAGTCAGTTGAAATAAATGCTGAAGGTAAAGATATCTAACAAGGTATTTTTTACATAACAAAATTTTTATTTCTTTTTCAGGAAAAGATCTACAAGAGAAAGTCCCCCGCCAACCGGGACAGGAATCTTCCTACAAAAGCCTAACAAAGCAAAGGCTGAGAAGAAATACCGGGGCCATCGCCGCCCTTCTTCGCCTTCTCCTTCTCCAACTGATCGAGGACCTGTTGGTAGACAGCCTTCGCGACTGGAGTTCCTCAGCGTCCCGGTCATACGCCGCCTCCTTGAAGGTGAGACGTCGGTCCAGCTCCTGCTTTTCTCGGGTCAGCTTCCCGCAAGTGGCCTCCAGCTTTGCCAAGGAAGTCTTGGCATCCTCCTCCCTCTGAAAAGCAGCTGTCAGGGTGAAGTCCAAATTATGATAGTCCGTCACCGCCATGGACCGCTTGTCCTCCTCCAGAGCCCACCGGTCACTGTTGGCTACCGTCAGGTCTTTCTCGAGGTGACGACTCTTAGTTCGCAGGCGCTCCAGATCCTCCAAGGCAGAAGACCGGGGCCTGACACTCAACTCAAAGACCTGGGCCATGGCAGCTTACTTTTGACAGACAAGAGAAACGGAAATCAGAAATGAACATACATACAACAACAAGTGTACAGCCAGAATTCAAGGCAGGGAACCTTACCACAATCAGGTTCTCGACCGCCACCCTCATCGCTCGATCGCGAGAAAGGCGGTTGTAGTATGCCTGGTCCTCCGGATACAGGTTCAGAAAAATGTAATCGAAGACAGTGTAGAGGTTCATGATGTCGGAGTCCCTAATCGAGATCGGTTACCAACTCAGAAATGCAGGATGAATAGTGATCGTCGGCAGTGGGAACTTCGGAGTAGACTCAGGCTGGTACTCGCCCGATTCAGGGCCCAACTGCACAGTTGGGCCAGTGGGCATGTCAGTATATCGGATTTGGTCACCCCATCTATAAACTGGGGCTACATCATCGGCAGTACCCGGCACAGTGAACTCCACCTTAGTCTGGACGTCCTCAATGGCCTGAACGTCTTCAACATGGACCCAAGAGCAATTACCAAACCGGGTAGTCCCCATCACCAGTCCCCTCAGCACCCGAGGGATGGCACCCTCCCTTTTCGGGGGCACAACCTACCCCTGGTCTGTAGGAGAAGCAAAAAAAAGCTCTCTTCGAGCTCCAGGAAGACTCGTCTAACACAGCCTTGCCACTCACATCAACCGGGGCAGGGAACAACACAGAAATTACTTCAACATCAAGGGGCTGGGAAGGTCTTACCTCCACCAGAGCCTCAACTCCAACATCACCAACACTGGGGGCGTCCACTTCATCCAGCGGGCTTCCCGAAACCATAGCTGCCTCGTCTCCCTCAGCAATAGAGGAGGCCACCGTATCCTCGGACACACCTCCCACCATCTTCGGTTGGGCTAGGTTGTCCACCTCAGCATGTACCTGCACCTGGGTAGAATCCCACAGTAGTTGATTCGCCAGACCCACGGGATAACAATAGTCCGTTATCCCTCGATATCAAGCTTGGATCACCAGAGGTGTCAGATGAGCCATACAAGACATGTGGTCTCCTCCGGCCACCCAAGGGAGGGTTTGAATGACAAATGGAGCTAACATCACTAACCTGGACATCCTCGAAGACTGGGATGATTTTTGGTAGGGCATCCGGAATGGGCTCATCAGGAGGAGATCTTCCCCCTACTAGAAGAGCCTCATCGTGCCAATCGTCCTTCTCCCCCCGCAGATAGACAACCTGACTCTCAACCGGAGGCTCCTCCTCGACATTGGGGATTGTGCTTCCTACAGTAGTAGTAACCTCACCAAAGCTGGATTCCACCTCTGATCAATCCAAGTCTTTGCTTCCAGGCTTGGTCAATCCAATTCCCAACCCACTGGATAAGTCCAACGAGATTCCAGGCTAACAGAACCCATGGTTCTAGCCCGCTGGAGAACATAAAGGAAGACCCAGATTCAACCAATACCTTTCAGAGGATGCAATGTGGCAGTCATCCTGGTCAAAGGGGATTAAAACCAAGGGGATAACCGCACAGCAGCATGGAAGCTATTTCCACGAAAGTATTTTCACAGTTGAACTACTTGAGTTCGTGGAGTAAAAACCGTAGGGGTGGTTGAGTCAGCCTCCTCCGGGCAACTACAAATATAGGAGTTGTAAACCTCCTGAAATACGAGTCTTTCACTCATGAACTCCATTAGAGCTTGGTTGAAGTAGAGACTTGATTCCAAGATCATCATCTTGGATACGTAGGCAGATTGATCCCGATCAGGTAAAATCTCATTGAATACCCCCCTATCTTATGTCTACCAATGCAAAGTTTTCATTTTATACCCCCCCCCCCCCAATCTATACATATCTCGAGTTTGTTTATCAAATTTTGCACCCACACTCTTTGGCGCCCACTGTGGGCTCCAATCAGTTCCAGAGCCTTGAGGAATCTCGATCCAGTCATACCGGAGTTGCTGCAGCAATGGCTGGAAGTAAGAGACGCCCAACTCGTTCCAACAATGGAATGAGCCAAGTTACTTAAAGTCAGATAGAAAACCTTTCTCCCCTGTCTCCAGTTCTTGAAATAATAGAACCTGTGAATCAAGAATCAGTTCTCAGGAGTGAAGGGCTTAATCAGGGCTCGTAACACTCTGAAAGTGGACAGCCAGAGGCAAAAAACTTAGTGGTACAAATCACTAATAATCCTGGTAATCCTAACGCAGTCAGCAGGACTGTCAGGATACCAGCATCACAAGATCCTGAACCCTCCAAGGTAGCCTCAGCAAGAAGAGACCAAAGAATCTCTCCTTTGACAACTGAAGGAGGTTATACAGAGTAGCTGAAGGGAAAAGGACCAGTGGTAGAATCCCTAACTGCAATCATCAAGTGGATGACCAGGAAAAACACAGAACTAAGAAGAAAGAAGAGAACCAGAGTCGGAGATAGCCAGTCATCTTCAGCCTCGTCTTCTAGTCCGTCTTCTCAGAAGAAGATATGGCCACGGCCAGGTAGTGACCGTAGTCTTACTCCTCATACCCATGGTCTATGTCCTGTTTGGGACATGCTAGCACCAGGAAGAGATAACATGTGTATATCTCTTGTTCAGAGACATCGATGCAAACACGCGAGAAGTCCCGGACCACGTCGTTGGCGCAAGATTACCCGCAACAGGTCCGTCGAAGAAGACACTCCGCCAGAAGGACTGCGCAAGTGGAGGCACTAGTGCACTCCCCTGGCACGCCACGGTCAGAGAGCAAGGGGCCCTCAAAGGGCCCACATTCATCAGAGACAAGCGGAGCTGGATGTGGAACAGATGAATCAACTCAAGCTGAAAAGATGATCGACTTGGTTGTTTCCAACAAAGCCAACCGGAATGAACGAATCAGGTAACTTACTCTCGCAAGGTTAGTCGTATCACCTTTGGCAGAAGAGGTCAGGAGTCATATAGTTCCAGCCAGCTTCAAATAACCGCCTTTCGAATAATATGACGAGACAAGCGGTTGTCCAGTTCAGCATGTTATGAACTACAAAAACACCATGGCTATCTAGGACCATGATGACAAGTTACTTGCAAGAATGTTTGCTGCTTCACTCAAAGGCGAAGCACAGCCGTGGTATCATAATCGGCACCTATAAAGCTATGGAGCTTTATAAGGGTCTCTTTGAATCTGACGAGACTCCTATCTATGGATTCAACGGGGAGACAACACAGTCCTTCGGGTAAGTCCAACTGCCAATCACGGTGAGATTCAACACCGTCGGGATAGACTTCCTGCTGGTCGACTCCCCCTCCTACTAGGACGTTATTTTAGGAAAGGACTAAATTGATCAGATGAAAGCAATAGTGTCCACCTTCTACCAAAGCCTCAAAACCATGGCTCCCACCAGAATTTGCAGGGTCAAGGGAGACCAAAGGATGGCGTTCAAGTGCCATCTCGATGCTGTCAAAGAAAAGTCCATCTTCGAGACCAAGGGGAACACTATCTTCCTAATAGACTCTCACCAATAGCAACCAACTCCTGGCAAGTCTGTCAAGGTGAAGCTTGACATGAGAACCGGGATATCATCAGTGGTCGATGAGCTGGAAGAATTTATAGTGGGATCAGAGTCCCACACAATAACTTACATCTCTGCAGTCTTCCGAAGGCAGAGAAGGATTTCATGATCACCCTACTCCGGAAGAAACACCATGTCTTCGCATTGAGTGTCAGCGAAATGCCAGGAATAGAGCCTGCGGTCGCCTGGCATAAGCTAGACATCAATCCTCAATTCAAATCGGTCAAGCAAAAACCAGGGCGAATGGCGCCAAATCAAAAGCTGGCGGTCAACGAATAAGTCAATCGGATACTTTCAGTCAACTTCATCAAACCAGTCATCTACCCTACCTGGGTTTCCAACATCGTGGTTGTCCTAAAGAATAATGGTAAGATTCGAGTTTGCATCGATTTTACTAATCTTAACGAAACATGTCTTGTGCACCCATATCCACTCCCTAGGTTCAGAGACAAGGTGGACACCACCGCTGGCTTTCAAAGATTGTCCTTCATGGACACCTACTCTGGATATAACCAGATCCCACTTCACGAAGAAGATCAAGAGCATACTGCTACCCAATAATGTTGTTTGGTCTGAAGAACTTTGGAGCAACATACCAGAAGCTGGTCAACACCATCTTTAACGAGCTCATAGGCCGGACCATGGAAGTATATATAGACGACGTGGTGGTCAAAACCAAGGAGAAAGACAATCATTTGCGAGATCAACACCAGACATTCGACATCCTGACACGGTACAACATGAAGCTGAATCCAGCCAAATGTTCTTTTAGTCTTTCTTCCGGCAAGTTCCTTGGCTTCCTCATGACCAACCGGGGCATAGAAGCCAATCCAAATCAGATCCGCGTAGTCCTGGAAATGCCATGTCCAAAGAATTCAAGAGACTGACCGGGAGGTTAGCCGCTTTCAACAGGTTCATCTCCCGGTGCTCGGACCGATGCAAGCCATTCTTGAACGCCATCAAAGTTAATACAGAATGGAAGCCTACTAGTCAGCATGCCTTTGACGAGATTAAAACATATCTCACTCAACCTCCGGTCTTAACAACACCACAAACCGGGCAACAAGTCGGCATCTATCCGGTCGCATCTGATATAGCAGTCAGTGCGGTTATATTTGTGGAAGAACCGGAGGAAAAGCAAATTTTATCATCAGCAAAGTGTTGCAGGGAGCTGAGACAAGATAATCGAAAATCGAAAAGATCGCTCTTGCTTTGGTACATGCAGTCAGAAGGCTAAAGCCTTATTTTCTAGAGAGACTGATCAGACCTCAAAAGTGTATATTTATCCCCCGAATAACACCGTTTGTATAGCATTTAACTTATATTATTTTATTATATTTATTTATTAGTGCTTTCTTGTCTTTTGTGTAGCTTTCAAGAGCCGAAATGCGAATATTATGTAAAAGCCCGCGAAAAGTCAAGAAAAACAAGCAAAAAAGTGTTATTTGCACATGGGAAGGAGAATTGATATTTGTACCCACACGATCTGCTGAGGACACCCCACGGTCAGATCTTGTTACTTGACTTTTGGTCAAAGTTGGGCGGTCCAATTCTCCGCCCAGACTGGTTCCTACTTAAGCCCATAAGTCAGAATTTCTATTTTGGGCCTTATTTAAGTCCAAACTTAAAAAGGCTTCACAAAAAGATCCAGAAGTCTGATTTGGGCCTATGAGCTATCAAACTGAAGGTCTTGGCCCAAGCTACAACTTAAGCCCTTGATAATTAGGTTTTTCTAATTACCTAATGTCTGTAGAATACCAACAGTAGCAGCCTCGAATTTGAACTTATTCGGAAATCTTTTCATGCAAGTAAAAAGACTCAACCTCTCAGTTTTTTCTGTTTTTAGTCCCATATTCATTTTCTAGTTAGCCTTGAGATGACATCAAGTGGGTGTAATATAAACTTGGATCTTGTAGCTTATTCAAGATGTGATCACCATATCAGTACTTTGAAATGATACGAAGACATTTAGTTTAACCTTGTTTACCTTACCCTGCCTTGTGATGCTTTATCCCTTAGGTTGATCATTCTGAGCCTCTCTTGTTACTTAGCCTTAGCCCATTATCCTTACCCAACTCCGTTGTAGGAGTAATTACGTTTAGAATGTGTAGGTCCTTTTACCCATTTTTTTTAGAACATAGGATGATTGTTTCTGTGGTTACAAGAAGAAAGGGGATTTACAGAGAAATCTCCAAACTAGTGAGATGAAACAAATATTGAAAACCAAAAAGTTTGAAGAATTCCTGAGAAGCCAAAATCTTCCATAAAATCAAGAAATTCAAAAGAAAAGAAGATTCTAAAATATTGCTAGAGCCTCATTGAATTTTTCCAAAGAAGATATGGAACACTTCTTCCCAAGAAAAAAATTCCAAAAATTTCTCCAAGTATTCCAAAAATATTTCACAAAAGCCTTCTCCATTTCTAGACCTGTCCTAAGCCCAATTACAACCTATTATTATCTTTTGTAGATCTAAGCTGATATGGTAGGATGTGGCGAGTAAGTGAGAAGGTATTAAGGTGAGAACCTGACATCTCAAGAAAGACTAACTTTTCAATTTTTTGAGACTAAGTCCATTCCTTTACACCAGTCTGTTCTTATTGATATATGTGAGGTGATTATCCATTTTCTTACCTCACATAGAGTTAAAATTATAAATACCATCTACGATTGATTTTTATTTCTAAGTGTATGTCTGTGAGGCAGAAATCAAAGCGACATTTCCAATGGTGACTTAAAAATTGTTGTAGTATGTGTACATGCCTGTCTTCGATGCATTTGAAACCGTTATGCTTATTTTCATGCATTTGTAGTACGCTATCTCATATGAACGGTTTTGCAATACTTATCCTTATCTCTGAGATACTATATGGATGACATTCATTTCTGAGGTAAATGGTAGAACATTTTGTTTTTTGGACTAGTCAAAGTAGTAAGTTTGTGGGTATAATCTCTGGAAAACACTCAGGAGACTATAACTCCTCCACTTGGGAAGCTCTTATGGTTGAAAGACTTGATGCATATGGTTAATACAATCACCCTAGTTCTATTTTTCTTTTGAGACCTTATATTTTTCTTCTCACCTTTGTTTGAGGACAAACAAAGTGCTGTTTGAGGGTATTTGATAAGTCCTCAAAAGTGTATATTTATCCCCCGAATAGCACCTTATTTGCTCATATTATTGTGTTATTATATCTATTGATTAATGCTTTCTTATCATTTGTGAAGGTTTCATGATTCGAAATGAGAATATTATGCTAAAGCCCACCAAAAGCCAAGAAAAATCACCAAAAGGGTGTTATTTGCACAAGGAACGAAAATTTATACTTGCACCCACAGAGTTAATGAGGGCACCTCGCGGACTGGTCCTATGGTCTTGACATTATTTCCAAGATAGGTGACCCAAATCTCAGCCCAATCTGAGTTATAATGAAGTCCACAGGTCAGAAATTCTATTGAAGCCTTAATTAAATCCCAATCTTATAAAAGCCCTACATGAAGATCCAAAAGCCTGATTTGGGCCCATGAGCTGTCTATCTGAAAGTTTTGGTCCAATCTATAATTTAGGCCCAAACAAATTAGGTTTTGCTGAAGTCCTGATGCTTCTAGAAGACCAGCAGCAGCAGCCACGAATTTGACCTAACTTTGTAGACTTTGTATACAAGTAATATACTTTGTATTCTCTATATAAGAGAAGTAGTAGCTGGGGTTTAGGATAGTCAATGCTTGAGAGATCAAAGTTCATATTCTTCTTTTGTATTGAACTCAATCTTCTTATTCTCAATATTAATCTAATCATTTTTCCTTTATGATGTTGTGTTATTTATTTACTTATTCCATGGTGTCATCATCAAGGATGAGTAGCTAAATTCCCTTAGGGGACTGGTTGAAGCACTCTAGATAATGCAAAACTACCATGTTTGTTCTTAATGTTCATTGTGATTTAAAGTACTTAATGCTTGTTTACTTCTATTTTGCGACAAGAAGTATGTATCATTATTTGCATGTTATTGATATCCATGTTATTAAAATACTATTGTTAGAGTATAGGGAGAACTAGTGATAATTGTGTTTAGATTAATTAAAGATATGTGATAGAATACCTGAGAGGTGACTATCATATATCTAGAATCAATCTCTATTATTGGAACCTCTTTTGTAATTGAATTGAATAACCGAGAGGTGGCAGTTTGATTATGAATTAATATGTTGATTTAGTTTAATTGAATAATAAAGAGGTGACTTTTTTTTATTAATGAAGCATATTCAATAGCATGCATAAGAGAATTCCGTTTTAATTAAGTCGAATAGCTGAGAGGTGACTACTTGATTATTATAGGTATTGATGATTAGTTGGAATAGGTGAGAGGTGATTAATTAATTGTTATTGATTGAACATGAAAGGATGACATGTATGTTTGCATGATTTAGCTTGTGTATAGCAACTTTTCCCCTTATTCATCATAAGATCTTCTTTACATGTCTATCCATCTTCTTAAGTTTGTTTAAGTATTAATTTATTTATGTATTGCCTGTAAAAAGTAATCAAACGGCCTCTCTTTTATTTGTGATTCACTTGGTGTTTTTTAACCATTGTTTTCTATTGTGTTTGATCTAAGATTTTCACCTTTGAGGTGGGTAAGACCCTTGCTTGTTACTTGTTTGCATTGATAACCAATATTTACATGCACAAGAAGGAAATCAATATAAATCTATCTTTTGATTTAGAGGTTGCACAATTAGCCTCTATCATCTAGATCATAACTTCTTTCCATCTTCCTTCTTTAAACAAGCACCACCTCCATCTTTAACTATTACCACCCACCATCACAATATCAAATTACATTAACTCCACAACTTCCACAACCCAACCACCGCCACTATATAAACCCTTAAGACTCTATTACCAATACCACCACTACCACCAACCATATATACCTCTATTAATTACCACCATCTCGAAAATCATATCACCACCAGCTTCACCCACTCACAACCCATCACCATTAAATTTTAAAGCATATCATTAACATCTTCTTTACATTCCATCATCATTACCTTAATCTTCACACCCCATCAACTTTTCATTCAAACTCAAATCCAATCTCCACCATTTAGTTCATCACATTTTCAACATATTTTAATTATTTTCAAAGACAAAGTTCACTAATTACACAGATTGTGGTGGTTTTAGTATGCTAATGGTGGAGCTGAATGGGTGGTGGTGGTGGTGGTGGGTTGTGTGTTAGGGATTGTGGGGTTTAGGTCATGGATGTTTAATAATTATTAATTAATAAGATTAAATCTAAGTGGAGTGGTATTTCAGTCATAAAGCTTTAAAGACTGGTTAGACCATGGTCAATGACTTGGTTGACCGGCTTCAAATGAGAAAATAACGGGAATCTCTAATAATTTTCAAATCTGGGGGTATCTCAAAGAGTGCAAACTTTTCTAGGGCAATCTCTATATCTCCCTAGATTCATTAATCGTAGTTGTATGAAAATATATTAGATTTATGAAAAGGGAATAAAAATTGAAAGATTTCTTAAACAATAAGAATTTTTTTTTGAATTTATAAATCAAACAAAAAGTGGAAGAACAAATTTGTGAAAAGCTAAAGAGAAGAATTGAAATTGTGAGAGAATATTACAAATTAGTTAATTTAAAAAAATATACTCATTCGTTCCTCATAATAGTTCTATCATAAGAGATGGAGAGAGAGAAAATGGAGAGAAAGAGAGATCACAAATTACTTAATTAAAAAGTTCTCTCTTTCAACAAACTCAATTTCCATTGTGATCTCTCTCTCCATTTTTTTCTCTTTCCCCGTGAGTATATATTTTTTAATTAACTTATTTGTAATATTCTCTCACAATTGCAATTCTTCTCTTTAGCTTTTCACAAATTTTTTCTTCCACTTTGTGTTTGATCTATAAATTCAAAAAACTTCTTATTGTTTATGAAACCTTTCAATTTTTTTTCTATTTTCATAAATCTAATATCTTTTCTTACAACTACGACTAATGAATCTAATATTTTTATCTAACCTTTGAGTAATTTGTATGATAAAAACCACTTTCTGAGATTGAATGTTTCTTTAAAAGTAAGGTGAATTCAAATCATAATCCTTACTTCCTCATATATATTCATATGGGCTGTTGAAATCTGACTTTATATCTTTGTTGAAGTTGATGGAAATATTTATTTAGAGATAATGATTGAGAATTATAGAGAGTTGAAGCTATGCTTTCTTTGTAAAACATAGAATCTATATCCAAACCTCATATATCAATAAGTTGGTCTAACAAATTAGTCAGTATAAGCTTATTAGCACATTAGTAATGAGAAAGAAAAATCGAGAAGAAAAAAACAAAACTTTAAATTAACCAAAATAATATTAATCATAGAAATACATGTTTCCTACACTTAAACTTAATCAAACTTAAAAAGAAGGGTTATAGATTCAATTATAAGTAAAATCAAATAAAAATGAAATCAAAGGTGTTTAGAGAGAAAAGAGAGAAAAAGACATGTTGTTTCTTGACAACCTGCTCTAGAGTAGCTTGTTTCCTGAGATGCAAGAAAATCCTACAAAGAAGAAGATGAGATAGGGTTGTTTTGGCATTATTTGATTTTGTTCCGGTCAATAGTACGTGATTTTTTTCCTGCAAACAAATATATATCTGTATAGTTGGACTTAATATAATGTAAATAATAAACCCGTGTCCTTGGGCCAACCAAACATAAGCCCAAGCCTAAAACCCGAACAAACTATTTGGTTTGGCCTTGAAACAAGTTTTTAGTTATTATATTTCACAGGTCTTAACTCTCACTAACTTGAAAGAACGCCTAAAGTATCAAGTATTGGGTTTAAGTTGAGGATTATGAATCAAAGTTGATAAAAGCTCCAAGTCCATGCCATCTCCTCAAGGACTTCTACACAAAAGAGGAAGCCTATATTCAAAAGAAGAAAGACTTTGAAGCGAAAAAGGAAACCACATCTGCACCAAGCTCAAAAGAGTATTTTTACTGAACCAAAGTCCAATAAGATAGACTCACTGTGATCCAGGCAGAAGACAGAGTAGATGACTGAAGATCGAAAACCAGAAGTCCACAATCAACTTGCCACCCCACAGCTGCTATCTGCCACCTCATGAGTTGACCAGTCCCAAACAGTGTCGGTCATGTGCCGACTTATCTATAATGTGCCCTACACCGACCTAAGTCTATCCTATTGCCGACTTGATGTATTTAGACATGCCTTCATGGTCGAACAATGTATATACTCTAAAAAACTAGGGTTTTGATATAACTCGATAGAGAAGAATAATAATCAACCTTTTGTATATTGAAGGTATAGTTCATCTTATTAGGTTTTTAAGGTTTAAGAGAAATAAAGGTATGTTTTCCAATTTGATGATGACTTGTTCCTCATCATTGGAAGGCTAACCCTTTAGGGGATAAGTAGCCTCCATTAAAGAAACCATCATATTTTAATTATAGTTTTTATGTTTGTTCTTCGTTGAATCATTTTCATACAAAATAGTTATAACAATTCTTTTATATTACCATATCGGGAGAGAAGTAATATGTTAGTTTATTCTTTTTAGTGGTTTTGTATGTCTATCATGCGTACATGCTTAATACTTACAATACCCGAGAGGTAAGTACATAATAAGGTTTCATTATAAACATGGATTGCTTAGAAGATAATATATATATACACTTGCATGGGTGGAACTGTAAAACCCAGTTTATATCATAAATTTTTATTCTTTAAATTTTATTGGATTATGAAATATTGCATACATGTCTTTAAGGGTTCAGAGTTAATTTTCTATTAAGTTGAAGGATGATATATTAATTATTAAAAAATAGAAGTAAATGGAATTGGGTTGCCTTGCAGATTCGTTCCTGGTCCTAAAATAAAGCCCATTAAATTTTCCATATTATTTATATTAAAATCTTAGGGTTTTCATATTTTTTTTACAACACCATATTTAGGTAAAGAAGAAAGAATTAGAATGAATCTAGAAGAAGATTTGGATTTTGTATGTTTATACAATTGAGTAGACGTTTTTGTTTTATTTTTCTATTTCTGTTTTTGTAATTTAAGATTTTTTACTCATATTTTAAAAATCATAAAAAATTCGTTTATAAAGATTTTTAATTGATTTCAAAACCCTAGACACTAGATTGAAAGGTATTCATTTGAGTAGTTAAGACCAATTTATGAAATCAATTTTAATTTGGTGAAAAGGGACATGCAAGTATTACAACCGTTGCAGTTTTTAGTTTCTGTACAGTTTAGTATCGCAAGGTTTTGATCCCTCTAGACTTAATAACTTTAATTGAAAATTTTATGGTAGGTATAAAACCTAATGTATAACAATATATATATATATTTCAGATTTTTTTCGCTGAGTAATTAATTCTGAATAATGTATTCAACGCAGTTGTTTTCAGATATCCAGTTCAATTTTACTGCTACTTTTCTGTTTACGTGGCTGTGGTAGAAAATATATAGAAAATTCGTTAATTGGTAATTTTTTATGATTTTGACTATTTTGAATAGTAGACTTTCAAGGATACAGTTGATAAGTTCAGAAGTATTCTGAATTATGAAGCAAAAATGGCATAAAATACGCTAAATGTATGACATAGATTAATAGTATTACTGAAATCTGGTAAAGGGTGAATAAAAAAGTTGTTATTATTTTTCCATATCGAAATGGTTTCAAACTTATATCGCAAGTAGAATATTGATAGTCCAATGATATATCCAAAATTTATTTAATTACAACGAGTATCTTTAAATCTAGGAATTTTGAAACATCAATGTTATTGTTTGGCAGATTTATGTGTAAAGATTTTTTTTAGAATAAATGTTATCTTAAAGGTTGGCCATTTATCCATTGATTATTTTGGTTGTTCTCGAGTTAGACTAAGAGTATCTCAAATATTGAAGTTTTCACTATGATATCGTAGCATGGTATTTGATTAACTATGTTTAAAGAAAGTTGAAAAGTTATATTGATGAACGCTTAAGAATGGCTCTATACCAATGGATAGTATACGAATAGAAACGAAATAAATATTGAACTTGCGATTTACATATGGAATAATTTGGAATAGTTTAATACCATGGACGGTATATTAAATTGGGATAATGAAAATGTTTTGGGATACGAGATTAACGTGTTTGTTTATCTTGGCACGTAATGCTAGTTTGTTTGTTAGTTAATTTAAGTTGTTGCCCAAACATTAGTACATTTGTCGCACCTCTGGAATTAGGTTAAAGAAACTAGTTATCACCCTAGACGGCTTAGCCTACGGGCTGTCTCTTGGATTACATTTGGGTATTTTCTAGACGGCAAAGCCTGCGGAACTGACCCTTCAGACCTTCATAGCCTTCGGGGTTGGTTTGGCCATCACATTAAAAAGCTCAAGGGGGCTATTAGAGATCATGAGTTAGGCATACATCGAGGCTAGCCAAAGTTTGCAGAGCACCCACTTGGATTTTGGTTTCCACGTAGAAGTCCTAACCTTGGTCAAGGCACACTGGTGCATTCTGCGGGAGGTGTACTAGTGATTGGTCATAGGTTGTGGTTTGTATGATTGTAAAACCCGAGCACCGGCTAGAGGCCAGGACGTGGTTTTGGGATTTTGAATTCGTTGTTTGGTAGTGTGCTAAGGTTTAAGGTATTGTAGACCTTGGTGCTAATTAATGATATTGGTAAATTCTATATACTTTGATTATGAAACGGAAGTAACTATAATTATGTGGAAGAACTACGGTGTTTTATTTATTATTGGAATTAATAGTCATAATTGGACTTATCGTTTTCGTAGATTGTAAACTATGAAGAGTTGAAATGAGTCATTATTAATGTTTTGAATTGACGGAATGTATTTTCAGACTGATACAAAGTATTAGATAACACGTAACGTGTATGTGATTTGGTTTATCTTTATTATATTGGTCTATCATGTATTAACTCCATTTTATAGGTGGATAGGTCAACTAATTTATTTTGTGCAGGTCGATAGACTTATTTTTTAAAGACAGTTCTTCTTTAGGTAATGTATTTGTATTATCGATCAATTAACATCATAAATAGATAAATTAGAATTGAATAATGGAATTAAGCATGATTATATAATGGATAAAGAGTTTAAAGTAATGGATAAAGAGTTTAAATATAATAGAATTGATATGGTTTTTGGCGTATGCTTATTGTCTTAGCATGGAAGAATTGTTCTTTAAGGTTAATTATGTAGATAATCATATGTTGGAACAATATATTTATTTTATTATTTTGGGGGGGAATAGATTTCCCCCTTGTTTACTCATACCAGCTTTTATGCTGACCCATGTTGTTTTGTTTGGCACGTGGGTGTATTCCATTTGGAATTCCATTTGGAATGCATGTAGGAGAGGTTAGAAGTATGGAGTTATGACAGACCGCTTGTTGGGACCAGTAGAGATCTTTAGATATTTCAATGATATAGTTTATTTGAAAGTGGTATTCATTTATTTTGTTGGCGTAAGTTATGTTGTATAATATGATGGAATCAGGTGTACTTTTATCGTTTGGATTTTTTTTCTTCACTGTATTCTATTTAGGATTTTTGTTGGATCTGGTTTTTATATTAGAAATTGTTGCGGCTTGGGTTTATTTCATTTTTTATAAAATTCGAGTCGTAACACGAACCATATGATTGATTACTTTGCGTCTTGTTTCTTTGGGCTTCATCCACTCAATTCATACATCTCTAGTAAAATAGTTAGACACAATAATTGAGAGGTGAGTGTTTATATATCCCGACAATAGCTGAGAGGTAAGCCGGAAGCTACAATAGTTTAAAGGTGAGTATCTAAGAACATGCATATTAACTAGATTATTATTATGGTGGATTCACGAGGTAAACACGTCTCCTATTCTCTTTATTGATCTTACTCCATTTTAGTAATCGTACTTAGATTATAATTAGGTAATTTAGTTATTATTATTTTTTTACAAAATATTGTGACATCTCTTTGGTAGCTTCTTTGTTTTCTTCTTGATTAGAGTGGATTGATACCCTTCCTTACCGTTATACATCAAATTCTTGGAAGGATAATTGTTGTTATAGTATTGAGTCAATGACAACATCTCCTCATTCATCGATCACATCCGTATCCATCTCAACCATACTCAATACTATTACAATAATTTGACGTTGTTGCCGCTCTTTTCAATAGAGAAGGAGAACATTAAAAATCCCATCTTTCTTACCCACCCAACCTTTCTATTTATTTATTTATTTTTTCTTACTTTTAGTAGCAAAGTAGACTAAGTTAGAATTAATTTTTTTTCAGGAATCCGTACTACATATTCTGGATTAGACACAAAGTCAACAAGAACCAGTCCAGGAGTCAGAGCCCAGCTCAGTAGGTACTGGTAAACTACGCTTGAGTACTACTTTAAACTCATTGTCTTATCTTGATTCTAGCATTATTTGAGAAGAAACTCCTTCATCTCCTACTCACTCTTTTTTTTTCTATCCACACTAGTCCTCCATCTTCTCCTACAATGGGTGAAACCTCTCTTCGAGATAACTTTGCACCTTTGGTGTCGGGACCTCCTTCATGCATATTTCTAGAGGTCGTTTTCAAAAACTTTAGGACTGCTCCCCAAGTTATTTCTATGGTGTCTTGCTTTTATGGCAAGGACCGCGAAGAGCCATATGCTCATCTTCGACGTTTCTTATCAGTTTGCTCTACCTTCGAAGACACCAATATATTTGAAGATCAAAAGAAACTTAGACTCTTTTCTTTATCTCTCATGGATAAAGCTTCATCTTGGTTACAAAGCCTTGAGCCAAATTCTATCACTACTTGGGATCAACTTTGTTCCAAATTCCTTAATAAATTTTTGCCCATGTCCAACACTAATGCTATTAAAGCTAAAAGTTTAAACAATTTGACCTGAAGAATTCCATGAGGCTTGGGATAGATTCGAAGATTTTCCCTAATGCCTTCATCATAATTTATCCCAGACATCTCTAGTACAAAATTTTTATAATAGCTTAAATTCTCGATTTAGAAGTCTTGTTGAATCTATGAATAGTGGTACCTTTTTTAGTCTTACACTTAGCCACGCTTTATCATTCTTTAAACAAATTGTGGAACATACTCAACAACGAGGCGCTACTCCTTAAACCGAAGGCTGGAATGAAGTTAAACCAAATAATGAACTTAAGGATACTTTAAAACTTCTTACCGAAAACATTGAAAGAATGATAATCTTAATAACGCAATCCAACCCCCGGGTTTTAATTGGCAACAAAATCATATACAAATTATAATCAATATCAAAATAGGTTTGATGAAAGGAGAACAGACCTTGGGACTTTGCTAAAAAAATTTATTACTTCCCAACAAGAAACAAGTTGTAACGCCCCGGGATTTCGTCCTCGCTCATCCCGGTGCGTCGAGCACCATACCGCTCGCTAATGTCAATATTGTCCCTCTTTAGTCACTGCGGATATCCAGTAGTAGAGGGTTTTGGATCAGGGCCCACCCATGTGGTTTACCCCAAAAGGCCTTGACATTAGTTAGAGTATAGTTAAGCTCTATATACTACCAATACAACCACTTCCTTGGCAATGTGGGACTAACACCAACTCATGGGTGTTACAATCTCACCACCTTAGTAATAGAGCCGTCCTCGGCTCTTAATCTTAATAACGCAATCCAACCCCCGGGTTTTAATTGGCAACAAAATCATATACAAATTATAATCAATATCAAAATAGGTTTGATGAAAGGAGAACAGACCTTGGGACTTTGCTAAAAAAATTTATTACTTCCCAACAAGAAACAAATGAACTTTACATCATGCATCTTAATGACCATGGGACAAGTATTAAGAATACTGACAAACAATAGGTTTTATTAAGTGAAAGTGACGTTTTCGACTGAACCTATTCAAAACTTGAAACCTAAATCCAATGCTTTCGAAATTTCAAGCACCCAAGAAAATCCGAATAATAAGCTAAACCTACTAGTTGATCCTACAACGAAACTAGCATTTTTACTTAAGATTTTCAAATTGTGTTTCGGGGTGGTCCTCACCACCCCATTATGTCTATCTTAAAGACGTTAAAGAAAGCGCTACTAGGAGGTAACCTAGAAACTTCTAAATTTTAAGTAACTAAAATTCTAGACTATTTGGTCATGTGGCGATAAATTATTTTCTAAATTCACTAAGTTTGGGTAATTTCGTATTTGCTTAAAATTTGCGATTCTTCTAGTTTATGGTGTAATTAATTTTGAATCTTCTTATACACGAAACCGCCCTTAATGGTAAGTTGTGCTCATTTCTTCACATTAATCACACTTTCCTATAATTACGCTTAGTGGACTTAATATTTTTATAATTATTATGAACCGCCTCAAGAATACGTTGGATGTAAAATTGCAAGAAAATCAAAATCCAAAAAAAATATTTTATTAAAGAATTAGGTTAATGGGCAATTTGGTCAATATCCAGTCGTGGTTTCTTATATAAGACAGACTCTTCGTTTTCATTACACACAGCGCCTCCATTCGCTAATTTACAACTCACCACCCGAAGACCAAAACTCACCACCCCACAACCGTTTTGAATTCAATTTTGTCCCTCTCTTCTCGTATGTCTCAATTATGGAAACTCTAGCCCCTCTAAACTATCCTATCGCCGGAATCATTACTGATTCCGACCGTACTGCCTTTTCCAACAAAACTTTCTCCATTATTTTCCAAGACGACAAATTGAAGGTCCATTTTACCTATGAAATGGTGCAAGGAATTGGGACAACATCTTTTATGATACCAACACCACTTTTTGCCTTGAGCTCGTCGATGATTTCTACATTCGTTGTTAATTCGAGTCGCAAAATGGGAATGTCTATCGCAACAATGATTTCTATTTCTTACTTTCCGTCGATGACATTTCTTCTATCATAAACATTCTGAATTCTCAATAACTCACTCGTCAACACACTTAATTCACACACCTCATATATCTTATGTATGCTATTTCCGACAAGGCCGAGTATGGTTCTCATTGCATCATTGCTAGCACACTAAGAAGAAACCAAGCCGCTGTTTGTCAATTTTTAGCCGCCAATGTCTTTGATATTTCTAAGCCTAGCGTGGTCACTACCGCCCAAGCCCATATTCTATTTCTTTTTCAGAATGTTTTCAAAAGCCACAACTTTAATATTGATCTTTTTGACAGCATTGGCAAGGCCGTTCGTGCCAATCGACCGCCCCTCTTCTTGTACATATTACTCTTCTCATGCTCCTTAAGCAAACTCCCGTTCTTCCTTAAATCACTTGGTAAAAGATTCCTTCCGCTCGTTGGAATTCAGGTCTTTTTCGAATCTCCAATCATGTACCTTGGACTTCGGTCGGTGCGGTGGTCTCTCCCCAAGTTCCACGGGGATGGACACGTTCTTGTGTTTCTCTTGGTGCGGATGCTCCTGGTCCGTCATCTTCTAGCCCAGCCGAGCCCCCTTATAGTTTGGAAACTCGGTCGTGTTGCCAATCTTGAGGTGAATGTGCGTGGTTTATGAAATGAGAATTGAGAATTTCGTATTAAGGTGCGCGGCCGATTTGATTCTCAAGATGAGACGCTCTACGCCATACTTTAAGCTCTTGAGGACGACCCCGTGATCGGACCTCAAAAGTGTATATTTATCCCCCGAATAACACCTTGTTTGTCTACCACTTAGCTGATATTATTGTATTATATCTATTGATTAGTGCATTCTTGTCTTTATGTAGGTTTTATGAGCCGAAATGCGAATATTGAGTAAAAACCCGAAAAAAGTCGAGAAAAGCAAGCAAGGAGGTGTTATTTGCACAAGTGAAGAAGAATGGATATTTGCACCCGCAAAATCTACTAAGGGCACCCGTGGTCAACTCTGGTCAAATATGTTGAGTTGACTTTTTGGTCAATTTTGACTTCGATTGACTTTTGGTTAAGGGTTGACTTTTCGGTAAACTGTTGACGTCGGGTTAACTGCTGCTGACCTATGTTGACTTTCGGTCATCTGTTGACTTCTGAAAACTTTGGGTCCAATCTGTAGACTCATGTGGACCGGACTTTGCATGCAAGTATTCCATTATGTAATGGGTATATAAGAGAAGTTGTAACTAGGGTTTACTATCTATCTAGAATCTAGAATCTATCTAGAGAACCTCTTTTTAGATCTTGATCTTCTAGCCTCAACTTGAAGATCAACTTTTGTACTCAATTCAATATCAATATCAATCCATGATTTCAATTATGATGTTTAATGATTTAATTATTTGTTCCTTTGGTATGACTAGCGAAATCATCATTGGGGGAAGGTGGAAGCTTTCTAGGTGATGTATGATTATTATGTTGTTTCTTCTTATTCATTGTGATTCAAGGTTCTTAATGCTTACTTATCTCTAATTAGCGATATGAGGTAATTAAGTATGATTATTTGTATGCTATTGTTATCCATGGTGTTAAATATTATTGTTAGAATTTAGGGAAACCTAGTTTTGATAATAGTATTATATTTATTGTAGATGTGTAGTGAAATAGCTGAGAGGTGATTACTGTATGTTTGTAATATTTATCTTTTATTGGAACCCTTTCACGATTAAATTCAATAGCTGAGAGGTGAGGATTTAATTGTGAATAATATGTGGAGCTAATTAGATTCAATAGCGGAGAGGTGAGGGTTTGATTAATGAAGCATATTCAATAACATGCATAATAGAATCCCATTTTAATTAATTCAATAGCTAAGAGGTGAGGATTAATTACTATTGGTATTAATAATTAATAGGAATAGCTGAGAGGTGACTTGTTAATTATTATAGATTGAATATGAGAACAACATGATATAATTGCATAACCTAGTCTCTGGAAACCTACTACTCCCCATATGTCATCATATAATCTTCTTTCCCATCTCTTCCATATTCTTAAGTTAGGATTATTTATTATTTATTGCCTGTAGGCAATAGAATCAATTCTCCAACTATTATTATTGATTCATTGATGTTCTTTAATTATTGTTCTTAATTGTGTTTGAGCTAAGATCTCCCCTTCTGAGGTGGGTACGACTCTTGCTTGTTACTTGTCTACTTTGATCTCAATTTATACAGGCACAAGAATGAAAATCTCTAAATCTAATCTTTTGATTATGATACACAAAATATCATATATCAAAATGGCGCCGTTGTAGCTCTAAGGAACGGAGTTCATTCAAGCACAAAGAAGAATAGTTGTTTTAGGACATCATCCCTCTTCTATCCCTCCCACCCTTCAATTTTTAATTTTTTTTAATTATTGTTTTTAAGTATTTAGTTACTTAGTCCTCTTGTTGATCTTGCAGTGAAAACAGATCTGAAAAAGCTCGAAAAACGGAGTATATATCAAAGTTTGAAGAAAGGCGCGCATTAAGAAAATTTTTCTGAAAGTTACTGTTCTGAAGTGGGCTCGAACTCGAGTCGAGATCACTTTGGTCACTAACAATCTCGAGTCGATTTTTCGCCAGAAATTCGGCCCAGTTTTGCGTGAATTATCCAGGACGATCTGAAACCGGCTCGAAGTGGTTTGACATCAATTTTGTGACAAAGTGTCCTTGGTTATCTCGCCTTGAATTCATTGTTAGGAAAATCAAGATGTACGCATGGTCGTCTCGTGTCCTTCGTGTTTCTTAGTTCTGTCCAGGATAAGTTATTGGGTTCTGGACGTACGTACCTAGTTAGGACGTACGTACGTCCACTGAAGCAGCGAACTTCTTTTGGTCAGGACGTACGTACGCAGTTAGAACGTTCGTACGTCCAAGTAGGCAGCAGACGAGTTTCGTATGAAGACGTACGTACCGAGTTAGAGCGTTCGTACGTCATGGTAGGCAGCAGGGTTATTTTTGTGTGGCGACGTTCGAACGTCATATCGACGTACGAACGTCCAAAGTCGGTTTGCACTGTTTCGGCCCATTTTCCTTGGTTTCCAACCCTAAGTATAAATAGGGTTTCTCTTCCTTAGAACAAATCAGTTCTTTGGCCGTCCATCCTTCTTCTAGTTCATGTGTTTTGGTTAGGTTTGTGATATTGAAATTGTTTGTGGCTATTGAACTCAATTCCCTTTCTTCCCCCTTTTCTCAATTCATAACTTTGTGATCTTCAAGAGTTATTGTGATTTCGGCTTCGAGTCTTCTTGTGTGTTCATCAAGAAGTCGAGTGTCTTGTGCGTACATCAAGGTGCTCTGGTGAAGTCAAGGTGTTAGAGATAACCAGGAGTATCAACTCGCAGGGAGTGCAGGTAGTTGATAGGTTTGTACATCTCTTTTCATCTAGTGGATTATTTTGTTGTCACGAGGACAACCGTGGACGTTTCCCTGTTTGGGTTTTACCACGTTAAAATTCTCTGTGTGTTATTTACCTTCTGCGTATTGGTTAATTGTTTGTTTGAATTTACAATTGTTAGACTAGCACTATTTGTAGTTTCACAATTGGTATCAGTCGCTGGGGGCTGGTTAAGGAGCGTAAAGGCTCACGCTAACAATCAATAGTGCTATGGATTACTCTGGTAAGACACATGTCTCGGTTGTTGCTCGCATGTCTGATGAGCAATCAAATGCTAGTAAAGAATGCTCTAGTAATTATGACAGGGATTTGATTCTGGTGGACAATAATGATTGGGCTACCCTATACCGGTTATCCAGAAAGGAATGCCTAAGGTTGGAGGCACAAAATTGTATTCTTCAAGATAGACTTGACTTACTATCCTCTAGTTCCTCATCTATGTCAATCCTGGATAGGGAACCTGAGTCATGGCAGATTGATAAGGTGGCCTTATTGGGTAACCTTGCTGCTCTTGAGCATGACAAGGTCGAATTGGAAGCTCGGTGTAATATTGTATCCACAGAACTAGACAAGGTAAAAAAGGAACTGATTTGTTTTCAGTCGTTCGAAAAGTGCAATGGGTTGTCATCTTCTGAACTACCTCCACTGTTGCCCCATCCTCCTACCAAAAAGTCCGACATTCATCACTCTGTGGACACGGTTGGCATCCGGCGTAAGTGGAAACCGTTTAGGCGTGCTCCGCCTCAGGGAAGAAAACGTCAAATGCCTTGCTCACTATGCGGACAGTTTGGACATTGGGCCTCGCAGTGTGGTGTGGTTGCTCATGTTCCACAATCATGGAAGCCGTTTTCACAGCCGTCGTATGATTATCCATCTTATCCATATGCCTCTTACTCTTTTCGTTGTAATTTTGCAGGAAATGTTTCGAATGTGGCGATCACTGCTCTTCATGTCTCAAGTTCGGATACTGAGTGGTTACTTGATAGTGGTGCTTCAAAACATATGTCAGGTAATGCCAAACTTTTCTCCTCTGTTACTGCTATAGATGGTGGAAGTGTTACGTTTGGGAATGGTAAGAGCTCTCCTGTGATTGGTAAGGGATTTGTCGCTGGTATTGGTTTATCTTCGAGTGATGTTTGTCTGTTAGTTGATGGTTTGCGTGTTAATTTGATCAGTATTAGCCAACTGTGTGATACTGACCATACTGTTAATTTTTCCAAAAATATATGTACTGTGTTTGATAGTTCGGGTAAGTGTATCATGACAGGTAAACGAACACTGGATAATTGCTATGCCATTCAGCCTGCTGCGTCTGGCATAAACTGCTTACCTAGCAAACTAAATGAGGGTCTATTGTGGCATCAACGACTAGGTCATGTCAATTTTGAACACCTGGACAATCTAACTCGAAATGAATATGTCAGGGGAGTTCCTAGACTTGGAAGAAATCGGGACACTGTGTGTGGTGGGTGTCAACTAGGTAAACAGATACGCAGTCCACATTCTAAGAAAAAATCCATAACCACATCTTCTCCTTTAGAACTCATACACATGGATCTGATGGGTCCTACTCGTACTCCTAGCTTAGGAGGCAAACGATACATCCTGGTTATGGTTGATGATTACACTCGTTTTACCTGGGTATCATTCTTGCGTGAAAAATCTGATACGTTTCTTGAGTTTCAGGGGATATGTCTTCGTATTCAGAACGAGAAAGATACTCAAATTAAACATATCAGAAGCGATAGAGGCGGTGAGTTCACAGCCACAGGCGTGATTGAGTATTGCATTGCAAACGGTACGTGGCAAGAATTTTCAGCTCCATACACTCCGCAACAAAACGGAGTCGCTGAAAGGAAAAATCGTGTTATTCAGGAGATGGCTCGTGCTATGTTGCATGCAAAGGATGTTCCGACCAAGTTTTGGGCGGAAGCGGTCCATACTGCTTGTTACATAATGAACCGTGTATATCTAAGATCTGGTACCACACAAACTGCTTATGAGCTATGGTATGGTAAGAAGCCGAATCTCAAATATATGCGAGTTTTTGGTAGTGTTTGCTATGTGTGCAAGGACAGACAAAGTCTGTCCAAGTTTGATAGTCGAGGTGAAGTAGCTCTTTTACTTGGTTATTCTTCTAACAGTAGGGCCTTTCGAGTGTTTAACTACACCACTCGCAAGGTCATGGAATCCTTTAATGTTGTTGTTGATGACACTATTACATCTGACTCTTCTGTTTCCACTGGTACACAGGATGTCACAGCTCTATCACCCGTGTCAAAACCGGCTGACATGTCTTCCATATCGTTATCATCACCTGATAATGGCAATGATGGTCCTAAACCTTCTAGTGCTGCAGGGGACGTGCCTAGTAGGACCGATGCTGTGCTCACACCGGATGATGTAGTTCAATCACCAGATGTGATTGATGGGTCTCCAGATCTCCCCATTGCCTCTACTGAACCTGAAAGGGTGTTTAATCAAGCTTCACCTCGTGTCAAACAACATCACTTCTTAGGAGATATCATTGGGGACATTAATGATCAGCGTCTGACTCGTCGGAGGGCCAAGGAAACAAATTGCGTTCATTATGTTTGTTATCTCTCTTCTCTTGAACCTAAAAATGTTACTGATGCTCTTACTGATGATGATTGGCTAGTTGCTATGCAGGAAGAACTCGGTCAGTTTAAGCGTAGTGATGTCTGGACATTGGTTCCTAGACCTACTCACACTAATGTGGTTGGCACCAAGTGGATCTTTAAAAACAAATTGGATGAGTTTGGGCAGATTGTGCGCAACAAGGCAAGGCTCGTAGCTCAGGGCTATAGTCAGATTGAAGGCATTGACTATGGAGAGACATTTGCTCCTGTGGCTAGGTTGGAATCTGTCAGACTTCTTCTTGCTATGGCATGCCACTTGAATTTCAAGTTGTATCAAATGGATGTCAAAAGTGCATTTCTCAACGGTATTCTTAATGAGGAGGTCTATGTTGAACAACCTAAAGGGTTTGTGGATCACACTTTTCCGAATCATGTCTTCAAATTGCAAAAAGCACTGTATGGGTTAAAGCAGGCTCCTCGAGCTTGGTATGAACGTCTGACTTCCTTCTTACTAGGAAAAGGATTTGTTCGTGGCAGTGTTGATCGGACTCTGTTTATACTAAGAAAGAATAATGATGTTCTTCTCGCTCAGGTCTATGTGGATGATATAGTGTTTGGCTCGACGTGCCCAAGTCTCTCTGAATCCTTCTCCCAGTTAATGAGCTCTGAATTTGAAATGAGTTTAATGGGAGAACTGAATTTCTTTCTTGGCTTGCAGGTCAAACAGTTTGATCATGGCGCTTTCATCTCTCAAACAAAGTATGCTAAAGAACTGGTTAAAAAATTCGGTCTCAGCTCTTCCAGTGGTCAAGATACTCCCATGGGTGAGAGGGTACGTCTTGGTAAGGATATTATGGGTAAGTCTGTTGATATTCGTGAATATCGGAGTATGATTGGTAGTCTTTTGTATCTCACTGCAAGTCGTCCAGATATTTCTTATAGTGTTGGGGTATGTGCAAGATTTCAGGCTAACCCTAAAGAATCGCATCTCACTGCTGTTAAGCGTATTATTAGGTATGTTGCTAGCACTCTTGACTATGGCTTATGGTTCACCAGAGATACAAATAGTGTTGTGGCAGGTTATTGTGATGCTGATTGGGGTGGTAATCTTGATGATCGTCATAGTACCAGTGGTGGCTGTTTCTATGTTGGGAATAATCTTGTCTCCTGGCATAGCAAGAAACAATCATCTGTGTCCATCTCTTCATGTGAGGCCGAGTATATAGCTGCAGCTAGTGCATGTACGCAGCTTCTGTGGATGCGTCAGATGCTTCGAGATTATGGTATTCAACAGCAGGCGATGGACCTGTTCTGTGATAACACAAGTACCATTAGCATTTCTAAGAATCCTGTTCAACACTCACGCACAAAACATATTGACATTCGTCACCATTTCCTTCGAGAGGCGGTCGAAAAGGGTGATATTGTAATGGAGTTCATTCCTACTGAACATCAGCTGGCAGATATCCTTACAAAACCTCTTGATGCAGACCGATTCCATTCATTGCGTAAGTCTATTGGGGTTGTAACTCTTCCCTAATTGTTCTGTTCCTTTCTTTTTCTCTCTGTTCTTGTCTGTGTTTAGGATGTTTAGATTTGGTCATTTATTATTGTTGTTGGTATTGAGGACATACTACTTTCTCTATTGTGTGGATTCCATTTTACAGATGTTTCTAGTTTGGCGTCCTCAACTGTCTTTGTGTCATGCATAGTTGTAGGGATACATTATACTCTCTTCGTATTGGTAGTTTCTTGCATGATGCATTTGCATGTGGTTTCCTGCATAACTCCTGTTACCTATGGTTTCGGTTCATGATCGTTGTTTGTCTTTTATATCTTCTCACCTCTTGTAAGTGGTCAATTACTCACAAAATCCCCAGCCATTTGAATGTCTTGAGAGCATACTCATTTGGCTAAGAACCCGTTGGGGCTGTGAGGGTCATGCTCTGACGGATGCACTCAGGAGATGTTAGTTCTTGTGTTGCACGTTATCATGGTATTGCCCTTCTTGAGTGTATTTTGCCGAAAAGATGTAGGCTACACCCTACCCTCGTGTTCTGGTAAAGGATGGAGATACTTTATACTCCCACACGGGAATGGCATTTTTTTATAAAAAAAAAAAAAAAAAAAAAAATGTTAAGTGTTTGTCACACTTGTCTTGTTGGACGACAAGAAAACGAACAATTTTTCTGTGGTTCCTTGGTTTTGTTGTGCTCGGGTTCACCTTCTCCTTGGTCTAATTGCAAA
The DNA here is from genome assembly GCA_023053565.1 of Aquilegia eximia. Taxonomy (NCBI): domain Eukaryota; kingdom Viridiplantae; phylum Streptophyta; class Magnoliopsida; order Ranunculales; family Ranunculaceae; genus Aquilegia; species Aquilegia eximia. The sequence continues at coordinate 29,738,193 of JALIGU010000004.1, forward strand.
AGACTTTCAAGATATTCAATGATCATTTTTTAATTTGTCTCCGGTGGTTAGTATTGGTCTATCCGGTTTTTCTACATGCTTGCATCATTCTAGTAAGTGCCATGTCAGGGTGTATAATGTCGCTCTTCGATTTTGCATTTTCCTTACGGTTGAGGGCTGTTTATGCTGTATTCGGCTGTGATTGGAATCCTTATGATTAGTAGAAGTGTTTTCTTGTGATGTCTCTCAATATTTGCTCTTGGTAGTTCTTTGGGCGTTTTTCAAAAAAAAAAAAAAAAACTCAAAGGGGTTCGTACGAATGCTTTCAGGACGTTCGTACGTTTAGGTGGGCAGATCTTGTTCAAACGTACGGACGCTCCTACGACGTACGAACGTGATCTTCACCAGATGGTTAGTTTTTGGGTCCCGACGTTCGAACGTTTTCAGACCGTACGAACGTCTGCCATACAGTCCGGCCCAATTGTGTTTGAATTCAAATTTTTTTTGAACCAAAGGCTTACTGTTACATCAAAATTGTGTTGTGCTTCTCTTTTGCACGAACATTTGGCAATCTTCACCTTCTATTCTTTTGTTGGGTCTATTTGTTTGGGTGTTCTGGCAGTTGTCTTTAATTGGATTTCTAATTCTTTTCTAATTAGCAGTACAGTTCTGCTAATTAGGTTATGGACCTCTCTTTTGGGCCCATGTTAGGTTTCCTATTATTTTTCTATATATAGAAGTGTCTTCTTCTCTTTCACTCCTATTGTGTCTTCTTACCTCTTGCTAGTTCTTTCTTTGTTCTTCTGATTTTTCTATGGCAGAATATGAACTTCTTGGAGTTTTTGTTCCGAATATTGGTTATGTGTCGTTTGTGGTGATGGAGTACAAAAATAATGCTAAGGTTTGTCGTTTATGTCGTGTTCCTCATGGGTATGACTATGATCATCGATCTTTATCTACTTCTTGCGTGGTTCATGTCAATCATTGGGAGAGGTTACCGGGACATCTGCAAAATCATATCTTGGAGTTGGCTGGTTACCCGAAGGTTAAAGGACTTGCTGCTCCTCTTACCGACTGTGGCTTGGACAGCAGAATTTGGGAGTTATTTTGTACGGGTGCTGCTCATCCTGTGACGGCTCGGTGGAATATCTATTCGGCTCGTGCGAAAGCCTTATGTCCTATCTTAAGCTTTATGTTCATGTGATTACTCAGTGAAATAGGCCTTCGGCTTGTGCGGAAGCTTGCCTCTCCAAGCTTCCTTTAGGCCTTCGAATTCGTTAATTCAAGCCTTCTGTTTTTGTCGTTTTGGCTTTTATGTTTATGGATTTCTCTGTTTGGTTATTAGTTGACTTTCTGAACTTTTAACAAGTTGGATTAGTTTTATATTTTTATATGTTTTGTATTCTTTGTTTGGTTTTGATTCCTTTTCTTGGTTATTTGTTTATTGTTGTTCACTTGTTGTGACAAAAAGGGGGAGATTTATGACTCTAAGTACTAACAATCGTCTTCTTGTTGTTAGGTTATTTTTGGGTCATGTTTCAGGTATGCTACACGTATGGGGGAGTGAACGTGTTGATGATTTTAGACGTTATATTGTTATGGGGGAGTTCGAGTGCCAAACATATTTTGGAGCTCATGAAGTATGGGGGAGTTGCTCGAAGGAACTTCTGTTGAATCCTTGATTGCTTCGGAAGTTCCTAGTTGCTTCCGTTCGATCTCTGATGGTTAAAGCATCTTCCTAAAGCTGGATAACAAGAATTGGTGACTTGTTATGTGTTTCTATTTCGAGTGTTTTTGTAGGCATGTCTTATAAATGCCATGGTTTGGGATTGTAAGCACGCTTTATAACTGCTATTAGAGTCATAGGTTTTTGTCACAAAATCAATGTCAAAGGGGGAGATTGAAACCGGCTCGAAGTGGTTTGACATCAATTTTGTGACAAAGTGTCCTTGGTTATCTCGCCTTGAATTCATTGTTAGGAAAATCAAGATGTACGCATGGTCGTCTCGTGTCCTTCGTGTTTCTTAGTTCTGTCCAGGATAAGTTATTGGGTTCTGGACGTACGTACCTAGTTAGGACGTACGTACGTCCACTGAAGCAGCGAACTTCTTTTGGTCAGGACGTACGTACGCAGTTAGAACGTTCGTACGTCCAAGTAGGCAGCAGACGAGTTTCGTATGAAGACGTACGTACCGAGTTAGAGCGTTCGTACGTCATGGTAGGCAGCAGGGTTATTTTTGTGTGGCGACGTTCGAACGTCATATCGACGTACGAACGTCCAAAGTCGGTTTGCACTGTTTCGGCCCATTTTCCTTGGTTTCCAACCCTAAGTATAAATAGGGTTTCTCTTCCTTAGAACAAATCAGTTCTTTGGCCGTCCATCCTTCTTCTAGTTCATGTGTTTTGGTTAGGTTTGTGATATTGAAATTGTTTGTGGCTATTGAACTCAATTCCCTTTCTTCCCCCTTTTCTCAATTCATAACTTTGTGATCTTCAAGAGTTATTGTGATTTCGGCTTCGAGTCTTCTTGTGTGTTCATCAAGAAGTCGAGTGTCTTGTGCGTACATCAAGGTGCTCTGGTGAAGTCAAGGTGTTAGAGATAACCAGGAGTATCAACTTGCAGTGAGTGCAGGTAGTTGATAGGTTTGTACATCTCTTTTCATCTAGTGGATTATTTTGTTGTCACGAGGACAACCGTGGACGTTTCCCTGTTTGGGTTTTACCACGTTAAAAATCTCTGTGTGTTATTTACCTTCTGCGTATTGGTTAATTGTTTGTTTGAATTTACAATTGTTAGACTAGCACTATTTGTAGTTTCACACGATCCAGAAATCCTTTTCGGCTGAATGTTTTACTGTTGATTTCGGGGTGATTTACTTGCCCTAAATTTTTCAGAACTATTGGAGCAGCGGAAGTTATTTAATTTCTCGTCCAAAGACGGGAAGTTTTGTTGAAATTACTGAACATGCAATTCCAGGCAGAGATTTTGCCAGTTTTGCGTGATTTTTCCAGGACGCTCCAGAAGTCCAAATTAGCTGAATTTTTTACTATTGAGAGATCGTGAGGTTAACTAAGTAGTCTATTTCTTTTCAGTTTTTTAACTACTTGTAAGTTATTTAATTATTCGATCCACAAAGGGGTTGCGGTTGTAATATTTTTAAAGTAGGTGTTGCTAGGATTTTATTATTGTGTGTTCTAAGCGGGTAGTAGAGCAAGGTTGTGGAGCTAGCCTTGGGTCTACTAAGGAACGACTCCTAAGGATGATTGAAACCCAAGGAGCGGTTTCCCCTTAGTTGACTTCAACTCGTCTTCTCCCCACATTTGTGTGTTTGTTTGGCATTTTTTATTTTTAGCACAAAGTGGGAGGTAAGCATTTTCTCAACCCTCCTCGAATCCCCTGCAAGAGGAGTTTCTGTAATGATTAGCATGACCTTGATTGTTGCTTGATTTAAATTTTTGTTTTTACTTGTTAAACCAGGATTGCAAGGCGGACCTGGCCTATAAGTGAAACCTTAAAATTGAATCAACTAAAGCCATGCTATCACGATGTTCTCATTGAGACTTTGACGGATACTTCAACTATTACTGTTTACACACGAAAAACCTCCCACATTGGTTATTAGCTGCTTGACTCTCAAGAGAGGAAGAATCACTCACGAAACTTGGAGAGAACTCATTGACTTGGGTGAACACAAAATAGAGTCAGTTTTTGAGCCCCTTGTTAGATGCTTTTGAATGGTTAGGACTTCTGTGGCATATGTAATGCGTATGTTGCATGTATCTTAGATCAGGTAAAATCTTGTCCAAACCAACAATCTACACAAAGAGCACAATCACGGACCTCTTATTTCTCTTGAGGAAGAGTTCAACAACTCAACCTCCCTACCTCTTGAAGAAGAGTTCAACATCTCAACTTCACTTTTTAAAGTACATCCTAAACCTATGGCTCAAGAAGCTACCCTTCGGGATTACTTTTCACCTTTGGCCACAGGGCCACCTACTTGCATTGTCTTACCCGAGACACATGCAGATTGCTATGGCATTCGCCCACAGATTGTGGGCATGTTCCCTAAGTTCCTTGGACTTCTAAGGGAAGATCCATATCAGCACCTCAATAAGTTTCTGACCGTTCTTCACACTTTTAGGGTGAAACACTTATCTGAAGACGAAGTTAGGTTAAGATTGTTTCCATTCTCTCTTGAAGATAAAGCATATCATTGGTTACATAGTCTTCCTCCTAATTCCATTGTCACTTGGGCTCAACTAATTAAGAAGTTCTTGACCAAATTCTTTCCTATCACTAGAACTAATGACATAGTTGACGCCATAAGAAGTTTTAGGCAAAAAGAGAGTAAGGTATTCTTTGATGCATGGGAGAGATTTCATGATCTACTTCTTCAATGTCCACACCACAAAGTCGATGACACTGAAAAGGTTAGAATTCTATATAGGAGCCTTAATACTCAAACTAGGAGCACGCTTGATAACATGAGTGGTGGAGATTTCCTTGACTACTCCACCACCAAGGCCTTAGCTTTCCTTGAAAAGATTGCTAATAATAGCCAACATTGGGATATACCAGGACATATCCCGAGAAACACTACCCTATACTTTAATGATAAACCTAGAGGAATGTATGATGTAAAACCTAACATTGAGCTTAAAAATTTAATTCAAGGTTTGACTAAACGGGTAGCAGCACTTGGAGTGTCCTTAAATCCCTAATCAATTGTTATGAGTGCCTCCACTCTTTCATGTGATACTTGTCATGACCAAACTCACACTGCTAAATTTTGCCCTCTCCTAATGAATCCACCAGAAACTGAGGATGCCTGTGCGTTTAACTACGCAGGGAGAACCAACTTTATTAAGGGGCAATGCCTCGTACCCATACATGGACCGCTCAAATATTTCTTATTCGAATAATCATCAGGTGGGTCCACCTGGTTTTACCAACTCTTATGGGCAACGTGGCAATACCACGTATGTTGGTCACTCTAATAATTGGAACACGGCACCGGTCCCCCCTTACTCGAACAATACTCATCTTATGAGTGGTTCCAGGGACCGTATCCCAGCTACTCAATCTATCCAACCTATGACCTCTCTTGAGGATGTGCTTGCACGTTTCATTCAACAGACCCAGGAGTCTATTGAGTCAAATGCCCAAGCCATCAAGAAAATTGAACAAAAACTTGATGAAAGAGGTAGATTTCCGGGACGGTCCATCCCGAACCCCAAAGACAAGGAAGTTGCCTTGGTGACAGAAACTACAACTCCGTCCACATCTGTACCAATTGCTAAAGTAAAATCGGTTTCCACCCTTAGGTCAGGAAAACAGGTTGATAATCAAATTAATTACACACCGAGTCCCAACATTGTGACCCCGGTTACATCTGCACCTGTTGCTCCACCTAAACCTTCGACCAATAAGGCGACCACCTCTAAGTCGAAGAAGACTGCCTGTGAGATCATTGATCCTCCATGGATTTACAATCCACCAGTACCTTACCCTCAGAGACTCACAAGGTCTCTAAAGGAAGTCCAAGCAGAGGAAGCCCTTGATGTGTTCAAACAGATAAATATTAATATACCCTTCCTCACGGCTATCAAACAAATACCTTCCTATGCTAAGGTTTTGAAAGACTTGTGCACTAATGTGCCTAAAAACGCATTCATAGCTGAAGAATTATCTGCACTTGTCCAACAAAATGGTGTTGTAAAATATAAGGACCTTGGAAGACCAACCATACCCTGCAATCTTGGTGATAAATTCATAGGTAGAGCTTTGTTAGACTTAGGAGCGAGTTGTAATCTCTTATCTTACTCCTTATACCTTAGCCTAGGTCTAACATACATGAAACCCACAAAAATGTCTTTACAATTGGTCGACAAATCTTTGAAAGTACCTAGAGGTATAGTAGAGGACCTATTAGTTAAAGTGTCAGACTTTTACTATCCTGTAGACTTTGTGGTGTTGGATACTGAACCTACTGCCGATGATTCGTTGCCCATCATCCTTGGCCGTCCATTCTTGGCCACCTCTAATGCTCTCATAAACTGCCGGAACGGTTCCATGGTTCTCACTTTTGGCTCTATGACTATTGAAGTTAACATATTTAACCTTGGCCAACAACCCCCTGATCTTTCCTTATCTGAGGATGTGTGCCTTCTAGACTCATTACCTTATGAGATGGTGCATTGTCATTACCCTGACAATCCGGTTGTTCATTGCCTTGCCATGCATAATGTAGACTTCGACATTGACCAATCTATTACCCAAACCAATGCTCTCCTTGATAGTGTGCCTATCTTTGAACCTAAAGACCCTGAGGCCCTTGATGTGGTTTGTAGCTTAGATTCTGAGGCCCAAGTAGAGACCATCACTCCACCTCCTGTTACCCTGAATCCTCTTCCTCCTGTTACCCTGAATCCTCTTCCTCCTGAGCTGAAATATGCTCATCTTGATTCAGACGGTAGTCATCCTGTTATCATTTCCTCATCTCTTACTACCGAACAGGAGAGTAAGCTTTTAGAAGTTATCTTAGAGCATCGTTCTACTATTGCCTGGTCTATCCAGGACATCAAAGGCATTAGCCCGTCTGTCTGTTCTCATCGTATTCATCTTGAGGACGATGCCAAAACTTCTCGTGAACCTCAGAGATGCCTCAACCCTGCGATGAAAGAAGTTGTTCGAGCGGAGATTCTTAAACTTCTGGATGCAGGGTGATTTATCCTATCTCGGATAGTCCCTGGGTTAGTCCTATTCATGTGGTCCCTAAGAAGGCCGGCATGACTGTAGTTACTAATGAGAAGAACGAACAAGTCGCCACTAGAGTTCCAACTAAGTGGCGTGTTTGTATCGACTATAGAAAGCTTAATACAGTCACCCAGAAAGACCACTTTCCTCTTCCCTTCATAGACCAGATGTTGGAACGTCTAGCTGGTCATTCTTTCTACTGTTTCCTGGATGGTTACTCCGGTTACAACCAAATTCCTATCGCCCCTGAAGATCAGGAAAAGACGACATTTACATGTCCTTTTGGCACTTTCGCTTATGCCCGTATGTCTTTTGGTTTGTGTAATACACCTGCTACTTTCCAGAGGTGTATGTTACACATCTTTAGTGATATGGTCGAACGATTTATGGAGGTGTTCATGGATGACTTCTCCATATATGGTTCATCTTTTGAGGAGTGTCTTAGTCATCTTTTCTTAGTTTTTAAACGTTGCATAGAGAAGAATTTGGTACTTAACTGGGAGAAGTGTCATTTAATGGTTAGGAAGGGGATAGTCCTTGGTCATGTAGTCTCCCTTGACGGTATCCAGGTTGATAAAGCGAAAGTAGATCTTGTTTCATCCTTGCCTATTCTTAAGTCTATTAGGTATATTCGAGCCTTTCTGGGCCATGCAGGATTCTACAGACGCTTTATCCAAGATTTTTCTAAGATAGCTTGTCCCTTAACCAATTTATTGCTTAATGATGCACCTTTTGATTTCACAAAAGAATGCAAGAGCGCCTTTGAAAAACTTAAAACCGCCCTCACGTCTGGACCTATTATTAGGCCTCCTGATTGGAGTAAACCCTTTGAGCTGATGTGCGATGCATCAGACTATGCTGTTGGGGCTGTTTTAGGTAAACGTCTAGATGGTAAACCCCATGTCATATATTATGCTAGTAAGACTCTCAATGACGCTCAACGTAAATATACGACAACCGAGAAAGAATTGCTAGGCATAGTATATGCTCTTGATAAGTTTCGCTCCTACCTTTTAGGCACCCGTACTATCATTTTTACGAATCATGCCGCTATTAGATTCCTTCTATCCAAGAAGGAGACTAAGCAGCGCCTTATTCGTTGGATATTATTGCTTCAAGAATTTAACCTTGAGATTAGAGATAAAAAGGGGACCGAAAATGTAGTAGCCGACCACCTGTCTAGATTAGACCGTCCTGAGGATTCTAGTATCATTTCTGAGAAAATTCCTGGTGAGCTTCTTTTCGCAATATCGAATGCGCCATGGTTCGTAGATATAGTTAACTACCTGGCTAGCAACAAGCTTCCAAGTGATTAGAACAAGCAAGATAGATCCAAATTCTTTGTTAATGCCAAGTATTATTTCTGGGATGACCCTTACCTTTTTAAGTACTGTCCTGACCAAATCATTCGTCGTTGTATCCCTGATTGGGAACAACAAGATGTCCTTAAGTTCTGCCATGAGCATGCTTGTGGAGGACATTTTAGTGCCAAAAAGACAGCTGCTAAAGTATTGCAGTGTGGTTTTTATTGGCCAACTCTCTTTAAGGACTCTCACATGCATTGTACTGTCTGCACTCATGGTCAACAATTAGGGAAAATCACTAGGCGGCACATGATACCCTTACAACCAATACTTCCTATAGAAGTGTTTGATGTATGGGGCATTGACTTCATGGGCCCTTTCCCTGGTTGTCATGGTCTTTTGTACATTCTGGTCGCAGTAGACTATGTTTCTAAATGGATCGAGGCCATCCCCACAAGGCACAACTACCAAGAAACTGTAGTAAATTTTCTGAAAGAGTATATATTTGCCCGATTTGGCGTTCCTCGTGCGATCATTAGTGATAGGGGGAGCCATTTCTGCAATAGAGCTTTTCGAAAACTTGTCCAAAAGTATGGAGTTACTCAAAAAGTGGCCCTTGCGTACCATCCGCAAACTAATGGCCATGCTGAGGTGTCGAATAGAGAGATTAAAAATATTTTGCAAAAAACAATTGAACCTAATAAGGTTGATTGGTCTCTTAGAGTTAGTGATGCATTATGGGTCTATCGTACTGCTTTCAAAACTCCCATAGGCATGTCTCATTTTCGTCTTGTTTTTGGAAAACCCTGTCACTTACCTGTAGAGCTTGAGCATCGAGCCTTCTGGGCAATGAAAAAGCTCAATTTTAATCTCGACCAGGTAGGTGAAAGGAGAAAACTCCAGCTTTTTGAGCTTGAGGAACTTTTGAATGAAGCTTATGATCTTTCCAAGTCCTATAAAGCTAATATGAAAAAAATACATGATCGTCAGATCTTACGTAGAAATTTTCAAATTGGGGACAAAGTTTTACTGGATAACTCTACGTTGCATTTATTTCCTGGTAAACTACAGTCTTGTTGGTCAGGTCCCTTTGTAGTGTCTGCAGTAACACCCTTTGGTGCTATCACTTGTCTAAATCATGCAGACAATACTGAATTTCAAGTCAATGGTCAACGTCTTAAGCATTTCCATGAATTAAGGTCCCGTGAAGTAGAGGAAATTCTCTTAGAAGACCCCACCTATCTAGATTGACCCTTGACATGCTGGTATCCAGACCCTCCCTTACTCTACTCTTGTCTCGTTTTGAGAGATGTGGTTGAAAGTGTCGGGAAATATAGTCCACAAACTCTTGCTGGCTGAGAATAATTGATCCAGTACACGCTTTTCTCTGAAGCGTCATCACCAAACAGACCTGTTTCCCGCTCTGTTTGGGGGTGGGGATGTCATTTCCCATCTTTCCTAAGTCTAGAGTATCTGACTTTAAAAGACTCGTTTTGTATATTAGACATCACGATTTCACGAATTCCATTCTAGCGCTTTTGACTCTTTTGTATCTTTGTTTAGAGTAGCGTTTATATAGGGAGTGAATCCTAGTTGTCCACCTGTCTACCTGAAGACGTTAAACTTAGCGCTCCTGGGAGGCAGCCATGTGTATCTCGTTAACCCAATCGTGCTTTAGTGTTCTTATTAGTTATCGGGTTTAGTGGTTATTGGCTAATAACTATCTCTTTAGGATCCTAGAATAGATCTGTTTGGGGGTGGGCATGGCCCACCACTCTTTGATTGCGGTTACTTGGTTAAATAATTGTTATAGTGACAAATTTGAATTCATTTCAATTTTTGGAATATTTAATAATTATTCCATAATTTTTGGAATTTATTTGACCCTCTTAACGGTACTTATATTCGCAAGAATATAATTATACATTATCGCGGAATTTTTCAAAATTAATTTGAATTATTTCGTGCATTTTCACTAATTTCAGTAATGGGGGAAGCATCTAGGGGAAGTAACTTCTCTATATATACCCCCGGGTGTCATTAGAAAAGTCACAAAGTCATTTTCAAACCACAGTCATATCAAGTCAACGTGGGTCAAAGGAGTCTTCTTCTTCCCCAGAACTCGACTCGAGTTCCCTATAGTGTATTCTGATCTCGACTGGAGTTCCTCAACAGATCTCGTTTCTCTCTCTTCATATCTCACTCATTTCTAGGCCAAATTCAAAAAAAAATTGCGGGGTTTTGTTCCTTTCTTCATCCTCTTCATTTCTATACCCAAATCCCTCATTATCATGCCTCCTAGAAGAAGAGAGAGAGTGATTATCCGAGAACGCGATTACTCACGTCTCTTCGATGATAATCGATTTGAGAGTACTTTTGTTGATAGGATTCATGCTCGAGGCTGGGATGTACTCCTTGGCTCAGACTATGAGCCATTTGATCCTCAAATGGTTCGTCATTTCTATGAGTCAATGGAGTTGGCCGATGATGGCGTGTACATCAACTGGGAGCCGAGCCATAGTTTCTTGCTGACACCTGAGACTGTTGTAAGCCCTCTTTCTTTGATGAGCTCAGCTGGGTCCTTCAACTGCTTCAACGGTAGTACCTGCAATGACCACCGGACAGTGACCGGTGGATAAAGCTCCAACGATCAAGTCAGTAAGCGGCTAGGTTTAGAGAATAGGTTTTAGCAAAGAATGAACAGTTACCTTTAGCGAACCCTAACGTGATCCTTTTATAGTAATATTCACCGCCTTCCTTGAACCGTTGGATCCTCCTTTGCATCCTATGGTTCTCTTATCTCCTACGTGTTTCATTCTCCATCACATAATATAAAGTGAATGCTTGACAGCCTGACATCACGTGCTCTATCCTTGATACTCCAGAATGTTCTGAACTCCGATTGGGTACTTCCCAGTTTACTCTCCCTATCTAACTCCTGTGTCCTCCATACTCCACCTAGCATGGTTTGGTACTTACATCGCCCCTCCTTTGACCGTCATCTATATTTCTTAGATGGCGGCTCAAAGGCTTTTCCTCCGCCTAAATGTAAACTCCTTATGATGATGGAAAACCGACATAAGTTCTTTTCATTATTTTATCTACCATCTGCTCCTCACGTGCCTTAGGCTCTGCCTTATCCCTATCTCTCCAGCTATTCACTAATTGCGCATGCTCTCGAGTCCCGAACCTCCTACGCGTGCCTCTTTTGCTCTTACCTAGATGCACTCATGATTTTTACTGCTGTCCTTTCGCTTCCCAACGCTATTGTCTTGTCACTATTTTACTCTTTCCCGTAATACCCCTGGGATTATTCTCCTATAAGTTTGCAACTTTTAACCTAATTCTTCCATTTGCCTTTCATCTTCTTCATTCTCCTCCTCTGTTCATCTTTCTCTTCAGTCTTCCCCTTCTCTACGAAATCACGCACCGTCCGGTCCCCTGAAAGTTCGATTCCCGTCTTTATTTCTTCCTCCGTCGACTAATTCAGGTTATTCTCTTTTCCTTACTCTTGATTTTAATTTTAGCCATTGTTAGATCTAGGTTTTCATTTTTCTTCTTCTCGCTATCTACTCTGTACTTCGATTGCCGTAAATTTCCAAATTATTTTTCTTCTCTCCTTTCCTCCTCTTGGAGTCATCCTGTATACGCCCCTAATCTTTCTTTCTTTACGATTTTGGTGAGCCTTTCTCTATACATAAATGGCTTCTTATCAAAATCCGAAAAAGAAAGATTCCTCGAGGAAGATAGTTGAAGGAGGTAAAGGTGATGGCGGTGTTCATCCTTCCCCTTCCAGTTACTACCTTGATTCGTATGTGCCCAGCGCCTACCCTTATAGACCTGATTTAGATCTACTCTGTGAGCTATACGACATTCCTGAAGACGTAAAAATTTTCAACTACAAACATGCCTTTCGCTTTGCACATCACGAATTTAGCCGTCAAGACGCTATTATGGTGACAGCCCACCAAATAGCTTTTGGTTGCCGGTTTCCTTTCTCTAATTTAGTTCGTGATGTACTTAATTTTTACCAAGTCGCCCCTGGGCAATGTATTGGTAACTTTTGGCGTATCTTGCCGGCCATAGACCAACTAAACAATGAAGGAACCACCGTTTCCCTTGCTGATATACGTCAATGTTATTATCTTCGGGTTTGCGAAGAAAAATGTGGTCAACCTTATTACTATTTCGTCAAACGCCCCGGCAGGCGGTCTATTATCGAAAAATTGCCGGAAAGTGACAAGGAATGGCCTGACTTTCCTATGATTGTCTTTGGTAACTTTGGGGGAAAAGGACCTGGCATTTCTAACCCTTTAAAATACTGGCGGTTTAATCTAGGAGGTTTTTTCCTTAATTTTTCTACTTTGTTCATATATTAACATTCCTAGGATGAAAATCCTTTTGATAGTGTCTGTCTAACTCTTTTCTCTGTTTCCTATCCCAGAGGTTCGCGGTGACGGCAAAGCCTTAAGACCCCGCAAAGACGCCCCTTGGGAACCTTTGATAGGATCTGGAGCTGACGCTTATTCCGCCATTCGTGAGCTTACTTCCTCAAAGAAAGACGGTACCCCCGATCGCTAAGGATCTTGATCTAGGGGAATACGTCTTACCCCTCTGCTGCCACAAAAATTATCTCAGGGATAAGAAGGGCAAGCCTTCTTCTATTCCTCCTACTTCCCGATCAATACAAAGGAAGGGTAAAGCTCCTGCTGCTGCCGCTACTGAGTTGGAGAGAGAATCTGATGACGGTGGAGATAATATCCCTCTTCAGACGATCCTAACTAAAAAGAGAACTCGTGAACCTCCTTCCGCAGTTTCAGCACCATCCGAGAAGAAGAAGCAAAAAAGAGTAACTGCCCGACTTCCTCCTTTCTTATCTGCTCTTCGAGTCCAAAAGATTGTCAGGAACTGTAGTCGTGATCTTTCTTCTTCTTCAACTGAAAGTTCTGATTTTCAGGCAGTCCAAGGTGAACCAGAGACATTGCCGGAATCTCCCGAAGTTCACCTGGCGCGTTCAAAGCAACACGGTCCTTCCATTCCTAGGGTGAAAAGGACCAAAATGGCAGAAGCTCCTTCTCCTCTTCCGGGATCCCCTTCTGCTTCCTCCAGTGAATCTCTGGGAGAACCCAGGCAACCAAACTTTAGTGGAATCAAGGTTTCTTTTAATCTTGATGAACTTGGGTTTGATGGTGGTCTCCTATTTGAAGATACCGGCGTGGACAATCTCGCCCAACCAGGTTCAACTTCTCATCCTTCATCTTCTCCCCTTAAGGAATTTTCCATGGCTCTCCTTGATCCAAATGAGCCCCCTATTATTGGTGCGATGCCTCCACCACTTCCTGTTGATCACGAAATTTTTGATGTTGCTACACTTGTTGCACCTATTCGTGAAGCACCTAGGTATACCCGCCATCGTACTCTTAATTACTCTTCATCTGGATCAGGTGACCAAGCCGTAGATGGCCAGCAACTCTCTCCCGACCTTGATGCTGAGACTAATCCGGCACCAACTGCTGAGAAGACTTCTACACCTCCTGCCGGTGAACCTTCCCAAGGTCCTTTTTCATTTTCAGAGTCTGTACCAGCCATTGACCCTAACAAGGTTGGCTTCTCTTCTCGTGGTAAAGCACTTGCTGACTCTCCCTCTCCCCAGTCTCCAAGCCAGACTCCAACCGTTCCTTTTCCTCATGATCCCTCAGCTTCGGCTTTTGACAACGGGGCAACTGCTTTCGCCGCTATCTACAATTCTATTCTTCCTTCTGATCAAGCTAAAATTGATCAGATGAACTTTGGTGAGGACCGAGATGCAATTTTCCGTGGTCTAGCTCTCGTAAGTCTCCCCTCTTCTCCCCCCCCCCCCCCCCCCTTTTTTTTTTTTTTTTTTTTTTTTACTATAACTTTTCCATTAAATTGTAGGTTAACGGCCTCATCGTCAAGTCTTTTTCAAATGCTTCTAGGCTGGAAAAAGAAAAAGAAAGTATTGTAAAAGAGAAGCACGATCTCACAGTGGATAAGAATCGACTGGTTCGCGAGAAATGGGCTCTTCAAGCCGAGATCGAGCAACTTAAGATTCATCTTAAAGAAATAACTGCCTCCCGTGATGTCGAGATCGAGAAGAATCGGAAAAGGCTTGAGGGTGAACACCGTGAGCGTGTTGCTGCACTTGAGGGTGAGCACCGTGAACGCATTGCTACACTTGAAGCTGCTCATGCCACCCGGGTAGCAATGTTGGAGGGGAAATGGGCTGATAGCTTAGTGAAAATAAATGAACTCGAAGCCGCTCATGATGTTGACTATCAGCAGTATCTGGCCGATCTACGGGAGCAAAGAGAAACTCTCCTGGCTGATTACAATTCAAAATATGAGGAGATGGAGGCGAAATTCAAAGAGGAGCTTGCCATGCAAGTGAAGGAAAATTTAACCGCCATTCTTTCTGCCAAGAAAATGCGGATAACACCTCCTAGCGCCTCCACCCGAGATCCCTTGCCTTGAGTTGTAATTTGATTAATTTTAAATTTGACGAAAGTCTTTCAACATTTTAAACTTTTATAATTGCTATCAATTATTGTTATCTTCTGGTATTGGTTTCTCATGTGCTAACATTAGGCTATACTTCTACTGATCCCGTCGTCACGGTTCAGCAAGTGCAACCCCGTTAACACATTAGCACTATTGCTTTTCTCTTTTAGAGGCACCCCACTGTATTGTCTAAATCAAACTCAATGGGGAAGAAATAATCATATAGAGACTTTAACATTTAGTTAACGGCTTGCCCTGCCAAGTCTACACTTATGTTATTTCCCACCAATCTTAGTTGGGTTTCTTCTATGCCTGACCTTTGGCTTGGTCTCAGACAACAATGCTATATATATAACTAGATAAGTTAATAACAACAAAATCTTATATTTTCATTGAAATTCAAACAAATCTAGGTACATACTCTTTTTGCTCTAATACATCTCTGCCTTCTAGGCATAGTATTTCTTTAGATTGCTGATACTCCATGGCTTATCAAGATGGGTACCGTCTTGGTAGGTTAAGTAGTATGCTCCATTCGCTCCCGCCTTGTCTATCACAAAAGGCCGTTCCCAGTTTGGCTCTAGTTTGGCTGGAGGCGGATTCTGTTTTCTTAACACAAGATCCCCTGGAACTAGGCTTCTTGGCTTGACTCTTTTGTTGTATGTCCTCTCTAGTTGGCGGTGATAGCCCTCCAATCTGAGCTTGGCGCGCTCCCGGACCTCCTCAGCTAAGACCAGCTCTCTTTCTATTATCTCATTATTCTTCCCTAGGTCAACCACCATTCTTCTAGCCGTGTGTACCAACATTTCTTGTGGTATCACAGCTTCCATCCCATAAGTGAGGGAAAATGGAGTTGCCCCTGTGGACCTTCTTGGAGTCGTCCGGTATGCCCATAGTACTTCCCAAAGATTCTCATACCATTTTTCTTTTTTATCCTCAAGCTTCTTTTTCAGTACCTCCAGTATGGCCTTGTTTGATGCTTCCGCCTGTCCATTTCCTTGCGGGTGAAATGGTGTTGCGAAGAGTTGCTTTATGTTATAGCTTGCCAGAAACTTTTTCAACTCCTCTCCACGGAATTGAGCACCGTTATCCGCTACTATAGCCCTTGGTAAGCCAAACCTGCAAATGATGTTGGTCCAGATAAAATCTTTGACATCTACCTCCCTGATCCTTCGTAACGGTTCTGCCTCAACCCACTTCGTAAAGTAATCTGTTGCCACAATTAAATATTCTCTTCCCTGTGACTTCTCTAGTTTTCCCACAATATCAATTCCCCACATCGAAAAGGGCCACGGATTGCTTACAAAGTGAAGGTTTTCAGCTGGGGTATGTATTAGTCTCCCATGAATCTGACAACCATGACATTTCTTAGCATAGTTGCAACAATCTTTATACATACTTGGCCAGTAATGCCCGTGAATCATTATCCTGTGTGCCATGGCCCGTCCCGGTGAATGACTGCCGCAACTTCCATCGTGACATTCCGCCATGACCCCTTCTGTTTGGGATGGATGTACGCACCTCAATAACGGTCCAGTTGGTGATCGCCTATACAGGTCTTCCCCTATCATTGCATACCTTTTGGATTGCTCCACAATCGATCTAGCTTTTGCTTTGTCTTTCGGAAGAGAACCACCTTTTAAGTGGATTACTATTGGGTCCATCCAACTTGCTCCCAAGTTCTGAATGAGGTTGACAGTCACTTCCTTCACCTCTATCATTGGCTGAGATCTTTGCATGAACGTTATAGTCTTGGTTGAACTCTCTTCTGTTGTCGTCGCCAGGTAAGCCAATGCATCAGCATGCCGGTTCTCTCCCCTAAACAGATGTACTATATCAACCTTCAAGAACTTTGCTGCACTCCTCTTCAATGCCTCCAAGTATAACATCATCTTCCCAGTCTGAGCTTTATATGTTCCATTGAACTGTTCCACCACCAATTTCGAGTCTGTGAAAACCGTAACCTCCCTTGCCTCTAACTTCAGCAATACTTCCAAACCTTTCAGCACCGCCTCGTATTCTGTCTCATTATTGGTAGCCGGAAAGGCCAATTTTTCTGCGATCTCGATCTTAGTGTCCTCTGGTGTTATCACTACTATCCCGATTGCTGATCTTCCTTTATTTACTGACCCATCGGTGAACACTTTCCATCCCTTGACGCTTTTCCACCCGGTATCTTGAACTTCTAGATTCTCTAGCTGCTCTTCCTCTTGCATTTCTGCACCCTTGATTACATCTTCCACTGGGAAATCTGCCAAGAAATCCGCCAACACTTGTGATTTTTCCGCCTTCTTGGCCTCATACTGAATGTGATATTTACTCAATGAAACCGCCCATTTTTCCATTCTCCCAGAACGCTCGATTTTTGGCATCACTTGATTGAGAGGAAGGTTTGAAACCACTGCCAGACTATAAGCTTCGAAATAAGGTCTTAATCTTTGAGCTGCAAATAGTAAAGCGAGGGCATACTTTTCCACTCTAGAATACCTTGTCTCTGGTGAAGTCATCTTCTTACTGAGGAAATAGACTGGGCTCTCTTTTGAGGCTTCCCTTCTAGTCAAGACCGCACTTACTGCAATGTCCGATACTGCTAGATAAATATAGAGCGTCTCCCCCGGAAATGGCTTTGACAGAACTGGTGGTCTACTCAAGTATTCTTTTAACTTCTGGAAGGCTTCTTCACATTCATCATTCCAAGCAAAAGACAAATTCTTTCTCAAGAGCTTCAAAATTGGCTTGCATTTATCTGTGGATCTTGATATGAATCTTCCCAATGCCGTAATTCGTCCAGCCAGTACTTGCACTTCTTTCTGTGTTTTTGGTGATGCCATGTCTGTGAGAGCCCTTATCTGCTCTTGACTAACCTCTATTCCTCTCTTGGTAACAATGTAACCAAGGAACTTTCCTGATTGCACTCCAAAAGTGCATTTTTCTGGATTAAGCTTCATATTGAACTGACGCAATGTCTGGAAGGTTTCTCCCAGGTCCTTTAGATGATCCTCCGGCTCCTTGGACTTGACTAACATATCATCAATGTATACTTCTACCGTCTTCCTCAGCTGATCTTCGAACATCATCTCTACCAGCCTCTAATAAGTAGCTCCTGCATTCTTCAAACCAAATGGCATTTTGGTATAACATAAAGTTTTCTTACCAGCATAGAAGGCCGTTTTCTCCTGATCTGGACCATATAGAGGAATCTGATTGTAGCCGGAATAGCCATCCATGAATGACAATAACCCAAAGCCTGCTGTTCTGTCCACTAGCTCATCCACCCTTGGCATGACGTATCTATCTTTTGGACATGCTTTGTTTAAGTTTGTGAAGTCTATACAGATCCGCACCTTTCCGTTTTTCTTCGGAACTGCCACTATGTTAGATACCCACTCTGGATACTGAACTTCTCTTGTTATTCCAGCTAACTCCATCTTCTCGATCTCTTGTTTTATTGCCTCTGCCATTGTAGGTTTTATTGTTCTCACTTTCTGCGCAACTGGTTTGAAATTTGGATTGACATTCAATCTGTGACATGCTACGTCTGGATCGATCCCTGTCATATCATTCATAGACCAAGCAAATACATCCATATTATCTTTTAAGAATTGTATAAGATCAAATCTCACCTTCTCATCCAAGTTGGTTCCCATGTAATTGATCCGCTGATCCCCTACCTCATTGAGGTTGACGGGTTCCGTTTGTTCTTCTGTCTTTAGCACTTCACACGGGGACCCGTCACCCTCCTTCTGTCGTTGCTATGCAGGGACAGATGACGGCTCAGCACCTGCTGTGCCATGCCTCATACTTTTTACTGTTGCTATCTTCAAATTCTTGGCCATAGCCTGATTGCTCCTTATCTCATATTGTCCATCTTCGGTCGGAAAACGAATCTTCTGATAGTAACTTGACGGAATTGCCTTCATAAGATGAATCCACTCTCTTCCTAAGATTGCATTGTACTCTGTTGGAGCATCTATGACCACAAATCTCGACATGACGGTTCTGGTGTGTGCTGTAACCGGTAAGACTATCTCTCCAACTGGCCGCACTGCTCCCCCATTGAATCCGTAAATGTCTCCAGGTGAATTTGCCAGGCTACCTCTCTCCAATTTCATTTGATCCAAGCCCCTGGTGAACAGAACATCTACCTCACTTCCACAATCTACTAACACTTTTGTGACATTCCAATTTCCAATGAGTATGGAAATGACCAATGGGTCATTGTGTGGTGTGACTACTCCTTTGAGGTCTTCTTCTGCAAACCCAATCGGCTCACTCTGATGCACTGGTCTGCCATTGTGTATGACTGGAACGGCTCCAACTGTTTGCAAGTCTTCTCTTATCTGCATCACTCTTCTTATCTTTCTCCTGACCTCGTTCAAGGATTCTCTAGCTCCTTCTAAGATCATGTTAACGGTCCCTCTGACTTGAATTTCTGTTTTGTCTTCCTCCTTGTTCTTTTCCACTATAAACTCTCTTAAATGGCCCTCCTCCATCCATTTCCATATCAAGGATTTGAACTCATAACAATCTCCAGTAGGGTGGTTGTAAGTCTGATGATATTCACAGAACGGCTTTCCCCTGACTGTTCGACATCTTACTGACGGCTCTTGGAAGTACTTTCTTCCTCTTATTCTCTTCAAAATTTGATCCAGCGACATTGTGAGTTGCGGTAGCGGTTTTGGTGGTGTCAACTTTCTTGGTGAAGTATCTCTATCCTCCCTCCTTTCTCTTTTATCGTGACCTCTCGATCCATCTTTGTTCCTCCTTGAGCCAGAATCTCTTGGTGGCGAATCACTTCGTGAGCTAGCTTCTCCTTTCTTTCTTTTTTCCGCCACCGAGTGAACGGATGCCGGTACCACTTTAGGAGCTCTCCGTGATGCTATGTCCTCTAGTCTGATATATTTTTCCGTCTTCTGGAAAAGTTCATCCAGGGTCGCCATCCGTGATGACACAATCGAGTCATATGCAGGAGATTTCTTATTTATACCCTTCTGAAATGCTACCACAGCTGTTCTTTCATCTACTCCGCCATCTGTTCTCAAAATCTCATTTTTAAAGTTAGTAACAAACTTTCTAAGAGACTCACCTGGAACTTGTTCCAAATCAAATAGTGATGCTATATCTGCAGCCTGTCTTTTCTGATGAATATAGTGTTTGACAAACATCTCACTGAGCTGAGCAAAGCTTGATACACTCCCTGGTGATAAGCTGAGATACCAGTCTGTAGCGTTATCCTTCAAGCTGCTAGGGAACAGTCGACACCACATTCCGTCATACTGGCTCCCTTCCCAAGCCGCCATTTTTTGCTTGAAATTATTCAAGTGCTGCACAGGATCAGTTGTTCCATCATACTCATTAAACTTAGGAGGTTGAAACTTACTTGGGAACCCGTGACGATAGCACACTTCGGCTAATGGCCTCTTGCCCAATCTCTCCAGATCCTGAGTCACCTCCATGTTCTTTCCCTTGTTCTGCGCCCTCATGTCCTCTTGGACCTTGCATATCATATCGAAAAGTCTGGTGTATTGATCTGCCGCCGGGATCTCTTCATCATTCATCCCTTCCCTTCGACTCCCTTCGCGAGCTCTTACCCTCGATTCACCTGACCCTTCTTCTTCATTCACTCTTGGGCCCGGAATCCGACGCCTTGCTCCTCCTTCACCTTCTCCTAGTATTACCTTCTCCAATGGTCTCTGATGGTTTTCATCTCTGACTGCTTCGTTCTCTCCTTCCTGAAGATTTTGACGATCCATATCTTCCATCCTTCTTATCTGCTCCCTCAATCTCAAGTTTTCTTCCCTCAATCTGTTTGTATCTTCGTCTCCATCTTGGAGGTTTTGAGGATGATCAACTTGCGGAACATCTCCAGCTGCTATACCTCCGAGATATGTCGACGATCTAGTTTGTGTTACCATTGCTCTCTACTTTCGCCTTTCAACCTTCTTCTCCAAAACCCTAGATCTGGAAGCAGCAAAGTAGCCCTTCTTCTAGCGCCAAATGTAAGCCCTCTTTCTTTGATGAGCTCAGCTGGGTCCTTCAACTGCTTCAACGGTAGTACCTGCAATGACCACCGGACAGTGACCGGTGGATAAAGCTCCAACGATCAAGTCAGTAAGCGGCTAGGTTTAGAGAATAGGTTTTAGCAAAGAATGAACAGTTACCTTTAGCGAACCCTAACGTGATCCTTTTATAGTAATATTCACCGCCTTCCTTGAACCGTTGGATCCTCCTTTGCATCCTATGGTTCTCTTATCTCCTACGTGTTTCATTCTCCATCACATAATATAAAGTGAATGCTTGACAGCCTGACATCACGTGCTCTATCCGTGATACTCCAGAATGTTCTGAACTCCGATTGGGTACTTCCCAGTTTACTCTCCCTATCTAACTCCTGTGTCCTCCATACTCCACCTAGCATGGTTTGGTACTTACAACTGTCTCCATAGTCATGGCAATCATCTCGTCGACGACGGAGCTGAGTTTTAGTTTCTGTTATTAGCCATTATACTGTGTTTATGTATTTTGTTTTGATTTTGCACTCTTGTATTAAAATTTTTGATCATTGTTCTTTATTTCAAAAATTTAATGAAAATTGTTGAAATTTTAATTATCTTGTCAACTTGTCCTTTTCTGAGATTTTTAGCCATTCATGGGCTTTATTGCAAAATTTTGGACTCTTGGAGTATATTTTGAAAATTTTTTGTCCTAGGGACCTTAGTCCAAATATTTTTAAGTAGAAAGGAGGTTAGGGTTTGATTTTTTTTGGAAACCCTATGGTATTAGGCAACTTTTGGAGTCCTACTAGGGCTCAAATTCTTAAATTCTAGCCTATATATACCACACCATAGTTAGAGGACCGTCATTTAAACCAAAATCAGATTTTTAAAGTTTTTGAAAAAAATTTATTTTCTGATTTTTTGCTCGAATTCGACTCGAGTTCCTTACAGGCCATTTCAATCTCGACTCGAGATTGTACCTGGCAGCAGTTTTCTGGGCTTGTTTTGAGTGATTTTTTCTCGGTTTTCGCGCTAGTTTTTGGTGTTTTCTTCCTTCCTTTGCAATGGCTAATGATTAGAATTAGTTGTGGATGACCGATACCATGGACATTGTCCCCGAGATGGATTTTTCGGGAATTATGAATAGTCCTATGGAACTTCCTTTAGGGATGGGATTTTCGACAAAGGTTGGGAAGGTTTTCTTTATGATTCTTCTACTGTGTATTCCCCTTCTATGGTGAGGGACTTTTACCTCATGTTACCCTTTGCCGACCCTCTTCCTTTTGATGGGTTCCAAGTCCGTATGAATGGTTCCCCCGTGGCTTTTAATGCCGTTGCCATCTCTATGGTTATGGGTAGTCCTTTTGTGTTTCACCCGGTTGTGCCCTATGATAACTATGTTAGTGATAACCGTATAGATATCATAGAGAATTACCTCAATCACTTTGGTCCTTGCACTTTTTCGTTCCATCCTGAGAACTATGCTAATGTGGCGCCTACCATTTGCCTACCTGCTAATGTAGCTACTGTTGCTTTATGGGTAATGAGAAACCTCTTAGGTGCACATAGGTTGGATTATGTCAATGATAACACTATGCATGTTGTTTACTGTATTGTTAATAATTTTAGAGCTCTTGACATAGCTTCCTGGTTAATGGATGGCATAAGGATTGTTTTTGGGATTGGTCAGCTAATTTACCCTACTATTATCTGTAAGATAATCCTAGAGACATATCCTGATTGGAGGACTAAGTACAATGATTGGACTCACCTTATCCCTATGGACCCTACACACCGTTATATTAGGAGAAGTCGCCTATTCACATCGGTGCCTAACACTATATATGTGAAGTTTCCAGAGTTGCATAGAAATGATAATTTTATGGATAAGGGTGAGGGAGCTTGGAATGTGGTCAAAGAGGCATTAACCCTATGGCGTGATGACATGGATGGTTTGCCAAGGGAGGTTGCTTGAAAACAAGAATGTAATGTAGGATTTCCTTTTCTGTTGAGTCAGTCCTTTATTTCAGTATATTTTATTTCAGTTGTGTCATAGTATGGAATTCCTTGTAATCTCTATATAGAGATGATTTTGTTTGACAGGAATTTATAAAGCGGGTTGAATTTTTAGCACACTCATGGTAATATCTTTCTCTCTCTCTTTCCTATGCTTAGTATGAGCCTTAAGGACAAGGCAATTTCTTTGTTTGGGGGTGGGGAAGTATTTCAATCCTTTTTGCAAAAGATTTTCAAACTTCTTTATCTATACTTGTGTAAAAATTCAAAAAATTTTGAGAATAACAACAAATTTTTTTTTCTTACACCATCAATGATAACATAATGGTTGAATTCCTTTTCGAGTTTAAGGACACTTATTGCTTCACCAAGTAATTGAGTCTTATACTACATTTGCATGAGCATAAGCATGACATTCATATGCGTTTATTATAGATTACATGTGCAAATACAACTACACCTTGAGAAACTTGAGGAATAAGTGTAGAGACTTAACCCAGTGAGATTTTGAGCCCCGTCCTTTTCTTGGAGAGTTATCACGTATATCTGGAATCAAAAGACTCAACCTCACAGTTTTGTCTATTTTTAGTCTCATATTCATTTTTATAGTTAGCCTCGAGATGACATCACGTGGGTGTAATATAGACTTGGGTCTTGTAGCTTATTCATGATGTGATCACCATATCAGTACTTAGAGATGATACAAAGACCTTTAGATAAACCCTGTTTACCTTAGCCACCCTTATGATATTTTATCCCTTAGGTTAACCATTCTGAGCCTTTCCTTGTTACTTAGCATTTTTCTTGAGCCCATTATCCTTACCCAACTCCATTGTAGGAGTAAATACCTTAGAATGTTTTAGGAACTTTTACCCATGTTTTTAGAACATGAGGATGATTGTTTATGTGGTTACAAGAAGAAAAGAGAAATACAAAGAAATCTCCAAACTAGTGAGATAAACCAAATATTAAAAATCAAAAAGTTTGAAGAAATTCCTGAAAAGCCAGAATCTTCCGAACCATTCCAAATCCAAAAAGAAAGGAAGATTCCCAAAATAGGCTACAGCTTCATTGAAATATTCCCTAAAAAAGATGAGAAATACTTCTTCCAAAAGAAAAATTTCCAAAAATTTCTCCATGTGCTATTATTACAAATCACAAGTATTGAAAGCCCGAATGTTCCAACAATATCTCACAAAAGTCTATGCCATTTCTAGCCCTGTCTTAAGCCAAGTTACAACCCATTAGTGTCTTTGTAGATCTAAGCTGATATGGTAGGATGTGGCGAGTAAGTGAGAAGATGTTAAGGTGAAAAACCCGACATCTCAAGTAAGGCTAATTCTTCCATTCTTTGAGACTAAGTTCATTCCATTACACCAGTCCGTTCTTATATATGTGAGATGATTGTCCATCTTTTTTCCTCACATAGAGGTAAAATGATAAACACCATCTCTGAGTGATTTTATTTCTGAGTGTACGACTGTGAGGCAGAAGTCAAAGCGACCTTTCCAAAGGTGACTTAAGACCCGTGGTAGTATGGGTACATGCATGTATTCGATGCATTTGAGACCATCATGCTTGGTTTATATTTCATATCTTATTCATGCATTGGTAGTATGTTATCTCATATGAACGGTTTAGCAATACTTATCCTTATCCTTGATATGACCATTTCTGAGGTACATGGTAGAAAATTCTATTGTTGATGCATATGGTTAATACAATCACCTTACTTATACTTCTCTTTTGAGTTCATTATTCTTTCTTCTCATCGTTGCTTGAGGACAAGCAAAGTGTTGTTTGGGGGTATTTGATCGAACCTCAAAAGTTTATATTTATCCCCCGAATAACACCTTGTTTGTCTAGCACTTAGCTGATATTATTGTATTATATTTATTGATTAGTGCATTCTTGTCTTTTATGTAGGTTTTATGAGCCGAAATGCGAATATTGAGTAAAAGCCCGCAAAAAAACGAGAAAAGCAAGCAAGAAGGTGTTATTTGCACAAGTGAAGAAGAATGGATATTTGCACCCACGAAATCTATGAAGGGCACCCCACAGTCAACTCTGGTCAATTTTGACTTCGATTGACTTTTGGTCAATTTTGACTTCGATTGACTTTTGGGTGAGGGTTGACTTTTTGGTCAACTGTTGACGTTGGGTCAACTGCTGCTGACCTATGTTGACTTTCGGTCAACTGTTGACTTCTGAAGACTTTGGGTCAAATCTGTTGATTCATGTGGACCGGACTTCTTATTTTGGGTCTTGGTCTTAAAAAGGCTCTACAAGAAGAACCAGAAGTCCGATTGGGGCCCATGAGCTATCAAACTGAAGGCCTTGGCCCAAGCTACAATTCTAGTCCAAGAGGATTAGGTTTTGCTGATTGCCTAATCCCTTTAGGAGGCCAATAGCAGCAGCCACGAATTTCACTAAGTTAGGAAGTGTTTGCATGCAAGTATTCCATTATGTAATAGGTATATAAGAGAAGTTCTAACTAGGGTTTACTATCTATCTAGAATCTAGAATCTATCTAGAGAACCTCTTTTTAGATCTTGATCTTCTAGCCTCAACTTGAAGATCAACTTTTGTACTCAATTCAATAGCAATATCAATCCATGATTTCAATTATGATGTTTAATGATTTAATTATTTGTTCCTTTGGTATGAGTAGCTAAATCATCATGGGGGGAAGGTGGAAGCCTTCTAGGTGATGTATGATTATTATGTTGTTTCTTCTTGTTCATTGTGATTCAAGGTTCTTAATGCTTATTTATCTCTAATTCGCGATATGAATAATGGGGTTAGAGTAGGAGTGATACTCATTTCCCCTGAGAATGTCATAATTGAGAAATCAATATGACGGAACTTCACTTCTTCGAATAACGATGCAGAGTACAAGGCCCTAGTAATAGGCGTATAGCAAAGGATCTAAACTTGCGAAAGATCAAGATTTACAGTGACTCGCAATTAGTAGTAAGTCAACTACTTGGAGATTGTGAAACCAGAGAAGAGACACTAAAATTGTATCTCCACCACACAAAGTGCTTGCTAAGCAACTTTGACAAATTGGAAATCCAACATATTCCCCGGGAGGATAACCGCCACGTAGATAGTCTTGCCTACCTAGCATCCCAAACTAACATGGAAGCAGCCATGTAGATACAAATCGAAATAAGGAACAATCCAACATATGAAGACGAAATCCACCATGTCAATGCCATGTCCGACTTCATTGACATAACCGAACAAGAAATCCAAGACTCATGGATGGGCCCAATAATAAACTATATCAATGGATTGTACCCAGACGACGAATCGAAAATCAGGAAGCTGGAACGAAAAACTTAGAGTTACTTAATCCTAGATGGAAGGTTATATAGGAAGTCTATTCGAGGCACTTACCTCAGGTGCTTACAACCCAGACAAGCTCAAATGATTTTAGCAGAAATTCACCAAGGAGAATGTGGAAACCACGCTGGGGCCCGTTCCCTAATACAGAAGGCAAGAAATCAGGGCTACTTCTGGCCTTACATGCAATCCGACTCAGAGATTTTTGTGCAACATTGTTACAAATGTCAACGCTTCTCACCCTTAAAAAACAACCCCCAAGAGATCTCAAGACGATATCTAGCCCATGGCGATTTGCCATGTGGGGGCTCGATATAGTGGGGCCGCTATCAAAGGATAAAAATAAAAAACGATATCTCTTGGTTGCCACCGATTACTTTACTAAGTGCATAGAAACAATTCCACTTCGAAAAATTAGACAACAGGAAGTGAATAATTTTATCTGGAAATACGTAATCACCTGATTTGGCCTACCACACACATTGGTCACTGACAATAGCCAACAATTTTGTGGGAGCACGATTAAGGAGTTCTACTCGGATTGGCAAATCAATCACGCATTATCTACACCACGATATGAACAAAGTAATGGCCAAGGTGAAGCCACTAACAAGACAATATATAATGAACACACTCAAGAAAAAGTTAGAGGCAAAAAAAGATAAGTAGATACAAGAGTTGGATAGAGTCCTATGAGCCTATAGAACGACTCTACGCACCTCGACAGGCGTTTCACCGTTTGCATTATGCTATGGTAGTGAAGCCGTTATACCCACCGAGTTGACTTACTTAACAAGAAGGTCAGAATTGGTAGAATCAGCTGAAAACGAGAATCTCCTAGCACATGAGGTAGACATGTTAGAAGAAAGGCGAGTTAAGGCTATCATACAAATAGCTCGTTACCAACAAATATTAAGGAGGAGCTACAATCAAAGGGTAAGGCCAAAGAATTTCCAATTCGGAGACCTGGTCTTAAGGCAAACCTTTTAAGACACTAAGATTTCATGCGACGAAAAATTTAATCCCAACTGGGAAGGGCCCTGTATCATTCAATCCGACTTAGGTAATGGAACATACGGGTTAATTGATCATGAAGGAAACCAAGTCGATATACCATGGAATGGAAAATATCTTAAGGAATACATTCCATAAAATCAGCACTTCAGGCTAAGACAACAACCCTATACTTAGAATATTTAAGGCATGCAAGAGAGTATTTTTCATAAATAAACAAGCTCGTCTTCAAAACAAAAAAGTTAAAACCATTCACATTCGCAGGACCGACCTGGGTCAAAATTATCCCACTATAGTTTGATACAGCCAATTTACTTGTTCAAAAACAGGAAAACCTCACATCTCTCAAACAACATAAAAACTAGACAACAGCCTCATGATCCATGGCCACAGATTCTTGAGCTCCGTCAACAATGGCTCCATTCCTTTGCACATTGACTTCAGCCTCTTGATCATTACCCTCGAGCTCATCATCCAAGCCAGCAATCCTTTCCCTCTCCACCTGTTGATCGGCCTCAAATTGGGCTTGAGTTTCAGCGTTAATTTGCGCAATGTCGGCCAGAGGATCGAAATCGAGTATCACCTCCTTAAGCTTCAGCTCGCGGCAAATCCCACGCCGTTGCCAGTAGTAGGCCATCTTCTGCCAAACATGATGCTTTCGACCGAGCTGGCATTATCGGCCTCATATTTTCCATTGACAACCTTCAACTCGGTGTCAAGCTCAGCAATTTTCTTATTAGCCTCCAACACTTCGTCGTTCAGGCTCTTCACTTTACTCTCTTCCTTCTCTACCTGGCTGCGCAGCTTCTTCAACTCGGACCGCTCAGCAGCGACGGCCTCCGTAGCCTTTCTGGCCTATCTTTCCTTCTCATTAGCTCTCTCGAGCAAAGCCATCCACTTGGTGTGAATGATGTTCATCTGAAACAACAAAATCATCCAAGGTAAAAATGGAAATATTAAGGAACTAATGATTAAAACACATGGAACCTACCTTGTACATGTACAAGCTCAGGTCCTTTAGGTCGTCCATAATTGAGCGCTGGCAAACCCGAGCTCCATCGGTATCTAAAGCAATGTGTTGCATCAACGTGATACACATGTCTTCATTTTCCCAGGCATCATCACTCGACTTAACATAGGTGTCTATGAAGGGGAGAATAGGAGCAAAATGGCCATCAGCAGAGCTAGATGGAGGGTTCTCATCATCACGCTGAACCGACTTGAGCTTCTGCTGCTTCTCTCGCTGGAAATGAGCTCGCTCAGCCTCTCTCTCCTTGTCGGCTTTCTCAGCATCATTCAAAATAGTCACACTTGGTGCAGCAACGGTGACACCAGCCGACTTGTAACTTTTCCTCTTCTTAGAGGACTCTAGATTGAGATCCCCCCTGCTGAACTGGCTACTTGGAGGACGAGGAATAGGCTTTGGAGCCATTGGTAGAGCAGCTCGGACCTCAATAGGTGGATCTCCGGGTCGAGAAACAACAATGGTGGCAACTGCCACAGCAGTAGGTAAACCATTTTTCTTCCTAACTCTCTTCACCTTTGAGGTCGATGGCTCGGCACGCACACCACCAACACCTTTTTTCGGACGAGGATCCTTAAACAGATGCGCAAGATGAGGTAGGATTTCACGCTTGTGTTCCCAAGACTCTTCTGCAAACTCGAGAATGTTACCCGGAAGGATGCGCCTGTCAATCTTCTGATTGTAATCTCGGGTACAATCTATATCACCTAACAAAAACAAGTCAGAAAGCATCCAAAAAAAGGAATAATGGACAAATACAATGGGTAATTCAACCGAGCTTGATACCTATCCTAGGTATGCGCAAATGTTTGAGGTAGGCACTAGGTTTGCAGAAGGAGCCCCTAATCCTATAACAAGCGGACTTCTTCCAATTATCATTGGAACTCGGTGCATTATAAAGATCATGAGGACCATGCTCGGGTCTCCTATTTAATGAAAACGAGAAGTCGCCCGACCGACCCTCCACACAAGTAAAATAAGCCACAACATCGGCCTTGCAGATATCATAATCGAGCTTATTCAACTCCTCGAATATCAACATAACTCTCCAGAAACTGCTATTCATCATAATGGGAGCTTTGTCATAATGATTTAATATATCGCAAACAAACTTAGAGAAGGGAAGTCGCATCCCAGCTCGCAGTTGGCCCTCACAAATCAAAGTCGGGGTGTCATCCCCAGCAAGGTCGAAAAGCCTACTATCTCCCTATGCATCTCCAGATCTCGGATCCTAATGTCATATGCTGCTCTAACCATAGGGTAGGCTTTCCGAGCTCGCTCAACATCTAACTCGTGTCGGCTAATTATCTCCTCTTCATCTACATCTACAGCTCGGCTAACGCTAGCCTCCGACTCACTAATGTTCTCACTAATGCGTTCATCTTCCCCACTCATCTTCTCTAAAGTTGGAAACAACTCACAAGAATTCACAACAACCAACAATGGCGGAAATAAAGCACAAAAGAAAATAAACAAAGATACAGAACGAATCTAAGAACATGACCACTGCAACTAACAACAAAACAAGCCCAGGAGCAAGATTTACTAAGGACAAGTGCAGATAAACAACAAGATTCGCCGAAAAAAGAAGAACTGCAAACGAAAAAATGTAGAAACAAAAAGGAAAGGGAAAAACACGTTACCTGTGCAAATGAGCAGCAATCTCTTTAAAAAGAAAACTTCAAACCTTTGGTTTTTCGGCCGGTTACAAGCAGGGTTTATATCAAAACTTGCGCCCAATCCTAGCCACATATCGCTGCGAAACTGGACGGTCAGATGTCTATCCCCAAATCTAACCGCCCAACCATACAGTTTCCCACCAAACCAGTTCGATTCTTTAAATCCAAGCCAATACACAGCTTACACGTGTACAGACAACGTACACATCTCAAGGAGCAATCATGCCCCTAAGCCTCGAAAATCTAAGCTATCATTTACTTCAGCACACAATGGAATCTTTGCCTCTTGGCACTCCCTTCAACATATCGTGACCACCGACTTCATTTTCATTTACCCTAAAGGCAATTCTCTACCTTCAGCCCAAATGAAAAGGGGCTATGTATATACCTACCATCAACTCGGACTGCCAAACACGGACTCTGCGCTTATTTCATCCGACTTCGTATAAAGGCACACTTCACTCGTTTCTCTTCAAAGCCTAAGCTTACCAACTTGGACTGCCAAACACCGACTCTGCACTTATTTCATCCGACTTCGTATAAGGGCACACTTCACTTATTCCTCTTCAAATCCAAATCTCATACAATATCCGAGCATATCCGACTTGGGGCTACCTCACTCTGAACACCGAGTTCAACATATTCAAATGCCAAATCTTATTTCAGTTACGGATCCCTCTCATTGAATCCTTGAATATCCGCATACTTTATGATTTGAACGTTGAGTCATTAATTCGATCCACACCCTAAGCCACCTATATAAGGAACTACGTTTGGGTTGATTCTGGATCGACCCCTGTCCAGATACGTAGGCAGCTATCACTGCTCAGATAGTTCAGCCACTTAAAATCACTCAAACTCTCCCTTTCCGATCATCTTCTCCAACTTTCGATCTCAAAACTTACACTAGATTTACATTTATGAATAGTACGAGTTGAAGATTTTTGTAATAAATGAGTATACCAATCACAAAGATTATTGAAATCAAGAACCCATTTTGCTGAAAGATAATTGCTACATATATCACAATTACACCAAAAGTTCACTCTAAGAAAGAATAACAAGAGTGAGAACAAAGAAAAGAAAATGGTGAATGTGAAGAACAAATAAGCAAAAGAGTATTTCATGAAAGAGAAGAGCTCAATCTCCATTTGAAGAGAGAAAAGAAAGAGAATGGATTGTGATGAAGTAGAAGAAGGAAGTAATCAAATTTATAGTAGTTTGTAAGTGAATATGACAGCTTCAGTTCAGGTGTGTGAGCTATTGCTAGCTAGCTAAGCTATAGCTAAGATAAAGCCAACATTTAATAAAATTAATGAAATGATTTTACTAATTATTTAAATGATTAAGAGACACAAATGTAATGACTAATGGGTTTGTTTGGGAAAGTTTTAGCACGGATAAGGCTTGCGCTATAGACCAAAGTCGGTTAAAAGCCGCACCTGGCCACCTGGTGATGGTTTTTCTGGACTAAATTTTTGTTGATTTAATCACGTGTTTAATTGTTTTAGCTCTTTGTTGTTTATTATTATTAACTTTTCCTTAATTTTCAACAGGAAAATCAAAAAAGATTTATAGGAAATTAGTTGATTTTAATAGATGATTCAAAAGTAGGAAAATAGTCAAAAAAAAAAAAAAAAAAAATAGTGGGCTCGGCCTTAATTTTCAACGCAAAAATCCAAAAAGATTATATGGAAATCAATTGATTTTAATAGGAGATTCAAAAGTAGGAAAATAGTTAAAAATAAAAATAAAAATTATAAGACGGTGATGCAGAACTGAGTCATTTTCAGAGACAAAAACAACAAGATTTTGGGAGTAGTATGTCAAGGCATGGAACCATGTACAAGTTTTATAGCTGAATGTTGGGCTACTATTAAGGGTCAGGGCAATAAGGTAAGGGTGATGCAACCTGTGGATAGAATCAGGCTCTTAAGATTGGTTCTGAGAAGGTACAAGGTGAGTGACCGTACAGAGCCCGCTCAGGATAAGGGCTTGAAGAAAAACAACTCTACAAGGCATTATATTTTTGGTTTATTACTTAATAATGTAACAAAAATAAAAAATACTCTTACAGGAAGGAAAAAAATGGTAATCGCCTACCAAAAAAACGGTAATCTCTTATTCAATCAAAAATATGTTATTATTTCTATAAAAATTGAGATTTTTTGAAGATTTTAAAAGGTTTTGTTGTATATATATAATCTATAAAATAGAGCCTTTTTTCGTACAAGACCCTCTAATTCTCAGGACCGACAGCAGACTCTACCTCATTTGTGCAAGTTTTTGTGTACCGCTTTGTGCCTTCGACAATAGAAAGTAGATTGAAAGATGCATTGGCCTTTCTCCCAACGTGTGATGATTTGATCAATCTGGAATACAACGTGGAGTAGTCCTCCCCATGAGATCAACAACCAATATCGGCTTGATGATATCAGATGGGGCATTATCCTGAAAATAAAATGAATTAGAACTAGCACCATATTTAGCTAGCATATCTTCTCGATTGATAGAGATATTTTGAAAATTAACAAAAAAAAAAAAAAATTATCATCCTAATGTCGTTGAATAACCCTCTTGTTATCCACAAGACCTTTGTTATCCACCATATTTAGCTAGCATATCTACTACTTGGATCCCTTCTCGATTGATAGAGATATTTTGATAATTAACAAAAAAAAAAAAAAAAAAAAAAATCATCATCCTAATGTCGTTGAATAACCCTCATCCACAGGACTTTTGTTTCTTCATTGAAAATTTTCTTGATAATGCTTGAGTTATCCCCTTGAAGTTGCAGCACATTGATGCCGACTAATTGCCATCATAAAACCCAAACGAACTGCTGGTTCTTTTTTCACTACATTGCTAATAATGCTAAGGAAACTTTTGTTGGAAGGCCACCATTCCTTCGTAGGATGGAGGACCCCCGAAGTATCTATTTTAGATTTAAGGACTAGTACATGTTGTATATTTATATTGATCCTATTTTTATTTTTGAGATTTTTGGATATACCCCAAATTTGAAAGTCGAAATTTGAGATACCCCCATTTCAAAGTCGAAATTTGAGATACCCCCAATTCAAGATGTGGTGTTATCTTAGTCGTCCATCATAAAACTCACCTACGACTGTAAAGCTCTTCTGTCTTGAATTGGGGGGGGGGGGGGGGGGGGTATCTCATTTTTTTTTCAAATGGGGTATCTCAAATTTCGACTTTCAAATTGGGGGTATGTCCAAACAAATTCTACAGTAGGGGAGGAAAAAAAGGGTGCAATGTCAATTGTCACCTACTGTAAATGTTAGGTAAAAGTAAGTCAGAGAATATGATCAGAAGTGAAGAGGAAGGAGATTTTGGGTGAGGAGTGGTTGAGCTATCCAAAGATAGTTGCGTACGTATCTGAGGTTGACCAAGTCCTAGAATCAATAATTATCCAACGGTGGGATCAATTAATGAGCAGATATTTTGTTATTTAGAAAGATCTCGTAACTGAAGGGAATCAAAACGTATGAAGTTTGAATGAAGTCGATTGAGGTCGAGTGAAAAAGGTTTCACGTCGAGTGAGATCGAAATGAAAGAGAATTTAGGTCGGAGTATATTGAAAAGTGGTGAGCCCGAGTGAAGTCTAGAAAAAATAGGCTCACGTCGACTGAGATCGGTAGAAGTATTATTTTGGGAGGTCATGTCAGGTAGCTCGAATGTATGGGTGTATACATAGCCCCTTTTCATTTTGATTGAAGTTGGTGCAGTTTAAGTAACTTCGATCTGGTTGAAAATAAATAAACAAATGTCCATTGTTGTCTGCTGATATGTTTGTTTTACTAATTGATTGATTGGTGTCGTCCGTGAGCTTGTTTTGGGAGTTGCAGCAAATGACGTTGGATTTTGAAAAGATGCCATTGTGTGCTGCAGTTACCTTGTTGTGTGGTTCTAGGCAGTTGTATTGACGGTTGTTCGGTAACTGTGAGTTAATTGGCTACGTGGTTGTTAGGTGGTAATGTTTGCTTTGAATTTTGGCTAAAAAGGAGGGAAATGAAAGTTTGAGCGGTTAGATCTGATTGATTAAATCTGAACGTTGATTTGGTATGGTTTGGATGGCTGAGATGAATCAGAGGGGTTTTATAAAAGCTAACCATGTGATTGAAAAACCAAGGGTTGTCTTCATTTTGGTTTAAAGGGTTTTGTTCGTTCACTGCAAAGATATTTTTTCTAACTCTCTTCTTTTTCCTCTTTGCTCTTCATTTCTTTACTCTAGTTTGTAGTTTGAAGCTTTTGTTGGTGAGCTTTGCTTGTTCGTTGTTGTTGAATTTCTGTTGTTGATAACAGTAGCTTTGCTTGTTGTAATTCCTCCATTATTGAGTGGTTTTCTTGAATTTTGAGTTTTTGTTTTTGCTTCTAAAGTATTTACCTTCATCTTCTCTGATTGTGTTCCAGTGAAGGTCAGGGATTCTGGTAGTTCCCTCTTTGTTTTTTGTTTTCAAGAAAAACATCTAAGTTTGATTTTAGCTTATGTATAAAATGAGCGATAGGAGAAACATAAAGTGTGAATGAAAATGAAGAAGAAATTGAGTTTGATGAGGGAGTGGAGGTGAGTGTTAGTAACCCACGTCGTAAAAGGGACGAGGAAGAAATTCAAAGTAGCTTGTCTTTTACGGTAGAGCAGGCTAGGAGTTCGTTTCCCGAAAGAAGGGTTGAATACAATATTAATATTCCTGATCTCGAGATGTATAGAGTTTCAGATAGGTTATTTGACCTCTGTGTTGATAAGACGACTTCATTGATTTTTCTTGGGCAACTTAAAGTTGGTCTTCGTCTTCCGTATAGTAAATTTGTGTGTGATATATTGAATCACTATGATGTCGCCCCACTTATGATGCCTGGGAGTTTTTGGACGTCGATGTTGATTTCCGAGGAGTTAAATAAGTTGCACAATTAATATATATGCAAGGCTGATGTCGTTGCCTATTTCTGTTGTGTGACTGGTAGAAGTCGAGATTACGTGTTCTCACTGAATAGAAAGTCGAGTTGTAGTAGGGCTAAGTAAGATTTCGAATGATGGGTAGAAAACTTCCCCTATCTGCAGAATACGAGATCAATTTGTAGAGACCAATGCGTGTCTTAGTCGTTATGAAATTCCTGTTATAGGTATATTCACCTTTTGATTGAGAGTTTGCTCTGCTTTCTTCGAGCGACTTTTAATGAACTTGCATGTTGATGATTGCTACAAGTCAGACACGAGATTATAACGATCCCATCGACGATCACATTCATCCGAGCAATATAATTGAATTTGCAGAAAAGAGTTGGGCTGAAAAGAGGGAATTACGTTCGCATCTCGCTAGATTCTTTAGAGAGCCAAGATTGAGGTTTGTAAAGAATTTCGATTCCAAGGCTGGAATGTCGAAGCTTGTGAAGTCGAGAAAGAAGAAGAAAGAGTAACCTCTTTCCATAGTTCTTCCAATTACTAGTATTGTAGTTCCCTGACCAGGCGATACTCCTATCGAGGTCAAAGTTGTTCTACCTGTGGCACCAAAGAAAACTATTTTGAACTTTCCTCTTAGAGGTGGAAGTGCGTCTCTTCCTAGTAAGATTCCCAGTGGTCCCAATATGAGCAACCTATTTGGGTCTCGTTCTCTGGAGGTGGAGGGTGCCCAGTCAAAGAAGAGGAAAATTTTTAAACCGGCCAGTGGTGTTGTTTCTTCCGAGCTGAGGAAGGGTGCAAAGGAGAAAGGGGGTTGAAGTAGCTCAAGCTTTGAAGTCCAAAGCCGATAAGGCTAAAGTTATAGTTGTTCCTGAGGACTTAGCTGCTGGTGAAGCTAGTTGGTTTGCTCTAGTCTTCCCTTGCCATGATACATATGTTAAGGCAGATGACTCGGCGTGGGATGATAAGGAAATGTGCCTTTCCCTGATGGAAAATAGTGTGTTCTTCGAGGATAAAGAAAGCTTTGCCCATGTCTCTTGAAAAGGACTCAAGAGAATTTGCGAGCTGCACTAACAAGGTAAAAAAATTTATTTGTGCTTTCGTTATAGATTGAACTTGAATAGTACGATGTTCTGAAAAATCGTCTAAGTATCTTGAATTTGAACACAGATGAATGTGATTCACAATAAGGGGATTACAAAGCTTGAAAATGCGAGGAAGAAAGCTGAATCATATCAAAGGTGGTTGCTGAGAGTAGCTCTCTTCGTACTCAACTGAAAGAAATAAAGGTCAAGCTTGAGGCTGAAAAAAAAAACTAATTGCCAGCCAAATCATGATATCGACGAAGCTCATCAAGGGTTCAAGGTTCTCGAATCTCAGCTCGAAGTGGTGAACAAGGTTAGGAGTCTGATGCGCAGAACTCTATTGAGACCATTTCCAATGGAGAAAAATAGCTTATGCATGGGAGGAGAGGTGCTTGCGACGTGAATCTCACTTGGTTTCTGTCGTTGATGGCTTTGACCCGAGCTCAGATAAGAATGCGATTAGAGCGTCTGCGCTTGAAAGATATGAGAATGATGTTCGAAAGGAAGAGGATGTTGCTACTGAGATTGCTGAGGGTAAGGTCGATGATGCCAATGAGCGTGCTGAAGATGTTGACGTTGAGACCCCTACCGAGAATGTCGAGGGTGGTGGCGACGTGACAGGGTGGTGGCGACGTGACAATGGATGATAAGCAAACTTCTCGGTCTTAGATTATTTTTATTATTTTAGAGTGGGGAGGAATTTTGAACAATTTCATTGGCTGAAGGTTGTAAAACTAAAGTGCGGAATTCCGACTTCGGTTGGCCCCTGCGCTTTTTGTTTATTTTGTTGTTATGAAATTCTGGATACCTTGATGTTTGAAGGTTTAAATATTTCGATGCCGAATGCGAGGCTTGATTTATGAATGTTTGTTTGATATTTGTTAAGGCATTTTATGGATTATACCTTTGATGATAGAGTGGTAAGTGTTTGCTATGGTATAGAATGAATGGCACTTTTAGCAATAAGTATGTTTGACAAAGAGAGACTTACTTGGGTAACTCAAGGGAGGTAGATCTTTAAGAATTTTGAGTTCCAAGGTCTTGGTACTTGTTGACCTTCTGAGTCAATGAGTGTGTATGCACCATTTTCCAAGTCGCGTTTGACAATATATGGACCTTCTCAGTTAGGGTTTAGTGTAACACCCCAAAATCACAACACGAATCCCCATGACTCAATGTCAGATCTCGAGGTATTAGAATAACCCAACCCATGATAAACATATAATAATACCAGATTCTGAATGATATTTATATATATAATTGGCTTTCAAAATACATAACTTAATACAAAACATAATAATACAAACTGTGATCACTTCCATACACAAGAAACTAAACACATCTATCGCGCGAATACCTATACCCTTTGTAACCTCCGCACAACCATATTTGGTGAATTGATCTATCCTCGAGCAACTGTTTAATTGAAAAGGGATTAATGATAGGTGAACATTTCCACTTGCTCAGTAGTGACTCACATTTTCAAAATACTATCTAATCATGCAGGACGATTAACCATACGAAACAGTTGAAATAATGCAGGTTTTAATTGTAATAATAAAATACATAAGTAACTTGATAAGTAAATACTTTTAAACCAAACATTTTACCTTTTATAGTAATCATACTAACCATGCATCCATACAATAAGTCGGGTAGTTGCATCCTATTAGAATAATGAGGTACGACCGCTATATCGCCCCGGTCGCAGGCAATCTCTTGGTTTAGTACTTACCAGTGTGAACCTACACCGTTATTTCCTGATTTCAGGTGGGGTGACTGTATTACCATTGTTGTGTTCCCAGAACACTAAACCCGTCCATTTAGGCTCAGGTGTGCATTTGACCACGATTCCTGATACGAGGAATCCCTGAGCTACGATGGTCAACCGTTCGACGACTGCAGACTGCACAGGATCCCGACACACGTCCAGGAGTGGACTAACTCTCACCCCTTGCGTCTAAACCTATCGAGGTAACATGTAGCCTCATCTGAACTAATATATCAACAACGTACCACTACATAAATGGTGGTCTGGAATGGTGAAAAGGAATTCCCGGATACATCTCTAATGTATCTCTCTAGAAGGCGACCCATTCACCTTCTAAAGGTCAACACCATAGATGTCATCCTAGAATGAACTGCCGTGTCCGGAATATGACAACAACTCATTCTTTACAGGAATTCACAGGTCCCTCTCCAAACGACCTCATTATATAAATATATATAATTTCTTTTTATTTTAATTAACTATATATACCATATATTTAAATGTATGGTGAGTCCCCAGATTTAAACAATATCCATGGCTACCCTAACCGGGCCACAGCCATAATCAAATATGATCCGTACAGTTGGCTACCCTAACCGGGCCACAGCCATAATCGTCAGCATACCAGATCAATATTTCCATCAATCTAGGGACCCCACATATTCCAGTTATACATTACAATCGGGTTTTCTTGCCCCGCATTACAAAACCAAATCTTTTCCACCATTGGAAAGAGATTTATCGAGAAATCCTTTTATAAAACCATTTCAATATACATATATTGTTTTAATAACTCCAGTTTAAAACATGATATCTGTAACTAATTACTTTAATAAAAACTATAATCGATAAACCACGAGTAACCTATATATACCAAACAAAACTATGCATGCATTTTTATCATCAATAATATATCAATTAATTTACAACATTTAAAATATGAAAAGACAATATAAAAGAAATGTAAGTCCCTACCTCTTGATCGTAGCTCCTTATATAATCGACTAATTATCAAGAAATGAACTACGAAACTACAATCGTTGCCCAATTACTCGTAGTTGTCCATACCCATTGATAATATAACCTGCACTGGCTCTTGCTTTAATGTTTCATTGTTTCCCATAGCTCAAACACCCACTAGCCATCACTACACAAACATATCCATAAAAATGAATTAATCTCAAGTGTCAACTAATTAAAAAGTCCAACTCTATAACCCATCCTTCAGTGAGTTCCACCCATTTACTACTTAATTATACTCTTGATAATAACCCCAAAATTGACGCACCTTTCCTTTCATTAAGATTAACCCAATCACCAGATAGATTGAAATACACAGATATATAACAAGTATGTACCATTCAGTCCATGTTAAAACAAGATTAAACTACAAGAAATTTATTAATCATCTGGATGTCCTTCCATGTACACCATTCGATGGGTTTCTTTCCAAATTTAAATGTCCATTTCTGTATCCCAAACTGTGCATAGAATAACCATAAGCCCATAAACAAATGGTATGTATTTATGTGTCTAATTAATGGCACTTAATTCAGTTCATAAGCTACACAAAATTACACTATGTAGATTATAGTTACCTTGTGCATGCCTAATTGGAATTTGGGAATCAGATTCCTACATACATCACCAAAACAGCCACAACAACATCCTTTTGCCTCTCAAATAGCCTTATTCTTTTCTTCCTCTTCACTTCTTTTCAACCCCATAGCAATATCCTTAATCATCATGGTAGTTACATCTTGCCACCCATATATTTATTCTTACAAGTCCTTGTTGAAACACCAACTACACCAGTTCAAAATCCCTATCTATCTATGGTTAATTATCACACCATTAACAAGAATATCATCCAGAGCTTTTGGTTGTGGAAATCAAACTGAGCTAACCAAAATTTCTCTGCACTCATTATTTTTTTCTGGTTGTCCCTTTATGAAATAAAGTTAAGAGTCACAACATATCCTTCAAGCTAGGTGTCACCTTCATAGGTGATTAAAGAGCTGCTTAGTCCACCTCATACCTCCACTATGCTAAGCACAAATCAATCCTATCTTTTACCGACTTATGAACTGTGTTAGATATATAAATGATTCAATAGTAATGGATGCAATATCTTAAGTTACTCAAACAAACTAAACCTTATTTCAACTAGATATGAGTCCATCAATGTCGTATGTCGCCCCATGTTAAAACCCAAATAGTCCACACACCATTAGTAATAGTTTGTTATTACTAAAACACCTCGTACGCCGAATTCGAGAAGATTTTATGAAGGTATTTTAAGTATTCACCGATTATTGGTTCATATTTTTATATTTTCTAATTGATCGCTCCATTATCTATGATCAATACAAAAAAATTATAGTAAATTTTTAATCAACTATATATTACACGTGAGATTACTAAAATGCCCCTAGGACGAGTACAGGTCGTTACATTTAGTTTGCTATCTCCTGCTTTCTTTGTATTGGAGAAAGTCTGTCTGAGGACGAGGCTGCTCGTTTGGAATTTTCTCGACCTGACATTTTGGTTGTAACTTTTTCTTAGTATCTGTTGGTAACGAGCTGTTGCAATTGCAGCTCATTCCCTTTTTCTTCGAGCATGTCAATTTCATGTGCACAAAGATCCTCGTTGTGTTCTGATTCGACTATTTGTGATCTATTTGTCAAGTAATTGAGCTCGGTTGGAATTATGGCTTCTATGTCATAGAATAATGCAAATGGTTACATTTTTGTGGATGTGTAAGGTGTCGTTCTATACGCCCAGAGGACTCGGTCGAGCTCCTCTATCCATTTTTCTTTTTTTCTTCTAATTTTTTCTTCAAGTTATTCATTATGGTCTTGTTGGTGGCTTCAGCCTGGCTATTATTTTGGGCATAACGAGGTGTGGAGAGTGCGTGGTTGATTCTCGAATCCAGGTAGAATTCCTCTATTGTGTTACCACAAAACCGTTGCCCATTCTCAGTAACTAAAGTATGTGGTAGTCCAAATCGAGTGATGATGAACTTCCATATAAAGTTTTTTACATCTTGTTGGTTTATCCGTCTGAGCGGTATTGCTTTGACCCATTTGGTGAAGTAGGTGGTTGCAACGAATAGAAATCTCCTTTTGGCCTTATCCTTTAGAATGGGTCCTACAATGTCGAGTCCTCAAATTGCAAATGGCCAAGGACTTGAGATTGTCTTAAGCTCTCGAGCTAGTTGATGTATGAATGGTGAAAATCTTTGACATTTGTCACAATGTTGGACGAATATTTCTGAGTCTGATTGCATGTAAGGCCAAAAATATCCTTGACTCCATGTTTTTTGAGCTAGAGAACGAGCCCCTACGTGATTTTCACATTCTCCATGATGGATTTCAGCTAGGATTGTATGTGCTTGAGTTGGTGGGAGACACCTTAAGTATGGCCTTCGAGTTCACTTTCGGTAGTCTATTCTCAAGCAGAACATAATTTTTTTTGTTCCTTTCGAGCTTGCGTAGCTCGACATCGTCATCTTGATATATTCCCTTTAAGTAGTTGATGATTACACCCATCCACAAGTTGTCAATCTCGTTTTGTGGGATGTAGATAAACTTTGATATCCCATTTATCTGATGTATTTGAGTCTCATATGATGGAGTTGACTGTATGTCGATTTGGAACATCCGAGGTATCTCTGTATCAATTTGTGATGCTAGATAAGCTAGGGTATCTGCATGTCGATTATCATCTCTTGGAATGTGTTGAATTTCCCATTTATTGAAATGATTGAGTAATTTTTTGGTGTGTACTAAGTATAGCTTTAGGGTCTTCTCCCTTGTTTCATAGTCGCCAAGAAGTTGGCTGACTACTAATTGTGAGTTACTTAGAAT
Organism: Aquilegia eximia; assembly: GCA_023053565.1. Classification (NCBI taxonomy): domain Eukaryota; kingdom Viridiplantae; phylum Streptophyta; class Magnoliopsida; order Ranunculales; family Ranunculaceae; genus Aquilegia; species Aquilegia eximia. The sequence goes on from JALIGU010000004.1 coordinate 29,779,475, forward strand.
CTTTAACTCTTTTATTTGTAACAATCTGGCCATTTGTATGCCTGCGATTAATGTTTCATATTCGGTGTCATTGTGGGAGGAGGTGAAGTTTAGTCGAATGGATTTCTCTAAGATGACCTCTTTTGGCGAGATGAGTGTTGCCCCTACACCTGATCCATTGAGGTTCTTTGAACCATCGACGTAGAGTTTCCACACCGGTGTTTTAATGAGTGGTCGTTCATTTACCTCATTATCAGGCACCCATTTATTGTCATCAATAGCGTAGTCGACCAGGAGGTCTGCCACTATTTTTCCATTTTGCTTGACTTGTTTTTATTCTCGAGCACTTGTTGAAGTGATGCATCTGTGATGACCCTGATCTTGTGCGACTGAAAATAAGGTTATAGCTTCCTTGATGCGAAAAATAAGGCTAAACCCACTTTTTTGAGATTTTTGTATCGAGTTTCAGAGTGCAACAATGTTTTGTTGATGAAGTATATTGGTCTTTTGACGCCACTTTCATCTCGAAATAGAACTCCACTGATTGCATGTTCTGAAGTTCCGAGGTAAAGCCCCAGTACGTCGCCTTGTTGTAGCATTATGATGATGGGGGGGGGGGGGTTGCAAGGTATAATTTAAGCTCGTCAAATGCTTGCTGGTATTCTGGAGTCCAATTATATGTTGATCCTTCCTTCAGTATCTAAAGTAGGCGATCTTGTTTGTCTGATGCCCGAGCTATGAATCTGTTCAAAGCTGCTAGCATGCCAATTAGCTTTAGGACTTGTTTTTTGGTATTCAATCTTGCATTCTACTATAGCTTTGATTTTTTCTAGGTTTGCCTCTATCCCTCATTGTGTGATGAGGTATCTCAACAATTTTCCAGAAGCGGTCGAATAGGCATTTTTCTGGATTGAGCTTCATTTTGTATGCATGAAGTCATTGGAATGTTTTCTCGAGGTCGTATACGTGAGATGATTTATGTCTGTTTTTTAAAATCATGTCGCCGATGTATGCCTCCATTGTGTTTTCAAGCATGTCTTCGAACATTTTTGTTGCAAGTCGTTGATATGTGGCCCCTGCATTTCTAAGTCCGAAAGGCATGATTGTATAGCAAAATGTACCTTGTTCAGTAATGAGCGCGGTTTTTTCTCGATCTTCTTCTACGAGCTTGATCTGGTTGTAACCTGAATAGCCATCCATCATAGAGATAAGCTCGTCATATGCAATTGAGTTGACGAGTTTGTCTATTTTAGGTAGCGAAAAACTGTCTTTTGGACAAGCTTTGTTGAGGTCTGTGAAGTCGATGCATACCCTGACTATGTCATTTGACTTGAGTACTGCGATAATGTTTGTGAGACATGCGGGGTATTTGACTTCACAAATAATTTTGCATCTTTGAGTTTTTATATCTCAGCATTGACTGCTTTTGCGAGATGGGCTGCAAGTTTGCGAGCTTTTTGTTTAACAGGTTTTTTGTTGGAATCAACATTTAACCTATATATTGCATGTAATATTGGGATTTATCCCTGGCATATCGGTGTAAGAAAAATCTTCTTATTCATCTTAAGAGTAGCAATAAGTTATTTTTTTACAATGGGGTCCAAGTTAGCCACATATTTTGGATCATCGTCAGACCCTAGATTGACCCTTTCACCCTTCTTAATGATTGGTGGGTGGGATGGTTGAATGATAGCCTCGCCCTTGTCGGCTTATAGGATCTCATTGACAGTGGGCTTAGATGAGCTCACGACTGTCTTGCTGGTTGCAGAGATCGCATTGACAGTGGGTTGAAGTGAGCTCGCAGCTCTCTTGGAGGTCTCCAACTTATTGAGAAGTGCAATGACCTCAGGTATTGCATGGCATCCGTGTTCCTCAATTTGGTTACCTCGTAATTCTTGGATGCCTCGGGGGCCAAGAAACTTGATGATAATTTGATGGAACAACTTTCATTTTGTGGATCCATTTCCTTCCCAAAATTGCATTGAATTGGGTAGGAACATCCAACACAAAGAATTTGCAGTGAAAAGTAACTTCGTCTTCATTTTCACCCTTTGTTTTTGTTTCAGTTGAATTGAATGCAAAAACGGTGAATTGTGGCTTGTGGAGGACTGAGTCTCTCATCTGCATTTGATTGAATGTCTTATTGAAAAGGACATCGCATGAGCTTTCTGGATCTATGAGCACTTTCTTGATGAGTCATCCACCAATGTTGATGTGGACCACCAGAGCGTCGTTATATGGGAGGTACACCTTTTTGAGGTCGAAATTAGAAAGATAAGGGTATTGTTTCCCTCGACCTATTTTACCACCTTTGACTTGTGAGTTAGTTGAAAGGTGTGGTGAATGTGATGAATCTTTTGCTTCTTGGAACGAGCTAACCATTCTGGAGGTCAAGTGTCTATAATCATGTTGATAGTTCCTTTGGGTTTGTTATCCTTATCTTCTGAAGTTTTTTGTTTTTTCTCATTGAGCTTGTTACGAAGGTTTGGCTCTTTGTCAGAGAGGAAATCATCGAGGTGACACTCTTCTTTTAGCTTATGGCAATGAGCTCTCAAGAGACGACAATCTTCTGTGAGATGATGTTGGCATTTGTGTAGCTTACAATAGGGGTTCCCTTCTATGGGTTTGAGGTCATGGACTCGAGGTTGAAAGTAAGGCTCATCTTTGATGATGTCATAAAGTTGGTTGTAGGAACACTTGAAGGGGTTTGAAAATTTAGAGTTTGGGGTCGACTTTGGTTTACCTTTGTAGTCGGACCTAGGTGTCTTGTGTTTGGCATAGGTAGGCTGTGTAGTTTGGACCGCAGCTACCCTTTCCTTTGATTTTGTGAAAGCTTCCTCTAGTGTTGCGGGGGAGTTTAGGGTGATATTTTTCCCTAATGTTGTGTTAGGGTTAACAACTGAGATGAAGGCCATGAGGCATGAGTTCTCATTTGGGCTTTCAGCTTGTATGCATTCCTTCTTGAACCTTGCCATGAATTTTTTTTTGTGGTTTCTGACTCGGCTTGTTTGAGTCGAAAAAGGGTAGTAACTTCGATTTTTCTTCGTTTGTTGTGAATGTATTGAGTGACAAAGAGGGATTCAAGTTGGTCATACGATGTGATAGATCTTTCTGGAAGTCGATGATACCAATCAATTGTGCTTCCATGGAGTGAAGGTTGAAACAGTCTGCAAAATATAGCTTTGTATTTTGGCCACAAGGCCATGCTGGTCTTGAATTGGAGGACGTGGTCCATGGGATCTCCACTTCTGTCGTAGGTAGTAAACTTTGGTGGCATGAAATTTTGGGGTGGTTCTTGTTGGAGGAGGTCTTTATGAAGGGGTTCTGTCTTGTAGCGCTAGGATTGTGGAGGCAACCTTTTGAACATTGCTTGCTTTGAGGGAATCTTGGTGGTTTTTGTTGAGTTTTTCAGAAAGTTGGAGTATACGATCATGAGTAGCTTGAAGATCGTCCATGGTGGGGGCGGTGGTATTGCTGGAAGTGGGTAAAACAGGGTTGTTGATGGTGGTGTTGACTTCCTCAGTGACAAGACCCTTTGTAGCAACTTCATTGAGTGGTGGTCAGTTGGTGGTGGCGGTGCTTCGTAGTTGAACATTCTCCGCCACCAACTTGTTGATTTGTTCTTGCTGGTCGAATATCTGCTTCTGGAGTTGCTCAAACTGGTCAGAGGTGACTATTGTCATGGTCGGTGTCTGGTTGTTATTCGTTCACGAATCAATCGGCGCCAATGTAAATATTAGGTAAAAGTAAGTCGGAGAAGATGATCATAAGTGGAAAGAAAGGGATTTTGGGTGACGAGTGGCTGAGCTATCCTTAGATAGTTGCCTACGTATCTGAGGTTGACCAAGTCCCAGAATCAAGCCTACGTAGTTCATTATTATAGGTGATGCGGGACAAAAAATAGCTCATTCATTGTCCAACAGTGGGATCAATTAATGAGCGGATATTATGGTATTTAAAAAGATATCGTAACTGAAGAGAATCAAAACGTATGAAATTTGAATGAAGTCAATTGAGGTCGAGTGAAAAAAGGGTTCACGCCGAGTAAGGTCGAAATGAAAGAGAATTGAGGTCGGAGTATATTGAAAAGTGGTGAGCCCGAGTGAGGTCGAGAAAAAATAGGCTCACGTTGACTGTGGTCGGTAGAAGTATTGTTTTGTCGAGGTCATGTCTGGTAGCTCGAATGTATGGGTATATACACCTACCCTGATATTTTAACCATAGATCAAAATTCCGAATCCGGGCAAAATTTGGAGGATTGAAAACAGGATATTACCCCGACATTTGGAAGTCATGTGTCGGAAATTAGAAGGTTTTAGTTGATAAAAATCCGTGACTTTTCATGAAATTTCATAAATATCCTAAATATGTCGATAATACAGAAATGAATGTAATTTCATAAAATTAACTTTTGATACAATGGTCCAGACTTATCATGGTTCGCATCATCTACTGCTAATGAGATATTTTCCAATCTGAATGAAGAAAATAGAAGATTGAAAGATTAGCTAAGGAAAGTGGAATCTTCAAAGAAAGATTTGGAATTGGAATTACTTTCATCATCAATTCCACTTCAAATCTCAAACTTCTCAACAACAATAAATCACATGGAATTATATCTCAGTTGTCGATTGAAAAACATCCATTCCATTTTTTTCCTCCTCTATTATAATGTTATACATCTCCACATATACCGAAATTTATCGGTCTCTTTATTTTCTCTAATAAAAATAGAAAGAGAATTAATGAGAGAATGCGATTAAAAGGGATAAAGACGAATTAGCAAGAAAAGTGAAATAAAGAAAGGACAAAGAAAATGAAAGAAGTTTGACTTTGTTAAGAAATACTCCCTCCATCCCAAATTATAAGTTCATTATAGGAAATTCAACTTATGAAAGGAACATCATTTATTAGTTTGTCTGCTAACTAAATTTTCAACTTCATCCTTATTTAATATTAATTAGAATGATAAATTTGTACAGATTTAATATGTAATATAAACAAAAGAGCAAAGATAATATAGGCAAAAAAACAAATTAACTTCTTCAAATATGATAAGTGACAGACCAAAAAAGACATAATGTATTTATAATTTGGGGCGAAGGGAGTAAAGGAGAATGAGACAAATGAGTTGGTGGGGGTACGTCTCGGTCGGGCGTAGAAGAGAAGTATTGGATTAGAGATAATGAAACTTGAGCTGGAGTGAGACTTTGGAACTGAGGTAATTATGCATTGAAATTTATTTATGATCCTTTGTAACTTAAGCGTTAAAAGATTGTGCTTGTCAGGTTATTGTGGGACCGACTCGTTAGACTTTTGGTTTATAAATATTTGTTATTTATTTGACGAATATTTATTTATCAAAAATTGGGGTGTAACATGCAATTTAAGGCCCATGCTTTGCATGGGCTAAATGACTAGTAATAAAAAATAGACTACTTAATTATATCTTTAGGAAATTAGATCTTTTCAATAATTCTTTTTAGCTATAACAATAAATAAAAATAGATATAGATCACTCAATTCTCTTTGGTAGATGTAGCTAGTGATGTCTTCAATATTGCATGGTTATTTTAGGTCTTAAAGTATGAATGAACTATCTTATTCTGCACCCACTAAACATGATGTAGTACCCATAGTACAAAATGTCGATATATTCTAATCTATCGAATTTCGGAAAAAAAATGATATATCCGGATATATCGAAATATATCCTCGATATATTAGATAACATATATCGATCACATTAATAACTTTTTTAGAAAATATTTGTAAGAAAACTCTTCTGTTGCAGATCTAATTAGATTTGCAGATCCAATCTATGGCATATCCCTTTGAAAATCCATGTATATGTAGGAAAGAAGGATTCCTATCTAATTTTGAAGGAGATTGTATTCCCAAATCAGAGTTTTAGATCTTAATTTATCACATTAAAAAAAAAGATCTTATCTAACAGATCTCATTCCTTATTGTATTTTGATAGATAAGTAAATTTGTCTTTTCTTGTTTAGAGAGAGATATTCATAATTTGTGAAAGATCTTATTTCAATTAGCTATCAATCTTCAATAACTAAACATCTTGTGTATCTTGTTATTGTTGTTATTGTTGTTATTCTTACCTTCTTATTGTTTCTGTTTTCCTTATATATCAGATTTGTGTACAGTAGATTGTGATAGAGAAAATGTAGGAAGAAGGTAAGAGACAAAGAGCATACTAGACTGTGATAAAGATCATAATATGTAAGGTATAAGGTTTCTCAATCCGATCACGCTCAAAGAGATAGAGAGATAGAGAGAGAGAGAGGCCACACGATTTAAAATATTTCTCTGTACAAATCCAAATATAAAGGTAAGAAAAATTTACAAATATCGTAAAATATCAAGATATATCTTAATTTGTTGCGATCTATCGTAATCTATCGGACGATATATTACCGATACTTCAACGTTGATATATCTACAATATATCGTATCGTTTTTATCCAAAACTGATAGATATCGTGATAAATCGTGATATTTTGTACTATGGTAGTACCAACTAAAGAAATAGTGTCTTCAAAACTATTGATAGTGGGGGCCATAAAACGTTTTGCATTTTTTTGTGTTGATTGACAATGGTCTACGTATGTATAACCTGCATTCCCATATTTTCAAATTCATCCTCTTATTATCTAAAATGGCATGTTGGAACAAACCTATAACCAAATATTGTTTCACTCAAAGTGGTAATAGGACAGAGATTATGCTCAAAGCTTATTGTGCAGTTGTGGATGAAATGATGAAACTCTCACATCATTTAGTGTTAGGGATTATGTGCATTATATATAATAATATATTAAGATAGAGGGTGGGAATTTTCCATTGCTTAGGGACAAATTAATATACTATGTTGTTTATTTTGATGGTTTTCGACTTTTCGTCCTTCGTATTTATAGGTTTTCGACAATTTCAAGTTAGCCTAGCAAAAGTAGTTCCTTTTCTCTCAATTTCTATTTCTTATGGAATAAGGAAACCTGTTTTAAGGCGACAAGGAAAATAACTCTTAATTTCATAAATAGGATACACTTGTATCAACTCTCACAATAAAGAATTAATAAGAAATCAAAAGAGATTTAGATTGATCGAATGGAAAATTTTATCTTGTTATTTGTAATCATCGTAGAGATACATCTCACCTCTACATGTAGAGAGATGAAATTTAATTGTGAAGGTGTTGGGTAAGTAAATTAGTTTATTGCATTTGTATATAATATATTGCATGTTTCTAATTTTCTTCACTACTATGACTCCAATCAAACTCCATCTCTGAACCTTTTATCTCAGCAGATCTTGTGTACGCAGTTGATATATGTGGAATGATACTATTGATTGAAACAAATGAAGGGTACATTTCGAATGTCAAAATAATGATAAATCCATCACTCGAACATAAAGATGAACTCTTTGTTTTGATTACCGTAGAACAAAACCAAAACCCAATTTCTTGATTCCACTCGAATTGAATAATAATTGTTTTATATCTTCTTTCCGTTCTCTCTATCAAAATTTGAGTATTATACACAACTTGCAATTTTGGTTAAAGCAAAATCGGAACATTTATTCTGTATGTTTGATAAATCTACAAGGAATTCACTCATTCAATGGGCAACTAATACATTGGAAAATAAACCTATTCTGAATTGTCATCACTAATCGGCCACTATATTGTTGATTTATTGGTGCATGAATTACCATCATTAATCCACTATTTGGTGTTGAATGTGTTGTATGATGACCTTATTTGGTTTTTTACTTTACCAATTCAACTTAGACATCCACTTTTATTTTAAAAGTTCTACCGGTGACCCCCGCGTTTTTTGAAGAAAAACATTTTTTCTTAACCATGTGTATTAACAATTGAGAGAGAAGAGGAAGATTAAGTGTAGTAAGTTTAAACATTAAACCCTTTAAGAGAAGATAATGGAGGGATATGGTTATTAGCATTTTTTGTTGCGATTCGAAATTTACCCTTAGTTTTAGTTAATCCTATTGATCCACGTGGATTTGATTTGATCCATTAGATTTCCTGAGATAAAAGGTTTAGATATGGAGTGTGATTGGAGTCATTCTAACGGACTCCAAGGGAATAACTTACTGACTCCAAGCTCCCCATAAATGATGCAACCCATACACAATGGGTCATAGCGGGTAATGTGGATGCATGCGAATCTAGTAGTCATAATCCTACCCAAAGAAACATCCAGGTGAGCATCGTCCACTAGCGAGTTTCTTGACGAGATTTATGATTTTGTTTTTGTTTATTACAAGTCATTTGAACCGTGCATTGCATGGATAATATTATGATATATATATGTTGGAGTTGATTTTTAATTTTTTTTTCGTTACATTAAAATAAATTTTGATAAATGGTTTTGTGTTATTATGTTTGTATTAAATTATTTTATATAGTTGTTGATTTAGTCTGGACCAGGGTCTTAGTGTAGTTCACATCTGTAGTTTTAAGCTTGTAGATACCTTATCAAGATAATATAAAAAAAAATGTTATCAAGGGAAAGAAAAATGTTAGTGATATATTATTATAAAATAATATGTGAAGTTTATTAATGAATTTTATGAAGTATCAATAATATATGTTCATATATTAAAAACCATAAGTCACAAATTTTTTAAAATAGAATATCAATTTTTTAAATTGGAGTTTGCTAAATTAAACTGCATTTCTTAAAAATGAGAGTGTGAAGTTATACTTTTATAGGAAGTTAATATTTTGAAGAGCGTTTTGTTGTATATTATTGAATTTGAGACTCATTATAAATATTATAATTAATTAAACTTAAGATCTAAATGTGAATAACAATAATACTTGATTTGTTATATAACTTACGAAAACGATGAGTTCTTTATAATTAGATGATGAGAAAAATACTAATATAGATATTTACCAACTGAATTGCAATGCTTGTATTTATGCTATAATTTTATGTTGTTTTGGATAGAGTAAAACCGTACCATTATTCTTATGAATTGAGCTATCAATTTCATGATATTTTGGAGTGTTTTGAATTGCAATTATTAACGCCTTCTACATGCGAAGTTTACCTTAATTACAATAAACCTACTAAAAAGGAAAATAACATTGTCTTGACTCTTGAAAAATAGTTGAAAGCCAAGATAGATTTTCACCAACTCTGTTGAGTTAATCTACTACTCTTTTGTTATCAATTTCGAGGTCCAGATGTGTCACATTTATGGCAAGTGACCATAGAACAACTTCTAACACTCCTCTTGATTCTGATTCACCTGTTGAACCTAAGGAATGGGAGCAATTTCCTACACTTGAAAAAATACCATCTGCAGTCCTCAAAATGTATCCTATGCATATTCTTTCATATGCACATGTAAATTTGATGTCTACATTGAGCTTAAGGAAGTTTTTCTTTGGAGGGATCCAAATTCCTACATCATGTTGAACTTATAACATTATATTTTGCTTTATTATTAGTTTAAATTATTCACTTAGGAAAATTAAATAGTCATTATATTTAAATTGAATAAAGATGTTCGGAGAACATTGTATTTCAACAAATAAAATATGGAAAAATATCTAAATAAAATTACACGGAATACTCACATGATTTGCATTGCTAAATTAAATTATTAATATATAATATTTTGAAGAGAGAATAATGGAATTCAAATTCATGTAAATTGGGTTATCAAAAATATAACGTTTGGAATGAGTAAAGTTAAATTATAATTCATACGAATTTTGTTATTTTGGTAAGAGAAGTTTTTTCCTAGATAGATTTAACACCTGTAAATTTTTGAGACTCATTAGAAATATATGTAAACATGTTATTTTGGAGATAGCAAATTTTTTTTTGTATATTTGACACCATATACAAACTTTTGAGACTCGTTTTGAATAAATATTTATGCTAATTTGTATTGAGCTAGATAGATTTGACAAATGTTAGAAACTTTTGAGACTTGTTGAATGTTGCACAAGACCAGACATGGCTCACGCTGTAAATGTCCTAAGTCGTTACACGAGTAATCCAGGGAAGAATCACTGGAAGGCAATAACTAGGGTATTGAACTATTTGAAATATACCTCAAGTTATAATCTGCATTACACTAGATATCCCCCAGTAGTGGAAGGATACTGTGATGCTAATTAGATATCAGATACTAAGAACTCAAAAGCCACGAGTGGCTATGTTTTTACTCTGGGTGGTGCAGCGATATCTTGGAAATCCTCTAAGCAAACATGCATTGCTAGATCCACTATGGAGGCTGAATTCATTGCTTTAGATAAAGCGGGAGAAGAAGCAGAATGGCTTCGAAATTTCTTAGAGGATATCCCCATGTGGGAACAACCAGTGCCAGCTATTCGTATAAACTGCGATAGTTAATCTGCTATAGGCAGGGCACGGAGTAGTATGTATAACGGTAAGTCTCGACACATCAGATGAAGACATAAAACCGTTAGGAAACTGGTCTCAACTGGATTAATCTTTATAGAGTATATTAAGTCGACTGAAAACTTAGCGGATCCATTTACTAAAGGTTTGGCCCGAGAGCAAGTTCAAACATCATCGAGAGGAATGGGTGTAAAACCTAAGACGAAAGAGTAGGCCTGATGGCAACCCTACCTAGTTGACTGGAGATCCCAAGATCTAGGTTCAAAGGGACAACCGAATCTCGCATGACTCGACGATAGCACTGTGAGAGTAAACATCTCTTATCCATTCCTATGATGATGAGACCAGTGCTGCCTGCATTGATGGACTAGGATAAGCTTTTGCTTTTAATGATTCCCATAGCTTCTAAAACAAGTGGAGTATAGCAGGATACTCTTCATGGGCAATCACCTTATGAGTGAGAAAAATGGGTCGTTTTCTGTGAGAATGTTGAAGGTTGCATTCTTTAAGACCACTTAACCATAGAACCAAGTTTTTTGAGGAAGGGAAACTGTGTGGTAGCCATTGTATTGGTTTACACAAATGGCTGAACATTTCAAGACATCATGTTCACTGATTAGCCAGTAAATCCGATGGTTATCCACTAGGGTAGGTTCAAGGCTGAAAAATTGCTACCTATACCGATGCAGCTACTTTCCGCTTGTACTCTCTCAGTTGCATTGCATTTGCATAAATCCATAATTTCTATTCATGCGGAGGATTGTTGGAAACAGTTTGAACAGATTCTGTCAGAAATCTGACAGAAATCTGACAAGGTCTTTGGCTGGACATTTTGATATGTTCTAGAGCTTCATTGAGTGAGATCTTGGTACGTATGGAATCCTCATTCTGAGTAGATGCTCGCAGAGTATTCATATGTCTAAAACTGTTCCATATTGAATGAGAAATTGGTGTCCCAAGTTCCAAACAACTTGAGACAAAGCAAGGAAAATGTGATAGTCCCACATTTGACCCATGTAGATAAGGTTTTGTCTAGAAAAACCCCTCATGTACAATAAGGGTGTGGCCCTTGGGGTTACAATGTTTTCGCGCGTTGGGCGTAACCTTACATGGGCTTGGGCCTGGAAAACACACACACGCGCGTCGTCCGTCCGTCTGACCGACCCGGCTCGGCTCGGCTCGGTCTCGGACTTGGGCTTGGATCTTGGTGATCCAACATAATCTTTTTGGTAGAAAGGTTCATTGGAATAAGTCCCAATAGGTGCATATCTATTCTGAACTGGTTCAGCCCAAATAGGTGCAACCTTTCATAAAACTGTTTCGGGCCCAAAAGTTGTGTCCCTTGATGAAACTGTTTCAAGCCCAAAGTGTCTGTTCAGCCTAAATGGGTGTGTCTGTTCATAGAACTGGTTCGACCCATTAGGTGTGTCTGTTCAATGAACTGTTTCGGCCCAAGTGTCTGTTCACTTAGTTTTCTCTTGCTATAAATACCTTGCCAGTGTCTGCATTGTTCATTCATACGAAAAACCTCATATTCATTATCATTCATTGTCCGTGTGTCCTTGAGAGAGTTACATCACTGAACTGGTTCACCGTCTTCGTTTTGTTTGAAGTGCTGCTACACGACGAAGGTATTGATCGTTGTATCCTAGGAGACAGTTTGCACTACACCCATACAACACCTGTTGGGGTAAACTATGTCTTAAGGACATAGATTTTCTCGACTCGATCACATCATACTGTCCTTAGTTATTGTTCTGGTTTGCATACTTTATTTATTCTGTTTTCACTTAGAATTATACTTGTGCATTACTAACATATTGCCCAACATTCTTAAGACATATTGCCCAACTTCCAAATGGATGTTCAAAAAGAAGATGAGAACAGATGGTTCAATAGACAAATACAAGGCCAGACTTGTAGTCAAAGGTTACAGGCAGAAACAAGGCTTGGATTTCTTTGACACTTACTCTCCAGTAACGAGAATAACGTCTATTCGAACGCTTCTTGCGATTGCTGCTATACACAACCTTGAAATACATCAAATGGATGTAAAAACCGCTTTCCTAAATGGCGATTTAGAGGAAGAAATCTATATGCAACAACCTGAAGGTTTTGCTGCTCCTGGACAGGAGAATAAGGTGTGTAGACTTGTAAAATCATTATATGGTTTAAAACAAGCCCCGAAGCAATGGCATGAAAAATTTGATAATGTAATATTGTCAAGTGGTTTCAAAATAAACGAATGTGACAAATGTGTTTACACTAAGTCCACTCAAACTGGATATGCTATTGTATGTCTCTATGTAGATGACATGCTGATTTTTGGTAGCAATAATGACATCATTAATGCTACTAAGAACATGCTTCACAGTAAGTTTGATATGAAGGATATGGAAATTGGTGATGTTAAAATAGGGATTAAAATCACTAGAACATCAGATGGAATCGCACTATCGCAATCCCACTACATTGAGAAGGTTCTTGAAAAGTTCAAGAAACACTCTACTGGAATTGCCAAAACTCCAGAAGATCCCAATCTTCATTTAACTAAGAATACTGGGGCTAGCATATCACAAATAGAATATGCTCGTGTCATTGGCAGTTTGATGTATATCACAAATTGCACAAGACCAGACATGGCTCACGCTGTAAATGTCCTAAGTCGTTACACGAGTAATCCAGGGAAGAATCACTGGAAGGCAATAACTAGGGTATTGAACTATTTGAAATATACCTCAAGTTATAATCTGCATTACACTAGATATCCCCCAGTAGTGGAAGGATACTGTGATGCTAATTAGATATCAGATACTAAGAACTCAAAAGCCACGAGTGGCTATGTTTTTACTCTGGGTGGTGCAGCGATATCTTGGAAATCCTCTAAGCAAACATGCATTGCTAGATCCACTATGGAGGCTGAATTCATTGCTTTAGATAAAGCGGGAGAAGAAGCAGAATGGCTTCGAAATTTCTTAGAGGATATCCCCATGTGGGAACAACCAGTGCCAGCTATTCGTATAAACTGCGATAGTTAATCTGCTATAGGCAGGGCACTGAGTAGTATGTATAACGGTAAGTCTCGACACATCAGATGAAGACATAAAACCGTTAGGAAACTGGTCTCAACTGGATTAATCTTTATAGAGTATATTAAGTCGACTGAAAACCTAGCGGATCCATTTACTAAAGGTTTGGCCCGAGAGCAAGTTCAAACATCATCGAGAGGAATGGGTGTAAAACCTAAGACGAAAGAGTATGCCTGATGGCAACCCTACCTAGTTGACTGGAGATCCCAAGATCTAGGTTCAAAGGGACAACCGAATCTCGCATGACTCGACGATAGCACTGTGAGAGTAAACATCTCTTATCCATTCCTATGATGATGAGACCAGTGCTGCCTGCATTGATGGACTAGGATAAGCTTTTGCTTTTAATGATTCCCATAGCTTCTAAAACAAGTGGAGTATAGCAGGATACTCTTCATGGGCAATCACCTTATAAGTGAGAAAAATGGGTCGTTTTCTGTGAGAATGTTGAAGGTTGCATTCTTTAAGACCACTTAACCATAGAACCAAGTTTTTTGAGGAAGGGAAACTGTGTGGTAGCCATTGTATTGGTTTACACAAATGGCTGAACAGTTCATGACATCATGTTCACTGATTAGCCAGTAAATCCGATGGTTATCCACTAGGGTAGGTTCAAGGCTGAAAAATTGCTACCTATACCGATGCAGCTACTTTCCGCTTGTACTCTCTCAGTTGCATTGCATTTGCATAAATCCATAATTTCCATTCATGCGGAGGATTGTTGGAAACAGTTTGAACAGATTCTGTCAGAAATCTGACAGAAATCTGACAAGGTCTTTGGCTGGACATTTTGATATGTTCTAGAGCTTCGTTGAGTGAGATCTTGGTACGTATGGAATCCTCGTTCTGAGTAGATACTCGCAGAGTATTCATATGTCTAAAACTGTTCCATATTGAATGAGAAATTGGTGTCCCAAGTTCCAAACAACTTGAGACAAAGCAAGGAAAATGTGATAGTCCCACATTTGACCCATGTAGATAAGGTTTTGTCTAGAAAAACCCCTCATGTACAATAAGGGTGTGACCCTTGGGGTTACAATGTTTTCGAGCGTTGGGCGTAACCTTACATGGGCTTGGGCCTGGAAAACACACACACGCGCGTCGTCCGTTCGTCTGACCGACCCGGCTCGGCTCGGCTCGGTCTCGGACTTGGGCTTGGATCTTGGTGATCCAACATAATCTTTTTGGTAGAAAGGTTCATTGGAATAAATCCCAATAGGTGCATATCTATTCTGAACTGGTTCAGCCCAAATAGGTGCAACCTTTCATAAAACTGTTTCGGGCCCAAAAGTTGTGTCCCTTGATGAAACTGTTTCAAGCCCAAAGTGTCTGGTCATAGAACTGGTTCGACCCATTAGGTGTGTCTGTTCAATGAACTGTTTCAGCCCAAGTGTCTGTTTACTTAGTTTTCTCTTGCTATAAATACCTTGTCAGTGTCTGCATTTCATTCATTCGAAAAACCTCATATTCATTATCATTCATTGTCCGTGTGTCCTTGAGAGAGTTACATCACTGAACTGGTTCGCCGTCTTCGTTTTGTTTGAAGTGCTGCTACACGACGAAGGTATTGATCATTGTATCCTGGGAGACAATTTGCACTACACCCATACAGCACCTGTTGGGGCAAATTATGTCTTAAGGACAGAGATTTTCTCGACTCGATCACATCATACTGTCCTTAGTTATTGTTCTGGTTTGCATACTTTATTTATTCTGTTTTCACTTAGAATTATACTTGTGCATTACTAACATATTTCCCAACATTGAACAATATATATGTATGCTATTTTTGAGTGAGAGTTTTTTAGATAAATTTTAGTATTTGACCCCCCTTAAAATTTATTTTTTTAATTAAAAAATATGTTAGTTTAAAGAGAAAAGATTTATTCCAGACAGATTTGACACCGGTTACAAAATTTTGAAAATTATTTAAGAATATTAGTTGGTTGATAATAAATAACTTGGGTTAAATTTTTGATGAAAAGTTACTTTGCTATTAGCCCGATATATTACTATTAAGAAGTTTTTTTTTTTTTTTTGATTGGTAGGCGAGGTTGAGGGGTGCTACAACTGTTAACGTGTTTCGAACCCACAACCTCTCCACTTTTGTAAGGGAGGGGTGCTACCATTGAGCCACAGGCCCATTCGCTACTATTAAGAAGTTGGCAATAGTATCTTATATATTTCATATTATGATTAAAAGTCATAAAATTTGCCTATGATTTTGTAGTTACCATCCAACAATGCTTGAAGAAGTGTTTAGTCTTCCATTAAAAATTATGATATAGGTGATTCTTTTTAATTATAAGTGTAGTAAAATTGAGTAGTAATTATTGAAATACCAGTGATGAAAAATATATGTAAACATGTTATTTTGAAGATAAAAGATTTGTTTTAGATATATTTGACACCATTTATAAGCTTTTGAGGCTCGTTTTGAATAAATATTTATGTTAATTTGTAGAGAAAAGTTTTCTGTAGATAGATTTGACACTCATTACAACCTTTTGAGACTCATTAAAAACATATATATGTTTGCTATTTTGGAGAGAAAGGTTTCTGACGGAAAGGTTTCTTGCAAATTTTCCTTTTAGGAAACTGATCATTCAAAACAAATTGTTGTTTGAAAATTATTTGATTAGAACTATTGTGACAGATTTCTGACGAAAAGGTTTTTTGGAGATTTTCCTTTGGGAAATAATATTTTTAATACTAGGTGATAAAACACTTATAGTATTATCAAATTGATTAGGATATTGTCCTATTTCATTATTCTCAGTTAATTCTGAAATAATAGTTTCTTTACTAGAAGAAATGAAAGTGCCATCATGGGTGACATCATAAGTGACATCATGAGTGTCCTCATGAGGGACATCATGCTTATCCTTTAGACTGTCGTTAATATCACTGTCAATTTTCCTAGAAGAAACAAGAATGATATTATCATGTTTATTGTTGATATAATTATCAACTTTTCTAGAAGAAATAAGAATGATCTCATCCTTATCTTCTAGGCTGACGTTAATATCACTGTCAGTTTTCTCAAGAATGACATCATGTTCATTCTCTGGTCTGACGTTGATATTACTGTCAACGTTTCTAGAAGAAACGAGAATGGTATCATTATTATCCTCTAGGGTGACATTAATACCACTGTCAGTATTCGCAAGAATGACATCATGCTCATCCTCTGGTCTGACGTTGATATTACTGTCTCCAATATTCTCAATTTTGATAATTTTACTGTCAATTAGTTGTAAATCTGGAATAACCTTAATAAACTTTGTCTCTTCTGAGATTGGTTGTTTGAGAACAACTGATTCCAGAATAATAGATTCATCTTTAGGGGAGATCGATTGCTTGGGTACAGTCGATTTCTGAATAGGTTCATCTATTACAGGAGACTTAGTAGGAAGATTATCAGGTTTAGAACTTTTATTAACAGTATTGGTCCAATAAATAATATAGCTTTTAGCTACATATGATTCTAGAATATTACCCATTTCTTGCACATATTGTGCAAATGGAATAATAAATCTAATCTCATCTAAATGCTTATAATAATTTGTTTTAATAAACGCATGTTGAGCTTCATTATAATTTTCCCAATACCATTTTCGAAAGTCATCATACTTTGAACTATTCCATTCATTATTGATGGCCACTCGATCAACGATAAATTCCTTGGTTAGGTCTATTGAATACCAAGTAGTATTTTTAAGTCTCTCCCTATAAGGGATTGCCAAAGGATTAAAGTATCTATCATTTTGATTCATTATAAAATATTTAAATAACAAAAACTAGATATGCCAGATAACACGAAAGATAAAGTGTCAATAAGTTGTTAGGGATCATGTAGATCTTTACTCAAAAGTAATTATCCTGATATAAAACATAAAAGATTAAAATTTCAGATCATTAATCATGATTAATACTGACAGTCAGCGATTTAAGTCACGACTAAAACTATTTCATATCTTAATTTATGATAAATATCAATAGTCAACGATTTATGTCACAGCAAATAATAATCTCATATCCAAAATTATGATGAACTTCAACAGTCAACGAATAAAATCCCTAAAGGCCTAACGGCCATCTGCCTGCGGCTAAACGGGAAACAACGCGACGAAGTCTATGTTCATCATAACTCAGAACACTTAACTATTACAGCTGGAGACTACAAGTAGTCCAACGCGACAGAGTTGATAATAACCATAAATCAAATACAAAACAATTATTAGTCGGAGACTACAGAGTAGTCCAACGCGACGATGTCAAAAGACTAATCATAAATCTCTTTTAAGAGAATAGATAATATTACTAACAAGATTTTAAGCAATAGAGGTCGATTTACACATAAGTGCTTAGACCCTCATCACCGCTGCTGTCAGAGGCCACCAGTAGCAGCTTGACAATCCATTCCCCTTACAAAAGGGTTGCAGTGCTCCAAAGGAGTTGCTATGTTCCTTGATTAGGAATATTCTCCATATCTTAATGAAGAACTGAAACAGTATCATCGTTCTTATCTCGAATAATTACTGTTGGTCAAGCCACTACATGTTCCCCAACAGTAATTTACGCTGACATGGCGCTAATACCAAAATTAAAGCAGGATTATAAATAGTAAAATTAAACTAAAACAAACAGCGAAAATTACAGAAATCTAAAACATAAATTAAAGAACAGAAAATAAAGAAAGAAAAGTAAAGAAGAGGAAGAAGAAGAAGAAGAAAATACTGCAACAGAATTCCATGACCCACATATCATTCCAAATTCTCTGGTTTATTAACCATTTATTTTCCCTTT
This sequence comes from Aquilegia eximia, assembly GCA_023053565.1. NCBI lineage: Eukaryota > Viridiplantae > Streptophyta > Magnoliopsida > Ranunculales > Ranunculaceae > Aquilegia > Aquilegia eximia. The sequence continues at coordinate 29,797,776 of JALIGU010000004.1, forward strand.
AAAACATCAACAGAATTCCGTTTTTACTATCTTTCTGGTATTATGATTCCCGCGAATCAATGGGACAAAGAAAACAGACAATATATCTACTCAATTCAATATTCACAGGTCAATATATCTGCTCAATTATCAGACTCCGAGACAGAAGATGGAGTCCACATAACAGGTTACTCTACCGACGATAAGGGGCCTACTATTCAAATGGGGTCCACACATCACATAATGCTCGCCGACTATGGGGTCCACAACACCCACGAGACAACAGGTTACTCTACCAACAACAACGTGCTGACTATTCACTGGGGCCTACCCACTTACAATTGGGGCCCATATATCATCACAAGATGCCCAATGGGGTCCACTAAGAAGATGCTCAATGGAGCCCACACATCACAAAGTGCCAATGGGGTCCACAATCCACTAAGAAGATGCTCAATGGGGCCACACATCACAAAGTGCCAATGGGACCCACCCACTAGCAAGATGCTCAATGGGGCCCAATTTCCACTCACAATTTGCCTATATAATGAGGCATTTGCAACAAAGGAGGAACAAGCTTCGAATGCGCTCATAAGCCTTCAACAACATTCGACAGCAAGCCTTCTCCCTTCTTCTCTCTTCTTCCCCCATTTTCTCTACTTGTAAACTTTTCTTGTAACCTTTCCCTTTTCTTTTTCAACTTGTAAACTGTTTTAGTTCTTCGTTAAGAAATGGAGAATAGTTCTAAGGGGGAACGAGAGCAACTCCTCTGGAGTACTGCAACCCTTTTATACGGGGAATCAATTGTCAAGCTGCTACCGGTAGCCTCTGACAGTAGCAATAATGAGGGTCTGAGCACTCACGTGTAAATCGACCTCTATTGCTTAAGACCTTGTTAGAATATTATCCATACTCTTGATGAGATTTATGATTAGTCGTTTGACATCGTCGCGTTGGACTACTTGTAGTCTCCGACTAATAATTATTTTATGTTTAATTTATGATTAATCTCAACTCCGTCGCGTTGGACTACTTGTAGTCTCCGGCTGTAATAGTTAAGTATTCTGGTCTATGATGAATGAAGATTTAGCTACGTGGTGACTACCCGTTTAGCCGCAAGCAGGTGGCCGTTAGGCGTTTAGGGACATTTGTCCGTAATTCGTAGTATTTGGAGTTCATCATAGATCTGGATATGAAATTATTATTAAGCTGTGACATAAATCGTTGACTATTGGAATTGATCATAAAGTGAGATATAGGATAGTTGTTAGTTGTGACTTAAATCGCTGACTGTCAGTATTAATCATGGATAATGATCTAGAACTGTAAGTTTAATGTTCTCTTATCAGAAAAATTATTATTGTGTTAAGAACTGCATGATCCCTAACACCTTATTGACACTTTATCTTTCGTGTTATCCGGTTTTATTTAAGTTTTATAAAATTAGATTATTTGAAAATGTCTCAAAATGATAGATATTTTGATTGTTTGGAAACCTCTAATATGGAGAAAATAAATAAAACTACTTTTGGTAGGATTTCTTCTATTAATATAATAGAATCAATCAATGAATTTAAAATGGATAAAGTAGCCATTAATAATGAATTTAAAAGTTCTAAAAATGATGCTTTTAGAAAATGGTATTGGGAACATTGTAATAAAGCCCAACATGAATTTATTAAAGAAAAATATTATAAATATTTAGATGAGACTAGAAGTATTATTCCTTTCGCACAATATGCGTTAATATGGAGTAAAACTATAGAATCATCTGTATTCAATGAATTTTTCAAATCTGATCAAATGACTGCTGATAAGAGTTCTAAATCTGATCACCTTTCCACCCAGTCTCCTAAATTAATAGATGAATCTTTTATTTTGATATCGGATGTTCCCAAACAACCGATCTCAAGAGAGACAAAGTTAACTAAGGTTATTTAAGATTTACAACCAATCGACAGTAAACTTATCAATATTGATAATATGGTTAATAAACCAAATATTACGATTAATAAACTTGAATCGGATAAAATCTATTCTTTTCCTGGGGAAAAATTAGATTTAGATAACAATGATTTAAGACAAAATCAATTAACCAAGATTTTGACTAATAATAAAATTATTGAATTATCACAAGATATTAATACTATATCTGATAAGATTGAGAATACTGGAGACAGTAATATCAACGTCAGACCAGAGAATGAACATGATGTCATTCTTGAGAAAACTGACAGTGGTATTAATGTCACCCTAGAGAATAGAAATGATGTCACTCTCGTCTCTTCTAGAAACGTTGACAGTAATATCAACGTCAGACCAGAGAATGAACATGGTGTCATTCTTGAGAAAACTGATAGTGATATTAACGTCAGCCTAGAGGTTAAGAATGAGGTCATTCTTGTTCCTTCTAGAAAAATTGATAATAGCATCGACATCAATATTGGAGATAAGCATGATAATGCTATTCTGGTTTCTTCTAGGATAATTGATAGTGATATCGACGTCATCCATGATGTCACTCATTTCTTCTAAAAAAGAAATTATTATTTCAAAATTAATCCCTAGTAATAAAGTATTTTTACAAAATAGTTTTCATACTCAGAAATTAACTGACATAGGATATTATCCTAATCAATTCAATAATATGGTACGGGTTTTAACACCGAATATTAAAAATATTATTTCTAAAAAGAAAATCTCCAAAAAACCTTTCCGTCAGAAATCTGTTTATAATAGAATCTCTTTCAAACAACAATTTGTTTTTAATGATAGGTTTCTTAAAAGGAAAATTTCCAAAAAACCTTTTCGACAGAAATTTGTCTATAATAGATTCAATCAAGACCTTTTCAAAAGGCAATTCGTTTCTATTTTCAAAAAACAATTTGTTTTAAATAATCAATTTCCTAAAAGAAATATTTTCACACTTATTATTGATCAGATAAAAAGAGAATTTATTTCCTCACCTAATTTATTCAGGTTAGTTAAACCTTTTAAAAATGATTTTATGGATATCACTAATAGTGAATTAAAATTAGCTAAGGGTTTTTATTAAAAAACTTCTCGGAATTATGACATGTTAATAAACAGGCCTAGTATAAATGTCTTGAGTAATAATCAGGATTTAATTTTGGATATTATTAATAAAATATCCAACCCTGATGAAAGAATACAAGCTTTTCAAAATTATTTGGAAAATACTTCTCATAATAAAACTTTTTCCTCGGATGGTGTTTTTCATAATATTGAATCAAATTCTATAGTTAATAAATCTACCATTTCTGACCTTAAAGGTGAAATTAATAATCTTAAATCAGAGATTAAAACCCTAAATGGGAAAATTTCCTTACTCCAGAATCAAACAAATCTTAATATGGAGACTATTGGGGATTCACTGTCCTTAAATCACCCTACTAATCAAAAGTGGCATATTAAGGTAAAACTGGTTATTAATCAAGATTTTACTTTTGAAACCATTGCTTTGGTTGATAGTGGTTCCGACCTTAATTGTATAATAGAAGGATTAGTTCCTAATAAATATTTTGAAAAAACTAAGTATGCATTGAATACTGCTAATGGTTCTCCTATAAATTATAATTTATCGGATGTTTTTGTATGCAATGATGGTATTGGTATTAATACACCTTTTGTCTTATCTGATAATTTATCTCAAATGGTAATCTTAGGAAGACCCTTTTTAAGCCTTATTTGGTCTATTAAAAGAATTGAGAATAGTGGAATTCATACTACTATAAAAGGGAAAAAGATAGTTTTCGAATTTATCATTAAGCCTAAGATAAATCATATTAATCAATTACAAGAAACTTTGTTTTTAAAAGAAAAACAAATCAATTTTTTATCTCAAGAAATAGGCTATGTCTCGATTGATAAACAATTAGAGCAATTTGCTACTAAAGAAAAAATTCTTTCTTTAGAAAAACAATTTCAAAAGGAAATATGTAGTGATGTTCCTAATGCCTTTTGGGACAGAAAACAACACATAGTAAAATTACCTTATATAGGAGGTTTTAATGAAAACATGGTACCTACTAAAGCCAGACCAATTCAAATGAATAAAATTTATATGGAATTATGTAAGACTGAAATTCAAGGTCTCCTAGATAAACGACTTATTAGAAAAAGTTCTTCTTGTTGGAGTTGTGCAGCCTTTTATGTTAATAAAAATGCTAAACAAGAACGATGGATTCCTAAATTAGTTATTAATTATAAACCCCTTAATAAGGTTCTTCAATGGATTCGTTATCCTATTCCTAATAAGAAGGATTTATGGAAACGCTTAAATAATGTTTGTATATTTTCTAAATCAGGTTTTTGGCCTGTTCAAATTACTGAACAAGATAAATATAAAACCACTTTTCCTATTCCTTTTGGACATGGAATATTATGGATGTTTGTTTAAAAATGCTCTTTCAGAATTTATGAAGATTCTAATGCTTATAATGAATTCAATATTGTTTATATTAATGATATAATAATTTTTCTATTGGACAGCATTTTAAATATCTAAACGCATTTTCCCATTTTAATAAAGAAAATGGTTTAGTTGTTTTTTCAAAAAATGAAGATTTTCAAAACTAAAGAAAATGGACAGCAAGCCTTCTCCCTTCTTCTCCCCTTTTCTCTACTTGCTGTCGAATGTTGTTGAAGGCTTATGAGCGCATTCGAAGCTTCTTCCTCCTTTGTTCCAAATGCCTACTTATATAGGCAAATTGAGAGTGGGAAGTGGGCCCATAAGGCATCTTGCTTAGTGGGTGGGCCCTATTGGCACCTTGTGATGTGTGGGCTCCATTGAGCATCTTCTTAGTGGATGGGTCCCATTAGGCACCTTGTGAATTGTGGACCCCATTGAGCATCTTGTGATAATGTGTGGACCCCTGTTGTAAGTGGGTAGGCCCCAGTGAATAGTCGAATTATGGACCCCATTGAGCATCTTGTGATAATGTGTGGCAGGGAAAAAAAAAAACGGACCCAATTAAGGTGTGGAAATATAAGATTGGACCAGTTAGGGAACTAATGGTAAAATAGGCCCAACCGCTGATTTCCGTGTCTTATGGACTAGTTTACCCTTCGACTGATGCAAAGACTTGTTTGCATATCATAAACATATAAACATACTTATTTATATCAGTCACAATACAAATATAAAATGCAAAGACTTGTTTGCATACTTGCAAACAACAACATAAACCCTAAAATGTAAATGCAAAGAATTGTTTGCATACTCGAAACGACGACAAGATAAACTAGAAAATGTAAAGACTTGTTTGCATCAGTGACAACACATAAAGATTAAATGCAAAAACTTGTTTGCATACTCGAAACAATGACATACCATAAAATGCAAACATTTGTTTGCATAAACCAGAAGGGTATTATCGATAATGAAAGGGCCGTTTTTACAATATCAACGTTAAATGGGTCTTTTCTTATTTTACAAATGCTTAATGAGGGCCAATTTTACAAACCGGGCCTTAGTTGGGCCAATTGTGTTTTATAGGTGCTTAATGAGGGCCTAGAACCATTTCCATGTAATGTGTGGACCCCAGTTGTAAGTAGGTAGGCCCCATTGAATAGTCGGCATGTTGTTGTCGGTAGAGTAACCCATTAGACACTTTGTGAGTGGATGGTCCTATGTGAGCATTGTGTGGACCTATGTGAGCATTGTGTCGGTAGAATAACCTGTTGTCTCGTGGGGGTTGTGGACCCCATAGTCGGCGAGCATTATGTGATGTGTGGACCCCATTTGAATAGTAGGCCCCTTATCATCGGTAGAGTAACCTGTTATGTGGACTCCATCTTTTGTCTCGGAGTCTGATAATTGAGCAGATACATTGTCCTGTGAATACTGAATTGGGCAGATACATTGTCTCTTGTCTGTTCTGTGGTCCCATTGATTTTACGGGATTCTGGAAGGATGATTGAAACGGAATTCTGCTTCTAAATGATGGGTTTTGTTTAAATAGAAAAGGAACCAATAAATGGCTAATAAACCAAAGGATTGAAATGACATGTGGGTCATGGAAAGGAGAAAATTTGGGAATGCCGGCATATGGCTAGGAAACAATAAAGATCGGAAAGACACTTGGCCTGTGATTAGGTGTGGTATGGTATGATAGATGGTTTAGGTAATTTGCCATGAAAAAGGGGCCTGATGGGCAGTAAACTCTATTTGACCAGAAGAATTTCTTTTAAAGTTATAATTTAGAACTGTTAACTCGGCTGCAGCAAAGTTAACTGGAGGATCAAATTTAAACCACCAATTGTAGAACCAGGTGGGAAATGAGTTTCTATTCTTTGCAAAATCAGTGGAGAAGTAGAAAACCCAAAAATATTCTTTTTCAGGGATTTGATGGAAAAAAGTATAGGTCCATGCATCCATATAATCCCAATAAGTAAAGGTTTGATTGCTAAAGGGTTTAGCTTTGAAAAGAGGACCAATTAGGGTTCCGGCGGCTTTTGGATCACCCCATTCATATTGTTCTATAACATTATGAATAACGGCTTTCCGATAAGGCAGAGAATATTGGCTAATAGTGGTTGGAGAATTGTCCAAATGGACGGAATTAGTCTCAAGCAAAATCGCTTCGTAGAAATTTCTACGATTGTAAATGATATTTGGACTATTAGTCCCTTGGCCAAAGTTCCTGGTACCAAGATAAATAGGCTTTTTTACCCATTTTTCATCATCCTTAGTTAGGGTAAAAAGTACCTCATTGGAATTTTTTAGAAATATTTTAGTACCACAGTCATAGTCTGTTGATTGACTAATCATTCTTTTCCTGTCTTTTAAGGCCGGAGAAAATATCCCTAATTCGGGAGGAAGGGAGGATCTTTTACTTTTTCCTTTAATTAAATCCGAATTAGGATCAGAATTTTGACTTGGAGAAGCCATTCCTGTCAAGGAAAGAATTAGTAATTAAAGTCTATAAGACATTGCCAATTAGTCCATGTATTTGGACGAAAATAATTTGTTTGTCTTATTGGACAACATTAATTAATCCTTTAATTAGGATAAACCAATCCTTTAATTAGGATGTAAATATTGTCTTATTAGACATCAATCAATCCTTCAATTAGGATGAACCAATCCTTTAATTAGGATGGAAATATTGTCTTATTAGACATCAATCAATCCTTCAAATAGGATGAACCAATCCTTTAATTAGGATGGAAATATTGTCTTATTAGACATCAATCAATCCTTCAATTAGGATGGAAATAATTTATTGTCTTACTAGACATAGATCAATCCTTCAATTAGGATGGAGATAATTTATTGTCTTACTAGACATAGACCAATCCTTTAATTAGGATGGAAATATTTCTTGTCTCAAAAGACCAAGTAAGCTGATTCATATCAGGCCCTGTGAATATCGAAAAAATTGTCCAATAATTTTATAATCCATTAGGATTTGCCAGAGATAAGCAAGGCAGTTGTTAATGAAAGATATTATTAACAAGTTTTCAAGCAATAGAGTCCGTTTTGCACGTGAGTGCACAGATGCTCATTACTGCTACTGACAGAGGCTATCAATAATAGCTTGTCAATTAATTCCCCATATAAATGGGTTGCAGTACTCCAAAGGAGTTGTTTAATTGACTTTCCTTGCTTAAGAATTTCTTTCATCTTAAGATTTTTCAAAGCCTTTTATAAAGAATTTTGACAAATATTATGTCCTTGAAAACTAATTTTAGTTTTGAAAATCTTCATTTTTTGAAAAAACAACTAAACCATTTTCTTTATTGAAATGGGAAAATGCGTTTAGATATTTAAAATGCTGTCCAATAGAAAAATTAGTATATCATTAATATAAACAATATTGAATTCATTATAAGCATTAGAATCTTCATAAATTCTGAAAGAGCATTTTTAAACAAACATCCATAATATTCCATGTCCAAAAGGAATAGGAAAAGTGGTTTTATATTTATCTTGTTCAGTAATTTGAACTGGCCAAAAACCTGATTTAGAAAATACACAAACATTATTTAAGCGTTTCCATAAATCCTTCTTATTAGGAATAGGATAACGAATCCATTGAAGAACCTTATTAAGGGGTTTATAATTAATAACTAATTTAGGAATCCATCGTTCTTGTTTAGCATTTTTATTAACATAAAAGGCTGCACAACTCCAACAAGAAGAACTTTTTCTAATAAGTTGTTTATCTAGGAGACCTTGAATTTCAGTCTTACATAATTCCATATAAATTTTATTCATTTGAATTGGTCTGGCTTTAGTAGGTACCATGTTTTCATTAAAACCTCCTATATAAGGTAATTTTACTATGTGTTGTTTTCTGTCCCAAAAGGCATTAGGAACATCACTAAATATTTCCTTTTGAAATTGTTTTTCTAAAGAAAGAATTTTTTCTTTAGTAGAAAATTGCTCTAATTGTTTATCAATCGAGACATAGCCTATTTCTTGAGATAAAAAATTGATTTGTTTTTCTTTTAAAAACAATGTTTCTTGTAAATGATTAATATGATTTATCTTAGGCTTAATGATAAATTCGAAAACTATCTTTTTCCCTTTTATAGTAGTATGAATTCCACTATTCTCAATTCTTTTAATAGACCAAATAAGGCTTAAAAAGGGTCTTTCTAAGATTACCATTTGAGATAAATTATCAGATAAGACAAAAGGTGTATTAATACCAATACCATCATTGCATACAAAAACATCCGATAAATTATAATTTATAGGAGAACCATTAGCAGTATTCAATGCATACTTAGTTTTTTCAAAATATTTATTAGGAACTAATCCTTCTCTTATGCAATTAAGGTCGGAACCACTATCAACCAAAGCAATGGTTTCAAAAGTAAAATCTTGATTAATAACTAGTTTTACCTTAATATGCCACTTTTGATTAGTAGGGTGATTTAAGGACAGTGAATCCCCAATAGTCTCCATATTAGGATTTGTTTGATTCTGGAGTAAGGAAATTTTCCCATTTAGGGTTTTAATCTCTGATTTAAGATTATTAATTTCACCTTTAAGGTCAGAAATGGTAGATTTATTAACCATAGAATTTGATTCAATATTATGAAAAACACCATCCGAGGAAAAAGTTTTATTATGAGAAGTATTTTCCAAATAATTTTGAAAAGCTTGTATTCTTTCATCAGGGTTGGATATTTTATTAATAATATCCAAAATTAAATCCTGATTATTACTCAAGACATTAATACTAAGCCTGTTTATTAACATGTCATAATTCCGAGAAGTTTTTTGATAAAAACTCTTAGCTAATTTTTATTCACTATTAGTGATATCCATAAAATCATTTTTAAAAGGTTTAACTAACCTGATTAAATTAGGTGAGGAAATAAATTCTCTTTTTATCTGATCAATAATAAGTGTGAAAATATTTCTTTTAGGAAATTGATTATTTAAAACAAATTGTTTTTTGAAAATAGAAATGAATTGCCTTTTGAAAAGGTCTTGATTGAATCTATTATAGACAAATTTCTGTCGAAAAGGTTTTTTGGAAATTTTCCTTTTAAGAAACCTATCATTAAAAACAAATTGTTGTTTGAAAGAGATTCTATTATAAACAGATTTCTGACGGAAAGGTTTTTTGGAGATTTTCTTTTTAGAAATAATATTTTTAATATTCGGTGTTAAAACCCGTACCATAGTATTGAATTGATTAGGATAATATCCTATGTCAGTTAATTTCTGAGTATGAAAACTATTTTGTAAAAATACTTTATTACTAGGGATTAATTTTGAAATAATAATTTCTTTTTTAGAAGAAATGAGAGTGACATCATGGATGACGTCGATATCACTATCAATTATCCTAGAAGAAACCAGAATAGCATTATCATGCTTATCTCCAATATTGATGTCGATGCTATTATCAATTTTTCTAGAAGGAACAAGAATGACCTCATTCTTAACCTCTAGGCTGACGTTAATATCACTATCAGTTTTCTCAAGAATGACACCATGTTCATTCTCTGGTCTGACGTTGATATTACTGTCAACGTTTCTAGAAGAGACGAGAGTGACATCATTTCTATTCTCTAGGGTGACATTAATACCACTGTCAGTTTTCTCAAGAATGACATCATGTTCATTCTCTGGTCTGACGTTGATATTACTGTCTCCAGTATTCTCAATCTTATCAGATATAGTATTAATATCTTGTGATAATTCAATAATTTTATTATTAGTCAAAATCTTGGTTAATTGATTTTGTCTTAAATCATTGTTATCTAAATCTAATTTTTCCCCAGGAAAAGAATAGATTTTATCCGATTCAAGTTTATTAATCGTAATATTTGGTTTATTAACCATATTATCAATATTGATAAGTTTACTGTCTCTCTTGAGATCTTAAATAACCTTAGTTAACTTTGTCTCTCTTGAGATCGGTTGTTTGGGAACATCCGATATCAAAATAACAGATTCATCTATTAATTTAGGAGACTGGGTGGAAAGGTGATCAGATTTAGAACTCTTATCAGCAGTCATTTGATCAGATTTGAAAAATTCTTTGAATACAGATGATTCTATAGTTTTACTCCATATTAACGCATATTGTGCGAAAGGAATAATACTTCTAGTCTCATCTAAATATTTATAATATTTTTCTTTAATAAATTCATGTTGGGCTTTATTACAATGTTCCCAATACCATTTTCTAAAAGCATCATTTTTAGGAACTTTTAAATTCATTATTAATGGCTACTTTATCAATTTTAAATTCATTGATAATGGCTACTTTATCCATTTTAAATTCATTGATTGATTCTATTATATTAATAGAAGAAATCCTACCAAAAGTAGTTTTATTTATTTTCTCCATATTAGAGGTTTCCAAACAATCAAAATATCTATCATTTTGAGACATTTTCAAATAATCTGATTTTATAAAACTTAAATAAAACCGGATAACACGAAAGATAAAGTGTCAATAAGGTGTTAGGGATCATGCAGTTCTTAAAACAATAATAATTTACTACCCGTTTAGCCGCAGGCAGGTGGCCGTTAGGCGTTTAGGGACATTTGTCCGTAATTCGTAGTATTTGGAGTTCATCATAGATCTGGATATGAAATTATTATTAAGCTGTGACATAAATCGTTGACTATTGGAATTGATTATAAAGTGAGATATAGGATAGTTGTTAGTTGTGACTTAAATCGCTGACTGTCAGTATTAATCATGGATAATGATCTGGAACTGTAAGTTTAATGTTCTCTTATCAGAAAAATTACTATTGATCAAGCCACTACATGTTCCCCAACTTGTTCGAGATGAGAACGATGGTACTGTTTTAGTTCTTCGTTAAGAAATGGAGAATAGTTCTAAGGGGGAAGGAGAGCAACTCCTCTGGAGTACTGCAACCCTTTTATACGGGGAATCAATTGTCAAGCTGCTACTGGTAGCCTCTGACAGTAGCAGTAATGAGGGTCTGAGCACTCACGTGTAAATCGAGCTCTATTGCTTAAGACCTTGTTAGAATATTATCCATACTCTTGATGAGATTTATGATTAGTCGTTTGACATCGTCGCGTTGGACTACTTGTAGTCTCCGACTAATAATTATTTTATGTTTTATTTATGATTAATCTCAACTCCGTCGCGTTGGACTACTTGTAGTCTCCGGCTGTAATAGTTAAGTATTCTGGTCTTTGATGAATGAAGATTTAGCTACGTGGTGACTACCCGTTTAGCCGCAGGCAGGTGGCCGTTAGGCGTTTAGGGACATTTGTCCGTAATTCGTAGTATTTGAAGTTCATCATAGATCTGGATATGAAATTATTATTAAGCTGTGACATAAATCGTTGACTATTGGAATTGATCATAAAGTGAGATATAGGATAGTTGTTAGTTGTGACTTAAATCGCTGACTGTCAGTATTAATCATGGATAATGATCTGGAACTGTAAATTTAATGTTCTCTTATCAGAAAAATTATATATATATATATCGGGTTGTCTAGGCTGCCGGATGACATCCATCTTGACAGCCCATCCAGTGCATTAGATCAGTTTTAATCTAATGACTATGATATATTCTTCACTTAAAAGCCTAAACCACTAAAGGACAGACTAGTAATTCAAATTCCAAAACACTAAAACACAGATTTCTTGAAGCTACCAACCGAAAATCAAGGGTAAGCCGGATTGAGCCTATTCCTATTTACTTTTTCAACCCAGTTGCCTTTTCAAAAATCTCTGAATTTAATCTACATAGTACTCTTAATGTTATGATAACATACAAGTAGAAAGGACAACTTATCATTTTTGTTTGTACATGATGTATGTTGTTGCGCATTTAATGATTAATAAAGGAGAATTTTAATTTATCAAACCAAACTTAAGTTTGTTGAGCTGTGTTCATAGTACAAAATATCGCGATATTTCGCGAAATATCGCGATATATATCGTTTTTCAGCAAAACGGATACGATACATTCCCGATAATTACCCTATAAAGTTTCTGTAAAATATTGGCCGATATATTCCGATATTTACTGATATTTTCCGATAATTTTTGGAAATATTATTTTTTTGCAAATTTTTTTTTTTTGGAAATAATTTGTTTATTCCATTTTTAGTAATGATGTTTTTTAGGTAAATACTATGATAATATACTTCCAAATTTGATTTTATATATATTTTGTATAACAAATTGATATATTAGTCGATATATTTGATGTAAAATATCCACCGATAGATTCCAATATATCCCGATATATCTATTTTTTAGAGATCGATACATTAGTCAATATCGATATTTTGTACTATAGCTGTGTTTGCCTTTGGTTATTGTGTTGAATTCTCTTCTTCTTCAAATTTTTTATTTCTGGATATGTAACTTGAAATTGAATAATTCAATTTTGATTATATATCTAGCAAGTTTATTTACTGAGGGTTCTCTGTTGAGGCAGCTACCACAAGAATTAAAGCATTACTATGGGCATTGACAATACAACAAGATAAACATTGGTTCTTTGAGCTACTAAGAAACTTGCCTACAACAGTGGGACTGGTCTAATATGTCCTCCCGCTGTCACTACACAATCTTTATTGGGAATGGAAAGATTCAGGGCACTGCAGCAGGCCACTATGGTGCAGATTCATGGGAAGATGAGGACAACATGTATGTCCTATCTGTAGATGGTGATTTTACTTATCTAGTGCATGGTCCTAGCCAATTGGGAGATGGTGCAACTGCTGGTCTTTCATATTCTGTATTTACCTTATACTGTTTTTGTATGTCGGGCTGCAATGGGAACTTGGGATACTGCTCTGTGTTGTTAAATGGAGGCATGTCTCCATGGGTAGTGCAAACCTGACGATACATTTTGTATGTGGTTCCGGCATGTAAACTATTTTACAATGGCAATTTAAAATATAATCCCGTCTTTTTAAAAAAAAAAAAAAAATTCATTTACTGAGCATTTAAATTATATACTCAGTGAGATACTACAACGAATTAGAATCAATGCAACAGACTAACACTACACCCTTATTGAGCATTTAAATGACTGAGCCATGTTTGCGTATGTTTTTTTCTTCCTAAATGTACTAGAATCTCTTACGTCTTTCATGAAGTGCTCATCTTGTTCTTTTATGTCTGTTTTTTTAGAAAATTTGAGTACAATGAAATATATAAATTATGATAAGGAGCCAAGAAAACAAAACAAAGCTTTGTTTTTCTTATTAGAAGCAATATTGAAGCACACTTTATTAATGTAATAGAAAAATTACATTAGCACTTTCGCTAGTGATTGAGGAGTTCACCCAGCCAAACGTGAAGAAGGAAAAGATATTATAGTTGCTTAGCTTCCACAAAACCCATATAACAATCATTCTTATATGAATAGTTGGGTTCACTGCAGGCTAGGCTATTAGAAGCTCCTCTATAGAACTGGTTCTGTCCAACATCAATATTATACACCTCTGGCAGAGCTGAATACATAGGGCTCTTGAAATGCTACAATGTATAGAAAGATGTTGGTCTGCAATAGGATTATATTATTCCACTTCATCCTTCGTTTGTAGCTCAAACGTGCATCAGTTGCTTACTGAGAACCCAATATATGTGCAATATAACAATAATAAGGCAAACAATAAAGCAGTAAACAAATAAAGAACACACAAGAATTTTTAACGTGGTAAAACCCAATATGGGAAACGTCCACGGTTGTCCTCGCGACAACAAATAAATCCACTAGATGAAAAGAGATTTACAAACCTATCAACTACCTGCAATCACTGCGAGTTGACACACCTGGTTATCTCTAACACCTTGACTTCACCAGAGCACCTTGATGTACGCACAAGACACTCGACTTCTTGATGAACACACAAGAAGACTCGAAGCCGATCTATGTAACAAGCTTACACCAGAGTTCCTTGATGAACACACAAGGATACTCGACTTCTTGATGAACACACAAGAAGACTCGAAGCTAAATCACTATTCAACAATGAAGAAGAAGAAGGAAGAAGAAGATGAATGGGGAAGAAGAAGATGAGTTCAATCACCAAAACAACCTAAACCAAAACCTAAACAAACTCCAAGACTAGTGATGAATTGGACGGCCAAAGAACTGCCTTGTTCTTTGGAAGAGAAACCCTATTTATACTTAGGGTTGGAAAACACAGAAAATGGGCCGAAATAAAAGAAATCCACATTGGACGTACGTACGTCGAAACAACGTTCGTACGTCCCCATACTGTAAAAGTTCGCTGCCTGCTTGGACGTACGAACGCCCTAACTAGATAAGTACGTCCTGACCAAAACATGTTTGCTGCCTAACATGACGTACGTACGCCCTAACTAGGTACGTACGTCCTAAACCCAAAAACTCACTTTTGACAAACTTGACGCGAAGAGAAGGACTAGGGACGACACGCGTACAATGAGGTTTTCCTCACAATGAACTCAAGGCGAGATAACCATGGACATCCAATGTCACAAAATTAATGTCAAACAACCGAGTGCCGGTTTCAATCTCCCCCTTTGACATTGATTTTGTGACGAAAACCTATGACTCTAATAGCACTTATAAAACGTGCTTACAAACCCAAACCATGGCATTTATAAAACATGCCTACAAAAAACACTCATAGAAAATACATACCAAATCACTAACCCTTGATAACCATCTTGAGCAAGACACTTTAATCATCAGAGACCAAACGGAAGCAACAAGAAATTCTGAAACAATCAAAGAGCCAACGGAAGTTCCTCGAACAACTCCCCCATACTTCATGAGCTCCAAGGTTTAATACTCGAGCTTACCCAAAACTGTACATGCACTTTGTGATCATCATCACTTTCACTCCCCCATACATGTTCACTCCCCCATACATGTAGTATACCTGAAACATGACCCAAAACTGTACAACCTCTAAACATTAACACGTTCACTCCAGAGAAACGACTTCATAGTAGGAAGATGTCTAGAGAAAAAGAGCAAACAAACAAAAAGAACGAAATACCATACCCGATGAAATCGGCAACGTACACTAATGACCAAGAACCAAATAGTCAAACCTGTGAGAAATGTGCAAGAAGAGAATATGCAAAAAGAGAAAGAAGAAGAGATAAACAATAGTTAGTAGGAGATAAGAAAGAGAATAGGGAAACCATGCATACTAGACACATCCAACAATATCCCATGACAAAACTACAGGAATATGAGTATCTGCAGGATGAAATATGTAAAGTATAAGAAAATCCATTGAGAATCCATGGGGAAATCCAATCTGTACATGCTCCTGAAACAACTCATCCAACCACAAAAAAAAAAATTAGAGAATCTCATAAACAAAGAGAAGAAAATATTATCCCAAACACAATGGAATAGAGACATAAAAGGAATAAACCTGTAAGCCCACCTCTAGTGAAACCCAAAAATTAGTTCAACATATGCCAAACAAGATAAGCAATCATCAAACTCATAAAAAAAATACTTTAACTGAAGAAAGAACAAGGATTATCGATGTCACCAAGTCACAAAACAACAATCCAACTTCAGAGCAAATTTCCTGCCAGAACACTAAGACTCCGATGACATGCCATACATTGTCAGAAAGATTAGAGAGTCAATAGAAGAGAATTGCTAACAATAGATGACCAAACTGAGCATATGCATCCCAAAGTAGAACAGTGGTAGCCCAAAACCATTGTAGGAGGATTATTGCAGAAGACTACCAAGAACACATCTAATCAAACCTATTGCAGGAAAAAAAATAGGATCAACCAGGCACAAGAAGCAACAATAAGAGGATAGGCAACTCTCATAAGTATTTAATCACACACCAGCTAGCCAACAAGGTAATTCAAGAATATTATTCCAACATAGAAAAGTATGATGAGAACCTATGAGAAAACATGAAGCAATATAAATCATGACAAATGAATACACCAATAACATGATTTCATCACCAAAATATGCTTATGCATACCTTGTAGCTTTCTTAAAACAAATTGAGAACTATTACCTTGAGAAATCACATCAAACACATGTGATCCAATGACAAAAATAGAAAGCATGAAGGTTAAAACCAAATAATACTAACAATCTGACCTTAGTATGTCAATGAAACACCGACTGAAAAGAATTACCAAGGATTGGAGCCAAAATAGAGTAAGCCATAAACACTTTCAGCAAGAACATCTACAAGAATCCGAAGGAATGACGCCTCTATTCCTTTGAGCACGAGGAGGACGTGTGCCCGAGGACGAAGTACCCTTGGAACCGGGTGTTTCCGATTAAAGCACATGAAAAAAATTTCTAAGTATTGTAAGGATTCCGATTAAAGCACGGATACAATTTGAACAAGCCTCAACCATGAGAAAAAGGCAAGAACAAAGAACTAAATCATAAACCAAACCACGGTAGTCAAAAGAATGATGCAATTACGCAGGAGAAGCAGGGTAGTCCTATACCAAAATCCGGAAACAAACCAAAACTAATATCAATGAGTATTTTGAAAGTCACTTGCAATTGGACAAATATAAAAGTGAACCAGATCACAACAAAACCAAGGAAACACTGTCTAGGCTGCAATACGGAAAGACCCTGGTTCAAACACAATGAACATTTTTATTGGTTTTATCCATGTAAAATAAATGTCATTCTCGTGTGGGAGTATAGGACACCTCCATCTTTTACCAAAACACGAGGGTAGGGTGTAGCCTACATCTTTTCGGCAAAACACACTCAAGAAGTGCAATACCATGGTAACGTGCAACACAAGAACTAACATCTCCTGAGTGCATCCGTCAGAGCATGACCCTCACAGCCCCAACGGGTTCCTAGCCAACTGATAATGCGCCTAAGACATTCAAATGGCTGGGGATTTTGTGAGTCATTGACCACTTACAAGAGGTATATATAAAAAGAATGATGACCATGAAGAAAACAGAAGCTAGAGATGATGTCAGATGATCATTTTTTTTTTTAATCATACAAGGATCAAGGTATAAAAATACTCTAAAAATCCCACAACATGCAAATGCATCATGTAGTAAACCACCAAAGGCGAAGGGAGTATGATGTAGCCCTACAACAATCCTTGACAGGAATCCACAGTTGAAGTTACCAAACTATAACTAGCCAAAAGGAATGGAATCCAAACAATACATAGACTAGTATGTCCTCAACACCTAAGACGAAGCCTATAGAAGAGAAATAATAAAAGAACCTAAACCTCCCAAACAAATTGCAACTTATTTAAGACAATTGAATTAAACCAATATCTCAGAAAAGATGCATCCAACAACACATACATGGAATAATGAAAGAACAATTAACGCATGCATAAACAGAAGAACAAGAAACACCAAACAAATAGCCTATGTAGTTAGAAAAATATGCAATTAAAATAACACAAGACTAGAAACAAACTACATCATTCCAAATATGGGACACCACCAGACCTTTGCAAGTCCAAAAAAACCTTCAACTTATCCTTTCTTACCCATACTTATTTAACACTAGGCGTGCCCACCTTGGGAATTGAAAAGATATGAGATCTCCCCTTAACAAGCTTTGCAATAGACTTGTCCTTAACTAATTGCACCTTAGTCTTTGACTTCCTTTTGTTAGAGTATTTGTTTCTCTTAAACCTATGACAATAAACATTAGAATTCCAAGGTCTGGAAAACGCACAAGAAGGAACATAAGAATCAACAAGATTATAATTATAAGGAACATGAGAATAACATTTAACATGTTGATTAAAATCCCAACAAAAGATATCCAAATGACCATCTCTACCACAATAAGAACAATGAAAATTATTAGATTTTCTCAAACAAGTCTTATAAGAAAATGTAGTAGTGGTGGATAAACCATGTATGTCACTATTTGGTTTATGACATTGTCCCTTAACAAAACCCATACCTCTCCTATTAGAACAAGATGGCTTACCAGCAAAAGCAACCTTATCATTAGCCTTAGACTTAAACTTTGTGCGAGAAACATGCTAAAAACTATTAGTATTAAGTCTAGTCTCAATAGACGGGGTAGGCAAAAGAGCAGGCAAACTAGATTTTACAGGAGTAATCACACTAGATGAACTAGTAGAACTAGCAATAGGAGAGTTAAATCAAGTTTTGTCCAAAACCTGCAATTGGAGTTGAGTAGACGTTAAATCGTTCTTTGTTACCTCATACTCCACCAATAGAGATTTGTATTTCTCATCGACCT
Source organism: Aquilegia eximia (assembly GCA_023053565.1). NCBI lineage: Eukaryota > Viridiplantae > Streptophyta > Magnoliopsida > Ranunculales > Ranunculaceae > Aquilegia > Aquilegia eximia. The sequence continues at coordinate 29,816,465 of JALIGU010000004.1, forward strand.
CCTGATTGGCCTTCTCTAAAGCTGCAATTTTACATAACAAGTCAAGTTTTTCTTTTTAAAATAATTGAGAAATAGAAAGTGCATCATCTGCAACATAAGAAATTTGTTTTTCAAGAGTCTCAACTTTATCCTGCAAAGAAATATTAGCCTTTTCCAAATTTTCAATTTTGGATTCATAAACTTCCCCTTGAAGCATATAGTCTTCTCCACAATGTCTGAGTCGTTGTTCTAGAGAATCAACCTTATTCTGCAAAACACCATTATCTTCAAAACAAAAATTATCAGAAGTAATAGACAAATTACAATTAGCTTTATTGCGTTTTTCCTGCAAATCAATATTAGCTTTTTGTAACCTTTTACATTCTTTTGTAGAAAGTCTATAAAGAAGAGCCCAATCACTATTGCTAACAACATACAAATTATCATCCTTTTCAAAATCAGATTTTGGTTTTGTAGATTTAGACGATTTAGCAATAAAATTATTATAACCAGACTCATGAACCATTATTGCACTCATAGGATCTACGCGTGAGCCATTACGCTCCATAACAAGCGCCCTGCTCCTGATACCAATTGAGAACCCAATATATGTGCAATATAACAATAATAAGGCAAACAATAAAGCAGTAAACAAATAAAGAACACATAAGAATTTTTAACGTGGTAAAACCCAATATGGGAAACGTCCACGGTTGTCCTCGCGACAACAAATAAATCCACTAGATGAAAAGAGATTTACAAACCTATCAACTACCTGCTATCACTGCGAGTTGACACTCCTGGTTATCTCTAACACCTTGACTTCACTAGAGCACCGTGATGTACGCACAAGACACTCGACTTCTTGATGAACACACAAGAAGACTCGAAGCCGATCTATGTAACAAGCTTACACCAGAGTTCCTTGATGAACACACAAGGATACTCGACTTCTTGATGAACACACAAGAAGACTCGAAGCTAAATCACTATTCAACAATGAAGAAGAAGATGAATAGAGAAGAAGGAAGAAGAAGATGAATGGGGAAGAAGAAGATGAGTTCAATCACCAAAACAACCTAAACCAAAACCTAAACAAACTCCAAGACTAGAGATAAATTGGACGGCCAAAGAACTGCCTTGTTCTTTGGAAGAGAAACCCTATTTATACTTAGGGTTGGAAAACACAGAAAATGGGCCGAAATAGAAGAAATCCACATTGGACGTACGTACGTCGAAACAACGTTCGTACGTCCCCACACTGTAAAAGTTCGCTGCCTGCTTGGACGTACGAACGCCCTAACTAGGTACGTACGTCCTGACCAAAACATGTTTGCTGCCTAACATGACGTACGTACGCCCTAACTAGGTACGTACGTCCTAAACCCAAAAACTCACTTTTGACAAACTTGACGCGAAGAGAAGGACTAGGGACGACGCGCGTACAACGAGGTTTTCCTAACAATGAACTCAAGGCGAGATAACCATGGACATCCAATGTCACAAAATTAATGTCAAACAACTGAGTGCCGGTTTCACTTACTACTCCTCCCTGTTTATGTATTTGTCAGTGAACTCCTTTTCAAACTTCTTTCGCGAAAAAATTACTTCAATCAACCAACTGTTTACCCCAAACCAATTCAACCAATGGGTATACTGCACTTGTTTTTCTCAATTACCTGGTCTACAAAAACCCAAATAAAAATTCTTGAGTTTGACAATAAATAGTAGTAAAAATAGTTTTTATTTACTATTCAATTAAATACAACTATTGTGATTAGTTGTAAAGACAAATTTCTGTTGACATGAAATTAAGACTAAATCTCTGTTGACATGAAATTAAGACTAAATCTCAAAGTTAAAAACAAATTCTCTGAAAAAGGGAGATTTCTAGTCAAAATGAAAAGAAAAGAAAATGTTAACAAATTAAAAGGAAAAAACAAAAACTAAGGCCCTGTTTACTTGTGGAAAACTTTTCAGAAAACTATCTCTAAAGAAAACGAAAATTGGAAAACGTGTTTATCTGCGTTGTTTTCTCTAATTTAGAAAACAGTTTTCTAATTTTCCAAAATTTTCTGTTTTCCGATTTAAGTTTAAAGTTGGAAAACACCTATTTAGAGTTTTCTATTTGGAAAACGTCGGGTTGCGAGCAAAACATAAGAAAAAAAAAAAAAAAAAAATCGATGACCGCCGGCGCCGCCGACACCTAAAGCCACCTTCATCACCTTCACCTTCATCACCCTCATCACCCCCACGCCTCCTCTACCATCTCCCCCCCGCTGCTGCTGCTGCTGCTTCCATGCTTGCTGCCGTCATTAATGGCCACCATCACCCCTGCTTCATCACCCCTGCTGATTCCTGCCACCATCACCCCTGCTGATTCCTGCCACCATCAATCGAGCTGAGTTGCCATCGCAAATCTGGCTTGAATCGAACCGAGCCGAGCCGAGCCGAGCCAGAACCAGCAGACAGTTCAGCCAAGCCAAGCCAGAAGCCAGCAGGAAAAAAAAAAAAATAATAATAATAATATCAAAAAAAAAAAAAAAAAAAAAAAAAAATTTGGCTGCTTGATGGAGAGTATCCATTGTCCATTTCGGAATTTTGATGGATGCACCAATGGACCGTGTGGAAATGGATACAAAGCTTCGTACATCCCAACGCATGTTAAGAAAGATCACTTGAAGAGGGTTAATGACATCGACAGGCTGAGAGATGCGATCAAAGTTGATATAGGTTTATTTTCGTCGCTTGACAATACTTTGAAGAGGATGAACAAATGGATGTGTGGTGATTGTTTTGGTATCCATGCATCGACCATAAAATGTAAACATCCGGATGGTGCAGTGATCAAACCACCTGCGCGAAAGGAGACCGGTGAGTTAGAGTGCGCAATTGTAGGTTTTCAACCACCACAGCTTGTGCATGTTGATAATCCACCCGCACCTACAGCAGGAGGGGACACTGGTATCGATACTCACCTTTCTGTTGTTGTACCTTCTTTAGATGAGATATTACTTGATCGTATTATCTGTAGACCTTTTCGCACAGTGAAAAGCATTCCACGTCCTTGTCGATTAGCATTCTCCTGTGCATTGAAGTCAGTCTTATATGAGGTTACTGCAGACCCCATGTCGACAGGGCCATGGGTCAGATTGCTCCTGCTTCCCTATTGCACATTGCAAGTGTTCCATCCGCAGAATCGTCAAGAGCGTCGCTCTGGTGCTCGGAAATATCTCCAGCAGAATAAGATTCTGCAGGCTCTCTCTATTTGGAACGAGCCTGGGGGTATATTTCGTCTGATTGAGAGGGTCACACACACAGAGCCTCCATTGGAACAACCATCTCGACAGTCCCAAAGCAAGAATGTACGACGGTGTTTGCAAAAGGTTGCAGACGGGCACTTTGCAGCAGCCGTGAAGGTGTTGGCATCATTAGGGGTTGCTCCGAACACTCCAGAGACGCAGCGGGCTTTAGAGGATAAACACCCGAAGCATCCACCACCATCTGTCCCCGACATTCCCTTACTCGAGTCACCTTTGTTAGTTGAGAGGGATGGGATATTATCATGCATCAGGTCCTTCCCCAAAGGGACGTCTTGTGGGCGAGATGGTCTCCGGGCCCAACACTTATTGGATGCTATGAGTGGGGCTGCATCCGCTGTAGCCACAGATCTTATGGAGGCCTTGACACCGGTTGTGAACTTATGGCTACAAGGTCGATGCCCACGGGTCTTGGCAGAGTTCATAGCTAGTGCACCGCTCACCCCACTTTTTAAGCCAGGTAACGGCATTCGCCCAATAGCTGTGGGTATGGTTTGGCGCCGCTTGGTGTCTAAGATTGCCATGAGAGGAGTTTCTAAGGATATTGTCCCCTACCTCGAGGATTTTCAGTTTGGGGTTGGTGTGCCTGGTGGAGCAGAGGCAATTTTGCATGCTGTTAATCGGTTGGTTTGTGCCAACAAGGATGACACATCGCTTTCTATGCTGCTTGTGGACTTTCAGAATGCCTTCAACCTTGTTGATCGGTCTGCTATGCTACGGGAGGTACGCAATCATTGTCCATCTATTGCTCTATGGGTCGAATACCTCTATTGTGAACCTGCTCGATTGTATCTAGGGTCTACTCATATTTGGTCAGCAGCTGGGATACAGCAGGGGGACCCTTTGGGGCCTCTTCTCTTTGCTTTGGTCTTGCATCCATTGATACACCGTATTCAGTCAGAATGCCACTTGGAGTTGCAGGCATGGTACTTAGATGATGGTACTCTGATTGGTAGTACAGAACATGTGGCTAGAGCTATTCGTATCATTCAGGAAAGAGGACCATCTCTTGGGCTCGTGCTTAATGTGTCTAAGACAGAGTTGTTCTGGCCTTCGGTTGATCCTGACTGCTCCTATCCAGATATCTTTCCGGTTGGTATATCATGTCCTCAGCGAGGGGTTAAGTTGCTTGGAGGGGCTGTAAGTACTGATGCATCATTTATTGTGGGTAATGTTCGTCAACGAGTGGATAAGACACTTCAACTTATGGACTTATTACCACAGCTAAAGGATCCGCAGTGTGAGTTGGCACTTTTACGTTCTTGTATGGGATTATCCAAACTCACCTTTGCTCTCCGTACTTGCCCCCCTGATTATGTTCAGGAAACAGCCGAATGGTTTGACCACAAGCTTCGTGCAGCCCTTCAAAATATTGTGGTTTCCGATGGCCCTGGTTTTGGCGATCTACAGTGGCGTATGGCAACCCTCCCATTGCGTATGGGTGGACTTGGTATCTATTGTGCCTCTGACGTTATGAAGTTTGCTTTCGTAGCTTCACGTACGCAAACCAAGGATCTCCAGGACTACATTCTTCGAGGTTGTGACACTCCACCTATGGGTAATGTTTTCGATACTGCCATTGCTAGTTTACATCTTTCTATACCTGATTTTGATCTCAGTAATCTTGCTCCAACTGCTATCGTCCCCTTCAGACCCCAACATGTCTTGGCGGAAGCATACTACAACAAGATTAGTTCTGGTCTTGAGAGGGAATTTGAGTTGTCAGCTAGACAAAAAGCCGTGATTGGATGTGTACAGTCAGAACATGCCAAAGATTTTCTTCTTGCTATCCCGATGGAAGGGCTTGGACAACGCATGACGCCTGTAGAGTATCGTGCCATTCTTCGTTATCGATTGATGATCCCTCTATATTCAGATGGTGAGCTGTGTCCAGTGTGTAAGAAGAGTAGACTTGATGCTTTCGGGGACCATGCGGCCCATTGTAAGCATTACCCCGGCTTCAAGTACAGGCATGACCACGTTAGAGATATCTTGTGTGATGTGTTCTGGCGGGCTGGCGTACAGGTTAAGAAGGAGGCTCCTGTTAACTTTCTTACTGATCCTAAGGAAGGAAGATCGACACTACGTCCTGCTGATATTCTGGTCTACAACTGGTCGGGAGGTAAACATGCGTGTGTTGATGTTACAGGGGCGTCTCCGATGGTTGGGCTGAGTGCTGGGATTTTTGAGGTGGGGCTAGCAGCTAGCAATGCAGCAGCTGCAAAATTGGAGAAACATGACGGAGCTTGTAGGGCTAACCAACATAGTTTCATCCCTTTTGCATTTGACACATTTGGATTGCTAGGCTCAGAAGCAGTTGAGCTCCTCAGGAGAGTGCAGAAGATAATGGATAGCAACGTGATGACTGCAGGTTCGAACGAATATGTATTTAGGAGAATCGGGTTTGCTATCCAGATAGGACTTGCCGTGCAGTTTGTAGCGCGTTTGTCCTCTACTTTTGTGTAATTCGTTGAGCTTATCAATAAAGAAAATTGTTTTTTTTAAAAAAAATCGAAAGGAAAACATCGATCTCTTCTTCTTCTCGCTCTGGATCTCTTCTTCTTCTCTCTTGTTATAGTTTTCATCTGTAATAGATCTATATTGAGTTGTTCGAGATCTGGAATCAGCTTCTTCTACAATATTCAATCAAGGTGAGATTTCGATCGGTAATCAATCTCTTTTTTTGTTTTCTTCTTATTCAATCTTCAATCAATCTCTCTTCAAATTGAAATATGATAAAATGTTACTATAGATTGTTTTGGGCAAATGCAAAATTGCATCTTGATGTGGGTTGGGTATGTAGAAACTTTGGTATTTATGAATTAATACCACATGAATTAATTTTGGGTGAGAAACTTTGAGAGAACAATTTTGATGTTGATATGTAGAATTATCGTTGTTAGTAGAGATGGATTTAGGAAGAAGAGATGGGTATTTAACAAAGCATATTGCTATTTTCATGGCTGCTGCTGCTGCTACCAGTAGAACCACTACTATTATATCTCCTTTTCTTCAGTTTTCACTTAAACATAAACATGCTGTTGTTCCTTGTATATCATCATCCAATGGCAATGGCAATGGCAAACCCATTTTGTACACTTGTCTATCCATAAATTGTCGAAAACGCCAATTTCAAACCTGCTTTGTTTCTTTCAATCCATCTGGGAATTTCGACCTCAAGTTAAATGACCAAGAAGATGATGGTAAACAACATTATTATTTCAAGTTTTTTTAGTTTCATCATATATACTGCCACTTCAGTTAAATTTGTTTATTAATGCCTTTATTGAGAATTTGAGACTAACAATTTAGATTTTTGAATCCACTGCTGGCTGGTGTGTGTGTCCACATTGGTAATAGCCTAATATATAGATATTGTTCCAAGATATGCCGGAATATTAATGGGAGTTTCTAATACTGCCGGTACATTGGCAGGTATTGTTGGGGTTGGTCTTACAGGTCAACTACTTGAAGCTTCAAACGCCACTCATTCTTATCTGACAAGTGCTGAAAGTTGGAGGTCAGTTTTCTTCATACCAGGGTACCTTTGCATGTTTAGCTCTGTCTTGTTTTTATTATTTTCAACTGGGGAAAAAAAATTGATTAAGAAACATCATACTTATTAGCATTTGGGGAGTGTGTTTGGACAATTCTTTCATTGTTCATCCATACTATTACCTGATTACTATTCATGGAAAATTTTCTGTATCAAATGCCTGAGACGATTGTTGGGTTATAATAAATATTAGTACGAACATACGCCAGGTTAGTAATGTACCATATAAGTGATACTGCTCTGCATTTTTACAAAATATGTATAATGTAGACATATCTGATCTCCAACAAATAATCAAATACTAAGTAATCCTAAGTCTATCTTGAAGCAATTATAATTTGTAGACTATATTTTCACAAACATGATACCTAGTGTGTTGCTATGACTGCAAATTAATAAAAAGTAATAACTTCAAACCAGTTGGATGTAACCAGTACGTGAATCAGGACCACTGTAATTAGTCTAGTTGCAACACCAATATATAGGCTAAGCTTTGTGGGTTGGTGCTCTGGTGTCATTTTGGTGTCCTATATAATAAAAAGGAAATGCGGTAATCAAGGCTAAATGAGTCCACACAAAATATCTTCATTGCACTCTCTCTTTCGCTCGTGCCAAACCCATAAATATATGAAAATATAAATTTCAAGTAAAATTAATTCCATTTTATATTTTGCATTTGATACCCCAAACCAAATAATTCTAGTCCATATGAATGCAAAACCATGGGAGATTACGACCTTGTAATTTGTATGCTGTGGTTAATTTGTGAGCACATCCCATGAGTTTTGACGGCCGGCTACATACACACATTGATGACTTGGTCCAATCCATAAAACCATTCCTTTGACAGGTCAGGTCGATCACCCATCCAACGAATATGTATCTCAAGTCCTCTACCTATAAGTTTTTCTTAGTCACTTGTCATGTAGATGTCTTTTGGTAAGAAATATTGTAGATATTTCTTTGCCTCCACATTCCATTTGTTATAGGTATCATTTTTCCTGGGAAAACAAAAGGACAAATATACACACATCATGTACTAGTATTACTTTTCCCTGAAGTTTTGAATTGACTTCTTTTAATCACACACAAACAATTTCCTTATGGAGTCAGAGCTCTCTTAAGTTGGTCTGGAAGGCAGTGTACTGATCACAAACAAACAATTTCCTTATGCAGTTGAAGCAGGGTAGTCCTATACCAAAATCCGGAAACAAACCAAAACTAAGATCAATGAGTATTTTGAAAGTCACTTGCAATTGGACAAATATAAAAGTGAACCAGATCACAACAAAACCAAGGAAACACTGTCTAGGATGCAATACGGAAAGACCCTGGTTCAAACACAATGAACATTTTTATTGGTTTTATCCATGTAAAATAAATGCCATTCTCGTGTGGGAGTATAGGACACCTCCATCTTTTACCAAAACACGAGGGTAGGGTGTAGCCTACATCTTTTTGGCAAAACACACTCAAGAAGTGCAATACCATGATAACGTGCAACACAAGAACTAACATCTCCTAAGTGCATCCGTCAGAGCATGACCCTCACAGCCCCAACGGGTTCCTAGCCAACTGATAATGCGCCTAAGACATTCAAATGGTTGCGGATTTTGTGAGTCATTGACCACTTACAAGAGGTATATATAAAAAGAATGATGACCATGAAGAAAACAGAAGCTAGAGATGATGCCAGATGATCATTTCTTAATCATACAAGGATCAAGGTATAAAAATACTCTAAAAATCCCACAACATGCAAATGCATCATGCAGTAAACCACCAAAGGCGAAGGGAGTATGATGCAGCCCTACAACAATCCTTGACAGAAATCCACAGTTGAAGTTACCAAACTATAACTAGCCAAAAATAATGGAATCCAAACAATAAATAGACTAGTATGTCCTCAAGACCTAAGACGAAGCCTATAGAAGAGAGATAATAAAAGAACCTAAACCTCCCAAACAAATTGCAACTTATTTAAGACAATTGAATTAAACAAATATCTCAGAAACGATGCATCCAACAACACATACATGGAATAAAAAAAAAAAAAAAAAAAAAGAAGGAATAACCAACAACCCTTTTTTTTTTTTTTTTTTATTAACAATGTATTCAGACATGCAGCATGATCTGCAAGCTAGACAACCAAAGCATAAAAAATAGAAGCACCAAACAAATAGCCGATGTGGTTAGAGAAATATGCAATTTAAATAACACAAGGCTAGAAACAAACTACATCATCCCAAATGTGGGACACCACCAGACCTTTGCAAGTCCAGAAAAACCTTCAACTTATCCTTTCTTACCCATACTTGTTTAACACTAGGCGTGCACACCTTGGGAGTTGAAAAGATATAAGATTTCTCCTTAACAAGCTTTGCAATACACTTGTCCTTAACCAATTCCACCTTAGTCTTAGACTTCTGTGTGTTGGAATACCTGTTTTTCTTAAACCTGTGATGAGAACCATTATAATTCCAAGGTCTAGAAAATGCACAAGAAGAAACAATAGAATCAACATGATTATAACGATGAGAAACACGAGAATAGGATGAAACATGTTGATCAAAATCCCAACAAAAGATATCCAAATGACCAACTCTACCACAATAAGAACAATGAAAAACATTAGACTTACTCAAAGAATTCTTATAAGAAGATGTGGTAGTAGAAGATGAAACATGTATGTCACCATTGTATTTGTGACATGGTGCCTTAACATGACCTATACCTCCATTATGAGAACAATATGGCTTATCAGTAAAAACAGCCTTACCATTAACCTTAGACTTAAAATTCTTATGAGAAACATGCTGAAAATTAGTAGCATTAAGTCTAGTCTCAATAGGTGGGGTAGGCAAAAGGGCAGGCAAACTAGATTTTACAGGAGTAATCACACTAGATGAACTAGTAGAAATAGCAATAGGAGAGTCAAATCTAGTTTTGTCCAAAACCTGCAATTTGAGTTGAGTAGACGTTAAATCGTTCTTTGTTACCTCATACTCCACCAATAGAGATTTGTATTTCTCATCAACCTCCTGATTGGCCTTCTCTAAAGCTGCAATTCTACATGACAAGTCAAGTTTTTCTTTGTTAAATAATTGAGAAATAGAAATTGCATCATCTGCAGCACAAGAAATTTGTTTTTCAAGAATCTCAATTTTATCCTGCAAAGAAAGATTAGCCTTTTCCAAATTTTCAATTTTGGATTCATAAACTTCCCCTTGAAGCATATAATCTTCTGCACAATGTCTGAGTCGTTGTTCTAGAGAATCAACCTTAGTCTGCAAAACACCATTATCTTCAAAACAAAAATTATCAGAAATAGTAGACAAATTACAATTAGCTTTATTAAATTTTTCTTGCAAATCAATATTAGCTTTTTGTAACCTTTCACATTCTTTTGCAGAAAGTCTGTAAAGAAGAGCCCAATCACTATTGCTAACAACATACAAATTATCATCCTTTTTAAAATCAGATTTTGGTTTTGTGGATTTAGACGATTTAGCAATAAAATTATTATAACCAGACTCATGAACCATTATTGCACTCATAGGATCTACGCGTGAGCCATTACGTTCCATAACAAGCGGCCTGCGACTGATACCAATTGAGAACCCAATATATGTGCAATATAACAATAGTAAAGCAAACAATAAAGCAATAAACAAATAAAGAACACACGATATTTTTAACGTGGTAAAACCCAATATGGGAAACGTCCACGGTTGTCTTCGCGACAACAAATAAATCCACTAGATGAAAAGAGATGTACAAACCTATCAACTACCTGCAATCACTGCGAGTTGACACTTCTGGTTAGCTCTAACACCTTGACTTCACCGGAGCACCTTGATGTACGCACAAGACACTCGACTTCTTGATGAACACACAAGAAGACTCGAAGCCGATCTATGTAACAAGCTTACACCAGAGTTCCTTGATGAACACACAAGGATACTCGACTTCTTGATGAACACACAAGAAGACTCGAAGCTAAATCAATATTCAACAATGAAGAAGAAGATGAATAGGGAAGAAGGAAGAAGAAGATGAATGGGGAAGAAGAAGATGAGTTCAATCACCAAAACAACCTAAACCAAAACCTAAACAAACTCCAAGACTAGAGATGAATTGGACGGCCAAAGAACCAACTTGTTCTTTGGAAGAGAAACCCTATTTATACTTAGGGTTGGAGAACACAGAAAATGGGCCGAAATAGAGAAAATCCACATTGGACGTACGTACGTCGATATGACGTTCGTACGTCTCCATCCGAAACAACTTGCTGACTGCTTGGACGTATGAACGTCCTAACAAGGTACGTACGTCCAAACCAAAAACTTTCCTGCTGCCTAACCATACGTACGTACGTCCTAACATGGTACGTACGTTTACCACAATGAGAGTTTTGCTGCCTAACCTGACGTACGTACGTCCTAACAAGGTACGTACGTCCTGAACCAAAAACAACCTTTTGACACAAGACGCGAAGACAAAGACACGGGATGACACGCGTACAACAAGGTTTTCTTAACAATGAAATCAAGGCGAGATAACCAAGGACGACCAATGTCACAAAATTGATGTCAAACAACTTAGTGCCGGTTTCAGTTTAGTCGTCTACCTAGTACCTACTTTCCCTAATATATATATTTAGAGAGAGAGGGAGAGAGATTTTAGTCGAAGAAGAATTGGTTTCCGTGTGGAAATTAAATATCTCTCTCTCTCTCTTGATCAGTTAATCAGTGGTTGTGTTAGATTAGACTCAAAACACAATTTTGAACCCAAGCCCATTATTAGAACCATTGGAAATTCTAATAAGCGTCATTCAATTGCAATGGTTCAACTAATAATGAAGAAGTGGAATTGATACTGCTTCAACTGAAGTTGAATAGTTTGTGTTTAAACTGAAGTTGAATGAGAATAACATGTACTTACGCTGTTTCGTTGATACTTGTTTTTCGTGTAATTCTTGTATTAAAAAAGATTAATTGAACTATAAACTTCAAGTTAGTGTATGGACAGATTTACTGATTTACTATTTCCTACCTTTAATCTTGAGTTTACTAATTTATAGATATCTTTAAAAAAAATTACAACTTCTGAATCAGTGCTATGCTGCTATCTCTAACATAATACATAGCTGGGAACTCTTGGTGTCAAACATAAAACTTTGGAGTTGGATAATATTTTAATCTGTCTTCTACTTCATGTAGTAGAACCCACCCTTTCATCAACCTAACAGGTAAGTTATGCAGTGTTATAATGCCATTATACAGATAACTGTAGCTTCTCTATGAAAACACCACTAAAAATGAAACAAAAAGCAGAAAAAGAATATAGCTAAGTAGCTAACTGAATACCAAAACCACAAACACGATTCTTTCCAGATAAAAGTTTGGTTGCTGTTATTAATAAAAAGGTGCTAAAGGGATAAAAGAAAAGAAAAGAAAAAAAACAAAAAGACCCTATAAAGGAGTATATATAATGATACAGGCATACAACAAAGCATTTCCGATTAAAATCACAATGACCCCTCATTGAGTGCTTAGTAAACAGAACATGTTGCGATTGTCTTCCATAAACTCCAACTTGTAGCATATGGAAGATACTTCCACACAATGTTTCCTAATTTCGTATTTGCTTAAAATTTGCGATTCTTCTAGTTTAAGGTGTAATTAATTTTGAATCTTCTGATACACGAAACCGCCCTTAATGGTAAAATATGCTCATTACTTCAAATTTAATAACACTTTCCTATAATTACGGACTTAATATTTTTATAATTATTATGAACCGCCTCGAAAATACGTTGGATGTAAAATTACCAAAAAATCAAAATCCAAAAAAATATGTTTTTAAAGAATTAGGTTAAGGGGCAATTTGGTCAATATCCAGTCGTGGTTTCTTATATAAGACAAACTCTTCGTCCTCATTACACACAGATCTAATCACAACATCCACCAGCGCCTCCATTGTTGCTCTGCAACTCGCCATCCGAAAACCAGAACTCACCACCCCACGACCGTTTTGAACCCACTTTTGTCCCACTCTTCTCGTATGTCTCAATTATGGAAACCCTAGCCCTCTAGATTATCCTATCGCCGGAATTACTGATTCCGACTTTACTGTCTTTTTCAAAAAAAAAATTCTCCATTCTTTTCCAAGACGATAAATTGAAGGTCCATTTTACCTATGAAATGGTGCAAAGGAATTGGGCAAATTGAAGGTCCATTTTGCCTCGAGCTCGTCGATTATTTCTACATTCGTTGTTAACTCGAGCCGCAAAATGGGTATGTCTATCGTTGTTATTTCAAGAGACACAACTTTTATATTGATTTTTTTTACACCATTGCTAAGGCCGTTCGAGGCCAATTGACCGCCCCTCTTCTTGTACATATTGCTCGCCTCATGCTCCTTAAGCAAACTCTCGTTCTTCCTTAAACCACTTGGTACAAGATTCCTTCGGCTCGTTGGAATTCAGGTCTTTATCGAATCTCCAATCATGTACCCTAGACTTCGGTCAGTGCGGTGGTTTCTCCTTAATTTCCACGGGGATGGACACCTTCTTGTGGTTCTCTTTGTGCGGACGTTCCTGGTCCGTCGTCTTCTCGCCCAGCTGAGCCCCCTTATAGTTTGGAAACTCGGTTGTGTTGCCAATCTTGAGGTGAATGTGCGTGGTTTGTGAAACAAGAATCGAGAATTTTGTATGGAGGTGTGTGGGCGATTTGATTCTCAAGATGAGACGCTCTAAGCCATACTTGAAGCTCTTGAGGACGATCCCGCTCGTAGACGCCGCCACTAGTCTAGTTTTAGTTGTTTGTCGAGTCATCGAGTCTGTTTTATTTTTGTTAATTCCTTTGCATTATGTATTAAATGATTATTCTCTTGTAATGCAAAAGTTTAGTTTATAATTAGTATAATGAAAAAATTATTTTATTTTAGTTTATGCTTAATAATTATGTAATGCTAAATATTCAAAGTATAAGCTACAATATGACACCAAAAATATACAATACTCCTTCATAGGATTATGAAGTATAGGGAATCTGACATTAAAATACCCAACTTAGCACTTTTTAGGAGGTACCTAAAATTGTTTGGGGGTGGAGCATCATCCCCAAGGTCTTGGAATCTGACCATAAAGGACCATCATTGAATGTATTTGCGTAGTTTAACTATTTCTTTTCCAGGATTCCTTTTTTTTTAACAATTTAAGGTTTGTTTTCTAATCCTTAAGCAACGAGGATGTTGCATTTTTTTTAGGCAGTGGGAATTCATTAAAAAATAACAAAGTCCATGCATTTTATTAGTTGAACTCTCTCATTAAAATATTTTCAACAATCCAAAATTATCATAGGCTAAATACCTTTTATATGATAAATTATGTCTTGATTTGTTATACTTAGTAGCTAAGAATAAATTATTTAAGTCTTGAAGTTTAGTTATATATTGCTTGTATAGGATCATGTGCATTGTATCTTGTTACATTTTCTTGTATTAAATTCGTGCACATATAAACTTTATCTTAAGACTTTGACGATAAATTGTTGAGACTTAACCTAATGAGTTTTTGAGCTTTTGTCTGTTTCTTTCTGAGTGATATACATAAAATCTAGAGTCAAATACTCGACCTTGCATTTTCTAGTCTCATATATTTTATTCCTAGTCTTGAGGTGACGTCAAGTGGGTGTAATATAAACTTAGGTCTTGTTTGAAGACGTGATCACCAAATCAAAAACTTAGAGATGATACAAAGATAAATAGATAACCCTCTACCTTTAGCCTACCCATTATATTATTATTCCATTAGGTTAACCATTTCACTTAGAAATACTTAGGGATGATTTTTGCAAAGTGACTACATGAAGAAAAAATGAAAGTCAAAGAAATCTCCAAGCTAGAAACAAAGTTTTTGTCAAAGAAAGGTAAAAAAGTTTGAAGAATTCAAGAAAAGTCCAATCTTCCAAAAAGAAATTAAATATTAAGAATAAAAAGGGAAGATCAAAGGACTTGAGCTTAAACGGATTTTGAAATATCAAAAGAAAAGTACTAAATAAAGTACTTTGGAAAATAAAAAAGAAAGAATCCAAATTTTCTCCAAGTGTTTAGATTATAAAAATTTACAAGGAAATTCGAGAAGACCTCTAAGTTTCAGAAACCTCTTCCATTTTAAACCATGTCCTAAGCCAAGTTACAACCCATAAATGTCTTTGTAGATTTATGTTTGATATGGTAGGATGTGGAGAGTAAGTGAGAAGGCGCTAAGGTGAAATACCCGACATCTCAATGACTAACATATTCCTTCCATGAGACTAATTTCATTCCATACATTCTTGTGTTTTATTTTCATTTAGTATATGAGATGTTTGTTCATATTCTTCCCCATATGAATGAGGTAAAATATGAGCCCATTTCTAAGTGATTTTCTTTATGAATGTATGGCATATGAGGATTAAAGTCAAAGCAAAATTTCGGATAGTTATTTGAGATGTAGGTGTTTGTGTACATCATGCATACTTAAATATGTGTTTATGTTGTTATTGCATTATCTCATACACTTGCACTATATTTCTACATGTGGAAAGACTTCATTATTTGTTCTTATCTATTTAATCATTAAATTGTTTGGCAAATTTAAGTAGTGTAGAGTATCAAGCCGATCTTTTGTATCTTACATGTTTTCATTTAATTTGCATGAAGTTTATGGGTATCTTCTCGGAAAAATCCTTAGAAGACTATAACTCATCCACCTGGGTTCTTATGGTTTAAAGCCTTAGTATTTAGGGTAAAAACACCATGTACTTTATTTATTCGTTGTAATATAGATATGCTCTTATTCCATTATCTTTTACTCTCTTGCCTGAGGACAAACAAAGTGTTGTTCGGGGGTATTTGATATGAGCACAAAAGTCTTATTCCTTAATACCTTCCAAATAACACTTTGTTTACTCATATGTTCTTTAATGTCCCTTTCAGTCATATTTTCAGGTTTATTATATTTCACATGCCTTAACTCTCACTAACTTGAAAGAAGGCCTAAAGTATTAGTATTGGGCTTAAGTTGATGAATTATGAATCAAACTTGATAAGAGATTCAAGTCCACCTCCTCAAGGACTTCTAAATCAAAGAGGAAGCCCTCCAAAAGAAGGAAGACTTTGAAACCAAAACGGAAGCAACAATTGTACCAAGCTCAGAGGAGTATTTCCACAATACTAAAGTCCAATAAGATACTCACTGTGATCCAGGCAGAAGACGGAGTAAACGACTGAAGACCGAAGACCAGAAGTCCATTATCAACTCACCCCCCCCCCCCCCCCCCCCCCCGCACTACTGCTACTCGCCACATCGCTAGTTTAGCAGTCCCAAACAATGTTTGTCCTGTGCCGACTTGTATGTTATTGGCCTTACACAAACCTAAGTCTATCCTATTGCCGACTTGATGTATTTAGACGTGCTTTTCATGGTAGAACAATATATATACTATAGAAAATTAGGGTTTTGATATAACTCAATAGAGAAAAATAATATTCCACCTCTTGTATCTTGAAGCAATAGTTTTTATTAGGTTTTTAAGGTTTAAGAGCAATAAAGATTTGTTTTTCTATTGTTCCTCATCAATGGAAGGCTAAACCCTTAAGTTATAAGTAGCTTCCATTGATAAAACCATGATATTTTAATTATAGTTTTTATGTTTATTTTCATTGAATCGTTTTCATGCAAAATAGTTATAACAATACTTTCATATTACCATATCAAGAGAGAAGTAATATGTTAGTTTATTCTTTTTAATATTATTGTATGTTAGTTTACCATGCTTACACGCTTATTACTTACAATACCTGACATATGAGTTTATAATAGGGTTTCAATATAAACTTGGATTGCTTAGAGGATGATATTTGTACGCCTGGATGGGTGGAACCATATAATTGATTACTTAGCGTCTTGTTTCTTTGGGCTTCATCCACTCTATTCATGCATCTCAAGTAAAATATTTAGACGCAATAGCTGAGAGGTGAGTGTTTCTCTATCCCGACAATAGTTGAGAGGTGAGTCGGGGAGCTACAATAGCTAAGAGGTGAGTAACTAAGAACATGCATATTAACTAGATTAGTATTATACATGGTGGATTCATGAGGTTAACATGTTCCCTATTCCTTTTGTTGATCTTACTCTATTTTAGTAATTATACTTATATTAGAATCAATTCATTTAGTTGTTATTATTTCTCTTTAAAAATATTGTGGTATCTTCTTGGTAGTTTCTTTGTTTTCTTCTTGATTATAGTTGATTGATACTCTTCATTGTCGGTATACATCAAATCCTTGGAAGGATAATTGTTATTATAGTATTGAGTCAACAACAACATCTCATCATTCATCGATCACATCCGTATCCATCTCAACCATATTCAATATGGTTACAACAATACGATGACTTGTTTAGAGCAATATCAATGCAATGTGTAAAACTGGACACATCACCACCATCTAGGCTCCATGTAGGATTTTACACCTTCCTAAATTAAAATGCAAACCAAGAGAGTGTATCTTTCCCAACCCAAAGGTGGATGTGAGGATACATATCAACATTTATGGTCACATGGAACTTCATATTCAGCTTCGCTACTTTATTTAAGTTTAAATGGAACTTCAAGTTCTGTCTGTTTCTCTATTTGAGTTCAAATGGAACATCATGTTCTGTTTTTCCATTATAATTAAGTCAAATGGAACTTCAAGTTCTGTATGCTTTGTCTGAGGGTGTGGATCCACACCCCCGTTTAAACCTCCATGTATCCAACTTCTATTTTACACCTTCAGTACTGGAAAAGCCTTTTCAACATCCCAAGGTGTAAACATCCACCCCCACCTTGGTTTACACCTTGCATTGTTATTACTCTTAAAGATGATATTAGCTTATAGTCAGTGCTATTAACTTTTAAATACAAGTATTAACCTGTAATTATTTTTGCTTTGCTAATAAATGAGTACTGTACATTACGAAATTGATCCCAAATTTTATTTTACCAAAGTAATTGTTTAAACAAAGATTGTGAAATTGGTCTTAGGGATGTACAAAGCTTAAGATAATGTCTTTCAAATTCCACATTTTCCCCCTGGTCCACCAAAGAGGAGTGAAAGACCTCAGTATTTTTGGTTGCCCCAATATTTTAGACCATAGCATTTAGGATTGTCCACATAACTCAGCATACCATTTTCTTTAGGAACCAACAAATTAGCAAATGCATCAAAAATATGGAGGAGTGTAATATAGCAAGCGTTTATGAAATCAGCCCCAGGGAAATGTCCATTCCCCATGGGGGGGCTATATCCGTCTGGATGCCCTATCGCCAGTCCACCCCACCCAACTGTAGAAGCTCCTTCTTTTAGTTGTGGAATCATAGGCTGTGGCCAATAGCCAATTAATATATCGAAATATTTTAACCACCAGTTTTGACTGATTTTATCCTGTCACGAAGTAGCCAAAAGAAAGTTAATAAAACATTAAAGGATAACAAATTAAATACAATACACATTTACATATATTGATATCTTGAATTGTTGTGAAGTCGAGGAGCTCAATATTAATCTATAATAGAGGGTTGGTACTCAATACAATTATTGCTATTGTCCATGGATTAGGTTTCTAAAATAATAGCCTAATATCATTAGCTATTTACGTTAGCTAGTTTAGACTTTTGAGTGTATCATAGAGGAACATTTCTTCACAATCCTTTTTGTAGGCAATACGGACATGCTTGTATGTGAAGATAAAAACTGATATATTATCGTCCATTATTAATACAAGTTAAGGGTCAGCCTATCTCTATTAACTGTTTTAAAAAATATATCAATAACGTAAATTTTCTTATTATTTTTACTATAGTGAAATATATATATATATATATATTATCTTGAAAACATAAATACTAAGATATGTTTGTTCTCCATCATATGTGGATGTGAAAAGGAGTTGCATGCCAAGCGTATAACGTCGACTAACTTGTACAAATACTGAGCAAAGATAATTGTAGCAGCCTGTTTTAAAATTATTGTTCTGTTGATGTAGAAAATAAATTATCAATAATAATAATAGTAAAAGTACAATTAGAATAGCAAGTGTATTTTTTTATGAAGAGTAGTAGGTGTATAACTTACTGTCCAATAAGCAAATAAACGACTGTCGTTGTTCCCTGATAACTTTGGTGATACCTGATAATCCATGAATTATTAATTCAAATCAATATCCAATAACCTAATAAAGGGACTGTCACTGTCTGTGATGAGCTTGGAAAATAAATGACTTATCCAAAAAATGTCTACATAATATGACGTACCATCCACCCAACCTGTAAGCTAATTGGACCATTTTCAATACACATTTGATCGGTGCTTAGTTGATAAGCTTTGATTCGTAGACTATATATATTCAAGCATCCGTGGACACCATAATATGTTGTTTTCTCAGATGGAAAAATTGATGATAACCCCCCTAGTTTAGGTCACTTTTGGCGAAAACCTCGTAATTCTACTATTTTAGCGTAAACCCCTAACACACCAAATTATACCATGTTTTTCCCATTATACCTTTGACTCATACACTTTACCTAAACCCCCCAAATCTGAATTAACAAAAACTATTAAAAACAGTTAACCTCCATTAACCAAACATGTTGAGAAAACCCTTGTGATCTCTTTGATAAATAAAACTTAAGTAATAATTAAAGTGTAAATTAAGAAATACATAGAAAAAATTAATTATTCCAATAGGGTTTCTTAATTTTTGTGACAAACCCAACCCAGCCTATCAAAACGGGGTGGAGTGGAGGGAGTAATATATTGTATAATATAGAAGTAAGATAAAATAAATTATGAAATATTTCACATCTAAATAAAGATAATAAAAATATATAAGATTCTTTCAATTCAAAACATATAAACTAAGTAACGTTTTTCAAATGTAGAACATTGGATATTCAACTTACATGTTGACCAGTGAAACTTGATGTATGTGGATGAATAGAGTTAACATGACTTCGGAAAAAGTTCTTGTATCTAATCAAATCTTCCTTTCTTGTTCTTCGAATAGGGATTGTTTCTCGTGGGCAATTTACATCACTTACTCAAGCCCAAAAATTTAAACCTTTCTTTATGGTAGCATTTTTCCTGATCAATACTTGTGGTGGATGCGTAGGTTTCATCTACACATGATAGTAAATGATTCATACAAATTAATAAAAACAATTCTGGTATAACTCTTTTATTATCAGCTTATGAACTAAACAAATTCTAACATTGGCACACAAATCTAAGGAGTTGGCATTATTTGCTATTGCAAAGGCATATTTTTTTGTTAGACTTATTTGCCCTCTAGATTTAATCAATGAATCTAACCTGGATTTTATTTGTTATATTTTTTGTGTGGGATTTGTGGGATACATAAAACCCTACCACGTATACGTGCAATGAACCCTAGTGGGATTTGTTAAAAATTTTGATTTAAAAGTGAAAAGGTTTTAAAAAATAATTAATAAAACCTAAATTGAGAGAATATAATAATATATTTGAGAATAAATAAGTCTAATAGAAAAATACACCTTTGCAATAGAAAATATTGCCTTGGCAATAACCGACTCCCAAATCTAATACTATATAAAAATTAAAAATTGTAAATACATGGATAGTTTTATATAAAACATCTGATGGATACTTTTTATGACATGAGCTCTCCACATCCTCCAACATCCACTATATCATGAGTTGAATGGAAATACGATTTCTTTTCTCAAATGAAGGATTTATATAAATCTCTACAAGCCATTTGGCCCATATAATACATGGGATTTAAGTTGCGACCTATAATAAGTGTGAAATTATTATAAATCAAGTCTTTAAGTTGTGGCCCATTAATAAGTGTTCAAAACTGTAACGACTCGTACCCACTGTAGGGGTATTTTAGTAATCTTACTTATAGCCTACGACCACGATTAAATTTAATATAATCTTAAGCGATTGGTTTAGATAATGGAGTGTATTTATTAAAAAAATATATAAAAAATAAGAACCAATATATGGAAAAAAAAAAAAAACAAAAAAACTTAATACATAGTTTCGAAATTTTGTAAACTCGACGTAAATATAATAGTTTATTTTACTGTTTAATAAAAGCCATTTTATTATTATTATTAGTATGGACTTATGGACTTTACGACCGAGCACGACGAAAGCATAAATGGGTTCAGATAGATCAACTTACCTAAATGAGATTTTATTAAACTTTGGGGCAACTTATTAAAGTACTCCCAAGAGCACTAGAGTATGTGGGGCTACTTGCATGGATTAGTATGAGGGTATTTTGAGTTTGACACCTCCTACTTTGGGTCAGTGAGGAGCTGGTTTACACAGACCTTCCCTTCATCAATTAAAACCAAATTGAAGTAAGAGAAATGAAGACAAACCACTCACCAGAACCTTATTCAATCAATTAGCAATTAGCCTGTAGCTATTTAGAAGAAATGAGATCCCGATATGGACGAGGAGTAGTTCTATCAAAGGACTTCATGTTTAACTAATTTTTAATCTTAAACGGAGAAAAATAAGCAGAGGTTGAAAGGGAATTGGGATCTAGATTTCTTTGACTCACTTGGGTTTTGTAACAAGTTAGTTATGATCAACTTTGGATGGAAAGTTCTGCTCAAATGGGAATCGAATTTGGGCTGCCATGATATGGACTAATTAAAGAGTGTGATATATACATGACTACTATTGCCTGATTAGGAGGTGGTGATTTGAAAGACTAACGGTAAGGTGATGATATGGATTGATCAATTCTAAATATGATTAAATGATTGGGAACTGGGGTTTAAAGCCATATAGAATTCAGTTTGGTCGAGATTTATAATGGTCTAGAAGTGGGTTTTTATAACACAAGTGTGTAGAATTTGGTCGATGGAGCCAAGAGAAGTTGTGGTATGCTTAGTGTGGGAAAATGAAGTTGCTGGTAAACACTTAACTTAAAGTTGCGTTACAGTATTATGTGCATCATTAATTTATATATAGACTTATGTGTGTACGTGGGTTTTAGGATATCGACAATTCTAGTAGAATGGTACAAATTTAACGAGAAAAGGATCGAGCGAGCAAGAGGTAGGGACTTACATCTCCTTTATATTATCTTCTCATGGTTCATGTTTTAAATGTTATAATATTATTGATATAGGTGGTGATAAAAATACATGCATGATTTTGGTTGGAATAATATATATAGTACTAGCAGTTTTACGATCGTAGATTTTAATAAAATGATTAGTTACAGATATCATGTTTTAAACTAGAGTTGTTAAAGTAGTACAGGATATTGTTTTATAAACAGAAAAGCTATTGAAGGTTTTATTGAATCATCTCTTTTCCAGGATGGGAAAAGGAGATGGATTTTGTATGTGGGATGTGAGATCCCAGTTGTATGTTGGTATGGTGTGAGGTTCCTGAATTGGGAATGATCTGGGTGTTTACACGAACATATTATTACAGATCAGATTATGATCCCTTCTGCTAGTGCTCGTGTCTGGTAGCCGTGAATAGGGGATAATTCCTTCGGCTAGTGCCCATGTCTGGTAGCCGTGAATAGGGAACTGGTTTGATGGAAAAGTTAGTATTATGATCGAAAAGTTAGTATTATTTTAAAATGTTACTTGCTGCTTGCTTTTTTTTGGTTGAAAATTCATATAAAACTCAATACATTATGTATTTGGGTGATTTTTCTTGTTTTGGAAAATAAATATTCAAAAATATAAATTCTATGTTCATAAACATTTAAAATTATGAACTTAAGATGGTGTAAAATATGCAACAAGACGGATGTAAGTTTCTGATATTTTTTTAGGATATATGTATGATTTAATGAAACAATGGTTTAATTACTTTCTTCATTTGGTATTTAATAGTACCTAAATATCTATTCAAATAATGGTGAAAAGACTTTGTATGAAATTACAATGTATGTGGATTTGTCACAATGTCTAATCTAGTTTTCCTTCTGGGTGACCAATATTTCCTAGATGGCTTAGCCTGCGGAACTGACCCTACAGACCTTCATAGTCTTCGGGGTTGGTCTGGACTCCACATTATAAACCCCATGGAGCAATTAGATTTCATGAATTATGCATACATCAAGGCTAGCCAAATATCAAGCTTGTAGGTGAGCATCACTTGGGTTTTGGTTTTCGCGTAGATGTTCTTAAGTATGGTAAAGACACACTGGTGCAGTGTTGGTATGGCAAATGTGTGGAGTGCATCTTGTGAAAGGGGTACTAAGATTGAACATAGGTTGATAGTTGTTGCTTGCGGTAGTGTAATTTAGTACTGATAAGATTGTTTTGTATATAGATATGTTGGGAATTGATAATAGAATTAAACATAGGATTACTACTTGGATAAAAGCTTAATATGATTAAATGCTCGAGAAGAGTATGGATTTTGGTGTATGATTAGCATTGAAGAATTGTCTTTTAATGTTTATCATATTTTAAATCGTATGTTTGAACTTTAAACGTGTTATTTTATTTTTGTGATAATAGATTTCTCCCTTGTTTACTCACACTAGATTTTATGCTGACCCATGTTTTTTTTGTTTTGCACGTGGGTGTGTTCTATTGGAATTTCATTTGGAATGCAGGCAAGAGAGGTTAGAGTTATAGAGCTGTGACAGACTGTTAGTTGGGACCAATAGAGATCAATAGATGTTTCAATAATTTATCTTATTTGAAAGTTGTTTTCATGTATTTTGTTGGTGTAAGTTATTTTGTATAATAGGATGGAATCGGTGTACTTTTATCGTTTGGATTTTTCTTCACTGTAATTTTTACTCTTGTTATTTGTTGGAGTTGGGATTTGTTTTAGAACTCTTACGACCCTGGTTTTTGTTTTATAAATTTGGGTCGTTACAGAATTTATAAATAAAGTTCAAGAGTATGTAGATATACATAATTATTTTATGAAATTTATTGTTGGAAGTAAGCGTATTGTATGCTTTAGATGTGTAGTTTAGTCCCACATAGCTTAGATATAAAGTCTATGTGGTTTCTCTCTATATATAGAGAGGGTTAGTTTTTTTGTAAGTTTAACCTACTTATTATCAATATAATTCACCTTTTATATTTCTAGTTCGTATCACAACCAAGTTAGGTCATGATTTTCGGCCACCAGCGACACTAACTCAGGTGTTGGTGGCCGGACCTCCGACAAAGTCTTTTTGTTAAATTTATGTCTTTATTTTCGCTGTTTTTTCTGAGCCTTGTGCTACTGTTTTTTTCCCTGAGTACTGTTTACGGCTACTGTTCATCAAGTACTATTCACCATAATCACTGTTCATCCGAAGTACTGTTCATCAGGTACTGTTCTTCAAGATTTTTTTTTAAATCCAACCTTTTCTAGGGTTTTGTCTGTGTTGTTGATGTCATGCGCAGCTTGGTAAACCCTTTCTAGGGCCTTGTATGCGTTGATACCATAGTGCGTTGCACTTGTCCAACCCTTTGTATGGACTTAACTATGTTGTTGATGTCATGCTCCATTTTGTCTAGCCCTCTCAAAGGCCTCTTCTGCACTGCCATCTGTCTACAGTTTTACTGTTCCTGTCCAGCCCTTTCAACTGCTTTATTACTCCAAAATCAGCCTTCTTCGTCTTGGAGTACATCATTTTTATTGGTTTTTGAAGTTATATCAGATGTTTTGGGGAAAGTAAACCCTAGCCACTGAAACGAACATGACACTAGCAATCACCACCACTACCTCTGGCGTCTTTCTTTGATGAGCAGTTGGTTATCCATGCACTTGGTGAACTAGGGTAGATAATAATGATCGGCCTACGACAATTGTGGTATGATTCACTTGGTTAATTCTTGTTAATGCTTATAAAATCGACATGAAAGTCAAATTTACAAAGATGTATCGCTTTCGTAAGACCATGGTAGGGTTGTGTAACTTGGTTTTGTGGTCATTAGAGATAGGGTATAATTATATTTCATCAATTTAGTGCTCATACATGTTATAAAGTAATAATTTAGATCAATGATTACTTGGGTAATCACTTTGACATGAATAATTCTATGCTTACAAACATTTCCTACAAATATAACCCACAAACTGATGTGGCATAGCCACGTCAGCGATTCTCTCCAAAAAAAATAAAAAATAAAAAAAATAAACCTCTCTCAAATTCATCTTCTCGATTCAAGTTTCCATCTCCACGATGGTTTTGATTAATCTTTGTATATTTTGTTACATCAATTCAAAACCAAATAGTCGATTGTAGAAAAATAGTACAAGATGTCCACAAGATGAATCGTCATGGAGTCAGCAAGAAAAATAACTGTTATCGTCCCAAGGAAAACTCATTAAAACGATAAGGGGGCGAATGAGATAGTCAGTTGAAATAAATGCTGAAAATAAGGTAAAGATATCTAATAAGGTATTTTTTGCATAACAAAATTTTTATTTCTTTTTCAGAAAAAAGATGTACAAGAGAAAGTCCCCCGCCAACCGGGACAAGAATCTTTCTACAAAAGGCTAACGGAGCAAAGGCTGAGAAAAATGACCAGGCACATCGCGACCTTCTTTGCCTTCTCCTTTTCCAGCTGATCGAGGACCTGTTGGTAGACAGCCTTCGCCAACCGGAGCTCCTCAACGGCCCGGTCATACGCCGCCTCCTTGAAGGTGAGACGTCGGTCCAACTCCAGCTTCTCTCGGGTCAACTTCTCACAAGTAGCCTCCAGCGTCACCAAGGAAGTCTTGGCATCCTCCTCCTTCTGAAGAGCAGCTGTCAGTTTGAAGAACAGATTATGATAGTCCGTCGCCACCATGGACTGCTTGTTCTCCTCCAGAGCCCACCGCTCACTGTTGGCCGCCGCCAGGTCTTTCTCGAGCAGACGATTCTCAGTTCGCAGGCGTTCCAGATCCTCCAAGGCAGAAGACCGGGGTCTAACACTCGTCGAGCCCCGGGCAGACTCGTCTTCCAGCCCCGGGCAGACTCGTCTAACATAGCCTTGCCCTCAGATCAACCGGGGCAGGGAACTCCTCAGAAATTACTTCAACAACAAAGGGCTGGGAAGGTCTTACCTCCACCAGAGCCTCAACTCCAACATCACCAACATTGGGGGCGTCCACTTCATCCAACAGACCCCCCGGAACCACACCTGGCTCGCCTCCCTCTGCAGCAGAGGAGACCACCGTCTCCTCGGACACACACCTCCCACCATCTTCGGCTGGGCTAGGTTGTCCACCTCAGCATATGCCTGCACCGACAAGTGTCACCGGTAGCTGTATAAGAAGCTAAATCGGGAGCAACTGAGCATTAGCCAGCCAAGCATGGGCAATCGAGTAGGGCCCAACCTGGTTCCAAGGGATCCACATACGCTCTGTGGGCCTTGACCCACTGGATAGTCCACGATCAATGGGTGGAGCCTCGGCTACTGTATAAGAAGTTGAACTGTGGGCTCCCATACATCGGCCAGGCCCACCTCAGTCAAGTAGGCCAGCTCCGGCCCAGTAAAGTCCAACAGCGGCAAGGGCTCATCCAAAGGCTCAACACAAAAGCCCAGAGGACCTGACCAGGGTGTATGCAATGAAGAATAAGCCTCCGGTCAGAGGAGTCAAGCCCAAGTCCCAACCAACTAGATAAGTCCAGTAAGATCTAGGCTAACAGAACCCATGGTTCTAGCCCGTTAGAGAATATAAAGGAAGACCCAGATTGAACCAAGACTAATCAGAGGATGCCATGTGGCAGTCATCCTGGTTAAAGAGGATTCAAACCAAGGGGATAACCGCTCAGCAGCATGCAAGCTATCTCCACAAAAAGTATTTTCACAGTTGAACTACTTGAGTTCGTGGAGTGAAAACCGTAGGGGTGGTTGAGTCAGCCTCCTTCGGGCAACTACAAATATAGCTTGGTGGAAGCAAAAACTTAATTCCAAGATCATCATTTTGGATACGTAGGCAGCCTGATCCCGATCAGGTCAAGTCTCATTGTATACCCCCCCCCATCTTATGTTTGCCTATAAAAAAATTTCATGTATACCCCCCCCCCCTCCTCCAATCTATACATATCTCGAGTTTGTGGGATCAAATTTTGCACCCACACTCTTTGGCGCCCACTATGGGGCTGAATCTCCCATCAGTTCCAGAGCCTTGAGGAATCTCGATCCAGTCATACTGCAGTTGCGGCAACAATGGCTGGAAGTAAGAGACGCCCAACTCGTTCCAACAATGCAATGAGCCAAGTTACTTAAAGTCAGACAGTAAACTTTTCTCCCATGTCTCCGGTTCTTGAAGCAATAGAACCAATGAATCAAGAATCAATTCTCAGGACTGAGGGCATTAATCAGGGCTCGCAACACTCTGAAAGTGGACAGCTAGGGGGAAAAAACTTAGTTGTACAAATCACTAATAATCCTGGTAATCCTAACGCAGTCAGCAGGACTGTCAGGGTAGCCGTAGTAAGAAGAGACCAGAGAATCTCTCCTCTGACAACGGAAGGAGGTTATACCGAGTAGCTGAAGGGAAAAGGACCAGCGGTAGAATCCCCAACTGCAATCATTAAGCGGATGACCAGAGAAAACACAGAACTATGGAGAAAGAAGAGAACCAAAGCCAGAGATAGCCAGTCAGCTTCAGCCCCGTCTTCTAGTCCGTTTTCTCAGAAGAAGATATGGCCACCGCCAGGTAGTGACCGGAGTCTTACTCCTCATAGCCATGTTCCCTGTCCTGATTCGGACATGCTAGCACCAGGAAGAGATAAGATGTGTATCTCTCCAGCTCAGAGATATCGCTGCGGACGCGCGAGAAGTCCCGGACCACATCGTGGGCACAGGATTACCCGCAACAGGTCCGTCGAACAATTCACTCCGCCAAAAGGACTACCCAGGAAGAGGGACCAGTGCACTCCTCTGGCACGCCACGGTTAGAGAGCAAGGAGCACTCAATGGGCCCACATTCATCAGAGACAAGCAGAGCTGAATGTGGAACAGATAAATCAACTTAAGCTTAAAAGATGATCGACTTGGTTGTTTCCAACAAAGCCAATCGGGATGAACGAATCAGGTAACTTAATCTCTCAAGGTTAGTCGTATCATCTTTGGCAGAAGAGGTCAGGAGTCATATAGTCCCGTCCAGCTTCAAACAACCGCCCTTCGAACAGTATGATGAGACAAACGGTTGTCCAGTTCAGCATGTTATAAACTACAATAGCACCATGGCTATCTGGGACCATGATGACAAGTTACTTGCAAAAATCTTTGCTGCTTCACTCAAAGGCGAAGCACAGCCGTGGTATCATAATCTACCACCTGCATCCATCAACACATTCGTACAACTGGCTGAGTTGTTCGAAGAAATATATCCGTTTAATTTGAAGACCAGGAAAGGAGCTGAAGTCCTATTCTACCTACACATGGACCGGAGAGAAACACTCCGGAATTTTGCCTGAAGGTTTCAAACTCTATTGTCAGGAGTGCAAGACGCATCTGATAGCGTCATCATTCAAGCCTTCAAGTATGCCTTGAACAACAACCATGAAGAATTATACCGGTCAATGGCAAGGAAGCCCCCATCCTTTGTTTTGGCCTTGCTCGAGAAAGTAGAAAGGTATGCTCAGGAGAAGGACGACCTGAAAGCCAGAAGGAAGAGATTCGTCGGAGGCAAAACCTCCGAGAAGCCACACAAGGCAAAGGAAGAAAGCTTCGACAGGGATCACAAAGAACAAGGACAGCAAAGGGAAAGCGCCAACTCAGCAATCCGACCGCCGGTAAGAAAAGTCTACCGGGGGCGAACGCAAAGAAAGGGAGTTCACACCCTTGAGATTAGCGACCTAAGAAGTATTCAAGAAGATAAAAAACAGAGGACTGCTCAACAAACCTACCCCTCTCCCGAACGACCCGGAGGGCAGGAGAGATAAGTCCAAGAAGTGCAATCTGCATAATGATTACGGTCATGAGCAGAAGAACTACAGGTCGTTGAAATACGAAATGCAGAGTCTGGTCAATGTCGGACTCATCCCAGATATTGTACAGACCGGAGCACTTGAACAGGTAAAAATCGGAGATCGAATATTGTATATGTTTGCCACGTACAGGCACCTGGTTCTTCCAAGACAGAGAGGAAGAATTGCGCTCGAGAAAAGCTCCGGTAGATATGGCATGTCTATGAGTTTGGGCAGCACAACTTCAACGAAGGGACGAAAACTAAGTCCATTGTTCTTGGAGGTTTGACATTCACAGAGGAAGACGAAAAGGGCGTGCATTGCCCATATAATAATGCCCCTGGTTATCACAGGATGGATTGGTGTCTACCGGGATCAGCGAGTCATGGTCGACACCAACAACATCTCCAGGGTTATGTTCTCATGCACCTACAAAGCTATCGAGCTTTACAAAGGTCTTATCGAGTCTGACGAGACTCCTATCTATGGATTCAATAGGGAGACAACACAGTCCTACGGGTAAGTCCAACTGCCAATCACGGTGGGATTCAACACCGTCGGGATAGACTTCTTGTTGGTCGACTCCCCCTCCTACTACAATGTTATTCTGGGAAGGGACTGAATTCATCAGATGAAAGCCATAGTGTCCAGGGAGACCAAGGGATGGTGTTCAAGTGCCATCTCGATGCTGTCAAAGAAAAGTCCATCTCCGAGACCAAGGGGAACACTATCTTCCTAACAGACTCTCACCAATAGCAACCAACTCCTGACAAGTCTGTCAAGGGGAAGCTTGACATGAGAACCGAGATATCATCAGCGGTCGACGAGTTGGAAGAATTTATAGTGGGATCAAAGTCCCTCATGATAACTTACATCTCTGCAGTCTACCGAAGGCAGAGAAGG
The DNA here is from genome assembly GCA_023053565.1 of Aquilegia eximia. NCBI lineage: Eukaryota > Viridiplantae > Streptophyta > Magnoliopsida > Ranunculales > Ranunculaceae > Aquilegia > Aquilegia eximia. Next base: position 29,846,202 of record JALIGU010000004.1, read on the forward strand.
ATTTCATGATCACCCTACTCCGGAAGAATCACCACTTTAGGATTTCATGATCACCCTACTCCAGAAGAATCACCACGTCTTCACGTTGAGTGTCAGCGAAATGCCAGGAATAGAGCCTGCGGTCGCGTGCCATAAGCTGGACATCTATCCTCAGTTTAAACTGGTCAAGTAGAAACCAAGACGATTGGCGCCATATCGAAAGCTGGCGGTCAACGAATAAGTCGATCGACTACTTTCAGTCAACTTCATCAAACCAGTCATCTACCCAACCTGGGTTTCAAACATCGTGGTTGTCCCAAAGATGAATGGTAAGATTCGAGTTTGCATTGATTTTACTAATTTTAACAAAGCATGTCCTCTGCACCCATGTCCACTCCCTAGGTTCAGAGACATGGTGGACGCCACGGCTGGCTATCAAAGATTGTCCTTCATGGACATCTACTCTGGATACAACCAGATCCCACTTCACGAAGAAGATCAGGAGCATACTGCTACCGGGTGATGCCGTTTGGTCTGAATAACTCTGGAGCAACATACTAGAAGCTCGTCAACACCATCTTCAACGAGCTCATAGGTCAGACCATGGAAGTATATATAGACGACATGGTGGTCAAAACCAAGGAGAAAGACAATCATTTGCGAGATCAACACCAGACATTTGACATCCTGACACGGTACAACATGAAGCTGAATCCTGCCAAATGTTCTTTTAGTCTTTCTTCCGGCAAGTTCCTTAGCTTGCTCATGACCAACTGGGGCATAGAAGCCAATCCAAATCAGATCCGGGCAGTCCTGGAAATACCATGTCCAAAGAATTCCAGAGACTGACCGGGAGGTTAGCCGCTTTCAACAGGTTCATCTCCCGGTACTCGGACCGATGCAAGCCATTCTTCAACGGCATCAAAGTTAATACAGAATGTAAGCCTACTAGTCAGCATGCCTTTGACGAGATTAAAGCATACCTCACTCAACCTCCGGTCCTAACAACACTACAAACCGGGCAACCAGACGGCATCTATCTAGCTGCATCTGATATAGCAGTCAGTGCGGTTATATTTGTGGAAATACCGGAGGAAAATCCAATTTTACTTCATCAGCAAAGTGTTGTAGGGAGCTGAGACCAGATACTCGAAAATCGAAAAGATCGCTCTTGCTTTGGTACATGCAGCCAGAAGGCTAAAGCCTAATTTTCAAGGGAGAGTGATCAGACCTCAAAAGTGTATATTTATCCCCCGAATAACACCATTTGTATAGCACTTAGCTTATATTATTGAATTATATTTATTGATTAGTGCTTTCTTGTCTTTTGTGTAGGTTTCATGAGCGGAAATGCGAATATTATGTAAAAACCCGCGAAAAGTCAATAAAAACAAGCAAAAAAGTGTTATTTGCACATGGGAAGGAGAATCGATATTTGCACCCACAAGATCTGATGAGGGCACCCCAAGGTCAGATCTGGTTACTTGACTTTTGGTCAAAGTGGGGCGGTCCAATTCTCAGCCCAAACCATATCTTAATTAAGCCCATAAGTCAGAATTTCTATTTTGGGCCTTAATTAAGTCCAAACTTAAAAAGGCTCCACAAAAAGATCAGAAGTCTGATTTGGGCCCATGAGCTATCAAACTGAAGGTCTTGGCCCAAGTTACAACTTAAGCCCTAGGTAATTAGGTTTTGCTAATTACGTAATGTCTGTAGAAGACCAACAGCAGCAGCCACAAATTTGACCTTATTTGGAAGTTTTTTCATGCAAGTAATCTACTTTGTATTTTCTATATAAGAGAAGTTATAATTAAGGTTTAGGTATTTTAGTTTTTCTTTGAGATCAACTTTCATTGAAGAAAAGGTCATCTTCTTCTTCATTAACCAATTGAGGTTTTGAGACCCGTCATTTTCTTGGAGAGTTATTATGAACATCTGGATTCAAAAGACTAAACCTCTCAGTTTTGTCTGTTTTTAGTCCCATATTAATTTTCTAGTTAGCCTTGAGATGACATCAAATGGGTGTAATATAAACTTGAATCTTGTAGTTTATTCAAGATGTGATCACCATATCAGTACTTAGAAATGATACGAAGACATTTAGTTTAACCCTGTTTACCTTAATCTTCCCTATGATACTTTATCCGTTAGGTTGATCATTCTGAGCCTCTCTTGTTACTTAGCTTTAGCCCATTATCCTTACCCAACTCCGTTGTAGGAATAATTACCTTTAGAATATGTAAGTCCTTTTACACATTGTTTTTAGAACATGAGGATGATTGTTTCTGTGGTTACAAGAAGAAAGAAGAATTACAAAGAAATCTCCAAACTAGTGAGATGAAACAAATATTGAAAACCAAAAAGTTTGAAGAATTCTTGAGAAGCCAAAATCTTCCATAAAATCAAGAAATTCAAAAGAAAGGAAGATTCCAAAATATTGGCTAGTGCTTCATTAAATTTTCCTAAACAAGATGAGAAACACTTCTTCCCAAGAGAAAAATTCGAAATAATTCTCCAAGTATTGAAGACCCAAATGTTCCAAAAATATTTCACAAAAGCCTTCTGCATTTCTAGACATGTCCTAAGCCCAATTACAACCTATTATGTCTTCTGTAGATCTAAGCTGATATGGTAGGATGTGGCGAGTAAGTGAGAAGGTGCTAAGGTGAGAACCTAACATCTCAAGCAAGACTAACTTTTCCATTCTTTGAGACTAAGTTCATTCCTTTACACCAATCTCTGAGTGATTTTTATTTCTAGGCGTATGCCTATGAAGCAAAAATCAAAGCGACCTTTCCAATGGTGACTTAAAAAGTGTGGTAATATGTACATGGCTGTCTTCGATGCATTTGAAACCGTTATGCTTATTTTTCATGCATTTGTAGTACAGTATCTCATATGAACGGTTTTGCAATACTTATCCTTATCTCTGAGATACTATATGGATGACATCCATTTCTGAGGTAAATGGTAGAACATTTTATTCTTTGGACTAGTCAATGTAGTAAGTTTGTGGGTATTTTCTCTGGAAAACACTCAGGAGACTATAACCCCTCCACTTGGGAAGCCTTTGTGGTTGAAAGCATTGATGCATATGGTTAATATAATCACCCTAGTTTTATTTCTCTTTTGAGACCTTATATTTTTCTTCTCACTTTTGTTTGAAGACAAATAAAATGTTGTTTGAGGGTATTTTATAAGTCCTCAAAAGTGTATATTTATCCCCCGAATAACAGCTTGTTTGCATAACACTTAGCTTATATTATTGTGTTATATCTATTGATTAGTGTTTTCTTGTCAGTTCTGTAGGTTTCATGAGTCGAAATGAGAATATTATGTTAAAGCCCGCCAAAAGCCAAGAAAAGCCACCAAAAAATGTGTTATTTGTACAAGGAAGGAGAATTGAGACTTGCACCCACAAAGTTGATGAGGGCACCTCACAGACTGGTTTGATGGACTTAACTTTATGTCCAAGATGGGTGGCCCAAATCTCAGCCCAATCCGAGTTATAATGAAGCCCACAGGTCAAAAATTATATTGAAGCCTAAATTAAAGCCCAATCATAGAAAGGCCCTACATGAAGATCCAAAAGTCAAATTTGGGCGCATGAGCTGTCTATTTGAAGGTCTTGGTCCAAGCTACAATTTAAACATAAACGAATTAGGTTTTGCTGAAGTTCTGATGCTTCTAGAAGACTAGCAGCAGCAGCCACGAATTTGACCTAACATGGTAGACCTTGTATACAAGTAATATACTTTGTATTCTCTATATAAGAGAAGTAGTAACTAGGGTTTATGATAGTCAATGCTTGAGAGATCATAGTTCATATTCTTCTTTTGTATTGAACTCAATCTTCTTATTCTCAATATTAATCCAATCACTTTTCCTTTATGATGTTGTGTTATTTATTTACTTATTCCATGGTGTCATTATCAAGGATGAGTAGCTAAATTCCCTTAGGGGACTGGTTGAAACACTCTAGATAATGCAAAACTACCTTCTTTGTTCTTAATGTTCATTGTGATTTAAAGCACTTAATACTTGTTTACTTCTATTTTGCGACATGAAGTAAGTGTCATTATTTGCATGTTATTAAAATACTATTGTTAGAGTATAGGGAGACCTAGTGATAATTGTGTTTAGATTGATTAGAGATATGTGATGGAATAGCAGAGAGGTGACTATCATATATCTAGAATCAATCTCTTTTATTGGAACCTCTTTTGTAATTAAATTGAATAACCAAGAGGTGGTGGTTTGATTATGGATTAATATGTTGATTTAGTTTAATTGAATAGTTAAGAGGTGACGGTTTAACTAATAAAGCATATTCAATAGCATGCATAAGAGAATTCCGTTTTAATTGAAATAGGTGAGAGGTGACTACTTGATTATTATAGGTATTGATGATTAATTGAAATAGGTGAGAAGTGACTAATTAATTGGTATTGATTGAACATGAAAGAATGACATGTATGTTTTGCATGATTTAGTTTGTGGATAGCAACTTTTCCCCTTATTCATCATAAGATCTTCTTTACATCTCTATCCATCTTCTTAAGTTTGTTTAAATATTAGTTTATTTATGTATTGCCTGTAAAAAGTAATCAAACGGCCTCTCTTTTATTTGTGATTCACTTGGTGTTTTTTAACCATTGTTTTCTATTGTGTTTGATCTAAGATCTTCACCTTTGAGGTAGGTACGACCCTTGCTTGTTACTTGTCTGCATTGATAACCAATATTTACATGCACAAGAAGGAAATCAATTTAAATCTATCTTTTGATTTAGAGGTTACATAATTAGCCTCTATCATCTAGATCATAACTTCTTTCCATCTTCCTTCTTTAAACAAGCACCACCTCCATCTTTAACTATCACCACCCACCATCACAATATCCAATTATGTTAACTCCACCAGTTCTACAACCCAACCACCGCCACTATATAAACCCTTAACACTCTATTACCAATACCACCACTACCACCAACCATATATACCTCTATTAATTACCACCATCCCAAAAATCCTATCACCACCAGCTTCACACACTTACAATCCATCACCATTAAATTTTAAAGCATATCATTAACATCATCTCACATTCTCCACATTCCATCATCATTACCTTAATCTTCACAACCCATCAACTTTTCATTCAAACTCAAATCCAATCTCCACCATTTAGTTCATCACATTTTCAACATGTTTTAATTTTTTCAAAGACAAAGTTCACCAATTACACAAATTGTGGTGGTTTTAGTATGCTAATTGTATTGATCATTTTGTGAGGTTGGTCAATACATTAATGAATGATGATGATGTGTATGATATGAATAATAATAAAGTAGAGACGTGAACACCATTGTATACGTGGTTCGGCAATTGTGCCTACATCGACGGAGAGAGAGAATGAAGTTTATTATAGTAGTGGTGATACAAAATGGGAGCTCGATAATGGAGAGAGCTCAAGAGAGAGATGAGACCTGAGAGGTGAGGTCTCATGAGAGAGTGTTGAGGTCTTGTGTATGATTCACAATGAGACCATATGAGAAGATCAGAACATGCCTAGAATGAGTAGCTTGCCTTCATATTTATACGCTTACAATGTAACTCCATTCCTAGCATTTATTGAGGTAATGATGAGAGAATATCTTTGTAGTAATTGGCTTTAACTTTGTAACTTGTGCCATCAAGAGAGAGTCCATTAGATGATGACATGTGGCACCATGATGGACGGTAGAGATGGTGCCACATGTATGTTGTATATAGTACCCCTACATAAGCCCCCTCTTTTTAGGTTGAACGGAGTTCGGGCTGAAAAGAAGTAATCGAACCGATCTAGCCCCCAAGATGAATGAAATATGGGGTTCCTTAACGAAGTCGATCCGCCCCAAATTTTGATGAGCTTGATCATTGAGATTTGCAGGACGCGATGAAGGTCCCTTGTGGTAATGGCAACTCGATCATGAATTTGTGTATAGCGAGCTAGTTAGTTCCAGGGAGACCTGGTAGCTCGTTCAGAAGGCATGTAGACGAGATGGACAGCTACAAGCAGGTCGTACTGAAGTGGGTCTTCTTGCATACATGGGTGGTTGTCTTTTTGTGGTCGAGTTGCATAGACCTGAGACTTGTTGATAATGTTAGCATGTGAAACATTATAAAATTCAATAAAAGACTTACATGGAATTGTACGTCTTCCTTATGACTTGTATGTACTATCTTTGTCGCCTTGTGACTGGACACTTCGATAGATGTGGCACTTTGGAGTGCAAATAATGTAGCTCGTTTGAGAAAGAGCATTGGTTGACCAAGTGTTTTGAGAGTTACTTGGAACCTTTTGGTGCCCGATCTAGTGAATGGTCGCAGCGTGGAGACCTGTTTGACAATTCTCGGGCATGTGGCCTTTGTGGGTCTGCATTGCGTTGAGAGTGAATGCGTTCGACCAGGCGTATGGCTAGAGAATTGTGTTTGAGGTCGTCCCGCATACGAGTGACTCACTAGTCAATGAGGGTGGCCGTATTGTATATCAAGCATTTCACTTGTAAAGAGTTCAGTGAAAGCAATGTGGCACATTTGTGCAAAAATAGCTCATGGGCAGTGAGGTCGTGTTCATGTGACCTGCACATACAGAGAGCTACAAAAAAAATATCATTAATAGCTAATTGTGCTAATAATAAGTTAATTTTATTAGATAAAGTGAGAATAGCCCCCTGTATGGCATAAATATTCTTGAGGTCGTTGAAAGACCTGTAAGTTGAGGAGGTCGTTGATAGACCTGGTGAGGTCGCGATGAAGGACCTGGCATGAAGGACCTGGTTTGAAGGACCTGAGAGGTCGTTGGCTTAGGGACCTGAGAGGTCGTTGGCCTAGGGACTTGAGAGGTCTTTGGCTTAGAGACCTGAATAAGAGGTCAGGTCGCGATGAGACCTGAGCTCGTCTGCTTAGAGACCTGAATATGTGAGGAGGTCTCTGCAAGATCTGAGAACTCCATTGCGGTTGGGCATGTCGTTTAAAGCTCAAATTTTTATTTGAATTTGCTTTTATATATGTACAAAGTAGCTCATGAGAAGTGAGGTCGTGTTCGGGTGACCTGCACATAGAGAAAGAGAAAGAGAGCTACACCAACAAAATCATTAGCAACAAAGTAGGCCTTTCGACGTGCCATTGAATAAATACTTAAAAGACAACTTAATAATAGCCCTCGAGTTGTGTGGGTGACGGTTGTGAGGGTTATATAAGTGAGCTCGTGTTGGAAGTGAGCTCGGTGTGATAAAGATTAAAAAGCCTAGCATGGCAGTATGAGTGTATAGCAACATAAGATATTAATTAGTTGCAAAAATGGTAAATAGCTCTTTGAGGTGTTAGCTGCTTGTAATGGGCTGAGCTTGTTGACATCTAAGCTTTGATGTATGTGCTGGTACATAACATGACCATACTAGGTGAACCAATCAGATCGCATGAGGTAGTACAGTAGTATTGATGGTATCAATCATGAATTAGTTGGCAACTTGGCATCAATGGTCAACAAAATAAAAGGGATGTAATGTTGACTAAAATACTTAACAAAATTAATTGTCAGTAAATGGTGGTCACATGTTGAATTGATATGAAAGAAAGAATCAATGTGAAAATGTAACTCATGTGTCACATGACTAATCATGGATGACAGAATGGCATAAACACACATATAACATAAATGGCCATGTAATAACCGTATGGGTAATGAGCAGAGACAATTGAGGTCGCTCTTTGGTAGCCCGTTGCCTCATCTGAATGACTAAGAAAATATTAAAGTGATACTTATCTTGCTTCTGCCGAGTCTAGTAATTGTCTAGACAATTTGCTCCAAGCCCCCAACTGTGAGTTACAATTCTATCTTTTCAAATTCAATGAATTTCTTGAAAATCACCATCTGAGAACCTTAGAACAATGGTGTTCGGTGGGGTTGGTGGGTGGAATTCGCTTGAGAAAATCCCAAGTCCCTGTAGTCGGCGCCAAATGTATTGACCATTTTTGTGAGGTTGGTCAATACATTAATGAATGATGATGATGTGTATGATATGAACACTAATAAAGTAGAGACGTGAACACCATTGTATACGTGGTTCGGCAATTGTGCCTACATCCACGGAGAGAGAGAATGAAGTTTATTATAGTAGTGGTGATACAAAATGGGAGCTCGATAATGGAGAGAGCTCAAGAGAGAGATGAGACCTGAGAGGTGAGGTCTCATGAGAGAGTGTTGAGGTCTTGTGTATGATTCACAACGAGACCATATGAGAAGATCAGAACATGCCTAGAATGAGTAGCTTGCCTTCATATTTATAGGCTTACAATGTAACTCCATTCCTAGCATTTATTGAGGTAATGATGAGAGAATATCTTTGTAGTAATTGGCTTTAACTTTGTAACTTGTGCCATCAAGAGAGAGTCCATTAGATGATGACATGTGGCACCATGATGGACGGTAGAGATGGTGCCACATGTATGTTGTATATAGTACCCCTACATATGGCATGAAGGACCTGGTATGAAGGACCTGGCATGAAGGACCTGGTATGAACGACCTGGCATGAAAGACCTGGTATGAAGGACCTGGTATGAAGGACCTGGCATGAAGGACCTGGCATGAAGGACCTGGTATGAAGGACCTGGCATGAAGGACCTGGCATGAAGGACCTGGTATGAAGGACCTGGCATGAAAGACCTGGTATGAAGGACCTGGCATGAAAGACCTGGCATGAAGGACCTGGTGAGGTCGCGACGAGACCTGAGAGGTCGTTGGCTTAGAGACCTGAATAAGAGGTCAGGTCGCGATGAGAACTGAGAGGTCGTTGGCTTAGTGACCTGAATATGTGAGGAGGTCTCTGCCAGACCTGAACATGTGGCCATTAAGAATGTAACTGATATATATAATCATGATCGAGTTATGAGAATATATTTTACATAGATGCATATAATAATCAATTTGTGTGAGACAAAATAGAATGAACAGTGAGATCATAGTGAATTGATACTTATCTTGCTTTCGTCGAGTTTTACATACAGTAATGGTAACCGAAATTAAACCCCCAATTTGGAAATTGTGATTGCAATTCTGCCAAATAGAATTTTTTGAATTTGAAATAACCACTTTGAGAGCCTTACAACAATGGTGTAATGGTGGGGTTGGTGGGTGGAATTCGCTTGAGAAAATCCCAAGTCCCCACAGGTGGCGCCAAATGTATTAACCATTTTTGTGAAGTTGGTCAATACATTAATGAATGATGATGATGTGTATGATATGAACAATAATAAAGTAGAGACGTGAACACCATTGTATGCGTGGTTCGACAATTGTGCCTACATCCACAGAGAGAGATAATGAAGTTTATTATAGTAGTGGTGATACAAAATGGGAGCTCGATAATGGAGAGAGCTCAAGAGAGAGATGAGACCTGAGAGGTGAGGTCTCATGAGAGAGTGTTGAGGTCTTGTGTATGATTCACAATGAGACCATATGAGAAGATCAGAACATGCCTAGAATGAGTAGCTTGCCTTCATATTTATAGGCTTACAATGTAACTCCATTCCTAGCATTTATTGAGGTAATGATGAGAGAATATCTTTGTAGTAATTGGCTTTAACTTTGTAACTTGTGCCATCAAGAGAGAGTCCATTAGATGATGACATGTGGCACCATGATGGACGGTAGAGATGGTGCCACATGTATGTTGTATATAGTACCCCTACACTAATGGTGGAGCTGAATGGGTGGTGGTGCTGGTGGTGGTTTGTCTGTTGGGGATTGTGGGGTTTGGGCCATGGATGTTTAATAATTATTAATTAATAAGATTAAATCTAAGTGAAGGGGTATTTTAGTCAAAAACCTTTAACGATTGGTTAGACCATGGTCAATGACTTGGTTGACCGACTTCAAATGAGAAAATAGGAGGTATCTCTAATAATTTTTCAAATATGGGGGTATCTCAAAGAGAGCAAACTTTTCTAGGGCCATCTCTATATCTCCCTAGATTCATTAGTCGTACTTGTAAGAAAATATATTAGATTTATGGAAAGCGAAAAAAGAAAATGAAAGATTTCTTAAACAATAAGAATTTTTTTTTGAATTTATAAATCAAACACAAAGTGGAAGAAAAAATTTGTGAAAAGCTAAAGAGAAGAATTGCAATTGTAAGAGAATATTACAAATTAGTTAATTAAAAAACTAATTTTTAAGCAGCCAATGTCTTTGGTACTTCTAAGCCTAGCGTGGTCACTACCGCCCATATTCTATTTCTTTTTCAAAATGTTTTCAAAAGCCACAACTTTAATATTGATCTTTTTGCCACCATTGCCAAGGCCGTTCGTGGCCTATCGACCGCCCCTCTTCTTGTACATATTACTCGTCTCATGCTCCTTAAGCAAACTTTCGTTCTTCCTTAAACCACTTGGTACAAGATTCCTTCCGCTCATTGGAATTCAGGTCTTTCTCGAATCTCCAATCATGTACCTTGGATTTCGGTCGGTGCGGTGGTCTCTCCCCAAGTTCCACGGGGATGGACACCTTCTTGTGTTTCTCTTGGTGCGGACGCTCCTGGTCCGTCATCTTCTAGCCCAGCCGAGCCCCCTTATAGTTTGGAAACTCGGTTGTGTTGCCAATCTTGAGGTGAATATGCGTGGTTTGTGAAACGGAGAATCGAGAATTTCGTGTTGAGGTGCGTGGCCGATTTGATTCTCAAGATGAGACGTTCTAAGCCATACTTGAAGCTCTTGAGGACGACCCCGCTCGTAGGCGCCGCCACTAGTCTAGTTTTAGTTGTTTGTCGACTCATCGAGTCTATGTTTTATTTTTGCATTTTATTTTTGTTAATTCCTTTGCATTATGTATTAAATGATTATTCTCTTGTAATGCAAAAGTTTAGTTTATAATTAGTATAATGAAAAAATTATTTTATTTTAGTTTATGCTTAATTATTATGTAATGCTATATATTCAAAGTATAAGCTACAATATGACACCAAAAATATACAATAGTACTTCATAGGATTATGAAGTCTAGGGAATCTGACATTAAAAGACCCAACTTAGCACTTTTTAGGAGGTAACCTAAAATTGTTTGGGGGTGGAGTGATCGGACCTCAAAAGTGTATATTTATCCCCCGAATAGCACCTTGTTTGTCTAGCACTTAGCTTATATTATTGTATTATATTTATTGATTAGTGCATTCTTGCCTTTATGTAGGTTTTCGGAGCCAAAATGCGAATATTGAGTAAAAGCCCGCAAAAAGACGAGAAAAGCAAGCAAGAAAGTGTTATTTGTACAAGGGGAGAAGATTGGATATTTGCACCCACAGAATCTGCTAAGGGCACCCCGTGGTCAACTCTGGTCAAATAGGTTGAGTTGACTTTTATGTCAATTTTGACTAAAATTGACTTTTGGTAAGGTTGACTTTTGGTCAAGGGGTGACTTTCAGTCAACTGTTGACTTTGGGTCAACTGTTGCTGACCTGGGTTGACTTTCGGTCAACTGCTGACTTCTGAAGACTTTGGGTCAAATCTGTTGACTCATGTGGACCGTACTTCCTATTTTGGGTCTTGATCTTATAAAGGCTCTACAAGAAGAACCAGGAGTCCAATTGGGGCCCATGAGCTATCAAACTGAAGGTCTTGGCCCAAAATACAATTCTAGCCTAAGAGGATTAGGTTTTACTATCATCAAACTTTGGAGCTAAGCCTCAACTTGAAGATCAACTTTTGTACTCAATTCAGTATCAATATCAATCCATGATTTCAATTATGATGTTTAATGATTTAATTATTTGTTCCATTGGTATGAGTAGCTAAATCATCATGGGGGGAAGGTGGAAGCTTTCTAGGTGATGTATGATTATTATGTTGTTTCTTCTTATTCATTGTGATTCAAGGTTCTTAATGCTTACTTAACTTTATTCGCGATATGAGGTAAGTATGATTATTTGTATGCTATTGTTATCCATGATGTTAAATATTATTGTTAGAATTTAGGGTGACATAGTTTTGATAATAGTATTATATTTATTGTAGATGTGTAGTGAACTAGCTGAGAGGTGATTACTGCATGTTTGTAATATTTATCTTTTATTGGAACCCTTTCATGATTAAATTCAATAGCTGAGAGGTGAGGATTTAATTGTGAATAATATATGGAGTTAATTAGATTCAATAGCTGAGAGGTGAGGATTTAATTGTGAATAATATGTGGAGTTAATTAGATTCAATAGCTGAGAGGTGAGGATTAATGAAGCATATTCAATAGTATACATAATAGAATCCAGTTTTAATTGATTCAATAGCTGAGAGGTGAGGATTAATTACTATTGGTATTAATAATTAATAGGAATAGCTGAGAGGTGACTTATTAATTATTATAGATTGAATATGAAGAACAACATGGTATGATTACATAACCTAGTTTGTGGAAACCTTCTACTCCCCCTATGTCATCATATAATTCTCTTTTCCATATCTTACATATTCTTAAGTTAGGATTTATTTATTATTTATTGTCTGTAGGAAGTAGAATCAATTCTCCAACTTTTAATATTGATTCATTGGTGTTTCTTAACCATTGTTCTTAATTGTGTTTGAGCTAAGATCTCCCCCCTCTGAGGTGGGTACGACCCTTGCTTGTTACTTGTCTACTTTGATCTCAATCTATAAAGGCACAAGAAGGAAAATACAAATATAATCTTTGTTAGTAGGTGTAAAAATCTACTAACATGGAGCATCATCCCCAAGGTCTTGGAATCTGACAATAAAGGACCATCATTGCATGTATTTGCATAGTTTAACTATTTCCTTTCCAGGTACCTTTTATTTTTTAACGATTTAAGGTTTGTTTTCTAATCCTAAAGCAACAAGGACGTTGCATTTTTTTTAGGCGGGGGGAATTCATTAAAAAAATAATAAAGTCCATGCATTTTAATAGTTGAACTCTCTCATTAAAATGTTTTCAAAAATCCAAAATTATTTTAGCCTAAATACCTTTTATATGATAAATTATGTCTTGATTTTTGATACATGGTAGCTAAGAATAAATTATTTAAGTCTTGAAGTTTAGGTATATATTGCTTGTATAGGATCATGTGGATTGCATCATGTTACATTTTCTTGTATTAAATTCGTGCACATATAAACTTTAACTTAAGACTTTGATGATAAATTGTGGAGACTTAACCTAGTGAGTTTTTGAGCCTTTGTCTTTTTCTTTCTGACTGATATACATAAAATCTAGAGTCAAATACTCGACCTCCTTGCATTTTCTAGTCTCATATATTTTATTCCTAATCTTGAGGTAACGTCAAATGGGTGTAATATAAACTTAGGCCTTGTTTCAAGACGTGATCAACAAATCAAAAACTTAGAGATGATACAAAGATATATAGATAACCCCTTACCTTTAACCTACCCATTATATTATTATTCCATTTGGTTAACCATTTCTACAACTTAGGGATGATTTTTGCTAAGTGAGTACATGAAGAAAAAATGAAAGATCAAAGAAATCTCCAAGCTAGAAAGAAAGCGTATGTCAAAGAAAGGTAAAAAAACTTGAAGAATTCAAGAAAAGTCCAACCTCCAAAAAAAAAAATTAAATATTAAGAATAAAAAGGGAAGATCAAAGGACTTGAGCTTAAACGGATTTTGAAATATCAAAAAAAAGTTACTAAATAAAGTACTTTGGAAAATAAAAAAGAAAGAATCCAAATTTTCTCCAAGTTTTTAGATTATTATAAGTTACAAGGAAATTCGAGAAGACCACTAAGTTTCGGAAACCTAAAAAGCCTCTTCCATTTTAAACCATGTCCTAAGCAAAGTTAGAACCCATAAATGTCTTTGTAGATTTATGTTTGATATAGTAGGATGTGGAGAGTAAGTGAGAAAGCGCTAAGGTGAAATACCCGACATCTCAATGACTAGCTTATTCCTTCCATGAGACTAATTTCATTCCATACATTCTTGTGTTTTATTTTCATTTAGTATATGAGATGTTTGTTCATATTCTTTCCCATATGAATGAGGTAAAATATAAACCCTTTTCTGAGTGATTTTCTTTGTGAATGTATGCCATGTGAGGATTAAAGTCAAAGCAATTCGGATAGTTATTTGAGATGTAATTGTTTGTGTACATCATGCATACTTAAATATGTGTTTATGTTGTTATTGCATTATCTCATACACTTGCACTATTTCTACATGTGGAAAGACTTAATTATTTGTTCTTATCTATTTAATCATTAAATTGATTGACATATTTAAATAGTGTAGAGTATCAACCCGATCTTTTGTATCTTACACGTTTTCAACTAATTTGCATGAAGTTTATGGGTATCTTCTAGGGAGACTATAACTCATCCACTTGAGAATTTCTTGTGGTTTACAGCCTTGGTATTTAGGGTAAAAACACCATGTACTTTATTTATTTATTGTAATATAGATATGCTCTTATTCCATTATCTTTTACTCTCTTGCCTGAGGACAAACAAAGTGTTGTTTGGGGGTATTTGTTTACTCATATGTTCTTTAATGTCCATTTTAGTCATATTTTCAGGTCTATTATATTTCACAGGCCTTAACTCTCACTAACTTGAAAGAAGGCCCCAAGTATCAAGTATTCGGCTTAAGTTGATGAATTATGAATGAAAGTTGATAAGAGATTCAAGTCCACCTCCTCAAGGACTTCTAAATAAAAGAGGAAGCCCAATTCCAAAAGAAGGAATTCTTTGAAACCAAAAAGAAAGCAACAACTGTACCAAGCTCAGAGGAGTATTTCCACCATACCAAAGTCCAATAAGATAGACTCATTGTGATCCACGCAGAAGACAGAGTAAACGACTAAGACCAAAGACCAGAAGTCCATAATCAACTCCCATCTCCCCCGCACTACTGCTACTCGCCACATCGCGAGTTGACAAGTCCTAAATAATGTTTGTCCTGTGTCGGCTTGTCTGTAATGGGCTCTACACCGAGCTAAGTCTATCCTATTGCCGACTTGATGTATTTAGACACGCTTTCATGGTAGAAAAATTTATATACTATAGAAAATTAGGGTTTTGATATAACTCAATAGAGAAGAATAATATTCCACCTCTTGTATCTTGAAGCAATAATTTTTATTAGGTTTTCAAGGTTTAAGAGCAATAAAGATTTTTTTTCTTTTGTTCCTCATCAATGGAAGGCTAAACCCTTAAATGATAAGTAGCCTCCATTGATGAAACCATGATATTTTAGTTACAGTTTTTATGCTTGTTTTTCATTGAATCGTTTTCATGAAAAATAGTTATAACAATACTTTAATATTACCGTATCAAGAGAGAAGTAATATGTTAGTTTATTCTTTTTAGTATTATTGTATGTTTACCATGCCTACATGTTTATTACTTATAATACCCGAGATATGAGTACATAATAGGGTTTCAATATAAACTTGGATTGCTTAGAAGATGATATATGTACGCCTGCATGGGTGGAACCATATGATTGATTACTTACCGTCTTTTTTCTTTGGGCTTCATGCATCTCAAGTAAAATATTTAGACGCAATAGCTAAGAGGTGAGTGTTCCTCTATCCCGACAATAGCTGAGAAGTGAGTCGGGGAGCTACAATAGCTGAGAGGTGAGTAGCTAAGAACATGCATATTAACTAGATTAGTATTATGCATGGTGGATTCATGAGGTTAACATGTTCCCTATTCCTTTTGTTGATCTTACTCTATTTTAGTAATTATATTTATATTAGAATTAATTAATTTAGTTGTTATTATTTCTCTTTAAAATATTGTGGCATCTTCTTGGTAGCTTCTTTGTTTTCTTCTTGATTATAGTGGATTGATACTCTTCATTGTTGCTATACATCAAATCCTTGTCAGGATGATTGTTATTATAGTATTGAGTCAACGACAACATCTCATCATTCATCGATCACATCCGTATCCATCTCAACCATATTCGATACCGTTACAACAATACGATGACTTGTTTAGAGCAATACCAATGGAATGGGTAAATTTGGACACATCAGCACCATCTAGGCTCCATGTAGGAATTTACACCTTCCTAAATTAAAATGCAAACCAAGAGAGTGGATCTTTCCCAACCCAAAGGTGGATATGAGGATATATATCAACATTTATGGTCACATGGAACTTCATGTACAGCTTGGCTACTTTATTTAAGTTTAACTGGAACTTCAAGTTCTGTCTGTTTCTTTATTTGAGCTCAAATGGAACATCATGTTCTGTTCCTCCATTATAATTAGCCAAATAGAGCTTTAAATTTCGTCCCAAATTTTAAAAGTCAAATGGAACTTCAAGTTCCGTATGCTTTGTCCGAGGGTGTGGACCCACACCCCTGTTTAAACCTCCATGTTTCCAGCTTCTGTTTTACACATTCAGTACTAGAAAAGCCTTTTCAACATCCCAAGGTGTAAGCATGCATCCACCCCCACCTTGGTTTACACCTTACATTGTTATTGCTCTTAGAGATGATATTAGCTTATAGTCAGTGTTATTAACTTATTAAATACAAGTATTAACCTATAATTATTTTTGCTTTGTTAATAAATGAGTATTGTACTTTACGAAATTGATCCCAAATTTTATTTTACCAAAGTAATTGTTTAAACAAAGATTGTGAAATTGGTCTTAGGGATGTACAAAGCTTAAGATAATGTCTTTCAAATTCCACATTTTCCCCCTGGTCCACCAAAGAGGAGTGAAAGACCCCAGTCTTTTTGGTTGCCCCAATATTTTAGACCATAACATTTAGGATTGTCCACATAACTCAGCATACCATTTTCTTTAGGAACCACTAAATTAGCAGATGCATCAAAAATATGGAGGTGTTTAATATAGCAAGCCTTTCTGAAATCAGCCCCAGGGAAATGTCCATTCCCCATGGGGGGGCTATATCCGTCTGGAGGCCCTATCGCCAGTCCACCCCACCCAACTGTAGAAGATCCTTCTTTTAGTTGTGGAATCACAGGCTGTGGCCAATAGCCAATTAATATATCATTATATTTTAACCACCAGTTTTGACTGATTTTATCCTGTCACGAAGAAGCCAAAAGAAAATTAATAAAACATAAAAGGAAAACAAATTAAATACAATACACATTTACATATATTGATATCTTGAATTGTTGTGACGTCGAGGAAGTCAATATTAATCTATAATAGAGGGTTGGAACTCAATACAATTAAATTCTTTTCAATATGGACATGTGGTATATGTATTGATTATTGCTATTGTCCATGGATCAAGTTTCTAAAATAAAGTTTAGCCCAAAATCATTAGGCATTTACCTTAGCTAGTTTCGACTTTTGAGTGTATCATAGAGGAGCATTTTTTCACAATCCTTTTTGTAGGCAATACGGACATGCTTGTAAGTGAAGATAAAAAATGATATATTATCCTCCATTATTAATGCAGGTTAAGGGTCAGCCTACCTCAATTAACTGTTTTAAAAAATATATCAATAACGTAAATTTTCTTATTATTTTTACTATAGTCAATACGTGTGTATATATATATATATATATATATATATATATATATATATATATATATATATATATATATACACAAAGATATTACCTTGAAAACATAAATAGAAATATATCTTTGTTCTCCACCATATGTGGATGTGGGAAGGAGTTGCATGCCAAGCATACAATGTCGGCTAACTTGTACAAATCCTGAGCAAAGATAATTGTAGCAGCCTGTTTTAAAATTATTGGTCTGTTAATGTAGAAAAGAAATTATCAATAATAATAATAATAATAAAGTACAATTAGAATAGCAAGTGTAATTTTTTTTTTAAGAGTAGTAAGTGTATAACTTACTGTCCAATAAGCAAATAAACGACTGTCGCTGTTCCCTGATAACTTTGGTGATACCTGATAATCCATGAATTAATTCAAATCAATATCCAATAACCTAATAAAGGGACAGTCACTATGATGAACTTGGAAAAATAAATGACTTATCCCAAAAATAAGTCTACATAATATGACTTATCCAAAAATAAAAATAAAACTTAAATTAAATTGATGATATGACGTACCATCCACCCAACCTGTAAGCTAATTGGACCATTTTCAATCCACATTTGACCGGTGCTTAGTTGATCAGCTTTGAGTCGTAGACTATATACATTCAAGTATCCGTGGATACCATAATATTTTGTCTTCTCAGATGGCTTAAGAATTACTACCTGCACAACTAAGGAGTTTAGTTATTACAGAAAAAATTACCCTTAACCCCAGATATTTTATCCATGATTTTCATTGAACTCCCCCATTTGCTTTCATCTTATCTTTTAGCACGAAATTGTGAATATACTGAAAAGAGAAAACAAGTTACAAAATAGGGAAAATTGGTGATAACCCCCCTAGTTTTGGTCACTTTTGGGAAAAACCTCCTAATTCTACTATTTTAGCGTAAACCCCTAACCCCCCAAGTTTTTGTCACTCTTGGCAAAAAACCCTTAATTCTACCATTTTTAGCGTAAACCCCCTAACAACCCAAATTATACCATGTTTTATCCATTATACCTTTGACTCATACTCTTTACCTAACCCCCCCCCCCCCCCCAAATTTGAATTAACAGAAACTAATAAAAACAGTTAACCTCCATTAACAAAACATGTATTTGAGAAAACCCTTATGATCTCTTTGACTTTACCCCCCTCCCCCATTATAGAAATAAATTGTTTTATCATTGATAAATAAAACTTAAGTAATAATTAAAGTGTAAATTAAGAATAGATAGAAAAATTAATTATTCCAATAGGGTTTATTAATTTTTGACAAACCTAACCCAACCTATCAAAACAGGGTGAAGTGGAGGGAGTAATATATTATATAATATAGAAGTAAGATAAAATAAATTGTGAAATATTTCACATCCAAATAAAGATAATAAAAATATATAAGAATCTTTCACTTCTAAACATATAAACTAAGTAACTTTTTTCAAAAGTAGAACGTTGGATATTCAACTTACATGTTGACCAGGGAAACTTGATGTATGTGGATGAATAGATTTAGCATGACTTTGGGAAAAGTTCTTGTATCTAATCAAATCTTCCTTTCTTGTTCTTCGAATAGGGACTGTTCCTCGTGGGCAATTTACATCACTTACTCTAGCCCAAAAATTTGAACCTTTCTTTATGGTAGCATTTTTCCCGATCAATTCTTGTGGTGGATGCGTAGGTTTCATCTATACATGATAGTCAATGATTCATACAATTTAATAGAAGCAATTCTTGTATAACCTTTTTGTTATCAGCTTACGAACTAAACAAATTCTAACATTGGCACACAAATCTAAGGAGTTGGCATTATTTGCTATTGCAAAGGCATGTTTTCCTGTTAGGCTTATTTGCATGCCCTCTAGATTTAATCAATTAATCTAACCTAAATATTATTTGTTATATTTTTAGTGTAGGATTTGTGGGATACATAAAACCCTACCACGTATAGGTGCAATGAACCCTAGTGGGATTTGTTAAAAATTTTGATTTAAAAGTGGAAAGATTTTAAAAAATAATTAATAAAACCTAAATTGAGAGAAATATAATAATATGTTTGAGGATAAATAAGTCTAATAGAAAAATACACCTTTGTAATAACAATTGCCTTGGCAATAGCCGACTCCTAAATCTAATACCATATAAAAATTAAAAATTGTAAATACATGGATAGTTTTATATAAAACATGTGATGGATACTTTTTATGAAATGAACTCTCCACATCCTTCAACATCAACTATATCATGAGTTGAATGGAAACACGATTTCTTTTCTCTAATGAAGGATTTATATAAACTCTACAAGCTATTTGGCCCATGTAATACATGGGATTTAAGTTGCAACTTATAATAAGTGTGAAATTATTATAAATCAAGTCTTTAAGTTGTGGCCCATTAATAAGTGTTCAAAAATACATACAGTAAAGCCACGATAAATACATACCTTTGGGACCAAAAAAATATACTACTTTAGCGAGATTATTTATTTATTGATAAATGAATAATATCTTAATTGACTGATAAATTAATATTTATTTTTTTAAAGTGATCAAATTTTCAATTTATGTATGTGGTCAAAGAAAAAAAAATCCAAATGATGATGAAAATGTTCCTGATCCAGATGATACTTCAGTTATACCAAATGTTTCGTCAAAAGAAGTATTTCAAGAAATAATCACATTATATAACTATTTGCTACAATATAAGCAAAATATTCTAGAAGTTGTGCATGCTTTATAACAAGTTAAGGATAGGGTTGAATTATGTTTGGGTACAAGGAAGAAAGAAAACAAATTTAGATGCATATTTTCAAAAAAAAAAAACGAATTAGTAAACTCCTCATTTTAATTCTGAAAATTATAAACTGCATTGATAAAATAATTTAGTGTAAGCCCATGGACTAGGGGTTTAAGTTGCAAATTCCCATACGTAATGGACTAAGGGTTAATAAATCAAAATTTGATTAGGTTTTCTTTTTCAAAATAAAAAATAAGAGGACAGGGAGAAAGAGAAATGGAGTGGAACTGATTGATAAAAATGAGATAAAGAAGAAGCATGAAGAAGAGAAATCTAGTTACTAATGAACTGGTGAGTTGACATACTTTTGATGTAGTGTATAATTTTAATTTTCTTGTTTTTGACAACCTATGAACAATATGGAATTTAAATTTTTTTTTTTTTTTTTTTTTGTTTTTCATAAATTTATGTAATAATTGTACATATACCATGAATAATCCTAAATTCCTCATCAACATACAAAATTTTTAGATTTATCAGATTTATGGTCTAGAAGAAATAAATCATTTATGAACAGCTATAGTTTGTTTACTTCGAATAGATATAGTCAGATTCGACCTATTAAAAGTGGGATTTAACTTGATTGTGTTTTTTTGAAATTTTTATTGTAAGTAGAAAAAAAAAATTTGGAATAGCATACTTGCGGATCACTTGATTTTAATGAGTAGTTTTAAAAATAAAAATTTAAAAATGTTACTGCTCATATGTTTCTAAAATCTATTATGTTTGGGGGAAACGGTCGCTTAATTATCTTCTTTTTATGGAAACACCTTCAAATATTTATGGAAGTTATAATTTACTATGTAGACGAATATATAAAAATTTTAGATTTTTCTGTTACGCTAGTAGTTTTAAATGATGTAATCAAGACAGATGTTGTTGGATATCCAGTATTATTTTTTACTGTTACTTTCTTCTTGCTTTGCTTTGGTAAAAAATTCATATAAAACTCATTACATTATGTATTTGGGTGATTTTTCTTATTTTGGAAAATAAATATTAAGAAATATATATTCTATGTTCATAAACATTTAAAAATTATGAACTTAAGATGGTGTAAAATATGCAACAAGACAGATGTAAATTTCTGATATTTTTTTAGAATATGTATGATTTAATGAAACAATGGTTTAATTACTTTCTTCATTTGGTATTTAGTAGTATCTAAATATCTATTCAAATAATGGTTAAAAAGACTTTGTATGAAATTACAATATATTTGGATATGTCACAATGTCGAATCTAGTTTTTCTTCTGGATGAACAATATGTCCTAGATGGCTTAGCCTGCGGAACTGACCCTACAGACCTTCATAGTCTTCGGGGTTTTTTTGATTGGCGCCACGTTATAAACCTCAATGGAAGAATTAGAGATCATGAATTAGGCATACGTCAAGGCTAGCCAAAGCTCGCAGGTGAGCATCACTTA
This sequence comes from Aquilegia eximia, assembly GCA_023053565.1. Classification (NCBI taxonomy): domain Eukaryota; kingdom Viridiplantae; phylum Streptophyta; class Magnoliopsida; order Ranunculales; family Ranunculaceae; genus Aquilegia; species Aquilegia eximia. The sequence goes on from JALIGU010000004.1 coordinate 29,867,963, forward strand.
GGTTTTGGTTTTTGCGTAGAGGTTCTTAACTATGGTAAAGGCACACTGGTGCAGTGTTGGTATGGAAAATGTATGGAGTGCATCCTATGAAAGGTCTATTAAGATTGGACATAGGTTGACAGTTGTTGCTTACGGTAGTGTAATTTTAGTACCGATAAGATTGTTTTGTATAGAGATATGTTGGGAATTTATAATAGAATTAAACATAGGATTACTACTTGGACAAAAGCTTAATATGATTGAAATGTTCGAGAAGAGTATGGATTTTGGTGTATGATTAGTATTGAAGAATTCTCTTTTAATGTTTATCATATTTTAAATCGTATGTTCGAACTTTAAACGTGTTATGTTATTTTTGTGATAATAGATTTCTCACTTGTTTACTCATACCAGATTTTATGCTGACCCATGTTGTTTTGTTTTGCACGTGGGTATTTTGTATTGGAATTCCATTTGGAATGCAGGCAGGAGAGGTTAGAGCTATGGAGCTGTGATAGACCGTTAGTTGGGACAAATAGAGATCTTTAGATATTTCAATGATGTATCTTATTTGAAAGTTGTTTTCATGTGTTTTTTTTGTGTAAGTTATGTTGTATAATAGGATGGAATCGGTGTACTTTTATCGTTTGGATTTTTCTTCACTATAATTTTTACTCTTGTTATTTGTTAGAGTTGGGATTTGTTTAAGAATTGTTACGACCCTTTTTTTTTTTTTATAAATTTGGGTCGTTATAGAGTTTATAATTAAATTTGAAGAGTATATAGATATACATAAATTATTTTATAAAATTTAGTGTTGGAAGTAAGCGTATTGTAGTATTTAGATGTGTAGTTTAGTCCCACATAGCTTAGATATAAAGTCTATGTGGTTTCTCTCTATATATAGAGAGAGTTAGTTCACCTTTTATATTTCTAATTCGTATCATAGGCAAGTTAGGTCATGATTTTCGGCCACAAGCAACACTAACTCAGGTGCTGGTGGTCGGACCTCTATCAAAGTCTTTTTGTCAAATTTGTGTCTTTATTTCCGCTGTTTTTTCTGGGCCTTGTGCTACTGTTTTTTTCCCCTAAGTACTGTTTACGGCTACTGTTCATCAAGTACTATTCACCATACTCACTGTTCATCTGGGGGTACTGTTCACAGATTACTGTTCATCGGGTATTGTTCTTCAAGATTTTTTTAAAAAAATCCAGGTTTGCTTTTGTTGACGTCCAACCTTTTCAAGGGTTTTGTCTGTGTTGTTGATGTCATGCGCAGCTTGTTAAACCATTTCTAAGGCCTTGTATGCGTCGATACCATAGTGCGTTGCACTTGCCCAGCCCTTTGTAAGGCCTTGACTGTGTGGTTGATGTCATGCGCCATTTTTTCTAGCCCTCTTAAGGGCCTCTTCTGCGATGCCATCTATCTACAAATTTACTGTTCCTGTCCAGCCCTTTCAACTGCTTTATTATTCCAAAATCAGCCCTCTTCGTTTGGAGTACCTCATTTTTATTGGTTTTTAAAGTTATATCAGATGTTTTGGGGAAAGTAAACATTAGCCACCGAAACGAACATGACCCTAGCAATCACCACCACTACCCCTGGCGTCTTTCTTTGATGAGCAGTTGGTTATCCATGCTCTTTTATTTTCTCTGCAGCTGGACATCCCTGCAGACAGTTCTTCTCGCAGCTGGTCATCTCTGCCATTGAACATCTTGCCCGATGTCGTTCTCAGGATACATTGTGTGGGATGTGAGAGAATTTTTTTTGTATTTCAAGCGGAAATTCAGAGTCCGAATATTCAGCTTGAGGGGGAGTGTTGGAAGTAAGGGTATTGTAGGCTTTAGGTGTGTAGTTTAGTCCCACATAGCTTAGATATAAAGTCTATGTGGTTTCTCTCTCTATATAGAGAGAGATTAGCTTCTTTGTAAGTTTAACCTAATTATTATCAATATAATTCACCTTTTATATTTCTAGTTTTAATAATTATTAATTTATATTTTCATTGGGCCTTTAAGGATTCAAAATTCTTTATTACTTAATACATTTGGCCAGGCTATTGTCTTTAGTACAAATGCCCAAGTCGGGACCGGAGGAAATTATTATCTAAGCAAGGTTATTACTTTCTTGAATATTCATTTATCGAGGTATTATTGTAATTTCTCTAGTTCGGAATTCTCAGACGCAAGTCTCAAAACATCTTATGTTCATTCATAGTGTAATTTTTTTAACTTAACAATTTCTGCTTGTCTTCTTCTTTTTACTTCTATATTGAAGAAGGCTCACCGATTAGTGGATGTTGGTTGATTGGAAAATTCTCATCAAAGAGAGATGTAAAATGGAGTTGACTGATGACGTTGGATAACTGTAATGGTGATTGGATGGCTGAAACGAATGAGAGAGGAGTAGCCATTTAATTCCCAGTCGGGATGTGCAGACTTTTTGCCTTGCAAGGATTTGGGTTAGATCTGTTTCTGGTGTGTTGTTGTTTTAGGCTGGGCCAGATCCGATTTTTGTCTGTTTCGTTGATATGGACTAGGCTTAATTTTAGGCCGATGATGATGAATTAGCTATTTTTGTCCCCTAACTTTATTCAAATTTTCAGTTGAGTCCTCAAAAGTTTAAACTACTCAATTTGGTCCCAAATCTTTCATAACGTTTGCAAAATGGTCTCACCCTTACCAAGCATTTAACAAAGTTGTCTAGTGGTAGTTTACTATCACACGTGGTCTCTTAAATTCAAATTTCAACATTTTTTTTTGCTAGGTTAGAAGAGCACGTGAGTGGCACGCGCAACATCATATTGTTTAAAAATTTAACACAAACCCAAACTGTGTAAAAATAGAACCCATTTTGTTAAAAAGAGAATTGCTAAATGCTTGGTAACGGTGAGACCATTTTGCAAGCGTTTCGAAAGATTTGGGACCAAATTGACCAATTTAAACTTTGGGGACTCAACTGAAAATTTGGGCAAAGTTAGGGGACCAAAATAGCTAATTTATCAGCCGATGATAGTATGATGATTTCTAGGGTTGGGCAAATTAACACTAAAACCGACAAACAGACCCGAACACAACCGAACCGACTTCAAATCAGTTAATCAAGACATCAAGTATGCTCGATTCCAGATAATCAATCTCTGTTCTTCAGCTTTCATTGGTGAGTTTCCAATTTTGGTTTGAAATGTGTGTACAGTATATAACAACATGTTTGGTTCGGTCCCAATGCACCCATGTCAAATTTTTATTGAAAATTTTAGTTAATCGATAGGGGTCCGCCAAACCCCACCACCTTTTCAGGGTTTTTATTTTAAAAAAAAATGTTTGGTTTGGTTATTTTCGGTTAACCAAACAGTTATATGTGTTTGGTTTGGTTTCGGTTTATATAAAAATAATTCAGTTCGGTTTGGTTCGATTTATTTATTAAATCGGTTCGATTTCGGTTTTTATATTAAAGAACTGATACTATGCTGTTTTGTTTCGGGTTTAGTCAAAACCGAACCATACCCAGCCCTAATGATTTCTCTTGTTTGTGCATAGTTGTTAATTTGTTCTATTAAAAAGTTGTTAGATGTATATATCTTGGATTACAAGTTTAATTAAATCATAATAGTTTTCCAAAAAATGTTGCGACTGTTGCCAAAAAGAGTTTTCTGAATTCTTGAACTTTAAAATGCACTTGGTGAACTAGGGTAGATAATAATGATCGGCCTACGGCAATTGTGGTATGATTCACTTGGTTAATTCTTGTTAATGTTTATAAAATCAACATGAAAGTCGAATTACAAAGATGCATCGCTTTCATAAGACCATGGTAGGGTTCTGTAACTTGGTTTTGTGGTCATTAGAGATAGGGTATAATTATATTTCATCAATTTAGTGTTCATACATCTTATAAAGTAATTATTTAGATTAATGATTCTACGCTCACAAACAATTTCTACAAATATAATCCACAAACTGATGTGGCATAGCCACGTCAGCGACTCTTTCTCAAAAAAAAAAAAATAAAAAAAATAAACCTCTCTCAAATTCATCTTCTCAAGTCAAGTTTCCATCTCCACGATGGTTTTGATTAATCTGTGTATATTTTGCTACATCAATTCAAAAGAAAATAGTCGATTGTAGAAAAATAGTACAAGATGTCCACAAATTTCAATTTTTTCGTCCCCATAGTTTCAGTAAACCCCAAATCCTAAAATTTTAGAACACTCAATTGTTTTCATCGTTAAATCTATCTTGATGCAAAGTACAGATTTTGAATTCCGGTTATTCATACATATAATAAAGTACACTTTTAATTTTTAGTGAATGGAGAATGATCCAATGAACCAAAGAGAAGGCAAAATTGAGGAGGATATATCATGAAAAGAGAGATGTTGTGGAAGAGGAAGGTATATCGGAAAGAGGAATTGAGAGAGTGATATCCAAAAGGTAGAGAAGAATTCATAGTAACATTTATCATATTTGAACTGGGTGTAGAAAGAAAGGAAGAACGAGACTCAGAGAAGTAGAAAGAAACAAAATGTGGGAGAGTTTTTTCAAGGGGCTGCTGATGTGGTCATGCCACATCAACCGACACATCAGTTTGTACGTTTTATTTGTGGCTTTATTTGTGAGTGTAGAATTACTCCTTTGACATATGGGTGATTACTTGATTAATTACTCTAGCAAATAGGTGATCACTTGAATAATCACTTTTACACACAAATGTATGAGTGATTACTCGAGTAATCACTAATGTATGAGTGATTATTTGAGTAATCACTTTAATATTTGTCTATTCTTATTAGAATAATCAATTAAATAAGCCACCAATTAACTAGAAAAAATTGACAAAATTCAAAGATGTCTTGGTGTTTGATTGGTGACTTGTTGATAAGTTGATGAGATTGGAGAGAAAAAGGAATACAACTTTAAGGAGAGTAGACGACATAACGTACCCAGTCCAAACTATAGTTATTTAGTGACCCAGAAGAAAAAACCATATTTGTGTAGAAGTTAAAATATTTTGAAAGAGGCATCTGATTTTTTCCTTAAACTATAAAGCCCGCATAAAAGCCTCCATAATATAATATTATATAGAATTTTTTTAAAAAATTACATACCTATTACCGAAAAACAAAGAAAATATTACATACCTGAATTTTATGATTTGTTAATAAGGGATGATCAAGAGTAGGTTGCTTGAAAATGTCAACACAATCATAGATATCTCCTTTGACCTGGACAAAAAAAAGTAAATGATATTAACCATTGAGTTAAATAAGTCTACCTATATTCTTAAAAAATTAAAATATTGTTCTATGCTTGGATTAGAAAAATAAAATAAAACTTAAGCATCAAAATTAGTCTAAAAGCTCCATTTCTATTACTTGTGAAAAAAGCCTATCAAAAACAAAATGTCTGAATAGGGTTTTAGTATAGTATCAAAATTACGAAAACAAAAAAAACATTTCACAACGCAACGCAAAGACTAATAACTAAAAAGTCACATTATGACTTCAAGATAGACTAGTAGGTAAGGGGGGGGGGGGGGGTGTTCAAGATACGAACAATTAGAAATGTGTGGAATATACTTAACACAGGATATATGACAAGATAAAAACATTGGACTACAACAAGATATAAGATAAACAAGAAAAACAAGGTTGCAGTTTGACAAGGTTCAGTCTATTGAGGCTTAAGTCGACTCAACACCTGTTAGATCAAGAGGTGGCATTCCTACTATTAAGAGTTAGAGAAGTAGGAAAGTACCCCACTACACAAACACACATTCACATAAAGATACATGGAGAACAAGTGTGTGTAGCAATTTTGTTTTTGTAATTGACACATTATTTTGACCAAGTAGAGAAATAAAGAAACAAGAAAGAAAACCAAGCAAGAGACACAAGGGTTCATGGTGATTTGACAATCATGCCTACATTTACTCTTCAAGGGATTTTCTTTTTATTAGTATTATTTTTTTTTTCGAAAGTTTGTATAATTCATATATGGGTATAGAAAAAACTAAGTGGAGAAAAATCAGTTTAAGGAAATTCTATCTTGATGATTGTGCAATAAAGAAAAATCAATTGTTCTCAAATTCTTTCCCACCTTCTTTGTTCCAAGACTAATTATATATGTCTTTTTGGTGTTAGAGAGAAAACTGGAGAAAGAAACTAACAGAAATGATAAAGGATACGAAGAACACTCTTTTCTTAATCTTAATTACTTTTAAGTTCCTCTTCAAAAATTTGTAAACGCGCATGAGTTTGTAAAGTCCATATGCGAACAGTCCGCACTAGAGCCACCCTATATATATATAGCCCACCCTACTATCCGATTTTGTTCACCAGGGGTCCCATTGGTGGTTTCCACCAGTCTTGTGATTGGTCCAAGTACCATGTGTTAATAAACATAGAACCGTGACACGGTGGGGACATACTTTAGGAAGAGAAATCGAAGAGAATAAGGAGAATTGAGAGAGAGAAGAAGATAGAAGAAAGATTAAAGGAGAAGGAGAAGTAGGAGAATTGAGAGAGAAAAGACGAGAAGAAGATAGAAGAAAGAGAAGTAGGAGAATTGAGAGTGAGAGAGAGAATAAGAGAAGAAGAAGATAGAAAAAAAAATAAAAAGAAGTAGGAGAATTGGTCAAGTGATTGAAGAAGAGAAAACAAAATTAAAAGTGGACTGACGGACATTGTTTTGTTCCACACTTGAAGTATAATGGATATCCTTAAAGTGGGTCGATTAATATAGTTTTTTAGTTATTAGATATTAATAAATAAAATAACAAAATTCTTAATATAAAAATTACTAAGAAATACAAAGAGAGAAAGTTTATCTTTTTCGCTAAGTCAGAGAAAATGAAACTCCATTAGAACTGGAAACATGAAAAATACAATAAGCTACAATCAGTCAATCATGGATTGATTTTACAATATTCTTTTTTGGATGGAATTTGCCATTGACAAATTACAAAAAAAAAAAATTCAATGATACTTTATAATTTCACCAATTCATTAAACTTGTGGAAAAATCTCATAATTGATTTATTTATCGGATTTTTAACTTTTAGTCTGATATTAGTTTTATCTATTAACAATCCATTATAATTTTGTCGGTTCTTCTTTCTATGGGATTCATTAGGTACTTTAAAGCTTTCTTGAATCAGTTTTCTTAATAACAAAGTTTACCCATTTAGGGAATTTTTTTTTTCTTTAGAAGTATATGGATTTGAAACTTAATTGAATCACACGTTGATAAAACTTGAAGCCATAAACATTGAACTCTGTTTCTTCCTTAAATAGTTGCCTCGTTGATATAAATATAAATATTGAACTCTGATATTTTTCTTTATTTATATTTTTATTATTGTAATATCTAAATATAAATTAATTACAGCTGAAAACATGCAACCTAGAACAATTCCAAGACTAACCACCAGTGGGACCCCTTGGTGAACAAAATCGGATTTCTACTTATAAATAAGTCCTATTTGACTTTGGCTTTAATGATTAGTCCCACTTTCTAATATTACATAGATTGTATTTTTTTTATTGAAACAAACAAACTTTCTTTGCAATTCTAAAAAATTACAAACTTTCTATTCCATTCCAAAAATTGCTATTTTTTTATCTGTGTAATTCTAAAAATTGCTAATTATTTAATTGTGAAATTCTAAAAAAATTGTAATAGCAATTCCAGGAAATAGAAATACCACTAAATTACGATTTTAAATTGTAAAAAAATTCCCTCAGTAGAAATTCTACTAAATTGCAATACCACTAAGATGCAAGATGCGCTTTTAATTTCTTAATAGAAACTCTACTTAATTGTAATTTCTTAATAATAATTCAGGGTATTTTTGCAAAGTATCATGTACTCATGTGGTAAAAAAGAGGACTAGTCATTAATGTGGTTGTTTGACGGACAAATCCATAATGCACATTACAATTTGGGATTTTTAATCTGAACACTGTATTTTCTACTAACATATCTCTTTCCTTCCTCGTCTCGACCTATATTTATTCTTGTTAAATTTGGTTATTTCTTATCTGCCCTGAAATCTAAATTCCCTAACAGCCTTAGTTTACTGATTTGACAAGCTAGATTCGGAGAAACAAAAATCAATATCAATTACCAAATACAACATAATAGTAAAACATCTATATAAACATGTCATCTAAAGACTCACAATTTCACACGTAAACAATTATCCCGACATAATGAAAATTAACCGAAAATCTATTAAACAATATACCTGAAAGGTTTTGATGGGTTGCTTATTGAGAATTGTGACTTGTCTTTCTAGCTCTATATCTTCTTCAGTTGATAGACTCGTTCCTCCTCTAACTCCATATTGACAAATGAATAAGATCAAAACTGCTATCCCGATTGTGACCTTCATACTACAGTGAATTCTAACAACCAACCTCTGTCTTGGGTATGGAAAGTGTTTGTTCTACTTTTTATACACAAAGTTGATTCCACTGATGTATTGCATTAATTAAATATAATTTGATGTTAGATTTTTTTTTTTTGGTAAGTTGTACTTTTCATAGTAAGCATAAGATAAAAAATAATCATTTGGATTCTAAGTTTAAATCTTCTGCATATTCAACACATAGATTTTTATTTTCATTGTTGACTATGTATCTGCACGCGCATGCATGATTTTATGGTCGAGTTTGTTTGCAAAAAGTGATACTTTAGTAGATTGTAAATAGGATAATTAGTGGTATTAAGAATGGGTTAAAAATATATTTTGGTAATTTAAAGTTAAAGAAGGGTATTTTTGATATTTAAGGTTTTAGTATTTTATGTCCACCAGGGGTATTTTTGTTATTTAAAACTAGTGATAACGCATGCTTACGGCATGATTATTTTAATTTTGATTTAAATTTTTTTTTTCAAAAATTATTGAAACGAATATAGATAGTTTGTTTTTTTTTTTTTTTTTTTGGGGGGGGGGGGGGGGGGGGGGGGGGGGGCATAGTTGTCAAACTATTTTTTATGTAGTACTAGGTGATGCAATTGTTTTCATAGAAATTTTGTGTTTAAGATATTTTTATTTTATTTTTAAAAATTATTGAAATGAATTATTGTAAAATTATAATAATTTTATTAGGGGGCTATTCCTTGATAGAATTTTAAAATTTTGATAAAACCGGGCAAAAAAATTTGTTCAGAAAACTTATTATATAAGTGTTTGTAGTGAGAGGTATATGAATACTTGGATACGTTTGCAACAATTTATTAAGTGTTTTTCCAGTTGCAACATCTAAAGTCTAATGAAGTTGTAAAGTCGAGATACTTTGAAGGTTAAGTTGAATCTAGCCGATAAGAAATAATCATTTGGATTCTAAGTTTAAATCTTCTGTATTTTCAACACATAGATTTTAATTTTTCATTGTTGACTATGTATCTGCACACGCACCCATGATTTTAAGGTGGAGTTTGTTTGGAAAAAGAATATTTTAGTATATTATAAATAGGAAAATTAGTGGTATTAAGATGTTTTGTAAATGGGTAAAAATGTATTTTGGTCATTTAAAGTACAAGAAGGGTATTTTTGACATTTAAGGTTTTTGATATCTTATGTCTGCCAGGGGTATTTTGATTATTTAAAATATTGGACTAAAATGGTTATTGGCCTTGATGTGGCACATGTCATGGGCCATATGTTTTTGGGTCAAGTGGACATTTATTACTTGTTGGGCCAAATAGTCATTTAGCATGGCTGGGTTTGATATAAACACTTATAATAATTGTATGTTTATACTGTATTTCTTACGTATATGGGGACAGAAGGCAGAAATTTTGAATCAGGTAACGGTGACTTCATCCGATATGCTCTCTTTATAGTAATGTAGATTAATTTTTGTAGAGGACGATAACAACTAAGAAAGAAAATAGGATTTCTTCTACAAGATCAATTGTATGAATATCCTTTGGGCACTGAGCTTCATGGTAACACAATCTAGCAACCGTGATCCTTTATTTGGCAAATCCCGGCTGTGTGTAGCTTAGATAAAAAAAACCGACAGTTGTCACCGTTGGCTGTATAAAAAGGTAAACCGGGAGAACCTGAGCATAAGCCAGTCAAGCGGCCCAACCTGGTTTCAAGGGATCCACATACGCTCTGTGGACCTTGACCCATCGGATAGTCCACGATCAACGGGTGGAGCCCCGGTTATTGTATAAGAAGTTGAACCGTGGGCTCCCATAAATTGACTAGGCCCACCTCAATAAAGTAGGCTAGGTCTTCCTAGTAAAGTCCAGCAGCGACAATGGCTCATCCAAAGGCTCAAGACAGAAGCCTAGAGGACCTGAACAGGGTGTATTCAATGAAGATTGGGCCTTCGGTCAGAGGAGTCAAACCCAAGTCTTTGCTTTCAGGCTTGGTCAATCCAAGTCCCAACCAATTGGATAAGTCTAGCGAGATTCCAGGCTAACGGAACCCATGGTTCTAGCTTGCTGGAGAAGATAAAGGAAACCCAGGTTGAACCAGGACATATCAGAGGATGCCATTTGGTAGTCATCCTGGTCATAGGGAATTCAAACCAAGGGGATAATTGTTCGGCAGCATGCAAGCTATCTCCATGGAAATCATCTCCACAGTTTTACTACCTGACTTCGTGGAGTCAAAATCGGAGGGGTGGTTGAGCCAGCCTCCTACGGCCTACTACAAATACAGGAGTTCTACACCTCCTGAACTACTAGTCTTTCACTGAGCAACTCTATTAGAGCTTAGTGGAAGCAAAGACTTGATTCCAAGTTGATTATCTTGGATACGTAGGTAGCCTCATTCCGATCAGATCCAATCTTGTATGACACCCTTTCAACTTACATTTGGAGCAGAAGAGATAATGTCAACGGAACTGCTAACTCCAACAACCCGTACTGATGCTTTCCTTACAGGGGAGAATGAAGGGATTCTGGCAAGAAAAAAACAGTTCTTGACGACTAGAGAGAACATGCCCTACAACACCTCCTCCGATACAAGGAGACCGTCAAAAGTGGACATTCAATTCGTAAAGAGGAAATTCAATCTGGGCAACTGGGTCATGAGGAAAGTCAAGGTCATTACTGAAGATACAACCGCTAGAAAGCTTGGAAAAATATGGGAAGGACCTTACATCCTAGATAGACATGCTGCGAATCGCTCATACTTCCTTAGAACTCTGTCCGACGACCTCTTCTCCGGACCATGGAACGCTTTCCACCTGAAGAAATTCTAAATGTAATGTACTCCATTTGATATTTTCAATAAAGATTCTTTCCTGCAAGAATTCGAGAACTTAGTACTATTTACTGCTAAAAATCCTTAGTGCAAGATCAAGTCTTCACTGAGGTCCAGGATGCCCAGACCTACTATTAGCTTCCGATCCTGGTTAAGTCATAAATGCAGAATTATGCTCTTTTTTAGTGCAATACGCCCGAGCCTAGCTTCCGGCCTTGGAAACCAAGGATGTCAGAGATCAAACACCATCCAACCCAGGGTGCCTGGACTTAGCTTCCGATCTTGGCTAAGTCCTAAATGTAGAGTTATGCTCCTTTTAAGCCCAAGAGGCCCGGAACTAGCTTCCGGTCTTGGAAATCAAGGATGTCAGGATCAAACCCCTTCCAATCTAAGATGCCCGAACCTTGCTCCCGATCCTTGCTAAGTCCTAAATGCAGAGTCACACTCCTTTTAGGCCCAAGACGCCTGGACCTAGCTTCTGGTCTCGGAAACCAATCTTAAGAGCGAGGCCATCCACTCTTAAGAACCGGGGCCATTAGGTAAGCTAGCCTGCCCTCGGATCAAAGCATGCAATACAGGACGAACCCCTTTCAGTAGCAGACCATGAATTGCCATGGAATCAGCAAGAAAAATAATTGTTATCGTCCCAAGGAAAACTCATTAAAACGATAAGGGGACGAGGGAGATAGTCAGTTGAAATAAATGCTGAAGGTAAAGATATCTAACAAGGTATTTTTCACATAACAAAATTTTTATTTCTTTTTCAGGAAAAGATCTACAAGAGAAAGTCCCCCGCCAACCGGGACAGGAATCTTCTTACCTAACAAAGCAAAGGCTGAGAAGAAAGACAGGGGCCATCGCCGCCCTTCTTCGCCATCTCCTTCTCCAACTGATCGAGGACCTGTTGGTAGACAGCCTTCGCCAACTGGAGCTCCTCAGCGTCCCGGTCATACGCCGCCTCCTTGAAGGTGAGACGTCGGTCCAGCTCCAGCTTTTCTCGGGTCAGCTTCCCGCAAGTGGCCTCCAGCTTTGCCAAGGAAGTCTTGGCATCCTCCTCCCTCTGAAAAGCAGCTGTCAGGGTGAAGTCCAAATTATGATAGTCCGTCACCGCCATGGACCGCTTGTCCTCCTCCAGAGCCCACCGGTCACTGTTGGCTGCCGTCAGGTCTTTCTCGAGGTGACGACTCTTAGTTCGCAGGCGCTCCAGATCCTCCAAGGCAGAAGACCGGGGCTTGACACTCAACTCAAAGACCTGGGCCATGGCAGCTTACTTTTGACAGACAAGAGAAACGGAAATAAGAAATGAACATACATACAACAACAAGTCTATAGCCAGAATTCAAGGCAGGGAACCTTACCACAATCAGGTTCTCGACCGCCACCCTCATCGCTCGATCGCGAGAAAGGCGGTTGTAGTATGCCTGGTCCTCCGGATGCAGGTTCTGAAAAATGTAATCGAAGACAGTGTAGAGGTTCATGATGTCGGAGTCCCTAATCGAGATCGGTTACCAACTCAGAAATTCAGGATGAATAGTGATCGTCGGCAGTGGGAACTTCGGAGTAGACTCAGGCTGGTACTCGCCCGATTCAGGGCGCAACTGCACAGTTGGGCCAGTGGGCATGTCAGTATATATCGGATTCCAGGCTAACAGAACCCATGGTTCTAGCCCGCTGGAGAACATAAAGGAAGACCCAGATTCAACCAATACCTTTCAGAGGATGCAATGTGGCAGTCATCTTGGTCAAAGGGGATTAAAACCAAGGGGATAACCGCACAGCAGCATGGAAGCTATTTCCACGAAAGTATTTTCACAGTTGAACTACTTGAGTTCGTGGAGTGGAAACCGTAGGGGTGGTTGAATTAGCCTCCTACGGGCAACTACAAATATAGGAGTTGTAAACCTCCTGAAATACGAGTCTTTCACTCATGAACTCCATTAGAGCTTGGCTGAAGTAGAGACTTGATTCCAAGATCATCATCTTGGATACGTAGGCAGATTGATCCCGATCAGGTCAAATCTCATTGTATACCCCCCTATCTTATGTCTACCAATGCAAAGTTTTCATTGTATACCCCCCCCCCCCAATCTATACATATCTCGAGTTTGTTTATCAAATTTTGCACCCACACTCTTTGGCGCCCACTGTGGGCTCCAATCAGTTCTAGAGCCTTGAGGAATCTCGACATACCGGAGTTGCTGCAGCAATGGCTGGAAGTAAGAGACGCCCAACTCGTTCCAACAATGGAATGAGCCAAGTTACTTAAAGTCAGATAGAAAACCTTTCTCCCCTGTCTCCAGTTCTTGAAGTAATAGAACCTGTGAATCAAGAATCAGTTCTCAGGAGTGAAAGGCTTAATCAGGGCTCGTAACACTCTGAAAGTGGACAGCCAGAGGCAAAAAACTTAGTGGTACAAATCACTAATAATCCTGGTAATCCTAACGCAGTCAGCAGGACTGTCAGGATACCAGCATCACAAGATCCTGAACCCTCCAAGGTAGCCTCAGCAAGAAGAGACCAAAGAATCTCTCCTTTGACAACTGAAGGAGGTTATACAGAGTAGCTAAAGGGAAAAGGACCAGTGGTAGAATCCCCAACTGCAATCATCAAGTGGATGACCAGGAAAAACACAGAACTAAGGAGAAAGAAGAGAACCAGAGTCGGAGATAGCCAGTCATCTTCAGCCTCGTCTTCTAGTCCGTCTTCTCAGAAGAAGATATGGCCACGGCCAGGTAGTGACCGGAGTCTTACTCCTCATAGCCATGGTCTATGTCCTGTTTGGGACATGCTAGCACCAGGAAGAGATAAGATGTGTATATCTCTTGTTCAGAGACATCGATGCAGACACGCGAGAAGTCCCGGACCACGTCGTTGGCGCAAGATTACCCGCAACAGGTCCGTCGAAGAAGACACTCCGCCAGAAGGACTGCGCAAGAGGAGGCACTAGTGCACTCCCCTGGCACGCCACGGTCAGAGAGCAAGGGGCCCTCAAAGGGCCCACATTCATCAGAGACAAGCGGAGCTGGATGTGGAACAGATGAATCAACTCAAGCTGCAAAAGATGATCGACTTGGTTGTTTCCAACAAAGCCAACCGGAATGAACGAATAAGGTAACTTACTCTCGCAAGGTTAGTCGTATCACGTTTGGCAGAAGAGGTCAGGAGTCATATAGTTCCAGCCAGCTTCAAATAACCGCCTTTCGAACAATATGACGAGACAAGCGGTTGTCCAGTTCAGCTTGTTATGAACTACAAAAACACCATGGCTATCTAGGACCATGATGACAAGTTACTTGCAAGAATGTTTGCTGCTTCACTCAAAGGCGAAGCACAGCCGTGGTATCATAATCTGCCACCTGCATCCATCAACATTCGTACAAATGGCTGAGTTGTTCGAAGAAATATATCTGTTTATTTTGAAGACCAAGAAAGGAGCTGAAGTCTTATTCTCCCTACAGTTAGACCGGAGCGAATCGGGAATTTTGCCCAAAGGTTTCGAACCTTATTGTCAGAAGTGCAAGACTCATCTGATAGCGTCGTCATTCAAGCCCTCAAGTATACCTTGAACAACAACCATCAAGAATTATACCGGTCAATGGCAAGGAAGCCTCCATCATTTGTTTCGGCCTTGCTCGAGAAAGTAGAATGGTATGCTCAGGAGGAGGACGACCTGAAAGCTAAAAGGAAGAGACTTCTCGAAGGGTAGGATAGATAAGTCCAAGAAGTGCAATAATCATAATGATTACGGTCATGAGCAGAAGAACTACAGGTCGTTGAAATACGAAATGCAGCGCCTGGTAAATGTCGGCCTCAGCCCAGATATTGTACAGACCGTAGCAGTCGAACAGGTAAAAACCGGAGATCGAATTGTATATGTTTGCCATGTAGAGGCACCTAGTTCTTCCAAGACTGATAGGAAGAATTGCGCCAGAGAAAAGCTCTGGTGGATATGGCATGTCCATGAGGTTGGGCAGCTCAACTTCAACGAAGGGACAAACACTAAGTCCATTGTTCTTGGAGGTTTGACATTCACAGAGGAAGCTGAAAAGGGCGTGCATTGCCCACATAATAACGCCCCTGAACATCACAGGATGGATTGGTGTCTACCGAGAAAGACGAGTCATGGTCGACACGGCAGCATCTCCAGTGTTATGTTCTCATGCACCTATAAAGCTATGGAGCTTTATAAGGGTCTCTTTGAATCTGACGAGACTCCTATCTATGGATTCAACGGGGAGACAACACAGTCCTTCGGGTAAGTCCAACTGCCAATCACGGTGAGATTCAACACCGTCGGGATAGAGTTCCTGCTGGTCGACTCCCCCTCCTACTAGGACGTTATTTTAGGAAAGGACTAAATTGATCAGATGAAAGCCATAGTGTCCACCTTCTACCAAAGCCTCAAAACCATGACTCCCACCAGAATTTGCAGGGTCAAGGGAGACCAAAGGATGGCGTTCAAGTGCCATCTCGATGCTGTCAAAGAAAAGTCCATTTTCGAGACCAAGGGGAACACTATCTTCCTAATAGACTCTCACCAATAGCAACCAACTCCTGGCAAGTCTGTCAAGGTGAAGCTTAACATGAGAATCGGGATATCATCAGTGGTCGATGAGCTGGAAGAATTTATAGTGGGATCGGAGTCCCACACAAGAACTTACATCTCTGCAGTCTTCCGAAGGCAGAGAAGGATTTCATGATCACCGTACTCCGGAAGAAACACCATGTCTTCGCATTGAGTGTCAGCGAAATGCCAGGAATAGAGCCTGCGGTCGCCTGGCATAAGCTAGACATCAATCCTCAATTCAAATCGGTCAAGCAAAAACCAGGGCGAATGGCGCCAAATCAAAGCTGGCGGTCAACGAATAAGTCAATCGGATACTTTCAGTCAACTTCATCAAACCAGTCATCTACCCTACCTGGGTTTCCAACATCGTGGTTGTCCTAAAGAATAATGGTAAGATTCGAGTTTGCATCGATTTTACTAATCTTAACGAAACATGTCCTGTGCACCGATATCCACTCCCTAGGTTCAGAGACATGGTGGACACCACCGCTGGCTTTCAAAGATTGTCCTTCATGGACACCTACTCTGGATATAACCAGATCCCACTTCACGAAGAAGATCAAGAGCATACTGCTACCCGATAATGTTGTTTGGTCTGAAGAACTTTGGAGCAACATACCAGAAGCTGGTCAACACCATCTTCAACGAGCTCATAGGCCGGACCATGGAAGTATATATAGACGACGTGGTGGTCAAAACCAAGGAGAAAGACAATCATTTGCAAGATCAACACCAGACATTCGACATCCTGACACGGTACAACATGAAGCTGAATCCAGCCAAATGTTCTTTTAGTCTTTCTTCCGGCAAGTTCCTTGGCTTCCTCATGACCAACCGGGGCATAGAAGCCAATCCAAATCAGATCCGCGTAGTCCTGGAAATGCCATGTCCAAAGAATTCAGGAGACTGACCGGGAGGTTAGCCGCTTTCAACAGGTTCATCTCCCGGTGATCGGACCGATGCAAGCCATTCTTGAACGCCATCAAAGTTAATACAGAATGGAAGCCTACTAGTCAGCATGCCTTTGACGAGATTAAAACATATCTCACTCAACCTCCGGTCTTAACAACACCACAAACTGGGCAACAAGTCGGCATCTATCCGGTCGCATCTGATATAGCAGTCAGTGCGGTTATATTTGTGGAAGAACCGGAGGAAAAGCAAATTTTATCATCAGCAAAGTGTTGCAGGGAGCTGAGACAAGATAATCGAAAATCGAAAAGATCGCTCTTGCTTTGGTACATGCAGTCAGAAGGCTAAAGCCTTATTTTCTAGAGAGAGTGATCAGACCTCAAAAGTGTATATTTATCCCCCCAATAACACCGTTTGTATAGCATTTAACTTATATTATTTTATTATATTTATTTATTCGTGCTTTCTTGTCTTTTGTGTAGCTTTCAAGAGCCGAAATGCGAATATTATGTAAAAGCCCGCGAAAAGTCAAGAAAAACAAGCAAAAAAGTGTTATTTGCACATGGGAAGGAGAATTGATATTTGTACCCACACGATCTGCTGAGGACACCCCACAGTCAGATCTTGTTACTTGACTTTTGGTCAAAGTTGGGCGGTCCAATTCTCTGCCCAGACTGGTTCCTACTTAAGCCCATAAGTCAGAATTTCTATTTTGGGCCTTATTTAAGTCCAAACTTAAAAAGGCTTCACAAAAAGATCCAGAAGTCTGATTTGGGCCTATGAGCTATCAAACTGAAGGTCTTGGCCCAAGCTACAACTTAAGCCCTTGATAATTAGGTTTTGCTAATTACCTAATGTCTGTAGAATACCAACAGTAGCAGCCTCGAATTTGAACTTTTTTGGAAATCTTTTCATGCAAGTAATCTACTTTGTATTTTCTATATAAGCGAAGTTGTAATTAAGGTTTAGGTATCTTTTAGTTTTTCTTTGAGATCAACTTTCATTGAAGAAAAGTTCATTTTCTTCTTCATTAACCCAATGAGGTTTTGAGACCCGCCATTTTCTTGGAGAGTTATTATGAACATCTGGATTAAAAAGACTCAACCTCTCAGTTTTTTCTGTTTTTAGTCCCATATTCATTTTCTAGTTAGCCTTGAGATGACATCAAGTGGGTGTAATATAAACTTGGATCTTGTAGCTTATTCAAGATGTGATCACCATATCAGTACTTTGAAATGATACGAAGACATTTAGTTTAACCTTGTTTACCTTACCCTGCCTTGTGAAGTTTTATCCCTTAGGTTGATCATTCTGAGCCTCTCTTGTTACTTAGCCTTAGCCCATTATCCTTACCCAACTCCGTTGTAGGAGTAATTACCTTTAGAATGTGTAGGTCCTTTTACCCATTTTTTTTAGAACATAGGATGATTGTTTCTGTGGTTACAAGAAGAAAGGGGATTTACAGAGAAATCTCCAAACTAGTGAAATGAAACAAATATTGAAAACCAAAAAGTTTGAAGAATTCTTGAGAAGCCAAAATCTTCCATAAAATCAAGAAATTCAAAAGAAAAGAAGATTCTAAAATATTGCTAGAGCCTCATTGAATTTTTCCAAAGAAGATATGGAACACTTCTTCCCAAGAAAAAAATTCCAAAAATTTCTCCAAGTATTCCAAAAATATTTCACAAAAGCCTTCTCCATTTCTAGACCTGTCCTAAGCCCAATTACAACCTATTATTATCTTTTGTAGAACTAAGCTGATATGGTAGGATGTGGCGAGTAAGTGAGAAGGTATTAAGGTGAGAACCTGACATCTCAAGGTAGACCTTGTATACAAGTAATATACTTTGTATTCTCTATATAAGAGAAGTAGTAACTAGGGTTTATGATAGTCAATGCTTGAGAGATCATAGTTCATATTCTTCTTTTGTATTGAACTCAATCTTCTTATTCTCAATATTAATCCAATCACTTTTCCTTTATGATGTTGTGTTATTTATTTACTTATTTCATGGTGTCATTATCAAGGATGAGTAGCTAAATTCCC
Organism: Aquilegia eximia; assembly: GCA_023053565.1. Lineage (NCBI taxonomy): Eukaryota > Viridiplantae > Streptophyta > Magnoliopsida > Ranunculales > Ranunculaceae > Aquilegia > Aquilegia eximia. Next base: position 29,886,698 of record JALIGU010000004.1, read on the forward strand.
TTAGGGGACTGGTTGAAACACTCTAGATAATGCAAAACTACCTTCTTTGTTCTTAATGTTCATTGTGATTTAAAGCACTTAATACTTGTTTACTTCTATTTTGCGACATGAAGTAAGTATCATTATTTGCATGTTATTAAAATACTATTGTTAAAGTATAGGGAGACGTAGTGATAATTGTGTTTAGATTGATTAGAGATATGTGATGGAATAGCAGAGAGGTGACTATCATATATCTAGAATCAATCTCTTTTATTGGAACCTCTTTTGTAATTAAATTGAATAACCAAGAGGTGGTGGTTTGATTATGGATTAATATATTGATTTAGTTTAATTGAATAGTTAAGAGGTGACAATTTAACTAATAAAGCATATTCAATAGCATGCATAAGAGAATTCCGTTTTAATTAAGTGGAATAGCTGAGAGGTGACTACTTGATTATTATAGGTATTGATGATTAATTGAAATAGGTGAGAAGTGACTAATTAATTGTTATTGATTGAACATGAAAGAATGACATGTATGTTTTGCATGATTTAGTTTGTGGATAGCAACTTTTCCCCTTATTCATCATAAGATCTTCTTTACATCTCTATCCATCTTCTTAAGTTTTTTAAATATTAGTTTATTTATGTATTGCCTGTAAAAAGTAATCAAACGGCCTCTCTTTTATTTGTGATTCACTTGGTGTTTTTTAACCATTGTTTGCTATTGTGTTTGATCTAAGATCTTCACCTTTGAGGTAGGTACAACCCTTGCTTGTTACTTGTCTGCATTGATAACCAATATTTACATGCACAAGAAGGAAATCAATTTAAATCTATCTTTTGATTTAGAGGTTACACAATTAGCCTCTATTATCTAGATCATAACATCTTTCCATCTTCCTTCTTTAAACAAGCACCACCTCCATCTTTAACTATCACCACCCACCATCACAATATCCAATTATGTTAACTCCACCAGTTCTACAACCCAACCACCGCCACTATATAAACCCTTAACACTCTATTACCAATACCACCACTACCACCAACCATATATACCTCTATTAATTACCACCATCTCGAAAATCCTATCACCACCAGCTTCACACACTTACAACCCATCACCATTAAATTTTAAAGCATATCATTAACATCATCTCACATTCTTCACATTCCATCATCATTACCTTAATCTTCACAACCCATCAACTTTTCATTCAAACTCAAATCCAATCTCCACCATTTAGTTCATCACATTTTCAACTTGTTTTAATTTTTTCAAAGACAAAGTTCACCAATTACACAAATTGTGGTGGTTTTAGTATGCTAATGGTGGAGCTGAATGGGTGGTGGTGGTGGTGGTGGTTTGTCTGTTGGGGATTGTGGGGTTTGGGCCATGGATGTTTAATAATTATTAATTAATAAGATTAAATCTAAGTGAAGGGGTATTTTAGTCAAAAACCTTTAACGATTGGTTAGACCATGGTCAATGACTTGGTTGACCGGCTTCAAATGAGAAAATAGGAGGTATCTCTAATAATTTTTCAAATATGGGGGTATCTCAAAGAGTGCAAACTTTTCTAGGGCCATCTCTATATCTCCCTAGATTCATTAGTCGTAGTTGTAAGAAAATATATTAGATTTATGGAAAGCGAAAAAAGAAAATGAAAGATTTCTTAAACAATAAGAATTTTTTTTTGAATTTATAAATCAAACACAAAGTGGAAGAAAAAATTTGTGAAAAGCTAAAGAGAAGAATTGCAATTGTAAGAGAATATTACAAATTAGTTAATTAAAAAACTAATTTTTAAGCCGCCAATGTCTTTGGTACTTCTAAGCCTAGCGTGGTCACTACCGCCCATATTCTATTTCTTTTTCAAAATGTTTTCAAAAGCCACAACTTTAATATTGATCTTTTTGCCACCATTGCCAAGGCCGTTCGTGGCCTATCGACCGCCCCTCTTCTTGTACATATTACTCGTCTCATGCTCCTTAAGCAAACTTTCGTTCTTCCTTGACCACTTGGTACAAGATTCCTTCCGCTCATTGGAATTCAGGTCTTTCTCGAATCTCCAATCATGTACCTTGGATTTCGGTCGGTGCGGTGGTCTCTCCCCAAGTTCCACGGGGATGGACACCTTCTTGTGTTTCTCTTGGTGCGGACGCTCCTGGTCCGTCATCTTCTAGCCCAGCCGAGCCCCCTTATAGTTTGGAAACTCGGTTGTGTTGCCAATCTTGAGGTGAATATGCGTGGTTTGTGAAACGAGAATCGAGAATTTCGTGTTGAGGTGCGTGGCCGATTTGATTCTCAAGATGAGACGTTCTAAGCCATACTTGAAGCTCTTGAGGACGACCCCGCTCGTAGGCGCCGCCACTAGTCTAGTTTTAGTTGTTTGTCGACTCATCGAGTCTATGTTTTATTTTTGCATTTTATTTTTGTTAATTCCTTTGCATTATGTATTAAATGATTATTCTCTTGTAATGCAAAAGTTTAGTTTATAATTAGTATAATGAAAAAATTATTTTATTTTATTTTATGCTTAATTATTATGTAATGCTATATATTCAAAGTATAAGCTACAATATGACACCAAAAATATACAATAGTCCTTCATAGGATTATGAAGTCTAGGGAATCTGACATTAAAAGACCCAACTTAGCACTTTTTAGAAGGTAACCTAAAATTGTTTGGGGGTGGAGTGATCGGACCTCAAAAGTGTATATTTATCCCCCGAATAACACCTTGTTTGTCTAGCACTTAGCTTATATTATTGTATTATATTTATTGATTAGTGCATTCTTGCCTTTATGTAGGTTTTCGGAGCCAAAATGCGAATATTGAGTAAAAGCCCGCAAAAAGACGAGAAAAGCAAGCAAGGAAGTGTTATTTGTACAAGGGGAGAAGATTGGATATTTGCACCCACAGAATCTGCCTAGGGCACCCCATGGTCAACTCTGGTCAAAAAGGTTGAGTTGACTTTTATGTCAATTTTGACTAAAGTTGACTTTTGGTCAAGGGTTGACTTTTCAGTCAACTGTTGACTTTGGATCAACTGTTGCTGACCTGAGTTGACTTTTGGTCAACTGCTGACTTCTGAAGACTTTGGGTCAAATCTGTTGACTCATGTGGACCGGACTTCCTATTTTGGGTCTTGATCTTATAAAGGCTCTACAAGAAGAACCAGGAGTCCAATTGGGGCCCATGAGCTATCAAACTGAAGGTCTTGGCCCAAAATACAATTCTGGCCTAAGAGGATTAGGTTTTACTATCATCAAACTTTGGAGCTAAGCTAAGTGCTTAGCCTCAACTTGAAGATCAACTTTTGTACTCAATTCAATATCAATATCAATCCATGATTTCAATTATGATGTTTAATGATTTAATTATTTGTTCCATTGGTATGAGTAGCTAAATCATCATGGGGGAAAGGTGGAAGCTTTCTAGGTGATGTATGATTATTATGTTGTTTCTTCTTATTCATTGTGATTCGAGGTTCTTAATGCTTACTTAACTCTATTCGCGATATGAGGTAAGTATGATTATTTGTATGCTATTGTTATCCATGATGTTAAATATTATTGTTAGAATTTAGGGAGACCTAGTTTTGATAATAGTATTATATTTATTGTAGATGTGTAGTGAACTAGCTGAGAGGTGATTACTGCATCTTTGTAATATTTATCTTTTATTGGAACCCTTTCATGATTAAATTCAATAGCTGAGAGGTGAGGATTTAATTGTGAATAATATATGGAGTTAATTAGATTCAATAGCTGAGAGGTGAGGATTTAATTGTGAATAATATGTGGAGTTAATTAGATTCAATAGTTGAGAGGTGAGGATTAATGAAGCATATTCAATAGTATACATAATAGAATCCAGTTTTAATTGATTCAATAGCTGAGAGGTAAGGATTAATTACTATTGGTATTAATAATTAATAGGAATAGCTGAGAGGTGACTTATTAATTATTATAGATTGAATATGAAGAACAACATGGTATGATTACATAACCTAGTTTGTGGAAACCTTCTACTCCCCCTATGTCATCATATAATTCTCTTTTCCATATCTTACATATTCTTAAGTTAGGATTTATTTATTATTTATTGTCTGTAGGAAGTAGAATCAATTCTCCAACTTTTAATATTGATTCATTGGTGTTTCTTAACCATTGTTCTTAATTGTGTTTGAGCTAAGATCTCCCCCCTCTGAGGTGGGTACGACCCTTGCTTGTTACTTGTCTACTTTGATCTCAATCTATAAAGGCACAAGAAGGAAAATACAAATATAATCTTTGTTAGTAGGTGTAAAAATCTACTAACATGGAGCATCATCCCCAAGGTCTTGGAATCTGACAATAAAGGACCATCATTGCATGTATTTGCATAGTTTAACTATTTCCTTTCCAGGTACCTTTTATTTTTTAACGATTTAAGGTTTGTTTTCTAATCATTAAGCAACAAGGACGTTGCATTTTTTTAGGCGGGGGGAATTCATTAAAAAAATAATAAAGTCCATGCATTTTAATAGTTGAACTCTCTCATTAAAATGTTTTCAAAAATCCAAAATTATTTTAGCCTAAATACCTTTTATATGATAAATTATGTCTTGATTTTTGATACATGGTAGCTAAGAATAAATTATTTAAGTCTTGAAGTTTAGGTATATATTGCTTGTATAGGATCATGTGGATTGCATCATGTTACATTTTCTTGTATTAAATTCGTGCACATATAAACTTTAACTTAAGACTTTGATGATAAATTGTGGAGACTTAACCTAGTGAGTTTTTGAGCCTTTGTCTTTTTCTTTCTGACTGATATACATAAAATCTAGAGTCAAATACTCGACCTCCTTGCATTTTCTAGTCTCATATATTTTATTCCTAATCTTGAGGTAACGTCAAATGGGTGTAATATAAACTTAGGCCTTATTTCAAGACGTGATCAACAAATCAAAAACTTAGAGATGATGCAAAGATATATAGATAACCCCTTACCTTTAACCTACCTATTATATTATTATTCCATTAGGTTAACCATTTCACTTAGAAATATTAGGTCGTTTACCTATATTTCTAGAACTTAGGGATGATTTTTGCTAAGTGACTACATGAAGAAAAAATGAAAGATCAAAGAAATCTCCAAGCTAGAAAGAAAGCGTATGTCAAAGAAAGGTAAAAAAACTTGAAGAATTCAAGAAAAGTCCAACCTCCAAAAAAAAAAATTAAATATTAAGAATAAAAAGGGAAGATCAAAGGACTTGAGCTTAAACGGATTTTGAAATATCAAAAAAAGGTTACTAAATAAAGTACTTTGGAAAATAAAAAAGAAAGAATCCAAATTTTCTCCAAGTGTTTAGATTATTATAAGTTACAAGGAAATTCGAGAAGACCACTAAGTTTCGGAAACCTAAAAAGCCTCTTCCATTTTAAACCATGTCCTAAGCAAAGTTAGAACCCATAAATGTCTTTGTAGATTTATGTTTGATATAGTAGGATGTGGAGAGTAAGTGAGAAAGCGCTAAGGTGAAATACCCGACATCTCAATGACTAGCTTATTCCTTCCATGAGACTAATTTCATTCCATACATTCTTGTGTTTTATTTTCATTTAGTATATGAGATGTTTGTTCATATTCTTTCCCATATGAATGAGGTAAAATATAAACCCTTTTCTGAGTGATTTTCTTTGTGAATGTATGCCATGTGCGGATTAAAGTCAAAGCAATTCGGATAGTTATTTGAGATGTAATTGTTTGTGTACATCATGCATACTTAAATATGTGTTTATGTTGTTATTGCATTATCTCATACACTTGCACTATTTCTACATGTGGAAAGACTTAATTATTTGTTCTTATCTATTTAATCATTAAATTGATTGACAAATTTAAATAGTGTAGAGTATCAACCCGATCTTTTGTATCTTACACGTTTTCAACTAATTTGCATGAAGTTTATGGGTATCTTCTAGGGAGACTATAACTCATCCACTTGAGAATTTCTTGTGGTTTAAAGCCTTGGTATTTAGGGTAAAAACACCATGTACTTTATTTATTTATTGTAATATAGATATGCTCTTATTCCATTATCATTTACTCTCTTGCCTGAGGACAAACAAAGTGTTGTTTGGGGGTATTTGTTTACTCATATGTTCTTTAATGTCCATTTTAGTCATATTTTCAGGTCTATTATATTTCACAGGCCTTAATTCTCACTAACTTGAAAGAAGGCCCCAAGTATCAAGTATTCGGCTTAAGTTGATGAATTATGAATGAAAGTTGATAAGAGATTCAAGTCCACCTCCTCAAGGACTTCCAAATAAAAGAGGAAGCCCAATTCCAAAAGAAGGAAGTCTTTGAAACCAAAAAGAAAGCAACAACTGTACCAAGCTCAGAGGAGTATTTCCACCATACCAAAGTCCAATAAGATAGACTCACTGTGATCCACGCAAAAGACAGAGTAAACGACTAAGACCAAAGACCAGAAGTCCATAATCAACTCCCATCTCCCCCGCACTACTGCTACTCGCCACATCGCGAGTTGACAAGTCCCAAACAATGTTTGTCCTGTGTCGGCTTGTCTGTAATGGGCTCTACACCGAGCTAAGTCTATCCTATTGCCGACTTGATGTATTTAGACACGCTTTCATGGTAGAAAAATTTATATACTATAGAAAATTAGGGTTTTGATATAACTCAATAGAGAAGAATAATATTCCACCTCTTGTATCTTGAAGCAATAATTTTTATTAGGTTTTCCAGGTTTAAGAGCAATAAAGATTTTTTTTCTTTTGTTCCTCATCAATGGAAGGCTAAACCCTTAAATGATAAGTAGCCTCCATTGATGAAACCATGATATTTTAGTTACAATTTTTATGCTTGTTTTCATGAAAAATAGTTATAACAATACTTTAATATTACCGTATCAAGAGAGAAGTAATATATTAGTTTATTCTTTTTAGTATTATTGTATGTTTACCATGCCTACATGTTTATTACTTATAATACCCGAGATATGAGTACATAATAGGGTTTCAATATAAACTTGGATTGCTTAGAAGATGATATATGTACGCCTGCATGGGTGGAACCATATGATTGATTACTTACCGTCTTTTTTCTTTGGGCTTCATGCATCTCAAGTAAAATATTTAGACGCAATAGCTGAGAGGTGAGTGTTCCTCTATCCCGACAATAGCTGAGAAGTGAGTCGGGGAGCTACAATAGCTGAGAGGTGAGTAGCTAAGAACATGCATATTAACTAGATTAGTATTATGCATGGTGGATTCATGAGGTTAACATGTTCCCTATTCCTTTTGTTGATCTTACTCTATTTTAGTAATTATATTTATATTAGAATTAATTAATTTAGTTGTTATTATTTCTCTTTAAAATATTGTGGCATCTTCTTGGTAGCTTCTTTGTTTTCTTCTTGATTATAGTGGATTGATACTCTTCATTGTTGCTATACATCAAATCCTTGGAAGGATAATTGTTATTATAGTATTGAGTCAACGACAACATCTCATCATTCATCGATCACATCCGTATCCATCTCAACCATATTCGATACCGTTACAACAATACGATGACTTGTTTAGAGCAATACCAATGCAGTGGGTAAAACTGGACACATCAGCACCATCTAGGCTCCATGTAGGAATTTACACCTTCCTAAATTAAAATGCAAACCAAGAGAGTGGATCTTTCCCAACCCAAAGGTGGATATGAGGATATATATCAACATTTATGGTCACATGGAACTTCATGTACAGCTTGGCTACTTTATTTAAGTTTAACTGGAACTTCAAGTTCTGTCTGTTTCTTTATTTGAGTTCAAATGGAACATCATGTTCTGTTCCTCCATTATAATTAGCCAAATAGAGCTTTAAATTTCGTCCCAAATTTTAAAAGTCAAATGGAACTTCAAGTTCCGTATGCTTTGTCCGAGGGTGTGGACCCACACCCCTGTTTAAACCTCCATGTTTCCAGCTTCTGTTTTACACATTCAGTACTAGAAAAGCCATTTCAACATCCCAAGGTGTAAACATGCATCCACCCCCACCTTGGTTTACACCTTACATTGTTATTGCTCTTAGAGATGATATTAGCTTATAGTCAGTGCTATTAACTTATTAAATACAAGTATTAACCTATAATTATTTTTGCTTTGTTAATAAATGAGTGTTGTACTTTACGAAATTGATCCCAAATTTTATTTTACCAAAGTAATTGTTTAAACAAAGATTGTGAAATTGGTCTTAGGGATGTACAAAGCTTAAGATAATGTCTTTCAAATTCCACATTTTCCCCCTGGTCCACCAAAGAGGAGTGAAAGACCCCAGTCTTTTTGGTTGCCCCAATATTTTAGACCATAACATTTAGGATTGTCCACATAACTCAACATACCATTTTCTTTAGGAACCACTAAATTAGCAGATGCATCAAAATATGGAGGTGTTTAATATAGCAAGCCTTTCTGAAATTAGCCCCAGGGAAATGTCCATTCCCCATGGGGGGGCTATATCCGTCTGGAGGCCCTATCGCCAATCCACCCAACTGTAGAAGCTCCTTCTTTTAGTTGTGGAATCACAGGCTGTGGCCAATAGCCAATTAATATATCATTATATTTTAACCACCAGTTTTGACTGATTTTATCCTGTCACGAAGAAGCCAAAAGAAAATTAATAAAACATAAAAGGAAAACAAATTAAATACAATACACATTTACATATATTGATATCTTGAATTGTTGTGACGTCGAGGAAGTCAATATTAATCTATAATAGAGGGTTGGAACTCAATACAATTAAATTCTTTTCAATATGGACATGTGGTATATGTATCGATTATTTCTATTGTCCATGGATCAAGTTTCTAAAATAAAGTTTAGCCCAAATCATTAGGCATTTACGTTAGCTAGTTTCGACTTTTGAGTGTATCATAGAGGAGCATTTTTTCACAATCCTTTTTGTAGGCAATACGGAAATGCTTGTAAGTGAAGATAAAAAATGATATATTATCCTCCATTATTAATGCAGGTTAAGGGTCAGCCTACCTCAATTAACTGTTTTAAAAAATATATCAATAACGTAAATTTTCTTATTATTTTTACTATAGTCAATACGTGTGTGTATATATATATATATACAAAGATATTACCTTGAAAACATAAATAGTAATATATCTTTGTTCTCCACCATATGTGGATGTGGGAAGGAGTTGCATGCCAAGCATACAATGTCGGCTAACTTGTACAAATCCTGAGCAAAGATAATTGTAGCAGCCTGTTTTAAAATTATTGGTCTGTTAATGTAGAAAAGAAATTATCAATAATAATAATAATAATAATAAAGTACAATTAGAATAGCAAGTGTAATTTTTTTTTAAGAGTAGTAAGTGTATAACTTACTGTCCAATAAGCAAATAAACGACTGTCGCTGTTCCCTGATAACTTTGGTGATACCTGATAATCCATGAATTAATTCAAATCAATATCCAATAACCTAATAAAGGGACAGTCACTATGATGAACTTGGAAAAATAAATGACTTATCCCAAAAATAAGTCTACATAATATGACTTATCCAAAAATAAAAATAAAACTTAAATTAAATTGATGATATGACGTACCATCCACCCAACCTGTGAGCTAATTGGACCATTTTCAATCCACATTTAACCGGTGCTTAGTTGATCAGCTTTGAGTCGTAGACTATATACATTCAAGTATCCGTGGATACCATAATATTTTGTCTTCTCAGATGGCTTAAGAATTACTACCTGCACAACTAAGGAGTTTAGTTATTACAGAAAAAATTACCCTTAACCCCAGATATTTTATCCATGATTTTCATTGAACTCCCCCATTTGCTTTCATCTTATCTTTTAGCACGAAATTGTGAATATACTGAAAAGAGAAAACAAGTTACAAAATAGGGAAAATTGGTGATAACCCCCCTAGTTATGGTCACTTTTGGGAAAAACCTCCTAATTCTACTATTTTAGCGTAAACCTCTAACCCCCCAAGTTTTTGTCACTCTTGGCAAAAAACCCTTAATTCTACCATTTTTAGCGTAAACCCCCTAACAACCCAAATTATACCATGTTTTGTCCATTATACCTTTGACTCATACTCTTTATCTAACCCCCCCCCCCCCCCCCCCCCAAATTTGAATTAACAGAAACTAATAAAAACAGTTAACCTCCATTAACAAAACATGTATTTGAGAAAACCCTTATGATCTCTTTGACTTTACCCCCTCCTCCATTATAGAAATAAATTGTTTTATCATTGATAAATAAAACTTAAGTAATAATTAAAGTCTAAATTAAGAATAGATAGAAAAATTAATTATTCCAATAGGGTTTATTAATTTTTGACAAACCCAACCCAACCTATCAAAACAGGGTGAAGTGGAGGGTGTAATATATTATATAATATAGAAGTAAGATAAAATAAATTGTGAAATATTTCACATCCAAATAAAGATAATAAAAATATATAAGATTCTTTCACTTCTAAACATATAAACTAAGTAACTTTTTTCAAAAGTAGAACGTTGGATATTCAACTTACATGTTGACCAGGGAAACTTGATGTATGTGGATGAATAGATTTAGCATGACTTTGGGAAAAGTTCTTGTATCTAATCAAATCTGCCTTTCTTGTTCTTCGAATAGGGACTGTTCCTCGTGGGCAATTTAAATCACTTACTCTAGCCCAAAAATTTGAACCTTTCTTTATGGTAGCATTTTTCCTGATCAATTCTTGTGGTGGATGCGTAGGTTTCATCTATACAAGATAGTCAATGATTCATACATTTTAATAGAAGCAATTTGTCACGACCCTAATATCCAAAAATTGGCAAAAAGAGAGAATTTACAAAATTACCCTCGATAAGCCAATTAAAGAACAAAGGTTCGGGACAGTAATCTAAATAAACTTTTTGCACAAGGTAAAATCCATAACCATTAAACACAAATACTTCAACACAAATAATTTTAAACTCCTAATAAATTCCATATATAATCCAAGAACTCCAAATATTGCATTACACAACTCCAATAATAAAATTCAACAGCTTCTACTGAGGTATTGTCTTCCCCATTAATAATAATCCAATAAATGAAATAATGAACTTGAGTAATCAGCTAACGACAAATCAAAGGACTAAACCTACTTTGAAATGATAACTCCTGCAAATCTCAAACTCCTTCCCGAACAACTGGATCTACAAGAGCCTCCTGGTGTTGCTACCGATCGTACTCAACTGGTTGCTCTCCTCCGCCTACGCTCCATAAGGATACGTACCCACGTGCAAAACAAGCAACATGGGTCAGCAAATTATGCTGGTATGAGTGGACAAGGGTAGGGAACTCCATTCCCAAAAACAATAAGATAACAGACTCCGCGGTCTTTATACACTTATCTCGTTTACTAAATACATATTATATATGATAATAATACATTACCTGAGCTGCGCCTCCTATTAGGATAGGTCGAGCGCTGCAAGAAATGTTAATTGACCTATCCTCCTGCAAAACTGTGTTAGTACAATAATTTACAATTCATGGCATCTCAAGTCTCGACACTGTATCTCAATCACTACAAGTCAATCATTACACCCAAACAACATTTCACAACCTATACCCAATCACTAGTACACCTCCCACAGGATGCACTCCACACATTTGCCATACCCACAATGCACCAGTGTGCCTTGACCATGGTTAAGACCCTCTACGCGGAAACCAAAACCCAAGTGGGTGCTCACCTGCAAGCTTTGGCTAGCCTCGACGTATGCCTAACTCATGGCCTCTACTAGCTCCCTTGAGCTTTCTAATGTGGCGCCCAGACCAACCCCGAAGGCTATGAAGGTCTGTAGGGTCAGTTCCGCAGGCTAAGCCGTCTAGGAAATACCCAACAAAAATATATTCCAAATGTCAACCCGCAGGCTAAGCCGTCTAGGGTGATACCTAATTTTTTTCTTAATCCTAATTCCACAGGTGTGGCAAATGTACTAATGCTTGGGCGACTACCAAAACATCTAAACTATCATAAATCAAGTAACACTCGACAATAAAATTTCACATCAACTTCACATCCAATCCATTTGTATTCCTTTCGCATTTTCCAAATTAGTCAAATACCGTCCATGGTATATAAAGCCATTCCAAGGCATTTAACAATAAATTCCTCGAATTTAATATTAACACATTTCATATTTCTTTCAAAATAACAATACTATCTACTTTACAGCCAGAAACAAAATACATTCAGCGAATAATATTTACTGTACCCATAAGACTATATAGCTTTCTTTAATCCCAGTTTCATTAAAATTATATTTTTCGGTGTATATATTTCTAGTCCACATATATATATAAATAATAATCCAAAAGCGATCTCGAAAACTCGACAATCTGGATACATGTACAGTACTACCCTGTACCTTCTATTATAATTTCCATGTTATCAACAATGTACTCCAACCATACAACTCCAATAAATAATAATAAAATTCTATTAACCCCACCTAACCAGCAGATGCATTAAAAATCATTTCTTTTTCATATAATCAAAAGAGCACAGATCTTATAATTTTTTTTTTTACAACAGAACTATATATCTATATATATAAACATATGTATAGGCCCACTCTAAAATCAAAAACCAACAGGCAACAGCAACCATATCCTACCCCCACCACTAAAGTCAAACTCTAGTTTAATTAAAACAAACTAATCTAACAAAATATCATCCACTCACCTGCTACTACTACTGTACGTCCTCTTCCTCTCTCTGCTGCTGTTAGTCCTCTTCCTCTCTCTCTCACTCTGCAACTTCTCTTCACAGCTGCCACACAAATCCTCTTTTTCTTTTCTTCCTTTTTTTCGCAAATTAAACCCTCGTATCCTCTCTTTCCACTTCTAAGCTCGGATCGCAGCGCCGCCCTCTCTCATTTTTCTCTCTCTGCAAACTCTTTTCTTTTATCGCAAAACCACTTTAAGATCTTTGCTCCCATAAATAAAAACGCATAACCTAAGCTAATTGATCGTGTTTTCACATCTAACGGTTCGCAATAACTCCACATCTGATCGTGGGCTGTTTTCTCCAAGTTTGGGTTATTTAAACCATAGTCCACTACTTTACAGTAATTATGCTTAAACCCTTGGTCCAGGGACTTTAACCTAATTACTTTTAATTCCAAAAATTAGCATAAAACATAAAAGAGGGGGTTTACATTCATACACACCTCAAAAGAAATCTCGGCCTCGAGATTTGGAAGAAAGATCAATCGAACAACTCCGGGTGCTTAGCTCGCACCTTGTCCTCCAGCTCCCATGTAACATCGCTCGGATCATCACTCCACTGCACTTTTACTAGTTTCAATGTCTTTCGCCGTTTCTCATCTCTATCAATGATAATAATTGGCCTCACTCTGTAGGTAACATCTTCATTAATTTCTAACTGCTCTGGATCATAAATATCTAACTGCGCGTAGTCTACTCCTTCCTCCTCTTCATCCTTATCATCTCCTTTCCACATTCTCAACATAGAAACATGGAATACATTATGTATCTTTTCCAAGGCAGGTGGCAGTGCCAGCCTGTAAGCCAACGGTCCAACTCTGTCAGTGATCTCATACGGTCCCACATACCTAGGGCTCAGCTTACCCTTCTTACCAAACCTCATTACTCCACGCATCGGGGAGATCTTCAGCAACACTTTCTCCCCTACAGCAAACTCGAGTGGCTTCCTCCTATTATCTGCATAACTCTTCATTCGGCTTTGAGCCGTTTTCAATCTCTGTCGAATGATATCTACTTTCTCTGTAGTCTCGCGAACCATCACTGGTCCAAGAATCGCAGTATCACCAACCTCCGCCCAACAAGCCGGTGATCTACATGGCCTACCATACAGTGCCTGATATGGTGCCATACCAATACTCGCCTGAAAACTGTTATTGTAAGCAAACTCCGCGTAAGGTATATGTTCTTCCCATTCTCCACCAAAGCTGAGTGCACAAGCACGTAACATATCCTCTAGGACCTGATTTACCCGCTCAGTCTGTCCATCTGTCTGGCGATGATAAGCAGTACTCAAATTAAGCTTCGTACCCATGGCACGCTGAAAACTACCCCAGAACTCAGAAGTGAATATAGGATCTCTGTCTGAAACAATGCTAGCCGGAACACCATGTAGTCTGACAATCTCCTTCACATACTTCTTTGCTAGCTTATCTGCATTCCTATTCATAGAAATAGGAAGAAAATGAGCTGACTTAGTCAGTCGATCAACGACAACCCAAATGGACTCATTGCCTCCCCGTGATCTAGGCAAACCATCAATAAAATCCATGGAAATGTGCTCCCACTTCCACTGAGGGATAGACAAAGGCTGAAGTAACCCTGACGGTCTCTGATGATCGACCTTCACTCGTTGACATGTCAAACACCTAGAAACATACTCTCCAACATCTCTCTTCATTCCTTCCCACCAATAAGTCCTCTTCAGGTCTTTGTACATCTTCGTTCCACCAGGGTGAATAGTGAAACGAGAACGATGTGCCTCATCCATAACATTCTTCCTCAAACCATCCTTATCAGGAACACACAATCGATCTCTATACCTCAAACCTCCATCAACACCAACTGACCATTCTGTGGGACAATCATCTAACAAATCCACAACTAACTGCCCAAGCTTTCGGAGCAAGAAAGGGTCCTCATGCTGCTTGGACACAATCAAGCTAATCATCATAGGTTTCACCTCCATAGAACAAATGCTGACCTGTTCACCTCTCTGCTGTAAGTACACATCATGAGACGCTATAGTCTCCAAAGATTTCCACTCTTCCATCATCATCATAGCAACGGTGGCATGCTTCCTACTCAAAGCATCTGCAACTACATTACCTTTCCCAGGCTGATACTGAATCTGAAAATCATAACTGCTAATGAACTCCATCCATCTCTGCTGCCTCATGTTCAAATACTTCTGAGAGAACAAGTACTTTAGACTCTTGTGGTCGGTATAAAGATCAAACTTCTCCCCATATAAATAGTGACGCCAAATTTTCAAAGCAAACACCACAGCTGCCAATTCTAAATCGTGCACTGGATATTTTCGCTCATGTTTTCCTGTTAGGCTTATTTGCATGCCCTCTAGATTTAACCAATTAATCTAACCTAAATATTATTTGTTATATTTTTAGTGTAGGATTTGTGGGATACATAAAACCCTACCACGTATAGGTGTAATGAACCCTAGTGGGATTTGTTAAAAATTTTGATTTAAAAGTGGAAAGATTTTAAAAAATAATTAATAAAACCTAAATTGAGAGAAATATAATAATATGTTTGAGGATAAATAAGTCTAATAGAAAAATACACCTTTGTAATAACAATTGCCTTGGCAATAGCCGACTCCTAAATCTAATACCATATAAAAATTAAAAATTGTAAATACATGGATAGTTTTATATAAAACATGTGATGGATACTTTTTATGAAATGAACTCTCCACATCCTTCAACATCAACTATATCATGAGTTGAATGGAAACACGATTTCTTTTCTCAAATGAAGGATTTATATAAATCTCTACAAGCCATTTGGCCCATGTAATACATGGGATTTAAGTTGCAACTTATAATAAGTGTGAAATTATTATAAATCAAGTCTTTAAGTTGTGGCCCATTAATAAGTGTTCAAAAATACATACAGTAAAGCCACGATAAATACATACCTTTGGGACCAAAAAAATATACTACTTTAGCGAGATTATTTATTTATTGATAAATGAATAATATCTTAATTGACTGATAAATTAATATTTATTTTTTTAAAGTGATCAAATTTTCAATTTATGTATGTGGTCAAAGAAAAAAAAATCCAAATGATGATGAAAATGTTCCTGATCCAGATGATACTTCAGTTATACCAAATGTTTCGTCAAAAGAAGTATTTCAAGAAATAATCACATTATATAACTATTTGCTACAATATAAGCAAAATATTCTAGAAGTTGTGCATGCTTTATACAAAGTTAATGATAGGGTTGAATTATGTTTGGGTACAAGGAAGAAAAAAAACAAATTTAGATGCATATTTTCAAAAAAAAAAAAAAAAAAAAAAACCGAATTAGTAAACTCCTCATTTTAATTTTGAAAATTATAAACTGCATTGATAAAATAATTTAGTGTAAGCCCATGGACTAGGGGTTTAAGTTGCAAATTCCCATACGTAATGGACTAAGGGTTAATAAATCAAAATTTGATTAGGTTTTCTTTTTCAAAATAAAAAATAAGAGGACAGGGAGAAAGAGAAATGGAGTGGAACTGATTGATAAAAATGAGATAAAGAAGAAGCATGAAGAAGAGAAATCTAGTTACTAATGAACTGGTGAGTTGACATACTTTTGAAGTAGTGTATAATTTTAATTTTCTTGTTTTTGACAGTTTATGAACAATATGGAATTTAAATTTTTTTTTTTTTTTTTTTTTTTCATAAATTTATGTAATAATTGTACATATACCATGAATAATCCTAAATTCCTCATCAACATACAAAATTTTTAGATTTATCAGATTTATGGTCTAGAAGAAATAAATCATTTATGAACAACTATAGTTTGTTTACTTCGAATAGATATAGTCAGATTCGACCTATTAAAAGTGGCATTTAACTTGATTGTTTTTTTTTGAAATTTTTATTGTAAGTAGAAAAAAAAAATTTGAATAGCATACTCGCGGATCACTTGATTTTAATGAGTAGTTTTAAAAATAAAAATTTAAAAATGTTACTGCTCATATGTTTCTAAAATCTGTTATGTTTGGGGGAAACGGTCGCTTAATTATCTTCTTTTTATAGAAACACCTTCAAATATTTATGGAAGTTATAATTTACTATGTAGACGAATATATAAAAATTTTAGATTTTTCTATTACGCTAGTAGTTTTAAATGATGTAATCAAGACAGATGTTGTTGGATATCCAGTATTATTTTTTACTGTTACTTTCTTCTTGCTTTGCTTTGGTAGAAAATTCATATAAAACTCATTACATTATGTATTTGGGTGATTTTTCTTATTTTGGAAAATAAATATTAAGAAATATATATTCTATGTTCATAAACATTTAAAAATTATGAACTTAAGATGGTGTAAAATATGCAACAAGACAGATGTAAATTTCTGATATTTTTTTAGAATATGTATGATTTAATGAAACAATGGTTTAATTACTTTCTTCATTTGGTATTTAGTAGTATCTAAATATCTATTCAAATAATGGTTAAAAAGACTTTGTATGAAATTACAATATATTTGGATATGTCACAATGTCGAATCTAGTTTTTCTTCTGGATGAACAATATGTCCTAGATGGCTTAGCCTGCGGAACTGACCCTACAGACCTTCATAGTCTTCGGGGTTTTTTTGGTTGGCGCCACGTTATAAACCTCAATGGAAGAATTAGAGATCATGAATTAGGCATACGTCAAGGCTAGCCAAAGCTCGCAGGTGAGCATCACTTAGGTTTTGGTTTTTGTGTAGAGGTTCTTAACTATGGTGCAGTGTTGGTATGGAAAATGTATGGAGTGCATCCTATGAAAGGTCTATTAAGATTGGACATAGGTTGACAGTTGTTGCTTACGGTAGTCTAATTTTAGTACCGATAAGATTGTTTTGTATAGAGATATGTTGGGAATTTATAATAGAATTAAACATAGGATTACTACTTGGACAAAAGCTTAATATGATTGAAATTGAGAAACTACAAATAGTGCTAATGTAACAGTTGAATATTCAAACAAATCAAACAATCTGCAGAAAGTAAATAACACACAGAAATTTTTAACGTGGTAAAACCCAATAAGGGAAACGTCCACGGTTGTCCTCGCGACAACAAATAAATCCACTAGATGAAAAGAGATGTACAAACCTATCAACTACCTGCACTCACTGCGAGTTGATACTCCTGGTTATCTCTAACACCTTGACTTCACCAGAGCACCTTGATGTACGCACAAGACACTCGACTTCTTGATGAACACACAAGAAGACTCGAAGCCGAACTATGAAACAAGCTTACACCAGAGTTCCTTGATGAACACACAAGGAAACTCGACTTCTTGATGAACACACAAGAAGACTCGAAGCTAAATCACTATTCAATAATGAAGGAGAAGATGAATGGGGAAGAAGAAAGAAGAAGATGAATGGGGAAGAAGAAGATGAGTTCAATCACCAAAAAACAACCTAAAACCAAAACCTAAACAAACTCCAATACTAGATGAATTGGACGGCCAAAGAACTCACTTGTTCTTTGGAAGAGAAACCCTATTTATACTTAGGGTTGGAACACACACAAAATGGGCCGAAATTGATGAAATCCACATTGTGAACGTTCACTGCCTGCTTGGACGTACGAACGCCCTAAAGAGGTACGTACGTCCTGACGAAAACATGCTTGCTGACTGCTTGGACGTACGAACGTCCTAACAGCTTACGTACGTCCTGACCAAAAGGAAGCTTGCTGCCTCAATGGACGTACGAACGTCCTAACTAGGTACGTACGTCCAGTACCCAAAACAGACTAAGACAAATGACATAGAGACACGGACACGAGACGAATGTGCGTACATCTTTGGCTTTCCTAACAATGATTTCAAGGCGAGATAACCATGGACATCCAATGTCACAAAATTGATGTCAAACAAACTTAGTGCCGGTTTCAATCTCCCCCTTTGACATTGATTTTGTGACAAAAAACCTATGACTCTAATAGCACTTATAAAACGTGCTTACAAACCCAAACCAACGGCATTCATAATACATGCCTACAAGAACACTCAAAGTAGAACACATACCAAGTCACCAATTCTTGACTTCCAGCTTGAGTAAGACACTTTAATCATCAGAGACCGAACGGAAGCAACAAGAAATTCTGAAACAATCAAATAGCCAACAGAAGTTCCTCGAACAACTCCCCCATACTTCATGAACTCCAAGGTTTAATACTCGAGGTTACCCAAAACTGTACATACAAAACTGTACATACACTTAGTGATCATCATCACTTTCACTCCATCATATATGTTCACTCCCCCATACATGTAGTATACCTGAAACATAACCCAAAAATACACTAACAAGGAAGAAGAAGGTGTTAGTATTAGAGTCATAAATCTCCCCCTTTTTGTCACAAATGAAGCAAGGTAACAAAAGAAAGAGAAAAGATAAATACCAAACATAACAAATAAGATTAAAGAAGAAAAGTAAGAGAACAATCATGTTAACAACAAAAAGGATATGCAACGGAAGTCATAAAATAAACACTTGTTAACACGATGTCAATACAAAGAATTCTCCCCCTAAACAAAAGCGTCACCTAAATGCAATGCATATGAGAAAGGTGCACCTAGAACAAACAAACCAAATAAGGATATTTGAAACACACAAAGAACCAATCATACAAGGGTAGAAGAGAGTAAAGAGAAAACCATACCATAAATCTGGAATCCATGACACACAAAACTAAAAAACATGAGAGAGATCTAGGCATATAAATGAAGAAGAAAGAGTACCAACACAGACACAAGACACTGAATACTTATATAGGTAACAGAGGGAAGAAAAGAAAACATAACATGAATCCCTGATAGAAACCAAGAGAAACCTATACATAGAAGAAAGAGTCAGGACACCAACAATCGGAACAAATGATTTACTAGAATATCACTTTAAACAACCGACCATAACCACCTGAGATAGATTCCAGAGAAACGACTTCATTGTAGCAAGATATCTAGAGAAAAGGAGCAAACAAACAAAAAGGAAGAAATACCATACCTGATGAAATTGGGAAGGTACAATAAAGACCAAGAACCAAATAGTCAAACCTGGGAGAAATGTGCAAGAAAAGAATATGCGAAAAGAGAAATAAGAAGAGATAAACAATAGTTAGTAGGAGATATGAAAGAGAATAGGGAAACCATGCATATTAGACACATCCAACAATATCCCATGACAAAACTACAGGAATATGAGTATCTGCAGAAAAAGATACGTAAAGTATAAGAAAATCCATTGAGAATCCATGGGGAAATCCAAACTGTACATGTTCCTGAAACAACTCATCCAACCACAAAAAAGAATTAGAGAATCTTATAAACAAGGATAAGAAAATATTATCCCAAACACAATGGAATAGAGACATAAAAGGAATAAACCTATAAGCCCACCCCTAGTGAAACCCAAAAATTAGTTCAACATATGCCAAAGAAGATAGACAATCATCAAGCTCAAAAAAAAAACTTTAACTGAAGAATGAGCAAGGAATATCGATGTCACCAAGTCACAAAGCAACAATCCAACTTCAGAGTAAATTTCCTACCAGAACACTAAAGACTCCGATGATATGCCATACATTGTCAGAAAGATTAGAGAGTCAATAGAAGAGAATTGCTAACAATAGATGACCAAACTGAGCATATGCATCCCAAAGTAGAACAGTGGTAGCCCAAAACCATTGCATGAGGATTATTGCAGAAGACTACCAAGAACACATCTAATCAAACCTATTGCAGGAAAAAATAGGATCGACCAGGCACAAGAAGCAACAATAAGAGGATAGGCAAGTCTCATAAGCATTTAATCAAACACCAGCTAGCCAACAAGGTAATTCAAGAATATTAGCCCAACATAGAAAAGTATGATGAGAACCTATGAGAAAACATGAATCAATATAAATCATGACAACCGAATACACCAATAACATGATTTTATCACCAAAATATGCTTATGCATATCTTGTAGCCTTCTTAAAACAAATTGAGAACTATTACCTTGAGAAATCACATCAAACACATGTGATCCAATGACAAAAATAGAAAGCATGAAGTGTAAAACCAAATAATACTAACAATCTGACCTTAGTATGTCAATGAAACACCGACTGAAAAGAATTACCAAGGAATAGAACCAAAATAGAGTAAGCCATAAACACTTTCAGCAAGAACATCTACAAGAATCCAAAGGAATGGCGCCTCTACTCCTTTGAGCACGAGGAGGACGTGTGCCCCATGATGAAGCACCCTTGGAACTGGGTGTTTCTTTGGTAGGAGTAGTCCGAGCTCGCTTAGGAGGCATGTCCTGCACACACACAACATTAGAAACACCACACAAGTAAGTAAAACCAACAAAACAACCAAGAAAAACCTTAGGAAACTCCATTCAGGCATTTCACCAAACACTTGGTGAGCAATACAGAACATATAGGCAAAAACACTACATGAGCATACCAAAATGATACTAAACATGTCCAAGAAACTCCACAACCATTAGTAATCACGAGAAGTTCCAAAATTATCTAGACAACAAGTATATATCCAATGGTATGAACCCAACATGATCATGGTAAACAAACTCTTAATCCCAAGCATTACAGACAAATAATAATGCAGCATCAAGATAAAATGAAAAACCTTGCTGCCTGAACATGCGTACGAACGTTATAACACCATTCGTACGTTCCTCCCAAAAAAAATCTGCCTCCACAAACATTCGAACGTGCTAATAACGTTCGTACTTTTTTTTTTTTTTTTTTTTTTTTTTTAACAGAAAACCAAACCAAATGACAAACAACACAAACCATAATAAGAAGAGAAAAGGAAAAGAACCGATGGACCATAGAAGTGAAGAGGAATACATCATGAACTTCCAAAAACAGTAGCCAATCCCAATCCGTACAAAAATAAGAGGCAATATATGGGGATAAACAAAAGATTGAACAAATAAGAGAATTGAAGTGCATCATAAACTAAACCTCGGTGTGTGTAGATGCAATGCAATGCATAAAGAGAGAGAAAGTTCACCACTAGAACACACCCTTTGAAGACCTAGAATATAGAACCATCAACAAGAGACATACGATTAGATTAGTAAGTGAGCATAGAAGAAACAAACTTCAACCCCCTTTGAAACAAACGTTGAGTAGAATGCAAACGAATATAAATATAATCTTTCAAATGAAAACCAAGACATTAAAAAGGCAAAGGAATATAAACTTTGTATGCCTTACATAAAAAACAATGAATATGCGCTTGGATTTTTATTTTGCCGCATGTGGTGGAGTTTAGTCTACATCACTCTAATGTCATTCCCGTGTGGGAGGGATTTTTGCCTCCATCTTTTCAAATACACGAGGGTAGGGTGTAGCCTACATCTTTTTGACAAACACAAACTCAAGAAGTGCAATACCATGATAACGTGCAACACAAGAACTAACATCTCTTGAGTGCATCCGTCAGAGCATGACCCTCACAACCCCAACGGGTTCTTAGCCAACTGATATTGCTTCAAAGACAATCAAATGGCTGGGCATAAAGTGAGTCATTGACCACTAACAAGAGTTGTAATAGGAAGATAAGAATGCTCAATAACACGAACAACAAGATGAACATTAACCAAAACAAAGGAGAGATAGCTCAAGATCACATAAATACTCGAGAGATAGAGAAGTTCTATGAGCTCAAAGAATATGTAAGTGATTTCCAAAAACTCCCATCATGCAAGCATGCCGTGCACTGTGCAAACAAGCGAGGAAAAATGCATGATACATACCAAAACATACTTAAGAGTTCAGAAAGAGAAAACACCCAAACATATTGCAACTTATTTAAGACAATTGAATTAAACCAATATCTCAGAAAAGATGCATCCAACAACACATACATGGAATAAATAAATAAAACAAAAAAATAGAAGGAATAACAAACAACCCCTTTTTTTTTTTATTAACAATGTATTCAGACATGCAACATGATCTGCAAGCTAAACAAACAAAGCATAAAAAGTAGAAACACCAAACAAATAGCCTATGTGGTTAGAGAAATATGCAATTCAAATAACACAAGGCTAGAAACAACCTACATCATCCCAAATATGGGACACCACCAGACCTTTGCAAGTCCAGAAAAACCTTCAACTTATCCTTTCTTACCCATACTTGTTTAACACTAGGCGTGCACACCTTGGGAGGTGAAATGATATGAGATTTTCCCTTAACATGCTTTGCAATACATTTGTCCTTAACCAATTCCACCTTAGTCTTAGACTTCTTTTTGTTGGAATACCTGTTTTTCTTAAACCTGTGATGAGAACCATTATAATTCCAAGGTCTAGAAAATGCACAAGAAGGAACATAAGAATCAACAAGATTATAATTATAAGGAACATGAGAATAACATTTAACATGTTGATTAAAATTCCAACAAAAGATATCCAAATGACCATCTCTACCACAATAAGAACAATGAAAAACATTAGACTTACTCAAAGAATTCTTATAAGAAGATGTGGTGGTAGAAGATGAAACATGTATGTCACCATTGTATTTGTGACATGGTGCCTTAACAAAACCTATACCTCCATTATGAGAACAATATGGCTTATCAGTAAAAACAGCCTTACCATTAACCTTAGACTTAAAATTCTTACGAGAAACATGCTGAAAATTAGTAGCATTAAGTCTAGTCTCAATAGGTGGGGTAGGCAAAAGGGCAGGCAAACTAGTAGATTTTGCAGGAGTAATCACACTAGATGAACTAGTAGAACTATCAATAGGAGAATCAAATCTAGTTTTGTCCAAAACCTGCAATTGGAGTTGAGTAGACGTTAAATCGTTCTTTGTTACCTCATACTCCACCAATAGAGATTTGTATTTCTCATCGACCTCCTGATTGACCTTCTCTAAAGCTGCAATTCTACATAACAAGTCAAGTTTTTCTTTGTCAAATAATTGAGAAATAGAAATTGTATCATCTGCAGCACAAGAAATCTGTTTTTCAAAAATCTCAATTTTATTCTGCAAAGAAAGATTAGCCTTTTCCAAATTTTCAATTTTGGATTCATAAACTTCCCCTTGAAGCATATAGTCCTCTGCACAATGTCTGAGTCGTTGTTCTAGAGAATCAACTTTAGTCTGCAAAACACCATTATCTTCAAAACAAACATTATCAGAAATAGTAGACACATTACAATTAGCTTTATTAAATTTTTCCTGCAAATCAATATTAGCTTTTTGTAATCTTTCACATTCTTTTGCAGAAAGTCTGTAAAGAAGAGCCCAATCACTATTGCTAACAACATACAAATTATCATCCTTTTCAAAATCAGATTTTGGTTTTGTAGATTTAGACGATTTAGCAATAAAATTATTATGACCAGACTCATGAACCATCATTGCACTCATAGGATCGTTAGCGTGAGCCTTGACGCTCCTTAACCAGCCCCCAGCGACTGATACCAATTGAGAAACTACAAATAGTGCTAATGTAACAGTTGAATATTCAAACAAATCAAACAATCTGCAGAAAGTAAATAACACACAGAAATTTTTAACGTGGTAAAACCCAATAAGGGAAACGTCCACGGTTGTCCTCGCGACAACAAATAAATCCACTAGATGAAAAGAGATGTACAAACCTATCAACTACCTGCACTCACTGCGAGTTGATACTCCTGGTTATCTCTAACACCTTGACTTCACCAGAGCACCTTGATGTACGCACAAGACACTCGACTTCTTGATGAACACACAAGAAGACTCGAAGCCGAACTATGAAACAAGCTTACACCAGAGTTCCTTGATGAACACACAAGGGAACTCGACTTCTTGATGAACACACAAGAAGACTCGAAGCTAAATCACTATTCAATAATGAAGGAGAAGATGAATGGGGAAGAAGAAAGAAGAAGATGAATGGGGAAGAAGAAGATGAGTTCAATCACCAAAAAACCACCTAAAACCAAAACCTAAACAAACTCCAATACTAGATGAATTGGACGGCCAAAGAACTCACTTGTTCTTTGGAAGAGAAACCCTATTTATACTTAGGGTTGGAACACACACAAAATGGGCCGAAATTGATGAAATCCACATTGTGAACGTTCGCTGCCTGCTTGGACGTACGAACGCCCTAAAGAGGTACGTACGTCCTGACGAAAACATGCTTGCTGACTGCTTGGACGTACGAACGTCCTAACAGCGTACGTACGTCCTGACCAAAAGGAAGCTTGCTGCCTCAATGGACGTACGAACGTCCTAACTAGGTACGTACGTCCAGTACCCAAAACAGACTAAGACAAATGACATAGAGACACGGACACGAGACGAATGTGCGTACATCTTTGGCTTTCCTAACAATGATTTCAAGGCGAGATAACCATGGACATCCAATGTCACAAAATTGATGTCAAACAAACTTAGTGCCGGTTTCAGAAATGTTCGAGAAGAGTATGGATTTTGGTGTATGATTAGTATTGAAGAATTCTCTTTTAATGTTTATCATATTTTAAATCGTATGTTCGAACTTTAAACGTGTTATGTTATTTTTGTGATAATAGATTTCTCACTTGTTTACTTATAATAGATCTGTTTCTGGTGTGTTGTTGTTTTAGGCTGGGCCAGATCCGATTTTTGTCTGTTTCGTTGATATGGACTAGGCTTAATTTTAGGCCGATGATGAGGAATTAGCTATTTTTGTCCACTAACTTTATTCAAATTTTCAGTTGAGTCCTCAAAAGTTTAAACTACTCAATTTGGTCCCAAATCTTTCATAACGTTTGCAAAATGGTCTCACCCTTACCAAGCATTTAACAAAGTTGCCTAGTGGTAGTTTACTATCACACGTGGTCTCTTAAATTCAAATTTCAACATTTTTTTTTGCTAGGTTAGCAGAGCACGTGAGTGGCACGCGCAACATCATATTGTTTAAAAATTTAACACAAACCCAAACTATGTAAAAATAGAACCCATTTTATTAAAAAGAGAATTGCTAAATGCTTGGTAACAGTGAGACCATTTTACAAACGTTTCGAAAGATTTGGGACCAAATTGACCAATTTAAACTTTGGGGACTCAACTGAAAATTTGGGCAAAGTTAGGGGGACCAAAATAGCTAATTTATCAGCCGATGATATTATGATGATTTCTAGGGTTGGGCAAATTAACACTAAAACCGACAAACAGACTCGAATACAACCGAACCGACTTCAAATCAGTTAATCAAGACATCAACTATGCTCGATTCCAGATAATCAATCTCTGTTCTTCAACTTTCATTGGTGAGTTTCCAATTTTGGTTTGAAATGTGTGTACAGTATATAACAACATGTTTGGTTCGGTCCCAATGCACCCATGTCTTTTTTATTGAAAATTTTAGTTAATCGATAGGGGTCCGCCAAACCCCACCACCTTTTCAGGTTTTTTATTTTAAAAAAAAATGTTTGGTTTGGTTATTTTCGGTTAACCGAACAGTTATATGTGTTTGGTTTGGTTTCGGTTTATATAAAAATAATTTAGTTCGGTTTGGTTCGATTTATTTATTAAATCGGTTCGATTTCGGTTTTTATATTAAAAAACTGATACTATGCTGTTTTGTTTCGGGTTTAGTCAAAACCGAACCATACCCAGCCCTAATGATTTCCCTTGTTTGTGCATAGTTGTTAATTTGTTCTATTAAAAAGTTGTTAGATGTATATATCTTGGATTACAAGTTTAATTAAATCATAATAGTTTTCCAAAAAATGTTGCGACTGTTGCCAAAAAGAGTTTTCTGAATTCTTGAACTTTAAAATGCACTTGGTGAACTAGGGTAGATAATAATGATCAGCCTACGGCAATTATGGTATGATTCACTTGGTTAATTCTTGTTAATGTTTATAAAATCAACATGAAAGTCGAATTACAAAGATGCATCGCTTTCATAAGACCATGGTAGGGTTCTGTGTCACGACCCTAATATCCAAAAATTGGCAAAAAGAGAGAATTTACAAAATTACCCTCGATAAGCCAATTAAAGGACAAAGGTTCGGGACAGTAATCTAAATAAACATTTTGCACAAGGTAAAATCCATAACCATTAAACACAAATACTTCAACACACATAATTTGAACTCCCAATAAATTCCATATATAATCCAAAAACTCCAAATATTGAATTACACAACTCCAATAATAAAATTGAACAGCTTCTACTGAGGTATTGTCTTCCCCATCAATAATAATCCAATAAATGAAATAATGAACTTGAGTAATCAGCTAATGACAAATCAAAGGACTAAACCTACTCTGAAATGATAACTCCTGCAAATCTCAAACTCCTTCCCGAACAACTGGATCTACAAGAGTCTCCTGGTGTTGCTCCCGATCGTACTCAACTGGCTGCTCTCCTCCGCCTACGCTCCATAAGGATACGTACCCACGTGCAAAACAAGCAACATGGGTCAGCAAATTATGCTGGTATGAGTAGACAAGGGTAGGGAACTCCATTCCCCAAAAACAATAATATAACAGACTCCGCGGTCTTTATACACTTATCTCGTTTACTAAATACATATTATATATTATAATAATACATTACCTGAGCTGCGCCTCCTATTAGGATAGGTCGAGCGCTGCAAGAAATGTTAATTGACCTATCCTCCTGCAAAACTGTGTTAGTACAATAATATACAATTCATGGCATCTCAAGTCTCGACACTGTATCTCAATCACTACAAGTCAATCATTACACCCAAACAACATTTCACAACCTATACCCAATCACTAGTACACCTCCCACAGGATGCACTCCACACATTTGCCATACCCACACTGCACCAGTGTGGCTTGACCATGGTTAAGACCCTCTACGCGGAAACCAAAACCCAAGTGGGTGCTCACCTGCAAGCTTTGGCTAGCCTCGACGTATGCCTAACTCATGGCCTCTACTAGCTCCCTTGAGCTTTCTAATGTGGCGCCCAGACCAACCCCGAAGGCTATGAAGGTCTGTAGGGTCAGTTCCGCAGGCTAAGCCGTCTAGGAAATACCCAACAAAAATATATTCCAAATGTCAACCCGCAGGCTAAGCCGTCTAGGGTGATACCTAATTTTTCTTAATCCTAATTCCACAGGTGTGGCAAATGTACTAATGCTTGGGCGACTACCAAAACATCTAAACTATCATAAATCAAGTAACACTCGACAATAAAATTTCACATCAACTTCACATCCAATCCATTTGTATTCCTTTCGCATTTTCCAAATTAGTCAAATACCGTCCATGGTATATAAAGCCATTCCAAGGCATTTAACAATAAATTCCTCGAATTTAATATTAACACATTTCATATTTCTTTCAAAATAACAATACTATCTACTTTACAGCCAGAAACAAAATACATTCAGCGAATAATATTTACTGTACCCATAAGACTATATAGCTTTCTTTAATCCCAGTTTCATTAAAATTATATTTTTCGGTGTATATATTTCTAGTCCACATATATATATATAAATAATAATCCAAAAGCGATCTCGAAAACTCGACAATCTGGATACATGTACAGTACTACCATGTACCTTCTATTATAATTTCCATGTTATCAACAATGTACTCCAACCATACAACTCCAATAAATAATAATAAAATTCTATTAACCCCCCTAACCAGCAGATGCATTCAAAATGATTTCTTTTTCATATAATCAAAAGAGCACATATCTTATAATTTTTTTTTTTACAACAGATTACTGCTTTCACCAAACATAACTATATATCTATATATATAAACATATGTATAGGCCCACTCTAAAATCAAAAACCAACAGGCAACAGCAACCATATCCTACCCCCACCACTAAAGTCAAACTCTAGTTTAATTAAAACAAACTAATCTAACAAAATATCATCCACTCACCTGCTACTGCTGCTGTTCGTCCTCTTCCTCTCTCTGCTGCTGTTAGCCCTCTTCCTCTCTCTCTCACTCTGCAACTTCTCTTCACAGCTGCCACACAAATCCTCTTTTTCTTTTCTTTTTTTTTTTCGCAAATTAAACCCTCGTATCCTCTCTTTCCACTTCTAAGCTCGGATCGCAGCGCCGCCCTCTCTAACTTTTCTCTCTCTGAAAACTCTTTTCTTTTATCGCAAAACAACTTTAAGATCTTTGCTCCCATAAATAAAAACGCATAACCTAAGCTAATTGATCGTGTTTTCACATCTAACGGTTCGCAATAACTCCACATCTGATCGTGGGCTGTTTTCTCCAAGTTTGGGTTATTTAAACCATAGTCCACTACTTTACAGTAATTATGCTTAAACCCTTGGTCCAGGGACTTTAACCCAATTACTTTTAATTCCAAATTAAAATTAGCATAAAACATAAAAGAGGGGGTTTACATTCATACACACCTCAAAAGAAATCTCGGCCTCGAGATTTAGAAGAAAGATCAATCGAACAACTCCGGGTGCTTAGCTCCCACCTTGTCCTCCAGCTCCCATGTAACATCGCTCGGATCATCACTCCACTGCACTTTTACCAGTTTCAATGCCTTAGTCGTTTCTCATCTCTATCAATGATAATAATTGGCCTCACTCTGTAGGTAACATCTTCATTAATTTCTAGCTGCTCAGGATCATAAATATCTAACTGGGCGTAGTTTACTCCTTCATCCTCTTCATCCTTATCAACATAGAAACATGGAATACATTATGTATCTTCTCCAAGGCAGGTGGCAATGCCAGCCTGTAAGCCAACGGTCCAACTCTGTCAGTGATCTCATACGGTCCCACATACCTAGGGCTCAGCTTGCCCTTCTTACCAAACCTCATTACTCCACGCATCGGGGATATCTTCAGCAACACTTTCTGCCCTACAGCAAACTCGAGTGGCTTCCTCCTATTATCTGCATAACTCTTCATTCGGCTTTGAGCCGTTTTCAATCTCTGTCGAATGATATCTACTTTCTCTGTAGTCTCGCGAACCATCACTGGTCCAAGAATCGCAGTCTCACCAACCTCCGCCCAACAAGCCGGTGATCTACATGGCCTACCATACAGTGCCTCATATGGTGCCATACCAATACTCGCCTGAAAACTGTTATTGTAAGCAAACTCCGCGTAAGGTAGATGTTCTTCCCATTCTCCACCAAAGCTGAGTGCACAAGCACGTAACATATCCTCTAGGACCTGATTTACCCGCTCAGTCTGTCCATCTGTCTGGGGATGGTAAGCAGTACTCAAATTAAGCTTCGTACCCATGGCACGCTGAAAACTACCCCAGAACTCAGAAGTGAATATAGCATCTCTGTCTGAAACAATGCTAGCCGGAACACCATGTAGTCTGACAATCTCCTTCACATACTTCTTTGCTAGCTTATCTGCATTCCTATTCATAGAAATAGGAAGAAAATGAGCTGACTTAGTCAGTCGATCAACGACAACCCAAATGGACTCATTGCCTCCCCGTGATCTAGGCAAACCATCAATAAAATCCATGGAAATGTGCTCCCACTTCCACTGAGGGATAGACAAAGGCTGAAGTAACCCTGACGGTCTCTGATGATCGACCTTCACTCGTTGACATGTCAAACACCTAGAAACATACTCTCCAACATCTCTCTTCATTCCTTCCCACCAATAAGTCCTCTTCAGGTCTTTGTACATCTTCGTTCCACCAGGGTGAATAGTGAAACGAGAACGATGTGCCTCATCCATAACATTCTTCCTCAAACCATCCTTATCAGGAACACACAATCGATCTCTATACCTCAAACCTCCATCAACACCAACTGACCATTCTGTGGGACAATCATCTAACAAATCCACAACTAACTGCCCAAGCTTTCGGAGCAAGAAAGGGTCCTCATGCTGCTTGGACACAATCAAGCTAATCATCATAGGTTTCACATCCATAGAACAAATGGTGACCTGTTCACCTCCCTGCTGTAAGTACACATCATGAGACGCTATAGTCTCCAAAGATTTCCACTCTTCCATCATCATCATAGCAACGGTGGCATGCTTCTACTCAAAGCATCTGCAACTACATTACCTTTCCCAGGCTGATACTGAATCTGAAAATCATAACTGCTAATGAACTCCATCCATCTCTGCTGCCTCATGTTCAAATCCTTCTGAGAGAACAAGTACTTTAGACTCTTGTGGTCAGTATAAAGATCAAACTTCTCCCCATATAAATAGTGACGCCAAATTTTCAAAGCAAACACCACAGCTGCCAATTCTAAATCGTGCACTGGATATTTTCGCTCATGTTGCTTCAACTGTCTAGAAGCATAAGAGACCACTCTCCCATCCTGCATCAAAACACAACCAAGTCCGGTACCACTAGCATCTGTGAATACCACAAGCTTGCCACCTCTAACCGGTATAACTAACACTGGCGCTGAAGTCAACCTCTGCTTAAGCTCCTGAAAAGCTCTCTCGCAGTCGTCAGTCCACAAGAACTTCACATTCTTCCTCGTAAGTCTGGTCAATGGCTCAGCTATGAGCGAGAACTTCTCAATGAAACGACGGTAATATCCAGCTAATCCTAAAAAGCTTCGAATCTCTGTAGGGTTGGTTGGCTGTTTCCAATCCCTAACTGCAGCAACCTTCTCAGGGTCAACGGCAATACCCTCTCTGGATATCACGTGACCTAAGAAATGCACCTCATTCTTCCAGAAATGACATTTGCTAAACTTAGCATATAGCTTGTGATCTCTCAATATCTGCAACACTGTTTTCAAATGTTTCGCATGCTCCTGAGCATCCTTAGAATACACCAAAATATCATCAATGAATACGATCACAAACTTATCAAGATAAGGCCTAAAAATCCGGTTCATCAAATCCATGAAAAATGCTGGAGCATTAGTCAACCCAAAAGGCATTACTGGAAACTCATACAATCCATATCGAGTTCTGAAAGCAGTCAGTGGTATAGTCTTCTCCTCTACACCCATCTGATGGTAACCCGTCCTCAAATCAAACTGAGAAAACACGGCTGCTCCTTTCAACTGATCAAGCAAATCATCTATTCTCGGTAGTGGATATTTGTTCTTGATTGTCACCTTGTTCAACTCACGGTAATCAATGCACATCCTCAAAGTCCCATCCTTCTTAGAGACAAAGATAGCTGGAGCTCCCCATGGAGAATTGCTTGGACATATGAACCTGTGGTTCATACACACCTCAAAAGGCTCACACATATACACCAAAAGAATAAACTAAATCAAATAAAACATCAAATATCACATACCCTTTCTTAAGCAACTCCTCCAACTGGGTCTTCATCTCTTCCAACTGCTTAGGCGGCATCCTGTAAGCAGTCTTAGAAATAGGTGCCGTTCCTGGCAACAAATCAATACGGAACTCCACCTCTCTCTTAGGTGGTAAACCCGGAATCTCCTCAAACACATCTAGATAATCCTTAACTATCGCCACATCACTAATATCGATCGACTGGGCAGCCATAGACATCAAAAAGCTGGACATAATCGAATCATCCCTACTAACACAACTGTGTACCAATGTGGGTAAACCTGGTGTATCCACTATAACTCTCCTCCCAGCACAATCCAAAATCACATGATAACGACTCAACCAATCAAAACCCAAAATAAACTGATAGCCTTCAAAATCTAAAACTACTAGATCGATGACAAACTGTCTACCCATGAATGTCAGAGCAAAATTCTTACACTCGTAGAACAAACAAGTCGAACCTCCCATAGGTGTCCGAAGATATAAAGGTTGGGGTAAAGGTGTAGTCACAATCTGATACTTATCTACTATCTGCTTAGCTATAAATGAATGCGATGCACCAGAATCAAACAATACTCGGAACCTAAATTGAGAGCAATCAAAAGTACCTTCCAGTCCCTGAAATGCAGGCAAAACAGCAAAGGCTCTCCCTCGGTTCGGCTGATGTGCTGGCCTCCCCTGGTTGTTGTTCACTGGTCGACGACATTCAGCAGAACGATGTCCTGGTCCTCCACAATTCCAACAGTTACCCCTGATCGGCCCTGCTAATGCTCCTGGCGCTGGTAACTGTAAAGGTGCTGGCCTATAAGGCAAACCTGGGGCAGGTTGCCCTGGTGCTGGTGGTAGTGGTGGTACGCCTGCTCTAGCTCGGTTGTCACCACGCCCATACCCACCATGGTGTCTGAAACCCTGGTTATCTCCCGGTGGCCTGTTGTAACCCTGGTTATCTCCTGGTGGCCTGTTGTAACCCTGGTTCCTCCTTAGGTTGTTGTCATAACGTCGACCCCTGAAGTTAGGATCATAAGGCTTGTGTTTGTTCCTGTCTCTGAAGTTATCACCTGTCTTTTTGCTCTTCTCAGTTCTAAACTCCTGTTCCTTCTCTTCATACTTCATTGCAAGGTTCAGGACTCTATCAAATGGCTCGTGCTCAAATGGAATCAGTTGCTTCGCCACATAGTGCCCTAGGCCCTTAATGAAACGATGATTTCTCTTCTCGACTGTATCCACCATGTGTGGAGCAAACATGGACAACTCATTGAATCGATTCGTATACTCTGCTACGGTCATAGCATCCTGTCGCAGATTCAAAAATTCATCCACTAATCGGTCTCTGTAAGCACTCGAAAGGTATCCCCCCTCAAAAGTATTCCTGAACTCCTCCCAAGTCAGAGTGGTGAGGTCAAGCCCGACCTTCAAAGCGTCCCACCAAAGTAATGCTCCACCCTCCAACTGATGGGAAGCGAGCTCCTGCTTCTGAACTTCAGTCAATACCATCTTTGCAAACACGGCTTCTGTCTGACGAAGCCATAACACTGCAGCTTTCCCGTCTCCCTTACCATCGAATTTGATACCACCCAGATTGAGGAAGTCTTTGATACCACCCAGATTGAGGAAGCTTTGGCTAGCCTCGACGTATGCCTAACTCATGGCCTCTACTAGCTCCCTTGAGCTTTCTAATGTGGCGCCCAGACCAACCCCGAAGGCTATGAAGGTCTGTAGGGTCAGTTCCGCAGGCTAAGCCGTCTAGGAAATACCCAACAAAAATATATTCCAAATGTCAACCCGCAGGCTAAGTCGTCTAGGGTGATACCTAATTTTTCTTAATCCTAATTCCACAGGTGTGGCAAATGTACTAATGCTTGGGCGACTACCAAAACATCTAAACTATCATAAATCAAGTAACACTCGACAATAAAATTTCACATCAACTTCACATCCAATCCATTTGTATTCCTTTCGCATTTTCCAAATTAGTCTAATACCGTCCATGGTATATAAAGCCATTCCAAGGCATTTAACAATAAATTCCTCGAATTTAATATTAACACATTTCATATTTCTTTCAAAATAACAATACTATCTACTTTACAGCCAGAAACAAAATACATTCAGCGAATAATATTTACTGTACCCATAAGACTATATAGCTTTCTTTAATCCCAGTTTCATTAAAATTATATTTTTCGGTGTATATATTTCTAGTCCACATATATATATATATATATATATATATATATATAAATAATAATCCAAAAGCGATCTCGAAAACTCGACAATCTGGAAACATGTACAGTACTACCATGTACCTTCTATTATAATTTCCATGTTATCAACAATGTACTCCAACCATACAACTCCAATAAATAATAATAAAATTCTATTAACCCCCCTAACCAGCAGATGCATTCAAAATCATTTCTTTTTCATATAATCAAAAGAGCACATATCTTATAATTTTTTTTTTTACAACAGATTACTGCTTTCACCAAACATAACTATATATCTATATATATAAACATATGTATAGGCCCACTCTAAAATCAAAAAACAACAGGCAACAGCAACCATATCCTACCCCCACCACTAAAGTCAAACTCTAGTTTAAATAAAACAAACTAATCTAACAAAATATCATCCACTCACCTGCTACTGCTGCTGTTCGTCCTCTTCCTCTCTCTGCTGCTGTTAGCCCTCTTCCTCTCTCTCTCACTCTGCAACTTCTCTTCACAGCTGCCACACAAATCCTCTTTTTCTTTTCTTCTTTTTTTCGCAAATTAAACCCTCGTATCCTCTCTTTCCACTTCTAAGCTCGGATCGCAGCGCCGCCCTCTCTCACTTTTCTCTCTCTGAAAACTCTTTTCTTTTATCGCAAAACCACTTTAAGATCTTTGCTCCCATAAATAAAAACGCATAACCTAAGCTAATTGATCGTGTTTTCACATCTAACGGTTCGCAATAACTCCACATCTGATCGTGGGCTATTTTCTCCAAGTTTGGGTTATTTAAACCATAGTCCACTACTTTACAGTAATTATGCTTAAACCCTTGGTCCAGGGACTTTAACCCAATTACTTTTAATTCCAAATTAAAATTAGCATAAAACATAAAAGAGGGGGTTTACATTCTGCAACTTGGTTTTGTGGTCATTAGAGATAGGGTATAATTATATTTCATCAATTTAGTGTTCATACATCTTATAAAGTAATTATTTAGATTAATGATTCTACGCTCACAAACAATTTCTACAAATATAATCCACAAACTGAAGTGGCATAGCCACGTCAGCGACTCTCTCTCTCCAAAAAAAAAAATAAAAAATAAAAAAAATAAACCTCTCTCAAATTCATCTTCTCGAGACAAGTTTCCATCTCCACGATGGTTTTGATTAATCTGTGTATATTTTGTTACATCAATTCAAAAGAAAATAGTCGATTGTAGAAAAATAGTACAAGATGTCCACAAATTTCAATTTTTTCGTCCCCATAGTTTCAGTAAACCCCAAATCCTAAAATTTTAGAACACTCAATTGTTTTCATCGTTAAATATATCTTGATGCAAAGTACAGATTTTGAATTCCGGTTATTCATACATATAATAAAGTACACTTTTAATTTTTAGTGAATGGAGAATGATCCAATGAACCAAAGAGAAGGCAAAATTGAGGAGGATATATCATGAAAAGAGAGATGTTGTGGAAGAGGAAGTTATATAGGAAAGAGGAATTGAGAGAGTGATATCCAAAAGGTAGAGAAGAATTCATAGTAACATTTATCATATTTGAACTGGGTGTAGAAAGAAAGGAAGAACGAGACTCAGAGAAGTAGAAAGAAACAAAATGTGGGAGAGTTTTTTTAAGGGGCTGCTGATGTGGTCATGCCACATCAACCGACACATCAGTTTGTACGTTTTATTTGTGGCTTTATTTGTGAGTGTAGAATTACTCCTTTGACATATGGGTGATTACTTGATTAATTACTCTAGCAAATAGGTGATCACTTGAATAATCACTTTTACACACTAATGTATGAGTGATTACTCGAGTAATCACTAATATATGAGTGATTATTTGAGTAATCACTTTAATATTTGTCTATTCTTATTAGAATAATCAATTAAATAAGCCACCAATTAACTAGAAAAAATTGACAAAATTCAAAGATGTCTTGGTGTTTGATTGGTGACTTGTTGATAAGTTGATGAGATTGGAGAGAAAAAGGAATACAACTTTAACGAGAGTAGACGACATAACGTACCCAGTCCAAACTATAGTTATTTAGTGACCCAGAAGAAAAAACCATATTTGTGTAGAAGTTAAAATATTTTGAAAGAGGCATGTGATTTTTTCCTTAAACTGTAAAGCCCGCATAAAAGCCTCCATAATATAATATTATATAGAATTTTTTAAAAAAATTACATACCTATTACCGAAAAACAAAGAAAATATTACATACCTGAATTTTATGATTTGTTAATAAGGGATGATCAAGAGTAGGTTGCTTGAAAATGTCAACACAATCATAGATATCTTATTTGACTTGGACAAAAAAAAGTAAATGATATTAACCATTGAGTTAAATAAGTCTACCTATATTCTTAAAAAATTAAAATATTGTTCTATGCTTGAATTAGAAAAATAAAATAAAACTTAAGCATCAAAATTAGTCTAAAAGCTCCATTTCTATTACTTGTGAAAAAAGCCTATCAAAAACAAAATGTCTGAATAGGGTTTTAGTATAGTATCAAAATTACGAAAACAAAAAAACATTTCACAACGCAACGCAAAGACAAATAACTAAAAAGTCACATTATGACTTCAAGATACGAA
Organism: Aquilegia eximia; assembly: GCA_023053565.1. NCBI lineage: Eukaryota > Viridiplantae > Streptophyta > Magnoliopsida > Ranunculales > Ranunculaceae > Aquilegia > Aquilegia eximia. The sequence goes on from JALIGU010000004.1 coordinate 29,923,613, forward strand.
CAATTAGAAATGTGTGGAATATACTTAACACAGGATATATGACAAGATAAAAACATTGGACTACAACAAGATATAAGATAAACAAGAAAAACCAGGTTGCAGTTTGACAAGGTTCAGTCTATTGAGGCTTAAGTCGACTCAACACCTGTTAGATAAAGAGGTGACATTCCTACTATTAAGAGTTAGAGAAGGAGGAAAGTACCCCACTACACAAATACACATTCACATAAAGATACATGGAGAACAAGTGTGTGTAGCAATTTTGTTTTTGTAATCGACACATTATTTTGACCAAGTAGAGAAATAAAGAAACAAGAAAGAAAACCAAGCAAGAGACACAAGGGTTCATGGTGATTTGACAATCATGCCTACATTTACTCTTCAAGGGATTTTCTTTTTATTAGTATTATTTTTTTTTTTGAAAGTTTGTATAATTCATATATGGGTATAGAAAAAACTAAGTGGAGAAAAATCAGTTTAAGGAAATTCTATCTTGATGATTGTGCAATAAAGAAAAATCAATTGTTCTCAAATTCTTTCCCACCTTCTTTGTTCCAAGACTAATTATATGTCTTTTTGGTGTTAGAGAGAAAACTGGAGAAAGAAACTAACAGAAATGATAAAGGATACGAAGAACACTCTTTTCTTAATCTTAATTACTTTTAAGTTCCTCTTCAAAAATTTGTAAACGCGCATGAGTTTGTAAAGTCCATATGCGAACAGTCCGCACTAGAGCCACCCTATATATATATAGCCCACCCTACTATCCGATTTTGTTCACCAGGGGTCCCATTGGTGGTTTCCACCAGTCTTATGATTGGTCCAAGTAGCATGTGTTAATAAACATAGAACCGTGACACGGTGGGGACAGACTTTAGGAAGAGAAATCGAAGAGAATAAGGAGAATTGAGAGAGAGAAGAAGATAGAAGAAAGATTAAAGGAGAAGGAGAAGTAGGAGAATTGAGAGAGAAAAGACGAGAAGAAGATAGAAGAAAGAGAAGTAGGAGAATTGAGAGTATATGGATTTGAAACTTAATTGAATCACACGTTGATAAAACTTGAAGCCATAAACATTGAACTCTGTTTCTTCCTTAAATAGTTGCCTCGTTGATATAAATATAAATATTGAACTCTGATATTTTTATTTATTTATATTTTTATTATTGTAATATCTAAATATAAATTAATTACAGCTGAAAACATGCAACCTAGAACAATTCCAAGACTAACCACCAGTGGGACCCCTTGGTGAACAAAATCGGATTTCTACTTATAAATAAGTCCTATTTGACTTTGGCTTTAATGATTAGTCCCACTTTCTAATATTACATAGATTGTATTTTTTTTATTGAAACAAACAAACTTTCTTTGCAATTCTAAAAAATTACAAACTTTCTATTCCATTCCAAAAATTGCTATTTTTTTATCTGTGTAATTCTAAAAATTGCTAATTATTTAATTGTGAAATTCTAAAAAAATTGTAATAGCAATTCCAGGAAATAGAAATACCATTAAATTACGATTTTAAATTGTAAAAAAAATCCCTCAGTAGAAATTCTGCTAAATTGCAATACCACTAAGATGCAAGATGCTTTTTTAATTTCTTAATAGAAACTCTACTTAATTGTAATTTCTTAATAATAATTCAGGGTATTTTTGCAAAGTATCATGTACTCATGTGGTAAAAAAGAGGACTAATCATTAATGTGGTTTTTTGATCGGACAAATCCATAATGCACATTATAATTGATATAAACACTTATAATAATTGTATGTTTATACTGTATTTCTTACGTATATGGGGACAGAAGGCAGAAATTTTGAATCAGGTAACGGTGACTTCATCCGATATGCTCTCTTTATAGTAATGTAGATTAATTTTTGTAGAGGACGATAACAACTAAGAAAGAAAATAGGATTTCTTCTACAAGATCAATTGTATGAATATCCTTTGGGCACTGAGCTTCATGGTAACACAATCTAGCAACCGTGATCCTTTATTTGGCAAATCCCGGCTGTGTGTAGCTTAGATAAAAAAAACCGACAGTTGTCACCGTTGGCTGTATAAAAAGGTAAACCGGGAGAACCTGAGCATAAGCCAGTCAAGCGGCCCAACCCGGTTTCAAGGGATCCACATACGCTCTGTGGACCTTGACCCATCGGATAGTCCACGATCAACGGGTGGAGCCCCGGTTATTGTATAAGAAGTTGAACCGTGGGCTCCCATAAATTGACTAGGCCCACCTCAATAAAGTAGGCTAGGTCTTCCTAGTAAAGTCCAGCAGCGACAATGGCTCATCCAAAGGCTCAAGACAGAAGCCTAGAGGACCTGAACAGGGTGTATTCAATGAAGATTGGGCCTTCGGTCAGAGGAGTCAAACCCAAGTCTTTGCTTTCAGGCTTGGTCAATCCAAGTCCCAACCAATTGGATAAGTCTAGCGAGATTCCAGGCTAACGGAACCCATGGTTCTAGCTTGCTGGAGAAGATAAAGGAAACCCAGGTTGAACCAGGACATATCAGAGGATGCCATTTGGCAGTCATCCTGGTCATAGGGAATTCAAACCAAGGGGATAATTGTTCGGCAGCATGCAAGCTATCTCCATGGAAATCATCTCCACAGTTTTACTACCTGACTTCGTGGAGTCAAAATCGGAGGGGTGGTTGAGCCAGCCTCCTTCGGCCTACTACAAATACAGGAGTTCTACACCTCCTGAACTACTAGTCTTTCACTGAGCAACTCTATTAGAGCTTAGTGGAAGCAAAGACTTGATTCCAAGTTGATTATCTTGGATACGTAGGTAGCCTCATTCCGATCAGATCCAATCTTGTATGACACCCTTTCAACTTACATTTGGAGCAGAAGAGATAATGTCAACGGAACTGCTAACTCCAACAACCCGTACTGATGCTTTCCTTACAGGGGAGAATGAAGGGATTCTGGCAAGAAAAAAACAGTTCTTGACGACTAGAGAGAACATGCCCTACAACACCTCCTCCGATACAAGGAGACCGTCAAAAGTGGACATTCAATTCGTAAAGAGGAAATTCAATCTGGGCAACTGGGTCATGAGGAAAGTCAAGGTCATTACTGAAGATACAACCGCCGGAAAGCTTGGAAAAATATGGGAAGGACCTTACATCCTAGATAGACATGCTGCGAATCGCTCATACTTCCTTAGAACTCTGTCCGACGACCTCTTCTCCGGACCATGGAACGCTTTCCTCCTGAAGAAATTCTAAATGTAATGTACTCCATTTGATATTTTCAATAAAGATTCTTTCCTGCAAGAATTCGAGAACTTAGTATTATTTACTGCTAAAAATCCTTAGTGCAAGATCAAGTCTTCACTGAGGTCCAGGATGCCCAGACCTACTATTAGCTTCCGATCCTGGTTAAGTCATAAATGCAGAATTATGCTCTTTTTTAGTGCAATACGCCCGAGCCTAGCTTCCGGCCTTGGAAACCAAGGATGTCAGAGATCAAACACCATCCAACCCAGGGTGCCTGGACTTAGCTTCCGATCTTGGCTAAGTCCTAAATGTAGAGTTATGCTCCTTTTAGGCCCAAGAGGCCCGGAACTAGCTTCCGGTCTTGGAAATCAAGGATGTCAGGATCAAACCCCTTCCAATCTAAGATGCCCGAACCTTGCTCCTTGCTAGGTCCTAAATGCAGAGTCACACTCCTTTTAGGCCCAAGACGCCTGGACCTAGCTTCTGGTCTCGGAAACCAATCTTAAGAGCGAGGCCATCCACTCTTAAGAACCGGGGCCATTAGGTAAGCTAGCCTGCCCTCGGATCAAAGCATGCAATACAGGGACGAACCCCTTTCAGTAGCAGACCATGAATCGCCATGGAATCAGCAAGAAAAATAATTGTTATCGTCCCAAGGAAAACTCATTAAAACGATAAGGGGACGAGGGAGATAGTCAGTTGAAATAAATGCTGAAGGTAAAGATATCTAACAAGGTATTTTTTACATAACAAAATTTTTATTTCTTTTTCAGGAAAAGATCTACAAGAGAAAGTCCCCCGCCAACCGGGACAGGAATCTTCCTACAAAAGCCTAACAAAGCAAAGGCTGAGAAGAAAGACAGGGGCCATCGCCGCCCTTCTTCGCCTTCTCCTTCTCCAACTGATCGAGGACCTGTTGGTAGACAGCCTTCGCCACTGGAGTTCCTCAGCGTCCCGGTCATACGCCGCCTCCTTGAAGGTGAGACGTCGGTCCAGCTCCAGCTTTTCTCGGGTCAGCTTCCCGCAAGTGGCCTCCAGCTTTGCCAAGGAAGTCTTGGCATCCTCCTCCCTCTGAAAAGCAGGTGTCAGGGTGAAGTCCAAATTATGATAGTCCGTCACCGCCATGGACCGCTTGTCCTCCTCCAGAGCCCACCGGTCACTGTTGGCTACCGTCAGGTCTTTCTCGAGGTGACGACTCTTAGTTCGCAGGCGCTCCAGATCCTCCAAGGCAGAAGACCGGGGCCTGACACTCAACTCAAAGACCTGGGCCATGGCAGCTTACTTTTGACAGACAAGAGAAACGGAAATCAGAAATGAACATACATACAACAACAAGTGTACAGCCAGAATTCAAGGCAGGGAACCTTACCACAATCAGGTTCTCGACCGCCACCCTCATCGCTCGATCGCGAGAAAGGCGGTTGTAGTATGCCTGGTCCTCCGGATACAGGTTCAGAAAAATGTAATCGAAGACAGTGTAGAGGTTCATGATGTCGGAGTCCCTAATCGAGATCGGTTACCAACTCAGAAATGCAGGATGAATAGTGATCATCGGCAGTGGGAACTTCGGAGTAGACTCAGGCTGGTACTCGCCCGATTCAGGGCCCAACTGCACAGTTGGGCTAGTGGGCATGTCAGTATATCGGATTTGGTCGCCCCATCTATAAACTGGGGCTACATCATCGGCAGTACCCGGCACAGTGAACTCCACCTTAGTCTGGACGTCCTCAATGGCCTGAACGTCTTCAACATGGACCCAAGAGCAATTACCAAACCGGGTAGTCCCCATCACCAGTCCCCTCAGCACCCGAGGGATGGCACCCTCCCTTTTCGGGGGCACAACCTACCCCTGGTCAGTAGGAGAAGCAAAAAAAAGCTCTCTTCGAGCTCCAGGAAGACTCGTCTAACACAGCCTTGCCACTCACATCAACCGGGGCAGGGAACAACACAGAAATTACTTCAACAGCAAGGGGCTGGGAAGGTCTTACCTCCACCAGAGCCTCAACTCCAACATCACCAACACTGGGGGCGTCCACTTCATCCAGCGGGCTTCCCGAAACCATAGCTGCCTCGTCTCCCTCAGCAATAGAGGAGACCACCGTATCCTCGGACACACCTCCCACCATCTTCGGTTGGGCTAGGTTGTCCACCTCAGCATGTACCTGCACCTGGGTAGAATCCCACAGTAGTTGATTCGCCAGACCCGCGGGATAACAATAGTCCGTTATCCCTCGATATCAAGCTTGGATCACCAGAGGTGTCAGATGAGCCATACAAGACATGTGGTCTCCTCCGGCCACCCAAGGGAAGGTTTGAATGACAAATGGAGCTAACATCACTAACCTGGACATCCTCGAAGACTGGGATGATTTTTGGTAGGGCATCCGGAATGGGCTCATCAGGAGGAGATCTTCCCCCTACTAGAAGAGCCTCATCGTGCCAATCGTCCTTCTCCCCCCGCAGATAGACAACCTGACTCTCAACCGGAGGCTCCTCCTCGACATTGGGGATTGTGCTTCCTACAGTAGTAGTAACCTCACCAAAGCTGGATTCCACCTCTGATCAATCCAAGTCTTTGCTTCCAGGCTTGGTCAATCCAATTCCCAACCCACTGGATAAGTCCAACGAGATTCCAGGCTAACAGAACCCATGGTTCTAGCCCGCTGGAGAACATAAAGGAAGACCCAGATTCAACCAATACCTTTCAGAGGATGCAATGTGGCAGTCATCCTGGTCAAAGGGGATTAAAACCAAGGGGATAACCGCACAGCAGCATGGAAGCTATTTCCACGAAAGTATTTTCACAGTTGAACTACTTGAGTTCGTGGAGTAAAAACCGTAGGGGTGGTTGAGTCAGCCTCCTCCGGGCAACTACAAATATAGGAGTTGTAAACCTCCTGAAATACGAGTCTTTCACTCATGAACTCCATTAGAGCTTGGTTGAAGTAGAGACTTGATCATCATCTTGGATACGTAGGCAGATTGATCCCGATCAGGTAAAATCTCATTGAATACCCCCCTATCTTATGTCTACCAATGCAAAGTTTTCATTTTATACCCCCCCCCCCAATCTATACATATCTCGAGTTTGTTTATCAAATTTTGCACCCACACTCTTTGGCGCCCACTGTGGGCTCCAATCAGTTCCAGAGCCTTGAGGAATCTCGATCCAGTCATACCGGAGTTGCTGCAGCAATGGCTGGAAGTAAGAGACGCCCAACTCGTTCCAACAATGGAATGAGCCAAGTTACCTAAAGTCAGATAGAAAACCTTTCTCCCCTGTCTCCAGTTCTTGAAGTAATAGAACCTGTGAATCAAGAATCAGTTCTCAGGAGTGAAGGGCTTAATCAGGGCTCGTAACACTCTGAAAGTGGACAGCCAGAGGCAAAAAACTTAGTGGTACAAATCACTAATAATCCTGGTAATCCTAACGCAGTCAGCAGGACTGTCAGGATACCAGCATCACAAGATCCTGAACCCTCCAAGGTAGCCTCAGCAAGAAGAGACCAAAGAATCTCTCCTTTGACAACTGAAGGAGGTTATACAGAGTAGCTGAAGGGAAAAGGACCAGTGGTAGAATCCCCAACTGCAATCATCAAGTGGATGACCAGGAAAAACACAGAACTAAGGAGAAAGAAGAGAACCAGAGTCGGAGATAGCCAGTCATCTTCAGCCTCGTCTTCTAGTCCGTCTTCTCAGAAGAAGATATGGCCACGGCCAGGTAGTGACCGTAGTCTTACTCCTCATACCCATGGTCTATGTCCTGTTTGGGACATGTTAGCACCAGGAAGAGATAAGATGTGTATATCTCTTGTTCAGAGACATTGATGCAGACACGCGAGAAGTCCCGGACCACGTAGTTGGCGCAAGATTACCCGCAACAGGTCCGTCGAAGAAGACACTCCGCCAGAAGGACTGCGCAAGAGGAGGCACTAGTGCACTCCCCTGGCACGCCACAGTCAGAGAGCAAGGGGCCCTCAAAGGGCCCACATTCATCAGAGACAAGCGGAGCTGGATGTGGAACAGATGAATCAACTCAAGCTGAAAAGATGATCGACTTGGTTGTTTCCAACACAGCCAACCGGAATGAACGAATCAGGTAACTTACTCTAGCAAGGTTAGTCGTATCACCTTTGGCAGAAGAGGTCAGGAGTCATATAGTTCCAGCCAGCTTCAAATAACCGCCTTTCGAACAATATGACGAGACAAGCGGTTGTCCAGTTCAGCATGTTATGAACTACAAAAACACCACGGCTATCTTGGACCATGATGACAAGTTACTTGCAAGAATGTTTGCTGCTTCACTCAAAGGCGAAGCACAGCCGTGGTATCATAATCTGCACCTATAAAGCTATGGAGCTTTATAAGGGTCTCTTTGAATCTGACGAGACTCCTATCTATGGATTCAACGGGGAGACAACACAGTCCTTCGGGTAAGTCCAACTGCCAATCACGGTGAGATTCAACACCGTCGGGATAGACTTCCTGCTGGTCGACTCCCCCTCCTACTAGGACGTTATTTTAGGAAAGGACTAAATTGATCAGATGAAAGCAATAGTGTCCACCTTCTACCAAAGCCTCAAAACCATGGCTCCCACCAGAATTTGCAGGGTCAAGGGAGACCAAAGGATGGCGTTCAAGTGCCATCTCGATGCTGTCAAAGAAAAGTCCATCTTCGAGACCAACGGGAACACTATCTTCCTAATAGACTCTCACCAATAGCAACCAACTCCTGGCAAGTCTGTAAAGGTGAAGCTTGACATGAGAACCGGGATATCATCAGTGGTCGATGAGCTGGAAGAATTTATAGTGGGATCGGAGTCCCACACAATAACTTACATCTCTGCAGTCTTCCGAAGGCAGAGAAGGATTTCATGATCACCCTACTCCGGAAGAAACACCATGTCTTCGCATTGAGTTTCAGCGAAATGCCAGGAATAGAGCCTGCGGTCGCCTGGCATAAGCTAGACATCAATCCTCAATTCAAATCGGTCAAGCAAAAACCAGGGCGAATGGCGCCAAATCAAAAGCTGGCGGTCAACGAATAAGTCAATCGGATACTTTCAGTCAACTTCATCAAACCAGTCATCTACCCTACCTGGGTTTCCAACATCGTGGTTGTCCTAAAGAATAATGGTAAGATTCGAGTTTGCATCGATTTTACTAATCTTAACGAAACATGTCCTGTGCACCCATATCCACTCCCTAGGTTCAGAGACAAGGTGGACACCACCGCTGGCTTTCAAAGATTGTCCTTCATGGACACCTACTCTGGATATAACCAGATCCCACTTCACGAAGAAGATCAAGAGCATACTGCTACCCAATAATGTTGTTTGGTCTGAAGAACTTTGGAGCAACATACCAGAAGCTGGTCAACACCATCTTTAACGAGCTCATAGGCCGGACCATGGAAGTATATATAGACGACGTGTTGGTCAAAACCAAGGAGAAAGACAATCATTTGCGAGATCAACACCAGACATTCGACATCCTGACACGGTACAACATGAAGCTCAATCCAGCCAAATGTTCTTTTAGTCTTTCTTCCGGCAAGTTCCTTGGCTTCCTCATGACCAACCGGGGCATAGAAGCCAATCCAAATCAGGTCCGCGTAGTCCTGGAAATGCCATGTCCAAAGAATTCAAGAGACTGACCGGGAGGTTAGCCGCTTTCAACAGGTTCATCTCCCGGTGCTAGGACCGATGCAAGCCATTCTTGAACGCCATCAAAGTTAATACAGAATGGAAGCCTACTAGTCAGCATGCCTTTGACGAGATTAAAATATATCTCACTCAACCTCCGGTCTTAACAACACCACAAACCGGGCAACAAGTCGGCATCTATCCGGTCGCATCTGATATAGCAGTCAGTGCGGTTATATTTGTGGAAGAACCGGAGGAAAAGCAAATTTTATCATCAGCAAAGTGTTGCAGGGAGCTGAGACAAGATAATCGAAAATCGAAAAGATCGCTCTTGCTTTGGTACATGCAGTCAGAAGGTTAAAGCCTTATTTTCTAGAGAGACTGATCAGACCTCAAAAGTGTATATTTATCCCCCGAATAACACCGTTTGTATAGCATTTAACTTATATTATTTTATTATATTTATTTATTAGTGCTTTCTTGTCTTTTGTGTAGCTTTCAAGAGCCGAAATGCGAATATTATGTAAAAGCCCGCGAAAAGTCAAGAAAAACAAGCAAAAAAGTGTTATTTGCACATGGGAAGGAGAATTGATATTTGTACCCACACGATCTGCTGAGGAAACCCCACGGTCAGATCTTGTTACTTGACTTTTGGTCAAAGTTGGGCGGTCCAATTCTCCGCCCAGACTGGTTCCTACTTAAGCCCATAAGTCAGAATTTCTATTTTGGGCCTTATCTAAGTCCAAACTTAAAAAGGCTTCACAAAAAGATCCAAAAGTCTGATTTGGGCCTATGAGCTATCAAACTGAAGGTCTTGGCCCAAGCTACAACTTAAGCCCTTGATAATTAGGTTTTTCTAATTACCTAATATCTGTAGAATACCAACAGTAGCAGCCTCGAATTTGAACTTATTTGGAAATCTTTTCATGCAAGTAAAAAGACTCAACCTCTCAGTTTTTTCTGTTTTTAGTCCCATATTCATTTTCTAGTTAGCCTTGAGATGACATCAAGTGGGTGTAATATAAACTTGGATCTTGTAGCTTATTCAAGATGTGATCACCATATCAGTACTTTGAAATGATACGAAGACATTTAGTTTAACCTTGTTTACCTTACCCTGCCTTGTGATGCTTTATCCCTTAGGTTGATCATTCTGAGCCTCTCTTGTTACTTAGCCTTAGCCCATTATCCTTACCCAACTCCGTTGTAGGAGTAATTACCTTTAGAATGTGTAGGTCCTTTTACCCATTTTTTTTAGAACATAGGATGATTGTTTCTGTGGTTACAAGAAGAAAGGGGATTTACAGAGAAATCTCCAAACTAGTGAAATGAAACAAATATTGAAAACCAAAAAGTTTGAAGAATTCCTGAGAAGCCAAAATCTTCCATAAAATCAAGAAATTCAATAGAAAAGAAGATTCTAAAATATTGCTAGAGCCTCATTGAATTTTTCCAAAGAAGATATGGAACACTTCTTCCCAAGAAAAAAATTCCAAAAATTTCTCCAAGTATTCCAAAAATATTTCACAAAAGCCTTCTCCATTTCTAGACCTGTCCTAAGCCCAATTACAACCTATTATTATCTTTTGTAGATCTAAGCTGATATGGTAGGATGTGGCGAGTAAGTGAGAAGGTATTAAGGTGAGAACCTGACATCTCAAGCAAGACTAACTTTTCAATTTTTTGAGACTAAGTCCATTCCTTTACACCAGTCTGTTCTTATTGATATATGTGAGGTGATTATCCATTTTCTTACCTCACATAGAGTTAAAATTATAAATACCATCTACGATTGATTTTTATTTCTAAGTGTATGTCTGTGAGGCAGAAATCAAAGCGACATTTCCAATGGTGACTTAAAAATTGTTGTAGTATGTGTACATGCCTGTCTTCGATGCATTTGAAACCGTTATGCTTATTTTCATGCATTTGTAGTACGCTATCTCATATGAACGGTTTTGCAATACTTATCCTTATCTCTGAGATACTATATGGATGACATTCATTTCTGAGGTAAATGGTAGAACATTTTGTTTTTTGGACTAGTCAAAGTAGTAAGTTTGTGGGTATAATCTCTGGAAAATACTCAGGAGACTATAACTCCTCCACTTGGGAAGCTCTTATGGTTGAAAGACTTGATGCATATGGTTAATACAATCACCCTAGTTCTATTTTTCTTTTGAGACCTTATATTTTTCTTCTCACCTTTGTTTGAGGACAAACAAAGTGCTGTTTGAGGGTATTTGATAAGTCCTCAAAAGTGTATATTTATCCCCCGAATAGCACCTTATTTGCTCATATTATTGTGTTATTATATCTATTGATTAATGCTTTCTTATCATTTGTGAAGGTTTCATGATTCGAAATGAGAATATTATGCTAAAGCCCACCAAAAGCCAAGAAAAACCACCAAAAGGGTGTTATTTGCACAAGGAACGAAAATTTATACTTGCACCCACAGAGTTAATGAGGGCACCTCGCGGACTGGTCCTATGGTCTTGACATTATTTCCAAGATAGGTGACCCAAATCTCAGCCCAATCTGAGTTATAATGAAGTCCACAGGTCAGAAATTCTATTGAAGCCTTAATTAAATCCCAATCTTATAAAGGCCCTACATGAAGATCCAAAAGCCTGATTTGGGCCCATGAGCTGTCTATCTGAAGGTTTTGGTCCAAGCTATAATTTAGGCCCAAACAAATTAGGTTTTGCTGAAGTCCTGATGCTTCTAGAAGACCAGCAGCAGCAGCCACGAATTTGACCTAACTTTGTAGACTTTGTATACAAGTAATATACTTTGTATTCTCTATATAAGAGAAGTAGTAGCTGGGGTTTAGGATAGTCAATGCTTGAGAGATCAAAGTTCATATTCTTCTTTTGTATTGAACTCAATCTTCTTATTCTCAATATTAATCTAATCATTTTTCCTTTATGATGTTGTGTTATTTATTTACTTATTCCATGGTGTCATCATCAAGGATGAGTAGCTAAATTCCCTTAGGGGACTGGTTGAAGCACTCTAGATAATGCAAAACTACCATGTTTGTTCTTAATGTTCATTGTGATTTAAAGTACTTAATGCTTGTTTACTTCTATTTTGCGACAAGAAGTATGTATCATTATTTGCATGTTATTGATATCCATGTTATTAAAATACTATTGTTAGAGTATAGGGAGAACTAGTGATAATTGTGTTTAGATTAATTAAAGATATGTGATAGAATACCTGAGAGGTGACTATCATATATCTAGAATCAATCTCTATTATTGGAACCTCTTTTGTAATTGAATTGAATAACCGAGAGGTGGCAGTTTGATTATGAATTAATATGTTGATTTAGTTTAATTGAATAATAAAGAGGTGACTTTTTTTTATTAATGAAGCATATTCAATAGCATGCATAAGAGAATTCCGTTTTAATTAAGTCGAATAGCTGAGAGGTGACTACTTGATTATTATAGGTATTGATGATTAGTTGGAATAGGTGAGAGGTGATTAATTAATTGTTATTGATTGAACATGAAAGGATGACATGTATGTTTGCATGATTTAGCTTGTGTATAGCAACTTTTCCCCTTATTCATCATAAGATCTTCTTTACATCTCTATCCATCTTCTTAAGTTTGTTTAAGTATTAATTTATTTATGTATTGCCTGTAAAAAGTAATCAAACGGCCTCTCTTTTATTTGTGATTCACTTGGTGTTTTTTAACCATTGTTTTCTATTGTGTTTGATCTAAGATTTTCACCTTTGAGGTGGGTAAGACCCTTGCTTGTTACTTGTTTGCATTGATAACCAATATTTACATGCACAAGAAGGAAATCAATATAAATCTATCTTTTGATTTAGAGGTTGCACAATTAGCCTCTATCATCTAGATCATAACTTCTTTCCATCTTCCTTCTTTAAACAAGCACCACCTCCATCTTTAACTATTACCACCCACCATCACAATATCAAATTACATTAACTCCACAACTTCCACAACCCAACCACCGCCACTATATAAACCCTTAAGACTCTATTACCAATACCACCACTACCACCAACCATATATACCTCTATTAATTACCACCATCTCGAAAATCATATCACCACCAGCTTCACCCACTCACAACCCATCACCATTAAATTTTAAAGCATATCATTAACATCTTCTTTACATTCCATCATCATTACCTTAATCTTCACACCCCATCAACTTTTCATTCAAACTCAAATCCAATCTCCACCATTTAGTTCATCACATTTTCAACATATTTTAATTATTTTCAAAGACAAAGTTCACTAATTACACAGATTGTGGTGGTTTTAGTATGCTAATGGTGGAGCTGAATGGGTGGTGGTGGTGGTGGTGGGTTGTGTGTTAGGGATTGTGGGGTTTAGGTCATGGATGTTTAATAATTATTAATTAATAAGATTAAATCTAAGTGGAGTGGTATTTCAGTCATAAAGCTTTAAAGACTGGTTAGACCATGGTCAATGACTTGGTTGACCGGCTTCAAATGAGAAAATAACGGGAATCTCTAATAATTTTCAAATCTGGGGGTATCTCAAAGAGTGCAAACTTTTCTAGGGCAATCTCTATATCTCCCTAGATTCATTAATCGTAGTTGTATGAAAATATATTAGATTTATGAAAAGGGAATAAAAATTGAAAGATTTCTTAAACAATAAGAATTTTTTTTTGAATTTATAAATCAAACAAAAAGTGGAAGAACAAATTTGTGAAAAGCTAAAGAGAAGAATTGAAATTGTGAGAGAATATTACAAATTAGTTAATTTAAAAAAATATACTCATTCGTTCCTCATAATAGTTCTATCATAAGAGATGGAGAGAGAGAAAATGGAGAGAAAGAGAGATCACAAATTACTTAATTAAAAAGTTCTCTCTTTCAACAAACTCAATTTCCATTGTGATCTCTCTCTCCATTTTTTTCTCTTTCCCCGTGAGTATATATTTTTTAATTAACTTATTTGTAATATTCTCTCACAATTGCAATTCTTCTCTTTAGCTTTTCACAAATTTTTTTTTCCACTTTGTGTTTGATCTATAAATTCAAAAAACTTCTTATTGTTTATGAAACCTTTCAATTTTTTTTCTATTTTCATAAATCTAATATCTTTTCTTACAACTACGACTAATGAATCTAATATTTTTATCTAACCTTTGAGCAATTTGTATGATAAAAACCACTTTCTGAGATTGAATGTTTCTTTAAAAGTAAGGTGAATTCAAATCATAATCCTTACTTCCTCATATATATTCATATGGGTTGTTGAAATCTGACTTTATATCTTTGTTGAAGTTGATGGAAATATTTATTTAGAGATAATGATTGAGAATTATAGAGAGTTGAAGCTATGCTTTCTTTGTAAAACATAGAATGTATATCCAAACCTCATATATCAATAAGTTGGTCTAACAAATTAGTCAGTATAAGCTTATTAGCACATTAGTAATGAGAAAGAAAAATCGAGAAGAAAAAAACAAAACTTTAAATTAACCAAAATAATATTAATCATAGAAATACATGTTTCCTACACTTAAATTTAATCAGACTTAAAAAGAAGGGTTATAGATTCAATTATAAGTAAAATCAAATAAAAATGAAATCAAAGGTGTTTAGAGAGAAAAGAGAGAAAAAGACATGTTGTTGCTTGACAACCTGCTCTAGAGTAGCTTGTTTCCTGAGATGCAAGAAAATCCTACAAAGAAGAAGATGAGATAGGGTTGTTTTGGTATTATTTGATTTTGTTCCGGTCAATAGTACGTGATTTTTTTCCTGCAAACAAATATATATCTGTATAGTTGGACTTAATATAATGTAAATAATAAACCCGTGTCCTTGGGCCAACCAAACATAAGCCCAAGCCTAAAACCCGAACAAACTATTTGGTTTGGCCTTGAAACAAGTTTTTAGTTATTATATTTCACGGGCCTTAACTCTCACTAACTTGAAAGAACGCCTAAAGTATCAAGTATTGGGTTTAAGTTGAGGATTATGAATCAAAGTTGATAAAAGCTCCAAGTCCATGCCATCTCCTCAAGGACTTCTACACAAAAGAGGAAGCCTATATTCAAAAGAAGAAAGACTTTGAAGCGAAAAAGGAAACCACATCTGCACCAAGCTCAAAAGAGTATTTTTACTGAACCAAAGTCCAATAAGATAGACTCACTGTGATCCAGGCAGAAGACAGAGTAGATGACTGAAGATCGAAAACCAGAAGTCCACAATCAACTTGCCACCCCACAGCTGCTATCTGCCACCTCACGAGTTGACCAGTCCCAAACAGTGTCGGTCATGTGCCGACTTATCTATAATAGGCCCTACACCGACCTAAGTCTATCCTATTGCCGACTTGATGTATTTAGACATGCCTTCATGGTCGAACAATGTATATACTCTAAAAAACTAGGGTTTTGATATAACTCGATAGAGAAGAATAATAATCAACCTTTTGTATATTGAAGGTATAGTTCATCTTATTAGGTTTTTAAGGTTTAAGAGAAATAAAGGTATGTTTTCCAATTTGATGATGACTTGTTCCTCATCATTGGAAGGCTAACCCGGGGATAAGTAGCCTCCATTAAAGAAACCATCATATTTTAATTATAGTTTTTATGTTTGTTCTTCGTTGAATCATTTTCATACAAAATAGTTATAACAATTCTTTTATATTACCATATCGGGAGAGAAGTAATATGTTAGTTTATTCTTTTTAGTGGTTTTGTATGTCTATCATGCGTACATGCTTAATACTTACAATACCCGAGAGGTAAGTACATAATAAGGTTTCATTATAAACATGGATTGCTTAGAAGATAATATATATATACACTTGCATGGGTGGAACTGTAAAACCCAGTTTATATCATAAATTTTTATTCTTTAAATTTTATTGGATTATGAAATATTGCATACATGTCTTTAAGGGTTCAGAGTTAATTTTCTATTAAGTTGAAGGATGATATATTAATTATTAAAAAAAAGAAGTAAATGGAATTGGGTTGCCTTGCAGATTCGTTCCTGGTCCTAAAATAAAGCCCATTAAATTTTCCATATTATTTATATTAAAATCTTAGGGTTTTCATATTTTTTTTACAACACGATATTTAGGTAAAGAAGAAAGAATTAGAATGAATCTAGAAGAAGATTTGGATTTTTATGTTTATACAATTGAGTAGACGTTTTTGTTTTATTTTTCTATTTCTGTTTTTGTAATTTAAGATTTTTTACTCATATTTTAAAAATCATAAAAAATTCGTTTATAAAGATTTTTAATTGATTTCAAAACCCTAGACACTAGATTGAAAGGTATTCATTTGAGTAGTTAAGACCAATTTATGAAATCAATTTTAATTTGGTGAAAAGGGACATGCAAGATTACAACCGTTGCAGTTTTTAGTTTCTGTACAGTTTAGTATCGCAAGGTTTTGATCCCTCTAGACTTAATAACTTTAATTGAAAATTTTATGGTAGGTATAAAACCTAATGTATAACAATATATATATATTTCAGATTTTTTTCGCTGAGTAATTAATTCTGAATAATGTATTCAACGCAGTTGTTTTCAGATATCCAGTTCAATTTTACTGCTACTTTTCTGTTTACGTGGCTGTGGTAGAAAATATATAGAAAATTCGTTAATTGGTAATTTTTTATGATTTTGACTATTTTGAATAGTAGACTTTCAAGGATACAGTTGATAAGTTCAGAAGTATTCTGAATTATGAAGCAAAAATGGCATAAAATACGCTAAATGTATGACATAGATTAATAGTATTACTGAAATCTGGTAAAGGGTGAATAAAAAAGTTGTTATTATTTTTCCATATCGAAATGGTTTCAAACTTATATCGCAAGTAGAATATTGATAGTCCAATGATATATCCAAAATTTATTTAATTACAACGAGTATCTTTAAATCTAGGAATTTTGAAACATCAATGTTATTGTTTGGCAGATTTATGTGTAAAGATTTTTTTTAGAATAAATGTTATCTTAAAGGTTGGCCATTTATCCATTGATTATTTTGGTTGTTCTCGAGTTAGACTAAGAGTATCTCAAATATTGAAGTTTTCACTATGATATTGTAGCATGGTATTTGATTAACTATGTTTAAAGAAAGTTGAAAAGTTATATTGATGAACGCCTAAGAATGGCTCTATACCAATAGATAGTATACGAATAGAAACGAAATAAATATTGAACTTGCGATTTACATATGGAATAATTTGGAATAGTTTAATACCATGGACGGTATATTAAATTGGGATAATGAAAATGTTTTGGGATACGAGATTAACGTGTTTGTTTATCTTGGCACGTAATGCTAGTTTGTTTGTTAGTTAATTTAAGTTGTTGCCCAAACATTAGTACATTTGTCGCACCTCTGGAATTAGGTTAAAGAAACTAGTTATCACCCTAGACGGCTTAGCCTACGGGCTGTCTCTTGGATTACATTTGGGTATTTTCTAGACGGCAAAGCCTGCGGAACTGACCCTTCAGACCTTCATAGCCTTCGGGGTTGGTTTGGCCATCACATTAAAAAGCTCAAGGGGGCTATTAGAGATCATGAGTTAGGCATACATCGAGGCTAGCCAAAGTTTGCAGAGCACCCACTTGGATTTTGGTTTCCACGTAGAAGTCCTAACCTTGGTCAAGGCACACTGGTGCATTCTGCGGGAGGTGTACTAGTGATTGGTCATAGGTTGTGGTTTGTATGATTGTAAAACCCGAGCACCGGCTAGAGGCCAGGACGTGGTTTTGTGATTTTGAATTCGTTGTTTGGTAGTGTGCTAAGGTTTAAGGTATTGTAGACCTTGGTGCTAATTAATGATATTGGTAAATTCTATATACTTTGATTATGAAACGGAAGTAACTATAATTATGTGGAAGAACTACGGTGTTTTATTTATTATTGGAATTAATAGTCATAATTGGACTTATCGTTTTCGTAGATTGTAAACTATGAAGAGTTGAAATGAGTCATTATTAATGTTTTGAATTGACGGAATGTATTTTCAGACTGATACAAAGTATTAGATAACACGTAACGTGTATGTGATTTGGTTTATCTTTATTATATTGGTCTATCATGTATTAACTCCATTTTATAGGTGGATAGGTCAACTAATTTATTTTGTGCAGGTCGATAGACTTATTTTTTAAAGACAGTTCTTCTTTAGGTAATGTATTTGTATTATCGATCAATTAACATCATAAATAGATAAATTAGAATTGAATAATGGAATTAAGCATGATTATATAATGGATAAAGAGTTTAAAATAATGGATAAAGAGTTTAAATATAATAGAATTGATATGGTTTTTGGCGTATGCTTATTGTCTTAGCATGGAAGAATTGTTCTTTAAGGTTAATTATGTAGGTAATCATATGTTGGAACAATATATTTATTTTATTATTTTGGGGGGGAATAGATTTCCCCCTTGTTTACTCATACCAGCTTTTATGCTGACCCAT